>CM036938.1:34693629-35426129 GCA_020800305.1 Porphyrio hochstetteri
TAAACCAGAAGCCAAAAAACCCAAATATGAATCAGCAGGTGTGTAGAGAAGATGATTTTTCACCCCTTTGATGTATCGAAGCCAGTTATTATTGTGGGAAGCTAAAAGCATTTAGGATTGAAAAACATTTCAATAAATATATTTTTTCTTAATTCCAGAATGAAAATGTATTAATTGAACTAATCTTAAACATTCTGATCCTGCACTCTACAGAGAGTATCTTCTAACTTTATAACCACAGATCTTTTATCTGTTTAAAAATAACCTCTTCACATCTACAAAATATTTCATGTTCTATGTATTGGAAACTATTCTGTTCTCACCCTGTGCATACAGAGACCAGAATAAAACAAAAATAGGTCAGTAAATAGACCCACTTTCACGCAGTATATTTTCAACAGTCCCAAAAGAAAGGCCAAAAGGAGAGACAGTTTTACACAGTATTTTGCCAAAGCCAGCACATGTGACCAGACTATCTGGGTGGAAAACTGATTTCAAAGACTGACTCTGTACTGAGTAAACTTTTCTGAGTAAGCCCCAGCAGGAACACTTCTGCTCATCTCAGCTTTCACAGTGTGCCATGGACAAGACATTGAGCCTTCAGATTATTTTATCCCAGACCATGTAACCGCTTATAGATGAAAGCCATCAGTAAGCAAAGATTATTTTGTGATTATCACTCCTAGGGCTCAGAAAATTTAGGTTAACAGCTGAGTGAGAGACTGTCCAAGAATCTTCCCATATACGTGCACTTCTCAGCAATTAAAAAGGAAACAATTAGTCCTCACTCAATCACAGATATTTTGAGGGGATAAAAAGAAATCCATCAGTGTTACTGGAGTTCTATATAAGATTTCATAACGAGAGAACCAGCTCCTTAGAGTCCAGTCTATGACAGTGAAGACAGAATGTGACAACAAATGTTATTCCCAGCATTCAATTTTACTGGTCCCTTCAGCAACCAAAACGAGATTCTCCATGGACTTCTTTCTGGGTTTTTGTTTCCCAACACTTCCTTTGACTGACTCCCTTAGAAGGCCTAAGGCCCACCTGGCCTAAGAAACAGGGTGAATTAGTGAATACTTGTTACGTTCGTGGCTTTCTCATCCTAAGTACAGTCAATCCATTGTACCATTCCACAAAAATGTGTTCTCCTGAATTTCAGAGCAAGCACCCTTTGACTATTTTTTACAAGCCTCATAACAACACAAAATTTGTTTATCCTTTAATATGCATAATGTGCTATCAGGTTTGGGTTTGTTTTTTTTTTTTTATATATATTTTAATAGCTCATATATTATCTACACATTCAATTTAGGCTTACTTTGTTCTCCTACCAAAGTAATTAGACATTAATTTGAACTAGTAATACATCTATCATTTTTGTTTCACTATCTGATTGCCTTTCTCTTGATGTAACTGTTACAGAAATGTAATTGATAATCATGACTACAACACCAACTCTAGATTGTAGGATTACAAAGCATTTCTGAAATCTTACCAAAAGTTGGTTTCTGCAGAGCATGAGCATTTATGTGCAAGCGCCATTTTGAATGTCTAAGTGCCCTTTCTGACTGAAATTTTTGTTAATTTCTTCCCATATAATGTCCTTGAATTATAATGTGTCTGGTTATACATTCACCAAAGACCTTGCATTAGTTGTTCATAAAACAAATGTGCAGAGTGTTCTTGGAGTAAAAGGAGAAGATATCTGGTGGAGATAATTTTCTTTGATAAGAGATATGTTGATGTAAAAGGTCACCTGTGCCTAGCTATACAGCTTACTTTCATCTCAGATCTATAATTCTTCATGTGTCTTAGCCACTGAATTAGAAAAGCAAACATGAATTTCTTTACGTGAGGAACAATGTTGGTTTCGTATTATTTTTTGTTTTTACCTAAAAACTCTTCTTCCTAGGAATTTTTTCAAGCCCCATTAGCCATTTCCAGGGATGTATATACATACACATCATACTCTATATCACACCAAATAATTGATTCAGTATTTTGTAGTCTGTCTCTAAAGCACTACAATCATGCACAATCAGCACAAAAGTAAGGGCTTCTTGGTGCTTATTCTAGTCAAAAACATTACATTTGGTCAACTCCTATTGCTATAAATTGTATTTAAACTTTGTAGAACTAATTTTCCAAATTAATTTTTCCTTAAAAAAAGAATGTTTAATTTTAACAAACTTACAGTTCTTGTAATGCAGTGGATCTGTGCATAAAATTCTTACATTTAATTTTGAGGCAGGCAATTTATTTCAGGGACAAATTACACCTTTTCAGAAGGAATTATTATAATTTTAACGCTGCGGGTCTCATATATTCTTTCTTAGAAGAATGAAACTTAATTTCTCTTGTGAAAAATAATTGGGCTTTTTTAAGAAAAGAAATTCTAATATTTTATAGGTGTACTGTAGCAGCAGCTGCAGCAACAGTAGTAGTAATAATAACAATTCCAATAATTATTATAACAGCAAAAACAATAATAATAATTATAATAATATCTCTCTGAGAAAAAAAAGATAAAGCCAAATGTGGTCTAAAAAAACATTTTACTGCAAATTCTGAAAGTGGATAAAAAGAGGTAATATATTTCAAATATTTTTTAGTATATGAGAAATTTCTCAGAAGTGTGGAAAAGGGCATGAAGTTTTCAGTTCTGATATTTGTTCTGAGAAGAAACTCAGTTTCTTAAACTTGACTAGAGTACCTAAGTAAAAAGATTACAGTATGTATGAATTAGTAGTAAATGTCTTCATGATTTTACTAATGTGAAATCACAGAAAACTATTCTTAAAATTATTTAAGTGAATGTATTTAATTAAATGTATTGAAGGCATTTAATTTAAGGGACGTCAACATACAAGCAAAAATTCCTGTCATTAGATGTTTTTTAAGGATAAAATAGAAATTTATCATAGTGAAAAATTAATACTTTTCATCCAGTAGGGAATACCATAGCACTTCATCACTCCAGTCTTCTGGACTTGCAGTTGTCAAAAAGTACTGGTCATATCTAAGGCAGTAATTGGATTGGTCAGTGTACAGTGCCTGTGTATCATAATGCTGGGCACATTTCTGAGTGTGTTTTCTTACTGCTGCAAATGAGAACTAGCAAAGACAGAAGCCAAATCAGTCTTGAAGTATAGTATCTTAAGAAATGAAACTGCTCTGACTGATACACCAAATTTCGTGTATTAGTTACCAAACAGTAGACGTTACCAGGAGCTAAAGTTTGTTTTGTTATTTTGCTACCTTTGCTATCAAATATACAGGCCAAAATATCCCTCAAAATCTCATAAAGTCCTTATTTTTCAAAAGTTAGCAAATTTTTATAAACTCTTCCTTTTTGCACACACTCCCTGCTCAGAAAATCAAATAATAATCTTTAATGGACAAGTAGCACTGTTTATGTAGTACCTAAAACACAATGACTATTTTAAAGTTACAGCTTCTGTTAAAAACCCAAAAACAACCCCAAAAAACAAATAATAAAAAAAGAGACAAATTTATAGTCTGTTTTTATAAAACAGGAAAAAAAAGAGGGAAATGAATTGCCAACAATTTTGAAAAATATATTAGGAAAAGTCCCTTGAACAATCTGCATATTTTCCGAAACTGACATCAAAAAGAGACACAGCTAATCATGCAGGTGCCATACCTCACTGATGCAGCTGTGCTACTTCTGTGGTTTGAGCCAGATAAGTGTCTTAGCATTATCTGTGTCATTCCATAGAAATACATCAGTTCAGGTGGAGATAGTATCTGAGAGTATCTGTATTTCATTGAACCACATGGACAGACTCTACAGCTTGATGTTGCCTCAACTGAAAGACTTTACTGAACAAAAACTGCTTCCCATGAATTTCAGCAGGACTCTAGCAAGCAAGTTACCACAGACAGGCTTAAGTATGTCCATGGTATCAGAAATTTTGTTTTTAATACCTATTTCAAGATTATGTCTCCTTGAACACAAGTCTTATTTACGATGAGGTAATGGAACAGACATGGTAAAAGGTGACAACTCACCCTTCCTGCCAAAATATGATGATTACTATTCTGCGGTTCATTTACAGAATGACCTCTGCTCGCAGTGGAAAAAAGGTTCAGAGATCTTAGGTCTGACCTTTCATTATCCTTCTTTTTTGGAAGGATATATAAGTATATATATTTTTTAAGTATATATAAACTTAACTACTACATTCTACTAATATTTGTCAAGTTGACATAATCACATGTGCTACTCTGGGAAATAGACAAAGCTTCTGAACATATGCTAATGCAGGAAGGTCTGGTCAGGCTGGAACCTGAAGAAGTTCATCACATTGAAAGCAGAACCTCTCTGCTGGGATTGCTGAAATCCAGCAGCAAGACAAGCTGCCGTCAAATGCAGGTCCCCAAAACACCATGTTGGTTGTGTGGCAGCAGTAACCCTGGGCAGTGAAGAATCATAGAACCGTAGAACCACAAAACAGTTTATGTTGGAAGGGACTATAAGGACCATCTAGTACCAACTCCCCTGCTATGGGCAGGGACACCCTCCACTAAACCAGGTTGCCCAAAGCTCCAACTAACCTGGCTTTGAACACTTCCAGGGAGGGGGCAGCCAGAGCTTCTCTGGTCAACCTGTTCCAGGGCCTCACCACTCTCGCAGGAAAGAAGTTCTTCCTAATATCTAATCTAAACCTACCATCTTTCAGTTTAAAACTACTACCTACTGTTTAAAATAGTCCCTCTCCATATTTCTTGTAGGTCCCTTCATGTCCTGGAAGGCCACAG
Source organism: Porphyrio hochstetteri (assembly GCA_020800305.1). Taxonomy (NCBI): domain Eukaryota; kingdom Metazoa; phylum Chordata; class Aves; order Gruiformes; family Rallidae; genus Porphyrio; species Porphyrio hochstetteri. The sequence goes on from CM036938.1 coordinate 34,698,418, forward strand.
TAAGTTGCCCCAGGAGCATTCTCCAAGCTGCACAATCCCAACTCTCAGCTAGTCTTCAAAGGAGAGGTGCTCTATCCCTTTGATCATTTTTGTGGCCCTCCTCTGGATTCATCCCAACAGGTCCAATGTGTCCATGCCCTGCTAATATTTGAGGCCCCAGAGCTGAGCACAGTACCCCAGGTGGGGTCCCACCAGAGCGGATTAGAGGAGAAGAATCACTTCACTTGACCTTGTGGTTGTGCTGGTTCCCACCACAATCTGGGTTACCTGAGCTACAGTGGTGCCAGAAGGACTGAAGAGGGATCCTGCCCTGCAGGTAAGAAGCCTTAAGACAAATCTGAGACCTTTGCCCAGTGTTGGGCTCTTCCATATGTGATAGACACTAATGGATTGGAGTGAGACACACAGAGATCTCGCTGGGACAACCACAGTGAAGTTGCTGGGACAGCCAAGGACAGCGTGTGGAATCTTGGTTATTTGAATATTAAGAAGAGAAGATTTCTATCAAGAGATTATCACTGTCTTTAAGTAACAGGAAAGAAGACAGGGCCAGATTCTGTCATTATTGCATAGTGACAGGACAAAGACAAAACCAAAAGACCTTATTGGATAAAACAACTCTTCCTCTTCCCCCTTACCTTCCCCTTCTGTTTCACATTCCTCATTTTAAATTATTTTTCTTTTCTTTTTTTTTTCTCTTTTTTTTCTTCTTTTTCTTTTTTAATTTTTTTTCCCATGAGAGTGTTCATAATGTAGAAGCCCTGCTTGTGAAGGAGGCTGAAATAGAAAATCTCCAGAGATACTTTCGAACCTGAATTTTTCCGTGGTTCTATCAACTTGTGGTGCCTCTATATCATGAGCCATGGTGAGATGGAGAAGGTCTCAGAGATCTTCTCCCCCTTATGTTTATCACTAGGTAGGACTTTCTATTATATTATTCAAATCCTAAGGATTCATCCCAACTGAAAAAAATAAATGCAGGTAATTCAACCTGGTCCTATTTTCCCCAGAAATATGGTAATAAAGCAGAACCATAAAAAGGTGAAAAAAGCAGTAAGATATCATGTCATAAGTATAAGTGCTTGTAAGGCAGGAACATTTTAATGGGGCGGGGGGGAAGGAAGACTCCAACTATTTTAAAATATTAAGAAAAAGGCAGAAAAAAATTCAAATGAAGTTTTAGATGAAATCTAATAAAAATTTGGAATGCTGTTCGTACTTTTTCAGAGAACAATGGGAAGGGTCAGAAACCAGAGCGAAGGAAAGACTAATATAGGTATTCATCCTTGAAACTACTGGTTGAAGAATTTGAAGCCGGAATCCAATCTGATCCCTGGTTAACAATTGGTGGATATGAATACAGCACATCTGTAGTAGGTTTCATTTCCACAGGGCTGGAATGACTTATTGCATGTGTCCTCAGATATGAACATTGCATTCACATACATAGAGTGTGTGAAAAACTCAGGAATGAAAGGAACTGTTTATTTTTGCATATTCTACCATGAAATTTAAAACTTGCTTCTCTTTGAGATAAACATATAAAGTGTCAAGAATCAAGACAAGGCAGATGATTTATGCAGCTGCTACAGCAAATACTTCAATCAAATTTATTCATCATTTTACAGCAGTCCACATGTGCGTAACATTGAGATTTACATGCCAAGCTGTCAACTTCTGGGAGTTTTTTCAACTTATAAATATATAATATAAACTGAAGATCTTTCAAAAAAATTAATTATTTTTCTTTCAAATGAGAGATTATGTAGATAACAACTTTTTAAAAAACTTCATCTACCACTCCAAATAGAAGTTCTGGCTACTTTAATTAATTTTGCTTCAAGATTTAGAATTCCCTGGATAAAAATTGTTGGAAAGTAAAAAAAAAAGTGGGTGAGGGGGGAAGGGAAGAAAAGAAACAAATACCTAGCAAGAAAGTGGCCAGAAATAGTGAAGAAAGTACAGAGTCACAGAAGAACAAAATGACAAAGAAAAGAAGATCTTTGTTATTAAATTCCAGAACAGTCCAAACACTGCAAAGGAAGTCCAGGTTCTAAAAGTTCATACTGCTTATTATTCTGTTTTTAAGTTGTGTTTAAAAAAATTGAAAAAAACCCACTTTGGACAAACAACTTCTTAAATTATTGGCACTCATATACATCTCAGCAACATTGAATTATAGCACCAGATAATGTGGTAAAAAAATCCCCCCACAACTTCTGTAGCATCAAAATTCCTCTTGATTATGTAAGTAAATGTAAACTGGCAGAAATAGAGATGCTGACTAAAGAGTACATTATATTTGAAAAGGTATTGCCATTGTGCAATTAAAAAAAATCAAATAGCTGTCACAACTTCTAATTAACCTTTATCACTATGTCATGGCACTGGACCTCAGAGGCAAGTCATCATGTAACTGTAGCAGTTTGGACTTTACATTCTTTATTCTAAGAGTAACTGGAAACACTATCTAAAGTTAGCTAGAGCATCCAGTACCAAATAATTTGAATCATAATGTGTTATGAGCAACATTTTTTGCAAAAGTGGCTGTTGTGCAAGGAAAGCAGCATGAGTCGTAGGGACAATGAACACTCTTCTTTTTTTAAAAGTCTTTCCATCATGGGTAGTCATTCAGAAAATAAATTTAATATTAAGGTGGCTGCATAGAATTCCTTTCAGTATGAAAATGATGGACTTCAGTAGCTCTTTACATTGCCAGACCAAGCTCAATCCATTCACTGAGTTCACCCTCACAACAGACCTATAAAGAAATTATAGTAAATAAAAGAGAAAGGTCAAAATAAGTATAATTTCAGGATTTGCAAGATAAAGGAAAGAGTTTAATAACCTGCTGCTAAAGGGTCTCAAACCTCCAAACCTCATTTTCATCCAAAATCCATGTACAAAATAACAGAAAAAGACAGTAGAAAGGACAAAAGAAAACAGATCTCGTAGTATAGATTAATACACGAATATTGTGTGTCTGCCATCATTCACTCAATTTGTCATCATTGAAATTGCTTAACTGTGAAATAGAAATGATGAAGTTAAAAAGGTGAGATGGTGCAAAAAATGTTTTGAAGAAAAATAGATTTGTAATCAGACTTTGTAGGAGTGTTTCTAGTAAGCAAATTGCATCTATTTCACAAGTGTAATGTGATAAAAAAGGAACTCTTGACATTAAGAACAATAGCAAACTTCTAATGCTATCCATGATACAAAAAGTCAAGATTCCAGAAGAAGTACTGTGGACACATTTCCTTCTGATACTAGCAGGTTTTTGAACAGGGATGTTTCTTGAAAATGTAACACTACAGCTTGAAAATTAGTTATATGAGTATGTAGGGGTTTTTTGATGGAAGTCTTATAAAAAAAGAACATTTCTGTATGCAAGCATGTAATGAATAGAAAGTTCAAATTGCATAGTACTCTGTCTAGGAAATGTCTTCTATTTGACAGAGGGAGCTTTTCATGGTGTGCCAAAACTGAGATGAATTTATGTTTCAAACAGACACTCACCCACCTCTCTGATTAAGATCCAAATGTTACATCTTTCTCCCCTGCAACATGGTTTTTCTGTGGTGAAACTGAAAGGAGAGAAAATGTCATGATTATTTTTTTTTCCTTCCTTCCATGTTCAGGAAAGGATTTCTTCATGGAGAAAATTCTTTAATTCTACTTTTAGAGCTTTTAGATTCCTCATGATGATCAGGAATACAGTGCTGTGCAACAAAAGTTCTTATCCTAGAATCACTCATAGAGCAATTTCACCATCAGGGATCTATCACAGAGGATTATACTAAATAAAACATGTCTAACCTGGACGCGAAGTGAAGTATCAGAAGAAACTCCTTTCCCTAGGAAATCTTTGAGGTTCTGGAATGAAGATCTTCTGTATATCTTTGTTCTGTCCCATAGAACTAATATTTATGGACCTGCAAACAACAGCAATAAGAAGAACAAGTATCACATGTGAGAGAAAGATGGTGTGGTATCATAAAGACAGCTCTGCCAACAGTTTTCCTATTTGGGTGCACAGGCAAAGCTATCAGATCAGTGTGAAGGTTCCCAGGAGAACAGTTCAGTCCTCCAGGTTCTCTCCATTTTCAAGAAAATGTTTCCCAGATGATCTTTTGTTCGTTTTGTGGTGGCTTTTCGTTAGTTTGGGGTTTGTTTTTTTGGGCATTTTGTTGGTTTTTTATTATTATTATTATTTGTATTTTTGCTGTCTTAGAGATTGCCATGTTCTATATATATTTCTGTAAATTTGCTTCTTAAAAAAAAAAAAGAAGAGGAGCTGAACGAGTTCTGAAAGCCTACAGCTGCTGACTGCCAACGTGACACTGAAGAGAGCTCTGACCAAAACCTGCATTTCTATGAACTGTTACATAGATTTTCACCTGCCCCCCTTAATTTAGCATGCAGCTCTCTGAAAGGCTATGTTTTTTCCCTTCCTTAAACAGCCTAAGGATACAGAAAGTGTTGAGGTTGAGAAGCTGAGAAAGTAGATGTGAGTTAAGATGCAAAGAAGCCATATGGGTAGAGAGCCCTACTTGTTTCAGTGTTCTTACAAAGCCTAGTACCTCATGCACTTTAAAGAATATATTTTTGTTTATTTAATTTCCAAAAACAAACAGTTTTTCAACAGTTTTAAGCGAAGACATAACTCTGCAATATAAGCAAACATCTCTTGGCAAGGTAGAATTTGTGCCTGTGTTTGTCCCCAGTTAGATGACATTGGAAAACAAGGACAGTTATACATTTGGTTTGATTATATTACCTGAGAGGGTTGGTAATCTTTAGTCTGTTTGTTTGTTTTTCTTCTTTTTGCATTTTATTCTAAATAATAGATTATAAGTGTAAAGAGTTCTCTTGAGTGAAATACAGATTAAAGTTGTAATTTAAAGAAACCAGAACTGCAGAAATTAAATCTCATACCTTCCCTACAACTGCTTCCCAAAGTGCATAAGCAGCCATTTCCTAATTATTTATCCCTTGTTGTTCTGAATATGTTTCCAAACTGAGGTGAATTAGACAATAAAACAAAAGAAGATTTGGGCAGAAGAAATGTTGGGGAGGGAACCACTTTTTTTTTTTTTTTTTTTTCGTTTTCCATATTTGATCTTAAGTGAGAGATTAACAACATAGGAAATTAGATTAACAACACACATCTGCCAGTAATAGCTGCATATTCTTCCCTACCTTTAAATAAAACATTTGTAAGTGTAAAACATCCAAGTGTTGAGGACAGTGAAGATTAGAGACTGTGATACAGAGAAAGTAAAATAACAATTTTCTGCTTAGGTTTTGCAAATGTTCCTGGTCTTTTTAATCCTTATTTTTGATTCCTTAGGTAAGGTTTTGCCCACTGGCTATGACAGTTTAAACTTCCGATTATTTCCCAAAACTTCTTATGTTCATTAGAAAAATGTTACAAGTGTCTTTTAATATTTTACTCAAATAACTCTTAGCAGTAATTTAAAATATAGTTTGTTTTCCAATTGATGCAGAATCTTTTATTCCTGAGAGGACTTAGCTTGATTTAACACTTGTCTAGTTTTGCTATCATGTACTTTACCACTGAGTTTGATTTAAAAAAGATTTGCCTTGGGCAAATTAGCAGTCAAGTGAAGACAGAGGTGATTTGTACCACATTTCAAGTAGTCTTGAGCTGACACTGAATAAATCTGTCTTTTACCATTTTATGATCTTTTTGCAGTGCTTAAAAGCTCTGTAACTGAATCACCACACAATGGCACAGCAGTCTCACTTAAAAAACTTTCCTAGCTTAGTTGCTGGAGCAGAAGAATTGGAAGGAGCTGAGATACATAAATGCCAAAGAATTTGAAGAAGCCATTCACTGTTCACTTGTTCATCTTAAATTCATGAGTTGAGCAAGCTGGGCTTTTTTTCTGTATCTGATGCAATTTTTGCTGATGTGTCATATTCTCTTAGTTGACTGTACTATCATGCCTCTTGGAGCACCAATGGCTGACAAGTAATTAAAGGGAATTTAAAATATTAGTAGTATATATTGTAGCTTTCAATGCAAGAACCAAACAGACAAAGGGAACCTCTAGGAAGCAAGCAATAGCCACCATCCCCTCCCCGCCCTCCCCCAATAAAATCATTAACATATAGTAGAATTCAAAAAGTAGCTACTCTTCAATGAGTAATGACTACAGTTAATGTAGATAAATTCAAGCTGATTTCAAAATAAGTGGGTTGGTTTACCAGCCTTGGTCAAGCTATGAAATCATGGAACTCTTACTTACCTGTATATATTGATTGCCTACTCACATCTCACCAAACCCTGTGTAATGTTTTTGCATTGAGTAACTGCTGGGTAACACAGGCCGATCTCTTGTTGGGTCCTGTATGTCCTTGTTCCTGCGAAGATTGACAGCTCCCTCTGCTGTTCTCATTGTGAGGTGCTCAGAATAAAGTCTAATTTTCCTGGTTTCAATGTTGGACTCTCACATTTTGTCAATTAATGGTTATCAGGTTGGCATGCTTTCAAACTTTGGCTGCTGTTCAGATGCCTGATGGCACCTTTAGGACACCTGCTTGGACAACCAATCCATTTCAAAACAGATCTTGGTAGTGTTATTAAAGCAAAGCATGAGAGTGAAAACCTTTTTTTCCCCATCCCTTTCCTTTTTTTCTTTTTCTTTTTTTTTTTTTTTTAAACCTTTCTATTTTTGTTTGTACCCATCTGGTATATTTACCACAGATGCAGACTTAGGAAAGCTGTGCTGCTTGGCAGTTGAAGACTGAGTTAAGGAACTGATATTAAAGTACTGCATAGATGCTATAACATACTATTCATCCTTCTCCTTAAACCCAGAAATATGTTCTTTCTTTTATGTGATTCTCATCTCATCCTCACCATGCTTTTCATTTAAATATTTAGTGGCTCATTAAATCAGATTGGTAAAGAATATGTCTCTTTCTCTTTTATTTTTCTACATTTAGGTGCCATTTACTCATTCTTTATGATGAAACATATAGGCTAAAATACAGCTTGTACTCCCTGAAATAAAGTAGAAAGAGAATGAGTGATGCATGTTCTCTGGCATGTTTAAGTAGTAATGATATATGCTAGGCTAAACTTCTCAGGGCTGAAATTGTCTATGTCTAAGTAAAAACCCACCATATTAATTGGTAATTTCTTTACCTTATCAAATCCAATGCAAAAAAATGACATTAATCTAACTGTTGTCTATATGACAAATTTTCTGTTTTCCTTATTAAACTTTCACATAACCATACTTCATTTTGAAAGCTTTTCTGTACCCAGCAGACACAGCAGAGCCCATATCACTCTTAAAGACAACTCAACACATGTTGTATTTGATGTGTAAACCAGTTGTAATATGTATAAGATTTCCTGTACAGAAATTATGAAATAAAGCCTCCCTCTGTTATAAATGCACAGTAAAAACATAGGGTAACTTTTTGAAACAACAGAAGCTGAACGGTTCTTTTCATGGCCTAGTTTATTCCTTCCATACCTTATCATATAGATCAATTCATGACATTCCCCATAAAAGAAAAGTCTAGTAATATAGCTAAGAACCATTAAAATTTCTATTATTTTTTCCATGGTGAAAATAAAAGACAAAATATAAATACCAAGTACTGTGAACACAAGAATCAGTTGCTTCCTTCCTGACTTGCTTTCCCACTGAACTAGTGCTCCTGGCAGTTTTAGGAATCATATTTTTTTAATTTAAAAGTATTGTTCACTAGATCATTGTCTAAAGGATTTTAAATGGTAGTTGAACAGTTTTAGGTAATTTCAAAGTTTTCTTACGAAGCTTTCTGTCATCAATACAAACTTGGCATTCATGTGCTGAAATATGTTTGGCCCACAATCCTGCTTCAACAGAGCAGGCATCTACAAATGAAGTGAATGACAATTATTTTTCCTTCTAGCTTCCTGGAGGGATGATCTTTCCATTAGCTTTATTGTGACACACTTCAGATAACTTCACTGGAATAAAGTGCTATTAAGTAAGTTAAAGATTTATCTGTTAACCTTAGAGATTATTGCTTATGAAGGATGTTTACTGGCAAGTTCTGTATATATTGAAGAATGTTTTTTTCTCCAAAACACAGCTACTGTTTACCAAGCAGGTGTTCTCAAACTTACTGCATATCAGCGATGTCCTAATAGAATTGCTGAGTTAGCTGCTATCTCTTATGTAATCATTCCTATCATAAAGAGAAAGGATAATCAATGAAAGTAAAACCCCTTTGCCCATTCACATTGCAAGAGGAAAAGATATTACAGTTATCATTAAACCAGGGTAGGTCTGCTTTAATGAAATAAGTATTTTCCTTCGCTGATGCAACTAACTATTTTTAAGTATGCCTTTTGGGCAAAAGATTTATTTTTATTAAAAGAAATTATTCTTTTCGTCAATGTTAAATATATATATATGTATAATTAATGCATTAACCAAATAGCTGCATTCTCAGAATTATCCCCTTCACTGTACCGAAGATGTAGGGAGCTTTATAATACAGTACCCTCAGTATGTGCTTTGTATATCTGTGCTTTGAGTAGACATGCAAAGCCACTCATACATGCACATTCTTCACTGCTGCCACTGCATAAATCCCCTCCCATATTATATCATTTTGGAGACCTCTTGGATTCATACAGTGTTAACTCAAGCTGTGGGTTGGCTCATTGCTGATCCAGGGCCTGATCCAATCAAAATGACATGTTACATATTCAAGAAAGCTGATTGGAAATGGTGTCGGGGATATGTAGCACAGCTCTGACTTTTTTCTTCAAATTTTAATTGATAATGTAATAAGCTGATGCTATGCTATTAAAGCTTGTGCTAGACTTTACTATTCATTTACACTAACCGTGGTACAGTGACCATAAGCTGTTTATCTCCTTAAAACAAAAGGAAGACATGTGCGTGCCTCTCTTTTACTCTCTATTTCACTCTATCTCTGATGAATTCAAATTTTACATCACATTACACACTTTTGCATATTTTTTTTCCTGCTGTAACCTCCTGGGATCACACATGATAAACGACAAATTTCTGATAGACAAGATTTGACACCACACTTCTATTTGATGGCTACCTAATTAAACAAAGGATACTGAGTGGCCTTAAACAAAAAGTGAGAGAATTACACCTGTCAGGTGCATCTACTCTTGCTGCAAAATGTATCACTATATTTTGAATTGATCATGCTAACACAAAGTTCTGTTTGCTTTGGTATTAACAGATATTTTCACAGTACAGATGTCTGTCAACTCCCCTCTTTCAAATACTATCATTTTTCCCTTTTACCTGTTTTTTTCCTATCCTGTAATAAGATTAACTTGGGCTTTCTGTTTATCATTAATAAGGCTCTGAATAGACATTTTTAAGTAGGTATTGTTAGCAAATCTTCTTCTCAAAAGTATACTTATAAAGCATGATATGCTGTATCAGCTAATGTCAGTTCAGATCTGTAGTTTATCATTATTGCTGTGTCACTATTATGGGATTATCCTGATTTTTATTCTGTATTGTAACTCCCATCAAGCCTCCAGGGTCAGGATAAGCTACCCATTAATCATGTTCTTACAAGAACCTAACAAATCCTCTTTAATTTAGATCTGCTTCAGTTAGACTGTTTTGTAAAATGTGAGATAACCAATTACATGTATATAATGCTGAAATCTTTTGCAACTATTTATTAGCATAAACTTATTTGAAATCATGTCACATTTAAGATCTCAAGCAGAGACATCATGTAAAAATGAATGGGTACAAGTGATGCAGCCCTTGGAATCTCAAGCAATTTTTTTCTAATTTAAGCAGTAAACATATTAATACTGTGGTTATACAAATAGTGTTCTTCAGAAAGTGTTCTTTTCTTGAATTTGAAAGGCCTTTCCAATTTTCCCAAATTAAATATTCCTGCATTTCTAGATCACCTCCTAACATGGAGGTGTGTGCACATATGCATTATGATTCTTGCCCTACTTTTCCTAACACCTCTTTTCATATTTGTAGCAGTGTATGGGCATGTGATGAAAATAACCACCATCCCTGCTTTCCTCTTATTTCCTTATGTTGATATTAATACAAAGGTGATTCAAAAGCAACCTCAAGGGAAGAAACAATAGGAAAAGGTGTTTCAGGGAAGCAAGGGACCAATACTGAAAGAAAAGTCCTGTTGTCAGGGACAGTATGCTCCTCTTAGACTCTTGCCATCTAGAGCTTCTTCTTCAAGACAGCAGAAGAAAAGAATACCTGATAACATCTCAGGTTTCTGCCAGCCACAAATGGTACGCTTCATATACAAAGTAACACAGTCTTTTTCTTCTAGGTGTATAAGGAGACAAGTAATTAGGATAAGGCTGTAAAACATAAGGAGTAAGCATAATTCTACCCAATGTCCCCCTTGGTAAGGGAGGGAGGCATTTTAACAGTTCCCTATCTGCCTTCACTTACATGTACAGGCCTGTACAAAACATTCAACACCTAATCCATGGATGTGGTCACACCTCTCTCTTTGCTCTTCCCCCACTAGCTCTCTGTGCCACACTCTTTTGGCAAGCTTAAAGCTGAAATACTAAAAAGGACACAACTCCTGTGCAGTTCTCTGAAGTGTATCTCTCCTTGTTTCAGTGCAGTGCTGATAGCAGCTGATAGCACTGCACTGGGGAAAAAAAAAAAAAAAAAAAAAAAAAAAAAGCAGTGGTGGCCAAAAAGCAAAAATTTTCTTTATGAACAAAAAGATTTTGTGAGGATATAGTAATTTGTAGCTGTCCATAATTACATGATGAGAAACAACAACCACAAATTTTCAACATGTACTAGAATTTCACAAACTTGCCTACGGTGAAGTGTTTACAAAAGGCTATATTAACTGAAATCATACATTCTCTATGGAAAAAAAAAAACAAACATAAGCATATCTTCAGTAATGTTAATATTCACTTACAAAGCAGAAAAGGGTTGATTTAGTGCAGAAAAATATATTTCTTTGCTGTTGTTTATGGATGTTTAACAAGGTATTGCTGACACTAAGAAAAATTAACAGGGATATTAGTGCTATGAATGTCAAGTCTGACATTTGTATTAATAGATAAGGTGTCATGGCTAGGAATAATAATGAAAAAAATGCAGGTTGTATGTCATATGTAAAATGAATCCCTTCTATGTTTTACAATTTTAAACCATTATAGAAGTTGTGAATACTCTATGACTTGCAGAAAGTATGCTTAAAAATATAAAAATCACATAATGCCTGATTTTACACAGTTAAGCTGCTTAAACACTACGTTTGCTTTCTGTAACAAAATTCAAAGGAAAATGAAGAAACAGAGGTACAGTCATCACAGACATTGATGAAAAACATATGCTTATTGGAGAAAAGACTTGGGAAAAATGTCCTGAAGCAAATTATGAGGGAAAAGGACATGAAAGAAAAAGGACATCACCTAAGAAAATGATAAAAGGAAGATTCAGAGAGATCTTCAAACTTACCCAAGGAGACCACAGTGGGAAAGTGTCCTTCAACAAATACGGGCTAGTGCAGTGGATGGTGAGGGAGAAACAGCTCTCTGAGTGACCAATTATTTTAACAATGAGGTTTAGTGATGTGGAGAGCATAGTTTTACTTTTTCTTCTGATTTACAGGCCAGAATGGGATAGTGGAGAGAAAACAGGTACGAGGATGTGAATTATGATTTCCCAAGGATTTTTCTTTCAAAATGCTTGAAACAAATGAAATCCCTGCACAGCCTTAGAGACTTTTGGGCCTTTTTTTTTTTTTTTTTTTTTTCCCAACCTTTCTTTCTCTAGAAGTCTTGCAAGACAGCAGGTCTCAATCTGTGGAGGAAGGATAAAGTAATTATTTCAGGAACACACTTTCTTGTCAGGAAAGGGGTTTTAAGACCTATCATTATACATCCACTTTAAGAGCTATCACTGTACAGCCACTTCCTCCTCATTATTTCACTTACTATGAGATTAGATTTTGTGAGATTAGGGATTGTTCATCCTTTTCTTGCAGACCATTGTCAACAGAACTAAAGCCAGATTTCAGAAGAGATCTAGGCAGATAAGATCCATTTTCAGAACAGCCTTTGGCATGAAAATGCTAATGACTTTTTCTTACAAATATTTTCATTAATGATAGAAATGATGAATGTTCATCTATAGACTTCTTTAAGAATTCCAGGTTAAATGCTGTGAACAAGGATGGTTTTTGTTTTTGCCTTTCCTGTCTTCCTATGGCAATTTCAAGATGCTTTCAATGTGTAATTTATTAATTTGTGCTAATTTTAAAATAAATTGCCACAATGTGCAGTGAGCTGGTCAGAGACTGACAAGGATGCTGACATATGTCACCTATTCCCAGTGGAAAAAGCTTCAAAGCAAACTAAAGAAATCGTTAGATTTAACAACCATGCTCTGAATATTGAAAAGCATGAATATAAATAGGAAAAAAAGGCTTTTAGACTTAGAAAAGGTATTAGTTGGCTTGAAGAAATAACATCACAATAAATGATGTTGACCAAAGACTTAAAGACCCCTGCAAGCCCCTTACATTGGGCAGGGACACCCTACACTAGACCAGGGTGCCGAAAGCCCCAACCAACATGGCCCTGAACACTTCCAGGGAGCTTGCAGCCACAGCTTCTCTGGGTAACTTGTGCCAGTGCTTCACCAGCCTCACAGTAAAGAACTTTTTCCTAATATCTAATCTAAACCTACCCTCTTTCAGTTTAAACCCATTGCTCCTTGACCTATCACTACCTGAAAGGAGGTTGTGGTGAGCTGGGGGTCAGCCTCACCTTGCAGATAAGTAGCAATAAGATAAGAAGGAATCGCTACAAGTTGCACCAAGGAAGGTTCAGTTTAGGAGTAATTTCTTCTCCAAAAGAGTGGTCAGGCATTGGAACAGATTTTCTAGGGAGGTGGTGGCGTTACTGTCCCTCGGATGTTCAAGGAAAGGTTCGATGAGGTACTTAGGGACATGGTTTCATTAGTAATATAGGTGGTAGGGGGACGGTTAGACTAGATGATCTTGGAGGTCTTTTCCAGGCTTATTGATTGTGTGATTCTGTGAACATCCCCAAGTCCTTCTCCTCAGAGCGGCTTGCAATGCATTCTTCACCCAGCCTGTAGTTGTGTTTAGGACTGCACCCTTCTTCCCTGCATTGTGGCAGAGTGAGTGACAGAGATTGGGTAAACGGGGTTCTCCATCAGTTCCTCACAAGCTGTTTTCCTTCTCCAGATACTAAAACACCTCTATCTCCCCCCCTGCCCCAACCCCTTCCTTCTTAGCAGACTTCAATTTAGTCATGATTTTGCTCCCTTCCTCCGCTCCATAGTGGCACAGGGAGGGGCAGGGACTGGGGAAATGGGGGTTTTGGTCAGTTCCTCACAAGTTGGTTTACTTCTTGGCCAGGGAGGGCATTCCACACACACACCCTTTACCTGCTGCACAGTGGGGTCTCACCCATGGGAGACAGTCCTTCACACACTTCTCCAATGTGAGTCCTTTCCCACAGGGCTTCAGCTCTTCACCAGCTGCCCCAGCATGGGTCACTGCTATGGAGGGCAGTCATAAATCACAATGTCTCTTAGTGTCTCAGTCTCAGACCAGGAATTTCTCTCTGGCACCTGGGGCGCCTCCTCCCCCCCTTCACTGGCCTTGGTGTCTGCACAGTTCCTTACATCTTCTCACTCCCTTCTCTGGTGGCAAAATGCAGCTGCTTGCACTTTTTCTTTCACCTAAATGTGATTCCCAGAGGTGCTGTGACCATCGCCTTAGCTCAGCCTTGGTCAGCAATGACTCTGGCCTTGAATCGACCGATGTTTACTCTCTAGGGCCCGCAGAGAGCTTCTGGATGTTTCTTTCAGGAGCCATCTCTGCAGCCCCCCTTATCTACCAGTATCCAGTTATGCAAAACTGTGACAGGGTCACGTGTCCTGGCTGTGTCCTATCCCAAAGTTTGGTGAAAGTTAATCCTATCCTAGCTGAAACCCTGGGCATTTTTCCATTTGTTCACTATCATGAAGATACTAGTGTGATGGTTTAACCTTTGCTGGAGACCAGATGCCCACCAAAGTTGCTCTATCGCTCCCTTTTTCAGCTGGACAGGGGAGAAGTTAAATATTGAGAGGCTTAGGAGTCAAGACAAGGACAGGGAGAGATCATTCCACAATTAGTGTCATGGAGAAAACAGACTCAACACAAAATATAACCCCCCACATCTTATTAATTATACACACCCCCACCCCCCACTCCCCCAAAACTAGAGCAGGATAATGAGAAGTACAACCAAATCTTAAAACACCTCCTCATACACCCTTCTACACAGAATCAACTTTATTCATGATTTCTCTCCCTTCCTCCCCTCCAAGGTGGTACAGAGGAGACAAGGATGGGGATTTGGTCAGTTCTGCATGAGTTACTTTCCTTCTCAGCAGGGCGTGAGCATCTCTCACACTCTTCCTCTGCTCTAGTGTGGTATCTCACCCAAAGGAGGCAGTCCTCCACAAACTTCTCCAACTTGAGCCCTTTCCCATGGGGCTTCAGCTCTTCACCAACTGCCCCAAAGTGTATCTCTTCCATGGATGAAGTCCCTCAGGCCCAGACTGCTCCAATCTTGTTCCCCACGGAGTCACAAATTTCCCCAGCAAACCTGCTCCAGAGTGAGCCTCTTCTCCTCAGGCTGCAGGTCCTGCAAAGGGCTTGCTCCAACGTGGGTCACAGTGTCTTCCATATGTCTACATCTACTCCAGCATTGGGTCTCTCTACAGGCTGCAACTGGGGTCTCTGCTCCCCATCTTCCATGGGCTGTGGGGGGATAACTTTCTCCCCTATGCCTTCTCCACAGGCCACAGGGGGATCTCTCTGGTGCTTGGTGCACTTCCTTTCCCCTCTTCTTCACTGGCCTTGGGTTCTGGAAAGTTTCTTATATCTTCTTACTCCCTTCTCTGGTAGCAGAAGGTGGTTACTAGAGGTTTATTTTTCTTTTTAAATGTGATTCAGAGGCACTATGACTGTTACTGATGGGTTCAGCCTTGGTCAGCAGTGGGTCTGTCCTTGAGCCCAGCTGGTGTTTGCTCTGTCGGGCCTACAGAAAGCTTCTAGCTGCTTCTTACAGAAGCCACCCCTGCAGCCTGCTCCACCTCCACCAGAATCCCTCCACACAAAACCACAATATCTAGGGAGTAAGTTAAAGTGTTAGTTCCACACTATCAATCCAATATGCCTACCTACTCTCATTATAAAGCCTTTGTCTAAGTGTTGTATAACAGGCTTAAAAGGAAGCAATGAGTTGTATTTCTGTTCAACTCATGAGTACCAGAAGTGGTAGAAGGTGATCCTGTGCATTGATTTACTGAGATAATAGGACATCACATCCAGTCCCATCCCCACTCTCCCCCTCCATATTCAAATTATTCTCCCCTCGCTTCTTTTTGGAGGAAGCTTCCTCCTAATTGCAGCATGAAACAAGATCAGTTTCCTGAAAAATATTTTGCTGCTCTGGGATTTAGACTTTTGATATTTTTATTGCTTTTCTCCATGTTTCTTCCTTCACTCAACATAGGATATGCAATTGCTTCATTTATCATAAACATAGATTATTTTTTGTCCTATTCAAGCCATAAGCAGTTAAGAAAATACAGTCTATGTTTATTTCCCAATAGAAAATTGGAATTTTCATGTTTCATTTTTCTCACCAAATTATTGTTTATTTTTTATGAACATTAAAAGAGGACATTATACCACAGGAACATGTCAGAAATAACATTTCAAGGCTAAATGTTTTACAATAGGACTTAATGAAAAATGAAGTTGTGTCAAGTTTATGCTATCATTTTCATGTGTTGCTCATAGAACTTACTCATCAGCTTGTGAACATCTGCAGAAAAAATGTACGTGCAGAAAAAGGAAAGCAGTTACAGCTAAAGCCCAAGTGACAGATATTCCTCTAATGAAATAAAAATTGAGAGAATTTACTCCATTTGAGAAGCACTGAAAGTGAATATCTCAAGTTAAATTCCTTGCTAATATAACTCTAAAGGATTTAGTGGACCTACTTCTGCATATAATTTGGTTTTTAATGTATGTAACCATGTTCAATACTCAACAAAACTACCAAAAACCCCCTCCAAAACCATGGAAAACTATAGTGCTTACTGAAATTAAGGGTTAAATACTCGGAGTCAATTTCCATTTGAATTTGCAATGAAGATATGAATTTACTTTAGTGAATATATTCAGACTGTATAGTATGAAAACCATGCATAATTTGTAATGATATAAAAATAATAATATAAAAACAAGACTTTAATAAAAGCAAGTGTAAAGTCTTGCACCTGGGGAGGAATAACCATCAGTATCAGTACAGGCTGGGAGATGACCTGCTGGAGAGGAGCTCTGTGGAGAAGAAGCTGGGGTCCTTGTATATGACAGGTTGGCCATGAGCCAGCAGGGTGCCCTGGTGGCTAAGAGAGCCAATGGGATCCTGGGGTGCATCAGGAAGAGTGTGGCCAGCAGGTCAAAGGAGGTGATCCTCCCCTTCTACTCTCCCCTGGTCAGGCCCCACCTGGAGTATTGTGTCCAGTTCTGGGCTCCCTGGTATGAAAAAGACAGGGACCTCCTGGAGAGAGTCCAGAGAAGGGCTACGCAGATGATTAAGGGCCTGGAACATTTTCCCTATGAGGAAAGGCTGAGTGAGCTGGGACTGTCCAGTCTGGGGAAAAGAAGATTAAGGGGGGGGACCTAACTAATGTTTATAAATATCTTAAGTATGGGATGCAGGGGGAATTGGACAACCCCTTTTCAGTGGTCTGTGGAGACAGGACAAGGGGCAATGGCTGCAGGTTGGAGCATAGGAAGTTCTGCATCAACATGTAGAACTTTTACACAGTGAGGGTGACAGAGCCCTGGGACAGGCTGCCCAGGGAGGTGGTGGAGTCTCCTTCTCTGGAGATATTCAAGACTTGTCTGGACACCTATCTGTGCAATATGTGCTAGGGAGCCTGCTTTGGCAGGGGGTTTGGACCCGATGTTCTCTCGAGGTCCCTTCCAACCCCTATGATTGTAGCATTCTATGACATGGGTCCACATTGTAATGTCATCAAGCTAGAAAGGGGCACAACTCTTCTGGAGTGACAGGGGTATCCAAACAGCCAACTATACTGGAATCTGAAGTCTAACTGGGTTATCTAATGAGTGTCAAAAGCACCCTGTTTGTGTCTGGACCAGATGTTCAATGCATCCTTTCCATAGACTGTCTCAGGAGACGGTATTTTGAGGACACAGAAGGATATCTGTGGGCTTTTGGCATAACTGCCTTGGAGATGGAGGACTGGTCTACCTTGGCTGGTCTGGTGGAGCACCCTTTGGGGTTGCTGAGGACTGAAGAACAACAGGTGTCATTTGCTACCAAATTGATACACTGGCAGCGATATTGTAACAGGAAATACCCCTTTGATTCTCATCCACAAGTTGATTCATCAACTGGAGAGTCAGGGAGGGATCAACAGAACTTCCTCAACCTTTAACAGTCCAATATAGCCAGTGCAGAAATCTAATGCAGAATGGAGACTGTCAGTAGACTATTGTGGCCCACAAGAAATCATGTCAGCATGCTGCCTTATCAGATATTCTGGAACTTCAATAGGAACTGGAGTCAAAGACAGCCAAGTGGTATAGCACAGCTGATTTCAATAATACTCTTTTCTCAATCCCTTTGGTGGCAGAGTGCAGGCCACAGTTGGCTTTCAATTGGAGAGATGTCCAGTACACCTGGAACTGACTGCCCAGGTGTAGAAACACAGCCCATGGACTGAGAAACTCCAGAGCAACTGCAATATATTAATGACACAATCTGTTTTGGGTTTGCATAGTAAGGTTTTGGTAGTGGGAGGAGGGTTACAGGAGTGGATCCTGCGAGAAGCTGCTAGGTGAAACAGAGCCAGTACCAGCTGGGTCCAAGACAGACCCACAACTGGCAAAGGCCAAACCAACCAGTGATAGTGGGATAACATATTTAAGAAGGAAAAAAGAAAGCAACTAACCCTGTGGGCAGATTTTTGAGCCAGAGAGAGGAGTGACATGCGAAAAACATCTTTGCAGACATCAAGATTAGTGAAGGAGGGGAGGATGTACCAGAGTAGAGCTTCCTCTGTAGCTCATGGAAAAGATCTTGCTGAGGCACACTGTCACCCTACAGCCCAAGGACAACCCCATGCTGGAGCAGGTAGAGACATCTGAAGGAGGCTATGACCCATGGAGGACAGGTTTAATGACAGTACTTGTGACCTCATGGAGATAGAAGCCCATGCTGGAGCACGCTTGCTTGACTTGTGACCCTGTGAGAGACCCACACTAAATCAGTCGGTTCCTGAAGGTCTACATGTCATGAAAAGGACCCACACCAGAGCACTTCATGAAGAATTGTAGCCTATGGGAAAAGAACTCAAGTTGGAGAAGTTTGTAGAGGACTTTTTCCCTTGAGAGAGACTCCAAGCTGGAGCAGGGAAAGAGTGTGAGGAGTTCTCTGCCTGAGGAGGAAGTAGCAGCAGAGACAACCTATGATGAAGTGACCGAAATCCCCCCATTTCCTGTCCTACTCTAACACTTCTGTGGAAGAAGTAGAGAAGCCAAGAGCAAAGTCAAGCCCAGGAAGAAACGAGGTGTGTGGCAAGGTGTTTTAAGCATTTTAAGATTTCTCATTACTCTAGTCTGTTTTGCTTTGTAATTAACTAGATGCTTTTTCTTCTGTATGCAGTTTGTTTTGCCCATGATGGTAACCAGTGACCTCTCCCTTACTTGTCCTTATCTCAGCCCACAAGCCTTTTCCTATATTTTCTCTCCCATGTCCAACTGAGGAGGGGAGTGATAGAGCAGCTTTGAAGGGCATCTGGGCTCCAGCCAGTGTCACAGAATCACATAATGACAAAGGTTCGAGGGACCTTTGAAGATTGTCTAGTCCAACCTCTTTGACAGAGAAGGATCAGCTAGAGCAAGTTGCACAGGACAGCATCCAGGCAGGTTTTGATTGTCTCCAGAGATGGAGACTCCACAACTTCTCTGGGAAGCCTATTTTAATGTTCTTCAACACTTACAGTAAAGAAGTTCCTCATCATGTCCAGGTGGAACTACCTATATTCAAGTTTATGCCCATTGCCTCTTGTCCTGTCACTGGGCACCACTGAAAAAAAAACTAAACTCATCCTCAAGTACTTATAAGTACTGATAAGATCCTCCCCGCCAGTCTTCTCTTTTCTAGGTTAAAAAGTCCCAAGTCCTTGCAGCCTTTATCCATAAGACAGATGTTCCAGTTCCCTAATCATCTTTGTCTCACAGCCTCTCTTTATAAGAGAGATGTTGTAGTCCCCTAATCATCTTGGTAGCCTTTTTTTTTTCATGGAATCATAAAGTCACAGTATATCCAGAGTTGGAAGGGACCCATAAGGATCATTGAGTCCAACTCCTGGCTCCACACAGGGCCAGCCAAGTCAGAACATGTGACTGACTGCGTCATCCAGATGCTTCTTAACTCAGTCAAGCTCAGTGCAGTGACGAGTTCCCCGGAAAGCCTGTTCCAGTGCTCTACCACCCTCTCAGTAAAGAACTTCTTCCTAACATACAACTTAAACCTCATCTGTTGCAGCTTCATACTGTTCCCTGTACCCTCTCCAGTATCTCCCTGTCCTTCTTGAACTGGGGAGTCCAGAACTTCACACAATATTCCAGATGAGGCCTCATCAGTGAAAAGCAGAGGAAGAGGATAACCTCCCTTGACCTGATGGCCACACTTCTCTTCATACACCCCAGGATGCTAGTGGCCTTTGTGGCCATGAAGGCACATTGCTGGCTTACAGTTAACCTGTCTAACTCTCCAGCCTGTCCAGATCTTGCTGGGCGATTGCACAGACTTCCAGTGTGTCAACCACTCTTCCCAGTCTTGTATCATCAACAGACTTGTTGAGGGTACTCAGCATCCCTTCATCCAAGTCATTGATGAAGATATTGAACAGGGCTGGGTCTACAACTGATGCCTGAGGAGCACTACTTGTTACAGACCTCCAACTAGGCGCTGTGCCACTGGTCATACGGGCAAATGCAATAGAAGTTCTTGAGAAATGGAAGAGCATAGTTCAAATCCTTCTAAAAGCTGGGTTTGCCATAAAACAAAGTAAAGTAAAAGGGCCTGCACAGGAGCACCAGTTTTTAGAAATAAAATGGAAATATGGACAATGCCATATCTCAAAGAATGTGATTAACAAAATAACAGCTATGTCTCCCTCAACTAGCAAAAAAACCCCACAAGTTCTCTTATGTGTTTTGTTTTTCTGAAAGATGCATATTCTAAATTACAGTCTGATTAGAAGTCTTCTCTATCAGGTGACACAGAAAAATAATGGTTTCAAATGGGGCCCTGAGGAATGACAGGCCTTTGAACAAATTAAACATGAAACAGTCTATGCACCTTGGGCCATTCCAGGCAGAACCAGATGTAAAAACGTGCTCTACACCACAGCCAGGGAACATGGTTCTACCTGGAGTCTCTGGCAGAAAGGTCCAGGGGAGAGTTGAGGTTGACCCCTGGGTTTTGGAGTTGCAGTTAGAGAAGAACTGAGGCTTATTATACTCCAAGAGGAAAAGATATACTGGCAGCATGTGAAGGGATTTGAGCCACTTTGGAAGTGATTAGCACTGGAAGTCAGCTCCTGGTGCCCCAACTGCTGCTGCTGAACTGGATGGAGTAAGTGGGTCACACTGATCACACAGCAGGTTTGAATAGGAAAGCTCAGCGGCCCAGGAATTCTGGAAGCTATCATGGAATAGCCAGAAGGCAAAGAAGGCCAGAGGAGGAGGTGACTTATGCTGAAGAGGCACCACCATATAATGAACTACCAGAAAATGAAAAGCAATATGCCCTATTCACTGATGGATCCTGTTGCAACTTATGAAAGCTTTGGAGGTGGAAGGGTGCTGTATAGAGTCCTACAGAATGAGTGGCAGAAGCTGTCGAGGGTCAAAGGGAATCGAGCCAGTTTGCAGAGGTGAAAGCTATACAGCTGGCTTTATACATTGGTGAAAAAGAAAAATGGCCAAAGCTCTACCTTTCTACAGACTCATGGATAGTAGAAAATGCCCTGTGGGGATGGTTGCAGCAGTGTAAGCAGAGCAACTGGCAGAGCAGAGGGAAACCCATCTGGGCTACTGAATTATGACCAGATACTGCGTCATGGCTAGAGAAGCTGGTTGTAAAAGTACGTCATGTAGATGCACATGTACCTAAGTCAGGCCACTGAGGGACTCAAAACAACCAGCAGGTGGATCAAGCTGCTAAGATTGAAGTGGCTCACGTTTACTGGTACTGGCAACAAAAAAGTGTATTATTTATAGCTTGTGGGACCCATGACACAACAGACTGTCAAGGAAGAGAAGCAATACATAGATGGGCTTGTGATCAGGGCATGGGCTTGACTATAGACGCTATTACACAGATTGTCGATGAAGTGAAACATGAGCTGAAATCAAGTTAAAGCCTCTGGTATGAAATATAAAAATAGGGACACCAGGAAGACTGATTATATCATAATCCCACAAACCCACCAAGGGAAATTACATATGCCATCAATGGTGGAAGCAAACATTGTATGGCTGTAAACATATCCTGTGTCCCATGCCACTACCTGGAACACTGACCTGGTCCTTGAAAAGCAAGTCCTATGGTGACATGGCACCCCAGAAAGAACTGAGTCAGACAGCAGGACTCATTTCTGAAACCGTATCACACACTGTCATCCCAGCCCTGAGGGACTGTTATGGCAGATGGAAACCAAAAGTCATGGACTGCATGATCTCAACAGACATTTTAGAGGGGTGGCCAGTGGTTTGAGGAAATAATATATGTGTGTATGCATCAAAACACAGGAGAAGTGATGTTGATTTATTGGAATGTATTGTTAAGTTTAGGACCTGGGCATGGCGTAAATAGTATGGAATAAGGGGTGGATACAGTCCTCGTTTCATCTGGGATAGAGTTAATTTTCTTTATACTGTCTGGTATAGTACTGTGTTTTGGATGTAATGAGATTAACTGTGATAATAAACTGATGCTTTAGCTGTTGCTAGGTAGTTGTAGTATCTATACTAAGCCAAGGACTTTCCAGCTTCTCACACCCTCCAGGTGCACAAGGAGCTGGAAGAGCACAGCCAGGACAGTTGACCCAGACTATCCAAAGGGATATTCTCTGCCGTATAATATCATGCTCCATATATAACTGGGGAAACAGTTTGTTTTTAGCTTCTGCATGTGATGAGTAACTGTATCACCATCATCATCAACAACATCATTGTTGTCATTGCTTCAACTGTTATCACAGAAAGTTACCCAAGAAATTAATTTGCAATATTTTTGGTTGTATCTAGTAAATTAGTTTCCTGTAAGGTGATGGAGGGGGGGGAAGTGTGAAGAAACAAACCATAAAAAAACCCAAACAGAAATACCAATGCTAAAGACAAAATAGAAACACATCATTACAGGGATTAAAACAATAAAGATATGATGGACTGAAGATAAAAATAAAAATGCCAGTTTCTCTGCATTTTAATCAGTGATATCACAGATTTGATGAACATGCCAGAGGGATTTTATTGTGCTCTGCTTCCAGAGTGAGTGAAAGGAAACAAAATAAACAGTTTTATATTGAACATTTAGTGACAGATGATGCATCCTTTGGGATTAACATTAGAACAATGGGGAAGATGATTCCCTACGTAGGTAGGGAAGCACTACAAGACAATTCCAAGAAAAGACAGTCCAAAATATTAGTAACAATCTAAGTCCAAAATACTAACAACATTTAATAACTTTAAAAAAAAAATAATCCCCAATTACAATTTTAAGTCTATTCTAGTTTTAAGTGGTGAATTATCTATGTGCTTAAATAACTATGAAACAGGTAGAAAATACAGGTAGAAAAAAATATCATTCTTCTGCCATTCATCCCTTAATATCCCAGTTCATCCATAAAAAAGATTTTGGATTTGTATGGAAACACTCACTCTAGAGCCAAACACCCTAATATGCATATGAAATGTAGCAATTTGTTTTAAACATTCGGTAAATGCTTGATAGTGTTTTAAGGAATAATAATAAAAAGTGCTTACATGGTAGTTTTCATCAAATAAGGAGGATATCATTATCTGCTGAGAAAAACTCTATACAGTATCACAAGAACTGCTCATCATGCAAATTCTATAAAACAGATTGAACCACTATTTACAAGGAAAATAAAACATTTGTTATTCAAAAAATTCAGATGAAGAAATAATAAAATTATTTATCAATTTGCACAAAGAGATCCTTCACACCTCTGATCTGGAATTATCAATTGTGATCAATAATGTATTAATCTTTTTAGTTGGCCAATGTCACAATACTAAATACATTTTAAAAAGAACATATCTGAAAACCTGAAATACAGATTGTACAAATGGAGCAAAGAACAATACTGGTGAAAGCTCTGGTGCTGAGAAGGACATTAGGAAGAATCTAAACTTCAAGAGTAATAGAGTGGCTTTATTCTATAAAAGTAAAGGAGGGCTTTGAACATGACAGAGTTGTTTTTAATACCTGGCACAGTGAAGAACACTATTGAAGTAGCTATTTCATTGACATACTTTTTAAAATGTCATGGAAACCTGGAAGGGAAAACATAGAAAGGAAAAATGGATACAGAATTATATGAAACCTCCTTTACAGTAAGATGATTAGGGAAGCTCTTAATGCATTTTTTAGCTTTTTAGTCTCTAAGGTATATATAATTAAAAAGTTACTTCACCCATCATCAGTGTGGTGCTGCTTCTGAGGTAAAATATGACTTCTTTTTAGTATGAGAAGTGTTGTAAATCAATCCCACCTAATGGGTTTGGCATGCAATCAAACAATTCACAGATGGAATTGCAGGAGAAATATCTGTAGTTTAAAACGTTAAGAGGAGAGTGATATCTGAGACTACCTGAAATTATTCGGTTTGAGCTCTCTGTGTAACTGAGTGGAAGGTTTCACTTGTGTCAACATAATGGAGATTATTTTTCCTCCCTACCTTACAAGCATGTTGCAATGCTAAAATACAATGCCAGAGAAATATGTAAAAGATTACAGAAAAAATGTTAACCTGGAGACATTACTAGAATGGTTCTGTTTTAATTTAATATCTTTACTGAAACTTCTTGAAGCCCTTTGATATCTAAGCAGTTGCAGGTATTGTAGGGGTGCAAGGTATTGGATAGACAAATTACAACTACATATACTGAATTTTCACTGAGGTTTCAGAGTTAACACACTTTTTAAATGTATTACATATTTTATTGTACTCTGAAGAAATAAAAATTAGAGGTTCAGTGTAAAGACAAATGACAAGCAACATTAAACCAGTGGTGAAGATACACGGAGAACTTGTCAATACTTTTTACCAGAAGATGTTCATATGTGTGTCACTCATAACACGGGAATCAGGCCACATACATCTAAAATGGTGGGAAATACAAATATTTGTGTTTAATTCATCAAAATTTTACAAAAATGTAAGTAAAAATCAGTATTGATTGCTATCCTAGCAAGCTAACCCTCAGGCAAAAGAAACTTTTCCCGATTTTGCAACATGTTATGTGAGATATGACAAATTAGTAGGAGATCATAACCTTGTTCATATGTCTTATTTGAAATAATACTTCTCTGATTGCAGAGTGACTTGGAGTTCTTTTGTTTACTGATTGGAAGGAAAATATATCTCTAACTGAATCACCCATACATATGAGAAGGTTGCAGGAATGGAAAAAGTATAATAGCTTCACCTGAAAAAGCTGAAAGAGCTAACTAGGCAGAAAAAATAAGATTAACATGAATTACAGTACACTTTTGTGACTTTCTGAACAAACCCCAAGAGGAGAGTCCTATTTCTGTAATGTAATTGCTGTAATGATGACTGGAAAATCTGAATTTATAAGGAATATTTTAAGGTTTTTTCTTTTGCTTGCATTTCCTTGAGCAATAATTAAAAAAAAAAAAAAAAAATCTTCAATTGCAATCATTAAGGAAAACTGTATCAAAAGGTTATTTTCTCTATGACTCTAATTTGTAAAAAAAATAATGTTTTTCTATGCAAAATTACACTGTAGATTTTCAGTTTGAAATGAAAGATAAAAGCATTACTCTGGTATTTTTGATTTGGTTCAAATGTTTCTCAAAAGGATCATACAGAATGACTACTTTTAAACGATTATAAGCATATGGGTAGTCATTATGGCAATGAAAGACAACACCAGTTTAATCAATTAAGTTACATCTTAACAATCTATACCTTTCCATTCTAAGCCTATTAATGCTTGAAATGGTATCATACATTAGAATTATATGTATGAGAATTAAATTATCATATTAATTTGGGAGGTTTAGATAATAATACAACTACAGATATAAAAAAAATTAATGCATTAACTGTGGAAAAGTGGTCATTAAAAATTTTGCAAATTTAAAAAATTGCAATGCATAAAAATACAATGCTTAACATTTGCAGTTGCAATCAGATCACAGCTGGACAATCGTAACCCATGGGCCCACTTTCCAAAGACTTAGCATTGTAATGAAAACCAGATTTATAAATGATCATGACAATAACTGGGACCAGATATACAAAAGAAAGTTATCTGGGAAGAATACAATAATGAATCAAGACACACTGAAAGTCTTTCAAAAAGAAATGGGATAGATGGGAAAGAGTCATATGTTTTATGTTATATGGATAATGATTTAATGATTCACAAACTGTCAATCACTTTACCTAAAAAAAAAAAAATATATATTTACTTACATATCACAGAATCACAGAATCACAGAATTGTAGGGGTTGGAAGGGACCTCAAGAGATCATCGGGTCCAACCCCCCCTGCCAAAGCAGGCTCCCTAGCACATATTGCACAGATAGGCATCCAGACGAGTCTTGAATATCTCCAGAGAAGGAGACTCCACCACCTCCCTGGGCAGCCTGTCCCAGGGCTCTGTCACCCTCACTGTGTAAAAGTTCTACATGTTGATGCAGAACTTCCTATGCTCCAACCTGCAGACATTGCCCCTTGTCCTGTCTCCACAGACCACTGAAAAGGGGTTGTCCAATTCCCCCTGCATCCCATAGTTAGGATATTTATAAACACTAATAAGGTCTTCCCTTAGTCTTCTTTTTCCCCAGACTGGACAGTCTCAGCTCACTCAGCCTTCCTCATACGGGAGATGTTCCAGGCCCTTAATCATCTTCGTAGCCCTTCTCTGGACTCTCTCCAGGAGGTCCCTGTCTTTCTGATACCAGGGAGCCCAGAACTGGACACAATACTCCAGGTGGGGCCTGACCAGGGCAGAGTGGAGGGGGAGGATCACCTCCTTTGACCTGCTGGCCACACTCCTCCTGATGCACCCCAGGATCCCATTGGCCCTCTTAGCTACCAGGGCACACTGCTGGCTCATGGCCAACCTGTCATCAACCAGGACCCCCAGGTCCTTCTTCGCAGAGCTCTTCTCCAGCAGGTCATCCCCCAGCCTGTGCTGATACTGATGGTTTTTCCTTCCCAGGTGCAAGGCTCTACACTTGCTTTTGTTGAATTTCATTAGGTTTCTCCCTGCCCAGCTTTCCAACCTGTCCAGGTCTCGCTGGATGGTAGCGCAGTGTTCCTGCGTGTCAGCCACCCCTCCCAGCTTTGTATCATCAGCACTTGCTGAGGGTGGATACTATTCCCTCATCAAGGTCGTCAATGAAGATATTAAAGAGGACTGGGCCCAACACAGAGCCCTTGGGAACACTGCTAGTCACAGGCCTCCATTCAGATTCTGCTCCACTGATCACGACCCTCTGAGCCCGGTCCGACAGCCAGTTCTCAACCCACCTCACTGTCCACTCATCTATCCCATGATCTATCAGCTTTTCTGATGTCATGGGAGACAGTATTGAAAGCCTTGCTGAAGTCAAGGTAGATGACATCCACTGCTCTCCCTCCATCTACCCAGCCAGTGATGAGATCATAGAAGGCTATGAGATTGGTCGAGCAATCGATCTTCCCTTGGTGAATGCATGCTGACTACTCCTCATGACCTTCTTCTCTTACAGTTGCTTGGTGATGGCATCCAGAACAAACTGTTCCATCACCTTTCCAGGGACAGAAGTGAGGCTGACTGGCCTATAGTTGCTAGGATCCTCCTTCTTGCCCTTTTTAAAGACTGGAGTGATATTGGCTATCCTCCAATCCTCAGGTACTTCTCCTGTTCTCCAAGAGCTGTCGAAGATGATAGCAAGCGGCTCTGCAATCACTTCCGCCAGCTCCCTCAGCACATGTGGGTGTATCCCATCCGGGCCCATGGATTTGTGTGCATTAATCCCTTTAAGCCGCTCCTGGACCACCCCTACCTCAACTAGAGGGAAGCTCTTCATTCCACAAACACTCCTACTTTCATCCAGGATCTGCGGGTCCCGAGGAGCCTTTGGAGTGAAGACTGAGGCAAAGAAGGCATTCAGTATCTCCACCTTCTCATCATCACGCATTACCAAGACACCTGCCTTATTCAGCAAGGGACCTACATTATCCCTGGTCATCCCCTTACTGTTCACATATCTGAAAAAAACCTCTTTTTATTATCCTTTATGTCCCTTGGTAGCTTCATTTCCAAGTGGGCTTTAGCCTTCCTAGTCACATCCCTACAGGCCCTGACAACATCCCTATATTCCTCCCAGGTGCACAGACCCTGTTTCCACAGTTCATAAACCTTCTGCTTCCCTTTGAGTTTACTCTTTAGCTCCCTGCTCATCCACACAGGTCTTCTGCCTCTCCCGATTTCTTACTCAATGGGATGCACCTATCCTGTGCTTGGAAGAAGTGCTGTTTCAATGCTAGCCAGCTCTCACAGGCTTCCTTGCTTTCTAACAGCGTAGCCCATGGGATAGCTCCTAAAAGGTTGCAGAGGAGATCAAAGTTAGCTCTTCCAAAATTCAGGGTAACTATCCTACTTTTTGGCTTGCTTCTTCCACTCAAGATCTTGAACTCTATCATTTTGTGCTCGCTTTGTCCTAAGCTGCCCTGGCCTTCACCTTCCTGATGAGCCCATCCTTGTTAGTAAGAACAAGGTCCAGCACCCACCCTCCCCTTGCAGGTTCCTGCACCATCTGTAGCAGGAAATTGTCCTCAACATACTGCAGAAATTGTCTGGACTGCACACGACTGTCCGTATTAGTGCCCAGCAAATATCTGGGTAATTGAAGTCCCCCATAAGGACCAGGGTCTGGGATCTCGAGGCTACTTCTAGCTGCTTATAGAAAGCACTATCAGCCCGCTCCTCTTGCTCAGGGGGTCTATAGCACACACCCACAACAGTGTCACTCATACTAGCTTGACCCTTGATTCTTACCCACAAGCACTCGACTGATGGGTCATCTTTCCCCAGGTGGAGCTCAATACATTCTAGCTGCTCTCTCACATAAAGAGCAACTCTTCCACCTCACCTCCCTAGCCTGCCTTTCCTGAAAAGCACATAGCCATCCATGACAGCGTGCCAGTCATCCAGGCTGTCCCACCACGTCTCTGTGATCACAATGAGATCGTGGCCCTGCAACCGCACAAAGGTCTCTAATTCTTCCTGCTTGTTTCCCATGTTACATGCATTTGTATAAAGGCATTTTAGTGGGGCAGCAGGTGCAGGTATCCTCAGCAGATCACAGCAAGTCTTCCGACAGGGGATGGGCAATAGTGGCTTCACTGAGGAGCCTTCAGGGCAATCCACAGAATTTTCCCCACTATCACACGGAACAACATCCCCAAGTCCGTCACTGTGCTTCTTGCATTTACCTTCTTCCACCATCAATTCACATCATGTCTCCCAAAGCCCATGCCTAACCCCAAGAGCCTTCATAATATCCCCTCCCCCCTTCCTAACTAGTTTAAAGCCCGCTCAATGAGCCCTGCCATCTCCTGGGCAAGGATTTGCTTTCCCCTTTGGGACAAGTGAGCCTTATCAACAGTCATCATGCCAGGAGCAGAATACACCTTCCCTTGGTCAAAAAACCCGATATTGCTATGCCGGCACCAGCCTTTCAGCCACTCATTCAACACATGGGTTCTCCTGACCTGCTCCAAACCCCTTTTCCCACTAGTGGGGATAGAGGAAAATATTATTTGAGCTCCGCCCCCCCCCCCAACAGAGCACCCTAGGTCACGAAATTCCCTTTTGATAGCATGCAGGCTACACTTCATGGTTGCATCCCTGCCTGCTTGAACAATCAGTAGAGGATAATAGTCAGAGGGTCTTACTAGTCCTGGGAGCCTTCTGGTAGTATCACGGACCCTGGCTCCAGGGAGGCAGCACACCACCCTTTGTGTAGTGTCTGGCCTACAAATGGGGCCCTCCGTCCCCCTGAGGAGGGAATCCGCTACCACAACTACCCTTCTCTCTTGCCTAACAGAGGCAGTCTCAAGGCATGCAGACTTTTGTCTCACTCTAGGCTTCCGCTTCCTCTGAGGCAGAGGGGCTGCATTCATCCGCTCACATACCCTCCTCCTCAACTTTCAGGGCCCCAAACCTGTTGCTTAGGGAAACCTGGGGTAGGGGGGTAGGTAGGCAGGGGGAGTGCCTATGATGGCGAGACGGGACTGTCTTCCAGCCCTCCTCAGGGTTCGGGTCACTCCCATTTACCTCAATAGGATGGGACAGAGGGGCCATCTTCAGTTTTGAGGTGTCTTCCTGGCACTCTTCCCTCTGGGACACCAGGGAGCTACTCCACCAATCAATCTCCTGCTCACATTCCCTGATAGCTCTCAGTGTTTCAAGCTCTTGTTTTAGTTTGACTACCAAATATAGCAGATCGTCCACCTGCTCACACCTCACACAGGTGAGGTGTTTGCCTCTTTTCCCTGGCAGCAGCAAACTAAGGCATTTTCTGCAGCCAGAGACCTGAACCGCAGCGTCCCTGGGCAGACCCTTCAACGGGGTTGCCCCAGTTGTGTTGGGGGAGCCTATCCGCCTGATGGAGACCATGGTTCAACTGTCTGGGCACACAGCAGACAGGAATCCCTTGGCTCCCCCTCCGTACTCTGTGAGCACTAGCCAGTCCGCTCAATTTACCGCTCTGCCTGCTTGCTCTGCCTGTGCGAACTGCCACGCAAACTGCCGCGCCACGCCCTTCTGACGTGCCACGCCCTGTTTGCCCATCCTGGTCGCCGCGCTCCTGGTCGCTAGCGCTCCCAGAGGCCCCTCTTGTACGGAGAGGGATTATTCCTGCCGCACTTAGCTCTGCCCCCGATGAGTCACACCTGTGTGCAGCTGCAGCGAGAAGCAATGGCTGCCCCTGGGTGCGTCGTGCCGACTCTCCTCTTTAGTTAATTTATTTGCCCTCGTGGATCAGTGCCCTGGGGCTGCCGCATCCAGGAAGGGTTCCTCGACGAAGTCTCCCGCTCCAGAGCCCCATGTTGCTAAAAAGCTTTCTACAGTTACACTGATCAGATTTAATCAGATTGGAGCTAATAGCACTGCTTTTAGAATCATAGAAGCATAGAATGGCTTTGGTTGTAGAAGACCTTCCAGATCATTGAGTCCATCTGTCTATCCAGCCCTACTAGGTCCAACACTAGACCATGTCACCAAACACAACATCTACTCTTCCTTTAAACACCTCCAGGGATAGTGACTCAACCACCTACCAGAACTGCTGATAGATGAAGGAAAGTAGCATGGCAAGCACTCCCACCAGCTCCCTCAGCACACTTGTGCGGGTCCCATCTGGCCCCATAGACTCGTGCATATCTAGGTTATGTAGCAGATCACCAACCTCATGGATTATAGGGTCTTCATTGTGCTTCCTCTCTTTGTCTTCCCACTCAGGGGACTGTGTACCCGGAGTACTACTGATTTTCTTACCAAAGGCATTAAGTACCCCAGCCTTTCCCTCATCCCTGGTCACTACGTTTCCCCTTGCATCCCATGAAGGATGGGGATTTTCCTTGATCCTCCTTTCACTGCTAATGTATATGTAGAATCATCTTTTCTATTTAACTGACACTCACCAGATTAAGTTCTAGATGTGCTTTGGCCCTTCTATTTCTTCCCTGCACAGACTGTTAGTCCACCTGAGTTTCCTGCCCCTTCTTCCAAAAACCATAAGCTCTTCTCTTTTTTTCTGAGCTCCAGACAAACCTCAGTTCAGCCAGGCTGGTCTTCCCCACTGACTCATTTTTTGGCACACAGGGACAGCCTGCTCTTGTGCCTCTAACATTTTTTTTTGAAGAATGTCTAGCTTTCCTGGACAATTTTACCCTTCTCAACTGCTTCCTAAAGGACCCAGTTCTACTAACCGCCCTCCTTACTTCTCCAAGAATTGAAAACTCTACCATTTCATGATCCCTGTGTGCAAGACAGCCTCCAATCATCACATCCCCTACCAGACCTTTTCTGTTTGCAAACATCGGGTCCAGCAGGGCACCATCCCTCATGGGTTCCTTCACAAGCTGTGTCAGGAAGCTGCCTTCCACAGACTCTAGGAACCTCTGGGATGCTTCTCTCTCTGCTGGGTTGTATTTCCAGCAGACATCTGGGAAGTTGACTTCCCCATAAGTACAAGGGGAAGTGAATATGAGACTTCAAAAAGCTGCTTATGGAATATTTTATCTATCTCCTCATCGTGGTTTGGTGGCCTATATACAAACTCCTACCATTATACCTGTCTTGTTGGCCTTACCCTTGATTCTCATCCTTCTTTTTTAACTACTACACTGCTTAATGCAGGCCTAGAAGCAATAAACAAATAAACAGGTTTTTCGTTTGTTTGTTTGTTTGCTTTGGGAGGGATTAATTTCATAAGGCTAGTTATAAACATTAAGTATGGCTACAGTCTCA
The DNA here is from genome assembly GCA_020800305.1 of Porphyrio hochstetteri. NCBI lineage: Eukaryota > Metazoa > Chordata > Aves > Gruiformes > Rallidae > Porphyrio > Porphyrio hochstetteri. Next base: position 34,730,360 of record CM036938.1, read on the forward strand.
GCAATCTTTCCATGTAATAAATCAGAATGTGAAGATAGGACCTTTAGCCTCTCCTCTGGAGGGAATTTGTACTCCTTTGGGATCTTTCAGGCATAAATTTCAGAAATGGAGAAACAGACATTCTGGACACTGAGAATCAACACACATGCACAAACACTCCTTTCTGAGTCAGCAAGAATTCAGGCTACTGCTTGCATTATCTGCCTCACTAAGATGGATTAGAAAAATGTTGCTATTCCAAACTCAGTTTGGTTTTGTTTTCCAAGTCTAGCTAAAAGTATTGCTCAACAGTAAATTATACTGTCTAGATGAAGAGGGTTAGAAAAACTTAAGCAGTTATTAATTTATATTTTCCTCTCTAACCTTAAGAAATACTTTAAAATTGTAAAAAAAAAATATTTCACCTCAGAGAGATCTCTTCTTAAAGATTAGAAGCAAGTGATTTAGTTCCTACTAATGGTTATCATAAACATTGGTGGATTTCAAATCCATTAGAAAGACTACACAGTTTTAGAAATGCTGAAGCACATCAACATCTGAGTCAGATTAGTCCCAGTTTGCTCAGATATGACACCCTTTTTCTTTGTAAGTGGACTCTCCAGAACTCCCACAGAAAAACTGTCAGATCTACTAGAAAACATAGGATTGTTTGACAATAAACTGTGAATGGTTTCTGAGGAATTAGCAATAGCCATATGTGGGCACTCCACTGATAACTACTATTACCATCTGAGTCAGAAAAAAAAAAGGCGTACACATACAAGAGCTTTCACTCCTTCCATTTCTCAAGTACTTTCGTATTGCTGTCTGAGATGTTTTTGCAGTCACTTTGGAAAGCTGCAAACACCCTGACTCAAGTCATGTCCCTCTTGCTTTCTGGAGTGCCTTACTCCAGGTCTATTTATGAAGCACCTTTTCAAAAGAAGCTGTCTGCCAGGCATTTTATAGAGGCTTCCTTTCTCTTTGTGCTACTGCTGCCATTTTGTGAGATGTGTATGTGTTTTAAAAATTATAAACTTACCACCACCTCCACCACCAAGACAAACAAATGCACACAGACCAAAAAAAAAACCCAAAAACTAAACCAAGATGAAATCCCTTCAATTCTGTAATAGCAAAGGCTTCAAAGTTGTCTGTCCCAAACTTCCAGTGTGCTCCTGGCTTAGAAAGTGCTTGATATTTTTGTTAGGCCACAAAATCACCAAAGAGGATTTCCTGCTGGAAAGGGATTTCCTGTTTTCTATGTTCCAGTGAATAGTGCATTACTCAATACTGAATGGTACATTCCTAACAAAGTATTTCAAGTCTTGATAGTCACATGAAATAGATTTGAAAGGGTAATGGCATGACAACCTAAACAGCACCTAAATTCGGTATTTTGTGATAGGTTTGATTTTGAAAAACCTGTTAGCTTATTTTGGCTAAGTTGCAAGTCTTGAACTATAATAATGCAAAATGGAAAACACTAAAGCTTTAGCTGTGTCAGTCCAAGTATAAAATTTCATGTTCAGATAGTGGCCCACTGCTATGTACAGTATATTTTATAACTTGAGAAGGAATGAACTCTCCAAGACTTCCTCAATTCAGATGGCTCTTTCAACAATAGCAGTCTAAGCCTCCAGTTTAGGATCAAAAGGGTTGAATGAAAGCTCAAACTGGAAATCAGTGTGACTGCCCAGCTACACAACAAGGCCTTTGTAGAGGAGGAGATAGTGAGGAGCTGCAGGCATGACTTTTGTGAAAAGATACCAGCAGCTGACCCCATGTTGGACACAGCCAGTTCTAGCAAGCACCAAAATGGACCTGCTGCCATCCAAATCTAAGTCCATCAGCAATGCTGATATTGCCCCTGGGATAACATACTTAAGAAAGCATAAAAAACATCACACAACAGCTGTGAGAGAGGAATAAACAGCCCAGCAGGCACCAAGGTCTATAAAGAGGGAGGATGAGGAGGTGATCCAGGTGCAGGAACAGAGATTCCCCTGCAGCCATTGGAGAAGACCATGGTGAAGCCTGTTGTATGTCTGCAGCCCACAGAGGACCATTGAAGAGCACATGCCACAGCAGTGGGAAGTGCTCTGAAGGAAGCAGCAGCCCGGGGAAAACCCACACAGAAGCATGCTTGTAGACAAGACCCCATGCAGGTCCAAGTTTTCTGGCAAAAAATGATGCCTGTGGATCATGATGGAACAGTCTGTTCTCAAAGGACTATACTCCCTGGATGAGGAGCCATGCTAGAGCAGTTCTTGAAGGACTGCAGGCCATAGCAAGGAGTGGAACAGTGTGAGGAGGCAGGAGTGGCAGAAATGAAAGGCTGTGAACAGACCACAACCACCTTTCAACACCCTCCCCTCTGCCACTCAGAATGGGAGAAGGAGACAGAAGATTTGTGAATGAAGGACCTGTGAAAAAGGTGGGGGTGAGGAGAAAGTGGTTTTATTTCTTGCTCTCCTACTTGTTATTAACTCACAATTAAATTAATCTACCACATGTCAAGTCTGTTTTGCCCGCACTGGTAATTGGTGAGTGATATCCCTGTCCATATCTCAACCTGTGAGTTTTTCATATCTCTTCCCCTGTTTTACTGAGGAGGAGTGAGGGCAGCTTGGTGGGCACCACATTAGTACTTTCTGAGTCAGCTGAAAATTATGTCAACTTCTGAAAACAAGTAAGTATAAAATGCCAATGTATCTTTATTTTTATATTAAATCTATATCTTACTTTTTATATACTAAATTAACTGGAATCCCACCTAAGGTGGAATTTAACACTTACAAGTGGATATTGAGCAGTATCTACCACAGTCAATAGACACAGTGGCTTTAATTACTTCCAGTTTTCCAATGTACTATATGATGCCCTAGAGTCTGCGTGTAATACATTTTGTATGATAAATCTGACAATCAAAAAAGTACCTCCCAAAAGCTACATCTCTTTTTAGCAGTTTCACACTATAACCCCTTCTTAAACATTTCTTTTTTCATAGTGTAGCTAGAACAACAACTATTTTAACTGCAGCATTCTTATTGTGTCTCTTATTGTAGGATGAATTTCTGGATAGGCAGGATTTCAAAACTGCAATACTATTGAGTCAGACAGATACAGATACCTTACAATACTGATTGAATAAGTAGAACTGGATAGTCAGTTCCACTCTTACTTTTTCTTACCCAACCACTCTCACTTCACAAAATGTAGCCTGATACTTTTCTTTTTTAAAATTTTTTTCCTCTTGGGAATGTCTAGTGTTCTTAGCATTAACATTTGTTAGTTTTTTGATTTGTTTATGCTGATGATAACACTTTTTTTCCCCCCCTCAGTCTACAAATCACACATTTAGGTGTCAGATTATTCAGCAACTTGCCAGATACGTATTCTTGGAACTGGAGGATGTTTCCGCCATAATTTGCTTCTAATCTCATAGAAGCAGATAATTGTTTTGCTTTGAAAAAAAAATTAAAATAATCAAGTTCAACTGTTAACTTACCATTCCATTTGTCTTTATTTATTCTCCTTTTTGAAAGTCTCAGTATGTTGAATGTGGCATTTTTGAGTATTTTTGGCAGATTTTCAAATGTTTTTATGGTCAATTTTTGGTTGTTGATCACTCCAGCACTCATATTTCAATAATTGATCCCAATAAGATGTATAAAACTATTTTCATTTCTGTCAATTCATTTTTACTTGATAAGTTTTAAATTCTGAAGCTTCCCAAAGCAGGATATTAGTCTAGCCGCAGTCTTTCTGTTGCTTGCTGTTCCCATTGTTATGTCCAATGCATATTGAATTGTTGCACTGTATAAATTTTAAAAGTCAAGTAAACTTGTTAATAAAAACCGAATAATGAAAAAAATGTAATAATTGCATTTCTAAATTTGAAGGGTATGTGTCAGCCTCATTGAAAAAATATTACTTTGCATTTGAATGTTCTAATGGTTAAAAATTAACACAGTTCTTTTGATAGAAATTTTTCAGATCTCCCCTGGGTAAAGCAGTAGATGGCTTGCTTGCAATATAAAACAATCTTCCAGTCCAAAATATCAAAGAATTTTAGCCATCAGGGCTCTTTCAGACATATTCCTGCTTCTATAGTGCATTCCAGTCTGAGACAACCCTGTGGAAAATATTTCTGACATTTTACACTATGACAGTGGGTTGAATATACTCATGATTCACCCCATTACCCCTAGTAAATAGTTTGCAGTACTGACTACCAAGTGTTTCGATTTGAATCATGAATTTCATCACAAAATCTCAGCTGATAAATGCATGCAGTAAGCTATAAACATAACAATAACTTCTAATGTCTACTTCATAATCTTGCTACTTTTCATATGTTTCATTTATGCTAGTCAATTTTGCATCTTTTGTTGCAGATCAATATCAAGGCAAGAGAATGTATTGTAAACACACTGTTTGGGTTTGCATGGCAACATTTTGGTTATGGGACAGGGGGCTGTGGCTTCTGTGGCTTCTGCAAGAAGCTGCTAGAAGCTTCCCCTAGGTCCAAAAAAGTCAATGCCAGCCAGCTCAAGGATGGACCTGCCACTCACCAAGGCTGAGACAATCAGTGGTAGTGGAATCATCTCTGTGATAACATATTTAAGAAGGGAAAAAGAGTGCAAGTGGCTGCTTTTTTCCACCAGAGAAGAGACTGAGAAGATGTAAGAAATTCTGCAGAAAACAAGGTCAGTGAAGAAGAAGAGGGAGGAGGTGATCCAGGTGCTGGAGGAGAGATTTCCCCACCCTGTGTACAGAAGGCCATTGTGGAGCAGGTTGTTCTCCTGCAGGCCACAGGTGATGGGGAGCAGAGACCCCACCTGCGATCCTGGGGAGAGGCCCACTGTGGAGCAGGTGGAAGCCCAGGCTCGACTAAGTTCCTGGCAGGACCTGCAGCCCATGAAGACCAGGTTTACTGGGGGAAATTGTGACCCCGTGGATGGGCCATGCTGGAACAGTTTGTTCCTGAAGGTTTGCACCCTGTGAAAGCCTCGCTGGGGCACTTTGTGGAGAACTGAAGCCACTGTGGAAAGGACTTACATTGGACAAGTTCATGGAGAACTGTCTCCCGTAAGACGTACCCCACGCTGGAGCAGAGGAAGAGTGTGAGGAAGGAGTGGCAGAGGCAACTCTAGCTCCAGTTTCCATCCCTCTCTTTTGCCTGGGGGGGAGGAGGTAGAGAATTTTGGAATAAAATTGAGTCTGGGAAGAAGGGAGGGTGGGGAGGGAGGTGTTTCAAGATTTGGTTTTATTTCTCATTATCCTACTCTATTTTCATTGGGTAATAAATTAGGTTGGGGACGGGGTATTCCATGTTGAGTCTATTTTGCCTGTGTTGTTAACTGCCAAATGATCTCTCCCTGTCCTTATCTCGACTGCTAAGCCTCTCATTATATACTTTCTCTCCGCGGTCCAGCTGAGGGGAGTGATAGAGCATCTTTGGTGGATATCTGTCCTCCAGCCAGAGTCAACCCACCACATGAGCTTAGTAGAACACACACTTCAAACATGTCAACAAGTAAAACTGCTCCTGAACGTGATTAATTTTTTATGGGTTTTCTCCAGCAGCACTGCTAGAATACAAAGCTTTGTCTTCATGAAAAAGCTCATGTTTATGTGAGCAGACTTAAAATAGAACTTAATTCCATCTCAGGAATAAATGTATTATCTCCTTTATAGTTTCAAAGTTTGGAGTTCAAGAGTGCCTGAGTAAGGGTTCAAATTTAATTTTTGTCCCTTTTACTTCATTAAGAATATGCACTGGTTTAACAAATAAAGTTTTAATACCTCTCTGTTTTCCAGGGTGTAAAAGAAGTATTAAGTGCAAATATTGGGCACAATGAGGAAATTTATTCTGTCAGTCTTTAGCAAATGATTAGGTAATTCATAATTTTGTCATTCAGATATTGATCTGACATTATGAATATGGCATACAAAGTCTTCAGTGTTTCTACAACCCCTCTTACTTTAGTCCTCAGTGACTGACTGATTCATCTTGGAATCTTTATTTTGGGAGGATGGGTCTGGGAGAAGAGAAGTAGTGTTTTTGAAGGTGGGGATAAGTAGAGGCAGGGAGTGTTATTTCTGTGCATTTCTCAGAAGTGATCAGCTTTCTCCCTGATACCTCTGCTGAATATTAATTTTTCTAAAACTGTATTCCTGATAGCAATATTTATGTAGTTCACTCCTGAACTGTGCCGTACTCTTTTGATCTTTCAAACACAAAACCAATTAGATGACACTGCCCATTCATCATTTGTTTGCTGAGGTTGAATTTCGCTCCAAGGCTTACAGCTGGAGCAAGGCTTATTCATCACTAAGGTGTCAAACAGGCTTTATTCTTGCTTGGCTTGAATCTCTTCCTATGAAACTCCACTTTCTACTTCCACAGGGTAATTTCCTCATTTTCTTTACAGTAAAGCCCAACATGCAGTATGAACATTCACAGGATGCTACTTCAAATCGAACAAACAGAACTATGCTACCTCTGCAAAGTCATTCTCATTCAACTTGACTTACATTATGAACACTGCTGGTATGCTAGGCATGAGAATCAGGTGACTCTGCACTGTGTTTTTTCATCTGTAAGAAAAACCAGGAAGACTGTTTATCTCAGACTGTGATGTATATTTCAGATATTTGGCTTGTCCCCCTACATTTACACTGCTGTGTATCATTCCTCCAAGTGTCCTATTTTTCTTCTTTTTTGTTGTTGTTGTTTGTTTTATTTCTACAGCATTTTCATAAATCAAAATATCAGACTCACTTTCAGAAGACACACTTTCTACCATCAATATCAAGGACTTATGAAAGTCAGATATACAGAGTACTGAAGCAAGAAAACTATTCTCATCACCGAACACATTAACTACTGCAATAGATTTCTAAAAGTCTACATTTCAAGGTACTTAGAATAATTTTGTAATCATAAGTGTAATACCTTGATAATATTTGTAATTGATGTTTATTTTTAGTGATTTTTATATGGTCATTGAGATGACTGTAACACATCTCTTCTAGTTTCATTCCTTTCTAAAGATGTTAAAAAATTAGAAAGAACCCTGTTGAGATGTCGTAATGGACAGCCAGGGTTTTTGTTGCCCTGAGAAAAGAAAGTATTTCTTTGGAGTTTTAAATCATTACATTCTTCAGAATTAAGCATCATTTGCAACATTATGGTTTGAATAGAAATGTTAATACAAATGAGTCATCTCATTAAATAATAAGATCTGGGGTAACCTGTTTGCAAATATTTGAAAATTAAAATGACTAAAATCCATCTAGTAACAAACTAAATTTTAAGCACAAATACTTCTAATCTGTAAAAAAAAAAACCCCGAAACCCAAAGAATTACACATAATACTTCAAAATTTCTTCCTACTGAAAAAATTTTGAGAATCTTTAGGAAACAGGAAACGTGACAACGAAGAAGAGTTAAGGATATGGTTCAACACAATCATTATTAAATCATTTGGCTCAAAGCAGCATAAATCATCTAAACTTCTGGAGCTTAGATTTTGCTTCTTCAAGAGATCTGGCTGCTACAGCTAATTCACAGCTTACTCTAACCTTTCCTAACTCACAGCTTGTTCAGTGGTTTTATCCTGGTAGTTGCTGTTTATTCTCTTTGAGGACAAGAGGCCTTGCAGTGGGATCTAGATAAATTGGAACACTGGGCAATCATCATGACATGAAATTTAACAAGAATAAATGCTGGATTCTGCATCTGGGACAGATCTCCCAGTCTAAATTGGGAGAAGAGTGGCTGGAGAGCAGCCTCACAGAAAGTGATCTTGGAGTGTTGGTCAGCAGAAGGTTTAACAGGAGCCAGCAGTGTGCCCAGTCAAGAGGGAAAATCACATTCATGAAACACGGAATAACCAGCTGATCAAAGGAGGGGATTCTCCAGATGTATTCAGCCTTAGTGTGGCCTTACCTAGTGTACTCTGTGCAGCTCTGGGCCCCACCATTTAAGACAGATATTAAAGTCCTTGAATACATCCAGAAGAGGGAAGAAAAGCTGGTGAAAGGGTTGGAAGGCATGTCCTATAAGGATTGGCTTAGGACTTTGGGTTTATATAGTTTAGAGAAAGTAGGGTGAGGGGTGGCTTCATGGTTCTCTTAAGCTTCCTGAGATTTGGGGAAATGGAGAGGGAGGTGCTGAGCTCTTTCCCCTGGGTTATAGTGATAGGACATGCAGGAATGTTTCAAAACTGCATCAAGACTTTATATTAGGAAGCAGTACTTTACTGAGAAGGTTGTCAATATTGGAACAGGCTTCCTAGAAAGCTGGTCAGTGCCCTAACCCTACGAGTGTTTGAAGCACTTTTGGAAAATGTCCTTACTAACATATTTTAATTTCTGAGCAGCCTTAAAGTGATCATGCAGTTGAACTAGATGATCACTGTAGGTCTAGAACTATTAGATTTCATTCGATTCAATACTACACTACACTATACCATAATTCTGTTCTGACTTAAAACCAATCCAGTCAAAATAGGGAGTATGGGGCCTCAGCCTAGCAGGCTGTCTGAGAAATGTTTCAATGGGAATTAGATATGAGCAGAACTACAGAAATCCAATTCTGGTTCATGACTTTTATGATGCCCATCCAGAAACATCGTGACTGACTATTGATTGAACAGTTCTAGCATTTCCTCCAAAAACGCAGGGAATTCTTTTCATACTCTCTCTAGTGAGAGTTTCTCAATTAAAGCAGGTTGAACAGTTGCGTTTAGTTATCAGAGTGGCCAGTGCCAATATCAGGAATCCACACTATTAACAGAAGTAACTGAAATTATGTTTCAGGAATGAGGAATAGGGTTAAGAGGAAAGGAGAATTTAAGAAAGGCTTCAATGTGATGACATTGCTGGTACTAATAAATGAAGATTCCTTTACTCTGAAGTTTCAAGGCATGAAAAATTATTCCTGCTATCATGGTTAGCATTTATAAGTACAGATCAAATAACTAGTGTGCATGAAAATAAATAATTTATTATATTGGAAAAGATGTTTTTGAAAAGGCAGCAGACCAGCCTTTTGTTGTGCATGGGAAAGGACAAATAAAAAGTACTGTGTTACATGGATACCGGTACTAAATCTTTATCAGTAAAAGAACAGAAAGAAAAACAGAAGAGAGGAGAGTCCCTGCACATTTAAATATCTTAAAGATATGCTTTACCTTTGAAGAGGAATAAAAACTTTCTCCAATTTTTCTGAGCTTAACTAGGCAGAGAAGGATAATATATATGACACCTATTTTTTGCGTCTCCCATAGTCACCTTCATATCTATAACAAAGTGACCCACTTTGTGGATGAGGGAGAAGTTAAGTATGTTGTCTACCTTCACTTTAGTAAAGCCTTTGACACCACTTTCCACAGAATTATCCTGAAGAAACTGGCTGGTCATGGTTTGGATGGGTGTACTCTTTACTCATACCTGGATGGATGGGTCAAAAAAGTCGTGGTAAACTTTTTCAGTTAACTTAAATTCAGTTGGCAGCCAGACACAAGTGGTATCCCCAGACTCAGCATTGGGTCCAGTTTTCTTTACTATCTTTATCAATTATCTGGATGTCCTGGTTTCAGCTATGATGGAGTTAAACTTTTTTTTTAGCAGTGAGTGGAATACCATGTTTGGGTGTTAGCATGAGAATAGTGCTGATAGCACCCTGATGTTTCCGATTTGTTGCCGGGCAATCAAGTACCTTTCTCAGCTCTGCATACTTCCTTACTAGTGAGAAAGGAGGGGACGCAGCCAGGACAGGTGACTCGAATTGGCCAAAGAGCATATTCCATGCCAGTTACGTCATGCTCAGTTTAAGGGGGGACTGGGGGGAAGAGGGGGAGACAACGCCAGGACGTCCAGTTTTTCTGGGGCGGTCAGCTTGTCCAGGACGGGCTCTAAGCTGTGCGGCCTGAGTTGTGTGGTTTGGTGAGAAATTGCATTGTGTATCACCAGTTTCATCTATTTTGTGCTTTAAACTTATGTTATTGTTATATCTAGTTTTCTGTTATTGTTTAGTAAACTATCCTTATCCCAACCTGCGTGGTTCTGGTTTCTAGGTTGTGGTTTATTTTCCTCCTTTCTTCCTTCCCTTTTCCCCTTCCCCCAACTTTCCTTCCCCCTTCCTTTTAAAAGTACAAGCGACTGTGTGGGGGGCGGCCCCCGGCTGGGGCAAAACCACGACACTGGATGAGAGATCTTAATGGTCATTACCAATATAAAGGATTCTATGATTCTTTGATTGCGTTATGGGTAAAAAATGTCACAGGTAAGAATAACTCAAAATTACCTTGCAAAACACTCATAATCACGCTAAGGAATATTCACTGTTCAGTAGCAATGATTTCATCAATGTGACATACAGTACAACTATTTAACTAACTAGCTAACTAATAATGTTAAATATTTATTCAAATATATAGGATGCCCCCAGAACTGAAATTTAAAAAGGAAAATTTGAATGACAAGACAAAGGAAATAAAGAGAGCCTTTTGTTTGTTTTGGTTTTGTTTTTTCCGCTCAAATGAATTTTCAAGGGTAGGCTAGACATCTAATGTATTAAAGAAAATACACATTCAAGTCTCTGCCACAGAATTAGTCATTAAAAGTTTTGGTGTTATTTACATCTCTTTGTGGTTTAATTTCATGTGGTTTGTGCTTTAAGCTCCCTGAACCAGTGATGTACCTAAGAAACATTTGTAGCATACTTGTTGAAGCCTTGATTCCTGCAGTGATATATGAGAAAAAGAAAAAAAATAAATTTCAAGCTTGTCACTTCCTTCCTTTAACATTTTGAAGGAAATACAGAACATTTGTTTAACAACTGTAACTTCAAATACATTTTAATGACTTCCTTCTTAGACTAAAGGTGAATTTAAAAGTATCTTTTTCCAATGCCTTTCCTTTTCAGAACTTCTGTCAGAAAAAAAATGGACTGACAATGACCAAATTCCCTTGCCTTCCCTCTAACCATGTCTGTGTGAACAGCAGGCATGAGTGAGAGGACTCTTAGTTTGGCCTACCATTTCAATAGTGGTCCAGCAAAATTAGTCTGGCATGTTTTAATGTGGTGCAGCATCCAAAAGTGAAAAATTGTTTGGACAGAGGCAGATGAGTGAGAACTAAAACCATTTTTTTTTTGTTTGTTTGTGTGTGTGCTGGGTTGTTTGTTTTGTTTTTCTTTGTTTTAAAGACAGAGAAAGTATATTAGTAAAGGTAGAGAAAGTGTATTTTTGGCAAAGGCAAATAGAGAAGATATCAACTGTTTAAAGTGCCCTTTCCCTGTGGATTACCTTGTTTCTTTCGCCCATATTGTTTACTCTAGAATGGATAACTGCTTGTGGCCTGTTCCTGCTCCATACAAGGGCAAAAGTTCAGCAGTGGAATGTCTCTTTAAACTGAGCTGGAACTTAGCTCCAATTTTCTAAACCCCACTCATCCTGGTGCAGGAAGTGCTATTTTTTTTTTGTTAGCATTAATGTGAGTCAAGAATTTCTTTAGTATTAAAGTGCTTGGAGAAAATTCTCTGAAAATCATAATCTGTTTGCTGCACACACAGAGTTGCTTTTGTGTGTGTTTTCAGGCATCACAATCTCTATGCACCTGAAAGCTCTGCGACCCTGACAGTCAAAGATATTTTAAAGTCTGCAAGTGTCAGAAGAACATCATCTAGGTTCAGTTAAAACAAGAGTAGATAGTAAAATATGTATAAAGGTGCACGTGCTGCTCCACAAGGGATGCTTATTTCAAAATGGACGGAATATGTGAAGGCTCCTGGCTGGCAGAGGCATGCAAGGTGCTTTACAGAAATGACATGCACATGGTCTGTTGGGTAATATGGGTCAGGTAACTCTCTTGGTTTATTGAGTATTCCAGTGCACTTTGGTTCTGAGGACAGATAGTGACATGTTAAGCTTGCCAGATGTAAGGCACAGCCAGGACTGTAATGAGATCTGGGAGCAAGAATGCATGTGAAAATGAGAGCATTTATCTTTTGGGAGGAAGAGAAAGTAAGGAGAAGGAAAATAGGGACAGGCCATCTACTCACAGAAAGTCCGAGAAAAGAGTACATTTCTCTGCTACAGAGGAAACATAACAAGGTAACTCTTGTGAGTTATTACATGGGAATGACTGCATTATTTTTTGGACTAACAGTATTCTGATGTATCCCTTCCAGCCACAGGGACACATGTAAGAGTGTCCGAGTCCACATTCACACCCCACGCATCCATCTGCCATCTAGAGCAGGGAATATATCTAAACATTTATTTGCTGTTGGCTTTGGAGTCCATTGTGTTAAGCCTCAAAATCTTCCAAATCCTTTGAACATCTGGTTTTGGTATTGCTCTTTCCTTTAGAATGTAAACTGATACTGTCAAGGTATGTATTTGTCTAGCTCAAGATTCTGTGGCCCAAAGCCTTTGTAGAGAGTTCTACTAAGTTCCAGCATCTAAGGTTCTCCAACAGACTAAGAAACCAAATCAAAGACACAGTTTTCCATCCTGGAGCATGGGATGTGTATTTCTGACAGGCTTTGTACAGAACTATAAAACCAATTATTCCTTACCTGGATAAGAAAAACATACATCTAGGCAATGACAGTTAACAGTTTTTTTTCTGTCTGAGTTTGTTAAAGCAGACAAAAAGTAATTCTGGTTTATTAGTGGGTAAAGTAGCTCAAATTAGCCTAATACACATGGTTTCCCTTTGGTATTGTGAAGTACATCTCAGTTCAGCTTGAGGTGAATTTTTTTAAAAAATACCACTTTTGTATAGCGTAAGAGAGTCACTCCTTTTACTCAAGATGCATATTTTTATTCACTACTTTATTATAGTGGGTCCTTTTGGTTTTAAAGGTTACCAGACCTGTCTTTTTTTCTGCATTTTCCCACTGCTACCTGCCTTTTTTCTATAGTACCTCACCCTCCTCACTTGATCCAACCAGCTTTCTAAAATATCTTTATGTGACTGCATAAGCATTAAGATCTAGGAATAAATTAATTACCTTTATAGTCATTTGAAAAATCATGATTTAACAACTCCTGAGTGAGAGTTTCTTTTAAATTGTCTGAACTGTTATCAAGACCCAAATATGACCATGCTCATGTTTTATGAATTTTTGGATACTAATCCTCTGAATTTGCCTTTTATTCAGCCAGGATTTATGAAGGAAAATAATGCCACAGCAATGTGAATGCAAACTAAAACTTAACAGTTCATGTTTCTCCTTTGTATTAGCAAAACATTAATGAAAGTGGGTTATATAAAAATGTTTCAAGCCGATGATTTTTATTCTTTCAGTGTAAATTAAAGACAAACTTTACTGAAATTAAGTAAAAAATGTTTGATAGAATTTTGTGTTGACTAATGATGAATGCAGAATAATTAGTTTTTTTCCCACTACATAGAATTTATTGACAATTAACAAATTATCTATGTGTATGTCCTGGTTTCAGCTATGATGGAGTTAAACTTTTTTTTAGCAGTGGATGGAATGCCATGTTTGGGTGTTAGCATGAGAATAGTGCTGATAGCACCCTGATGTTTTCCGATTTGTTGCCGGGCAATCAAGGACCTTTCTCAGCTCTGCATACTTCCTTACTAGTGAGAAAGGAGGGGACGCAGCCAGGACAGGTGATCCGAATTGGCCAAAGAGGATATTCCATACCAGTTACGTCATGTTCGGTATAAAGGGGGACTGGGGGGAAGAGGGGGAGACAACGCCAGGACGTGCAGTTTCTGGGGCGGTCGGGTTGTCCGGGACGGGCTCTAAGCTGTGCGGCCTGAGTTGTGTGGTTTGGTGAGAAATTGCATTGTGTATCACCAGTTTCATCTATTTTGTGCTTTAAACTTATGTTATTGTTATATCTAGTTTTCTGTTATTGTTTAGTAAACTATCCTTATCCCAACCTGCGTGGTTCTGGTTTCTAGGTTGTGGTTTCTTTTCCTCCTTTCTTCCTTCCCTTTTCCCCTTCCCCCAACTTTCCCTCCCCCTTCCTTTTAAAAGTACAAGCGACTGTGTGGGGTGCGGCCCTTGGCTGGGGCAAAACCACGACAGTTATTTTGGCGCCCGAACAGGGACACGAACGGTTGGGATAACGGTAGATCTGACCCTAACTATCGCAATTAAGATAAGCACTGTTGTTTAAGCAATCTCTGGTCACGATGTTTTGGTATTTATTTACAAGGCTGTGGCAGCAAAACCACCGCATGCTGTATACAATCCTGGCAGGATTCTTTACTCTCTCAGGTCTGTGGCTCCCGTATTTGTTCCCATACTTCATTATAGTGTATTTTATGATATTGGTCTATGATACAATAATATCGATGATCATGAGCTTAAGCTGGTACCTGTATGAGGTTTTGCTGTCCTGTCCATTCTTTGGACAGGGAGGGGTTAATAACAGCAGCTGGTATGGTGGGGGCACTGCTTTCTTTTCCTTTGGGCTAAATACAACAGCTCTTAGGGCAGTTTTTGAAAATCTTCAATATCTCTGGGATATTCAAACTAGCATTTTGCTATTGGTAGGTTTGGGGCAGATGGTTCAGTTTTTGTTATATATCAAGCATAGGTTTATGAATACCACTGAAGAGCTTTCTCCGAGACAGAATAATCACGAGTGGCAGGGCATGTGGCAAAGTATGGGCGAGTACCTAGGTACTTTCTCACGCCCGATGGTTTGGAATTTCACTCCTGAACAGCTACAAGACCCCGATCAAGTGACTGCATACCTAAGGAAAAATTGCTGTAGGTTTCCCAGAGATGGACACCTTACTGCACTGTGCTGGGCTCTGACCACTATTTATCAAACACTGCTTGATAAGCAGGCAGCACTGTCAGCACTGTCAGCACTGTCAGGGAGAAGGGAAAGGAAACAGACTGGCAGATACTATAGCTGCTGCAACCACTGGGGCTGACACTGCAGCTACTGCAACCCCTGTGACCGACACTGCAGCTACTGTAATCTCTACAGCAGACACTGCAGATGATCTGAAAAACCAATCCACACCAGTGTCTGTTGCTCCCGTACAAAAGAGGAAAGGCACAAAGAAATCAGTTCGTATAGTGACGGATAAGGATGATGATCAACCGGGATCATCTCGAGGATATCAGGATGAGGCAGAACCAGAGATTGTTACCCGATCCCTGACTCTGAGTGAGCTGCGTGAGGTTCGAAAAGATTTCACTCGCCACCCAAGTGAGCACATTATCACTTGGTTGCTCCGATGTTGGGATCACGGGGCCAGTAGTTTGGAATTAGAAGGCAGAGAGGCCAAGCAGTTGGGATCCCTAGCTAGAGAAGGAGGAATTGACAAAGCAATTGGGAGGAGGCCGGAAATCCTCAGCCTCTGGAGGCGACTACTGTCAAGTGTGAAGGAAAGATATCCCATAAAGGAATATATTACATGCCAGACACCTAAGTGTAACAGCATAGAGACATCTGTCCAGCACCTGAGAGAATTAGCTGTACGGGAGATAATTTATTATGATCTGGACAATTCACGGCTTCCCGCTGATCCCGATGAAGTCCTATGCACTCCAGATATGTGGCGTAAGGTTGTACGAAGTGCACCAGCAGGGTATACCAATTCACTGGCAGCAATTGACTGGAATGATATGAATCCGCCAACCGTAAATGAGGTGGCCTGCCGACTCCGGAAATACCAAGACAATGTTTCCCTCTCCGTCATTGCAGCAGTAGAGAAACTGGTTCAACGACTTGACAACAATGTGTCCAACTCCCAACCCGTATGGAGCAATGTTGCAGCTACTGGGAGAAAGCGTCCATCGTTCCAAGAGGGAGAATACACACCACGACGTACATTGTGGTTTTACCTGCTTGATCATGGAGAGGACATGAGGAAATGGGATATGCAGCCCACCTCAGCCCTTCGAGCACGAGTAAATGAGCTGCGGGGTAAAACATTCGCACAACGAGATTCTGCCAGGAAGAAGGCTGCACCAGTTTCTACTGGGCAGTTCCCTAGACCAACTGGAAGGCCTACCTATATGTCTGATGTGCCTGATCCTTTTGAAGGGACCTTTAAGTCCTTTATGCAATCAGTGGAAAACAAATATGATCAGCAGCAATAGAGGGGCCCTGCCTCCAGCCAGGTGGAGGAGAGGGACAATCGGGTTTATTGGACTGTGTGGATCCGATGGCCTGGCACGTCAGACCCACAAGAGTACAAAGCTCTGGTGGATACTGGTGCCCAGTGTACTCTAATGCCATCGAATCATGAAGGGGTAGAACCTGTTTGTATTTCTGGAGTGACAGGGGGATCCCAACAACTAACTGTGCTAGAGGCTGAGGTGAGCCTAACTGGGAAGGACTGGGAAAAACACCCCATTGTGACTGGTCCAGAAGCTCCGTGCATTTTAGGTATAGATTATCTACGTAGAGGGTATTTTAAAGACCCAAAAGGGTACCGATGGGCTTTTGGAATAGCTGCTTTGGAAACAGAAGAAATTGAACAATTGTGTGCCTTGCCTGGACTCTCGGAGGATTCTGCTGTTGTGGGGTTGTTGAAGGGTGAAGAACAGCAAGTGCCAGTTGCTACGACGACGGTGCACAGACGACAATACCGTACTAACCGAGATTCCCTGATTCCCATCCATAAGCTGATTCGTCAACTGGAGGATCGGGGAGTGATCAGCCGAACCCACTCACCCTTTAATAGTCCCATATGGCCAGTGAGGAAGTCCAATGGAGAGTGGAGGCTGACAGTAGATTATCGTGGCCTAAATGAAGTCACTCCAGGTATGAGTGCTGCTGTGCCAGACATGTTAGAGCTCCAGTATGAATTGGAATCGAAGGCAGCCAAGTGGTACGCCACAATCGACATTGCGAATGCTTTCTTCTCGATCCCACTGGCGCCAGAGTGCAGGCCAGAGTTTGCTTTCACTTGGAGAGGCATCCAATACACGTGGAATCGTCTGCCCCAGGGGTGGAAACATAGCCCCACCATCTGCCATGGACTAATCCAGAATACACTGGAAAAGGGTGAAGCACCAGAGCACCTGCAGTATATTGATGACATCATTGTATGGGGCAACACAGCAGAGGAAGTTTTTGAAAAAGGAAACAGGGTAATTAAAATCCTTTTAGAAGCCGGTTTTGCTATAAAACGAAGTAAAGTCAAGGGGCCTACGCGAGAAATCCAGTTTTTAGGAATAAAATGGCAGGATGGGCGTCGTCAGATCCCAATGGACATTATTAATAAAATAGCAGCTATGTCTCCACCAAGCAACAAAAAGGAAACACAAGCTTTCTTAGGTGTTATAGGTTTTTGGCGACTGCATGTCCCAAACTACAGTCTCATTGTGAGCCCACTCTACCATGTAACTCGAAAGAAGAATGATTTCCAATGGGGCCCTGAGCAACAGCAAGCCTTTGAGCAGATCAAACGTGAGATAGTCCATGCAGTGGCCCTTGGGCCTGTCCGCACAGGGACAGGTATTAAAAATGTGCTCTACACTGCAGCTGGGGAGAACGGCCCGACCTGGAGTCTCTGGCAGAAAGCACAAGGGGAGACTCGAGGTCGACCGCTGGGGTTTTGGAGTCGGGCCTACAAAGGATCTGAGGCCAATTATACTCCAACAGAAAAGGAAGTACTGGCCGCCTACGAAGGGGTTCGAGCCACCTCAGAAGTGATTGGAACTGAAGCCCAGCTCCTCCTGGCACCCCGACTGCCGGTGCTGGGCTGGATGTTCAAAGGGAAGGTTCCTTCTACACACCATGCCACTGATGCTACGTGGAGCAAGTGGGTTGCACTAATTACACAGCGGGCTCGAATAGGAAACCCCAATCGCCCAGGAATTGTGGAGGTGATCACAGACTGGCCAGAAGGCAAAGATTTTGGGATGTCACCAGAGGATGAGGAGGTAACACGCGCTGAAGAAGCCCCACCCTACAACGAACTGCCAGAGAATGAGAAGCGATATGCCCTGTTCACTGATGGGTCTTGTCGCATTGTGGGTAAGCATCGGAGATGGAAAGCCGCTGTATGGAATCCTATAAGAAGAGTAGCAGAAGCCACTGAAGGAAAAGGTGAATCAAGCCAGTTCGCTGAGGTGAAGGCCATCCAGTTAGCCCTGGACATTGCTGAGAGAGAAAAGTGGCCCTGGCTCTACCTTTATACTGATTCATGGATGGTGGCGAATGCCCTGTGGGGGTGGTTGCAGCAGTGGAAAAAGAACAGCTGGCAGCGTAGAGGCAAACCTATATGGGCTGGTGACTTATGGCAAGATATCTCTGCTCGGTTAGAGAAACTTGTTGTAATGGTACGTCATGTCGACGCCCATGTACCTAAGAGTCGGGCCATGGAGGAACATGAAAACAACCATCAGGTAGATAAGGCTGCTAGGATTAAAGTGGCTCAGGTAGATCTAGACTGGCAACGTAAGGGTGAATTATTCATGGCTCGATGGGCCCATGATACCTCGGGTCATCAAGGGAGAGATGCAACATATAGATGGGCTCGGGATCGAGGGGTGGACTTGACCATGGACGCCATCGCACAAGTTGTCCACGAATGTGAGACATGTGCTGCAATCAAGCAAGCTAAGCGGTTAAAGCCCCTTTGGTATGGAGGACGGTGGATGAAATATAAATATGGGGAGGCTTGGCAGATTGATTACATCACCCTCCCACAAACCCGCCATGACAAACGTTATGTGCTTACAATGGTGGAGGCAACTACCGGCTGGCTAGAAACATATCCCGTACCCCATGCCACTGCTCGAAATACAATTCTGGGCCTTGAAAGGCAAGTCCTCTGGCGACATGGTACTCCAGAAAGAATCGAGTCAGACAATGGGACTCATTTCCGAAACACTCTTATAGACACCTGGGCCAAAGAGCATGGCATTGAGTGGGTGTACCACATTCCTTATCATGCACCGGCCTCTGGGAAAATTGAACGATATAATGGACTTTTAAAAACTACACTGAAAGCAATGTGTGGTGGGACATTCAAGCATTGGGATACACATTTGGCCAAAGCCACGTGGTTAGTTAACTCTAGGGGATCTACCAATCGGGCTGGCCCTGCCCAGGCAAAATTTCCACATGCTGTAGAGGGAGACAGAGTGCCAGTAGTGCATATGAAGAGTGTATTGGGAAAGAGAGTTTGGGTCATCCCTGCTTCAGGCAAAGGTAAACCCATGTCTGGAATTGTTTTTGCTCAAGGACCTGGCTGTACTTGGTGGGTAATGCAGAGGGATGGGGAAGTTCGATGTGTACCTCAAGGGGATTTAATTTTGGGTGATAATAGCCAATATAATTAATAAAGTAGAAATTGTAATAATTGCCAAATAACCCATTATTGTATATTCATTATTGTTATGATTGCTGTATGTTGTACCATAGCATTATAGCCGGAGTCATACAAGTTAATGAAGAATGAGTGCCATGATGATGGAACTAAAGCCTGGCCTCTCAAGAACTTTTTGCTCCCGTTGAAAATAAACTCTGACCCACAGACTATGAGCATGGACCATGCCAGGTGTATCAGTCAAGAGCCTGAGATGCAGCGTGCAACGAGCCAATGGAACATACAACTATCCTGAGAAACTGTTACGACAAATGGAGCCTGGAAATCATGGACTAAATGAACTCAACAACTTCAGAGGGATGATTCACAGACTGAGGGAATAAGATCTGTATGCACATATGTGTGCATACATGTGTACATACATATATGGGTGTGTGAAACACGAAACTGGTTGTACCCAAAGAAAATTGTTGGATCTGGTCATGACGTAAATGGTATGGAATAAGGGGTGGATAATGTCCTGGTTTCAGCTATGATGGAGTTAAACTTTTTTTTAGCAGTGGATGGAATGCCATGTTTGGGTGTTAGCATGAGAATAGTGCTGATAGCACCCTGATGTTTTCCGATTTGTTGCCGGGCAATCAAGGACCTTTCTCAGCTCTGCATACTTCCTTACTAGTGAGAAAGGAGGGGACGCAGCCAGGACAGGTGATCCGAATTGGCCAAAGAGGATATTCCATACCAGTTACGTCATGTTCGGTATAAGGGGGGACTGGGGGGAAGAGGGGGAGACAACGCCAGGACGTGCAGTTTCTGGGGCGGTCGGGTTGTCCGGGACGGCTCTAAGCTGTGCAGCCTGAGTTGTGTGGTTTGGTGAGAAATTGCATTGTGTATCACCAGTTTCATCTATTTTGTGCTTTAAACTTCTGTTATTGTTATATCTAGTTTTCTGTTATTGTTTAGTAAACTATCCTTATCCCAACCTGCGTGGTTCTGGTTTCTAGGTTGTGGTTTCTTTTCCTCCTTTCTTCCTTCCCTTTTCCCCTTCCCCCAACTTTCCCTCCCCCTTCCTTTTAAAAGTACAAGCGACTGTGTGGGGTGCGGCCCTTGGCTGGGGCAAAACCACGACAGTGTATCATTGCTAAATTATTAATAACTAATGTAAAATATATTATAATATACATATAATATATAACATAATCAATATATATTATATATCTATAATCTATATGCTTTATATATCTTAATGAATATAATATATATTATTATCTATATCCCTTCCAACCCATACCATTCTGATTCTATGATCTATCCAAATATCTGGATGACATATCTCAGGACAAGCATTTTGACATTCAAAAAGGAGTATGCTCTCATAGCCCAGGAGCTCTCGTGTAGCATATGAGAAACAATATTATGCCTACTAGCTTTATTGTGCTTAACCTCCCTCCTTGGTTTTCTATTTCACTCGAAAGTTTCCTCCTACAAGAGTCAGCATGTTTTCCCCCTAAGTATAATTGCCTCCTCCTCTAGTTTAAAGCTTGCATTTTTTCCACATCCTTTTGCTTTCTCTCTATATTTAGAGGGAAAATGCTCTATAAACTACTTTTTCCCTATGATTATTCCTGATCTGAGAGACATTTTGAGGGTAGAAGTTTAGGTTTAGAAGACAAATTTTTGTACATGATCATTGAATACATACAGTTTGAATAAGGTGATTTGGCTTTAAAACTCATCAGAACTCTGGAATTTGTGAGAAGCTTAGGGATTTTAAGCAAACTTGAGATTACTGGTTGAGGTAAAAGGGTAGCAGTCCTGTATGTGGCAAATGAAGAGTGTGATGATTAAATTTGACATCTTCCTCTATCCATGCCTGGCAGTAAAATAAAAGTTACATGTTGTGTTCTTCTCTGAACACATTGTGTACCCCCAAAAGAGGCAGCAAGGTGTACTGACAAATTCTCATGACCTTGTAGACATCAAGGGAGAGATGTGGGTGCCATGTTGTTGAGGAGTACAATCCATTTCGGTGTAAAATCATTTGTATTCTGATCTACTCTTCCTTGTTAAACCATTAACTGAAGCTTGGCTTGAATGATTTTAAATCTTACTTGAGTAGAATTAGTTTTCTTTCACTCATTTCAAAACAGCAATTAAATACTTGTGAGCTGCATTGAATGAAGTTGTTTCGGGACTCCAGCTATCAAAGGGTTATTCACAATTCAGTTTTGGCTTCTCCTGTGGATATTACTCCCTCCTAGAGAGCAACACTGTGCACAGGAAAGGATCCTCAACCATACTGGTGTAGCAGAAAGTGGAATAAAAAATTAACCTGTCAGAAAAGGAAAACAGCAGCAAAAAATGTATTTGCTATGCTGGCTCAATATATTCTTATTCCAGACTGCATTGACCTTACTGAAGAATGATCTTCACCAGTTTCTATGACACTTTGCCAGGTCTGAGCTTTAACTGTGAGGGAAGATGCTACTGATTTAGATTCCAGAATATTCAGCCAGTCTGTTTCACTCTGCATTACCCCGCATATACTGTATCTAATCTGTTACTTTGGAAGGGCCTGCAGCTGCTTTTAAGTGATTTATCTCAAGTAACCTCTGTGCTATGACAGCTCTGAGATACTAGATGGTCCCAGTAGCGATAAGAGCAGCCACACTCAGCATAAAGTGCACAAGTGCATATTTATGTCAAAGTGGGGTTTGCCAAATAAAATTTGTAATACTGTGATTAATCAGATTATTTTTTTCATACACAAAATTCATTAAGAGAACAGTACAAATCTTAAGATATTCTGGGCTGTTATATCATAAATGGGCATGAACTTTATAAGACATACAGAGAAAGAGAGAAAAGTTTCTTTTGTTTTTGTGGTTAAAAAAAGATTAACATTTAAAAGCACAAGCTTGTACTAGGAAAATTGATCTGATTTTATGTTAGAGCCTCCAGATGAATCCTTAGAGCAATAATGTGAAATAAAGCAATATTAACTGGAATCCTGAAGATCCATGATATTTGAATATATTTCAAACTATTTATTAATTTTGTGCATGTCATCACTATGTTGAAATAATTTTTATAGCATAAAATATCTATTCATTGCTTTTTAGAAAATAAAAGATAAATCACAACATGTCTTTAAAATGGACACTATAGTAAGAAGACATTATAAAACTCCTATGTTTTATCCAAAAAATGTTGGTTTTTATACAAGAGATCAAATTTTCAATATGTCTGAATTCCCAAAAGGCAGAATTATGTTTGGCTGAGTTGAAATGAATGCAAGTAAATGGTGGCTTACGGTTAATGTTACCTCAGCAATTGAACCATTTAGTCTCAGCTTTCTCCTCTACTTGCTGTACTGAACAGCATCTGTTCCATTAAAACTAAGTAGGCCTTGTTCAGGTTTCTGGAAGGCATATCCTCAGTAACATAAACTGTCAAATTATACTATACTCTGCGTCACTGGCTTAATTTTATTTAGAAATAAGCTGAAGCTATACAGAAGTCTTTACAAAGCATGATTATTTGGGTCTTGGTTTGTCTGTACCACTATTTGAAGAACTAGTAAAGGAAAAAATACATATTTTTAAGCCTTTTTATGAACATCAACGTCCCTCTTTCAGACTTTATTGATGTCTATATTGGGTTTGCATTCAAAGGTTTTGGTAGTGTGGGGACTGCAGTGAGAAGATGCCAGAATCTTCTCCCATCTCTGACAGAGCCAATGCCAGCTGGCTACAAAACTGACCTGCCACTTGCCAAGGCTGAGCCAATCAACGATGATGACAGTGCCTCTGAGGCAGCGTATTTCAGAAGGGAAAAGATTTGCTGTGCAACAGCAGCTTGGAGAGGAGTAAGATTATGTGAAAGGAAAAACTGCAGACACCAAGGTCAGGGAAGAAGGAGAAGGAGGAGCTGTTCCAGGCACTGGAGCAGAGATTTCCCTGCAGCTCATGGACAAGACCATGATGAAGAATGCTATTCCCTTGCAGCCCATGGAGGACCCCAAGATGGAGCAGGTGGATGCCTGGAGGAGGCTATAACCCATGGATAGTCCAAGCTGAAGCGGGTTTGCTGATGGGACTTAGGACCTCACAGAATGAGGAGTCCATGCTGGAGAAGGTGTGCTGGCAGGGCCTGTGACCCCATGGAAGGGACCAACACTGGAGCAGTCTGTTCCTGAAGGACTGTATCCCATGGAAGGCACTCACACTTGAGCAGCCCATGTTGGAGAAGTTCATGGAAGACTGTCCCCCATGGGAGAAACCCCATGACTGAGCAGGGGATGAGGGGGAGGAAGGAGTGAAAGAGACACTAAATGATTAACTGTCTGTAATCCCATTCCTCATCCTCCTGCAGCACTCAGAGAGAAGAGGTAGAAGAAAATCAGCAGTGAAGTTGAGCCTGGGAAGAAGGGAGGGTTAGTAGGAAGGTATTAATAAGATTAGGGTTCACTTCGAATTGCCCTGCTCTGATTTGGTTTTCAATACATAAAATTAACTTCCCTAAGTCAAACCTGTTTTGCTTGTGGCAGTAATTGCTGAGCTACCTCCCTGTCATCATCTCCACCTATATACCTTTTGTTGTATTTTCCTCCCCATGTCCAGCTGAGCAGGAGAATCATAGAAGACTTTGATGGGCACCAGGCCTCCAGCTAAGGTTAACCAAAAATTCTGAAACATGACACATTGAATTCTTAGTTAAAGTTTAGTACAAACCTAGGTTGAGATTTAGTGAGGTGGTTGTACGTATTCGCAAACAGGGATATGATAGCTCTAGACAAAAGAGAGGAGTTCACAGATGTCTTATATATCCATAGACTTCCTGTACAGTTAATGTGAAAAACCCATGCCCATCAAAAAGCCAGTGCATTCAGTGAAGGAGAAACAAATGTTTGTTTAAGATTTGGTTTCTGTCCTGGATTTAAGCATCCCCTGCAGTAAGAATCCACATGGCAATATAATTTCCAGCCTAAATCTTCTTCTTTGCTCTATATGTCTTTGTTAAATGTTGTGAAATAAATGGCACAGCCACTGTATGTATCTCAGTTGCCTCAAAACTTCCATGTGTCCAGGCTTCAATTTAAAAATATATCAGTATAGCATTTCTATTGCCATGAGCCTGTTGGAAGTGGTTAATATTTTTGTCAGAGAACTGTGAAGATACATTTTTTCTCTCCAGTCCTTCAGTGTCAAAAATGTCACAGATTAACATGTATTTCATTCTCATTAATGTGCATATTCAAAAATGTTGATAAATTATTTTGTATTTGTGAGCAGCAGTTGTAGCAAAATGATTGTGTAGATACACACCTGTACAAATATGTTAGCAAAAGTG
This sequence comes from Porphyrio hochstetteri, assembly GCA_020800305.1. Taxonomy (NCBI): domain Eukaryota; kingdom Metazoa; phylum Chordata; class Aves; order Gruiformes; family Rallidae; genus Porphyrio; species Porphyrio hochstetteri. The sequence goes on from CM036938.1 coordinate 34,755,000, forward strand.
ATGAAAACATACATGCATACTTCAGCAAATGAAGTATGGTGTCTAGAATGGCTTCTCAAAGGAAAACTTTTAAAAGTGAAGGTGTTTTAAGTCTAGAAAGTTGAAACTTCTTTCCCTGTCATTTCTATGTCACTTATCAAATTTTTTTTTCTGTCACAAACACATATACAGTGAGCAAGTATATGATACTTCTAAGTTAGGTGGAAGAAAAAACTGCTAAAAGTTAGTAAATAAATAGTACTGCACAGAAAGTGTTGTGAACTGAATGGCTGCTAACAGGTTTTCTAGCAGTCATCTCTGGTTTCAGCTCCCTAGATGTTGTATTAGTTCAGGAACCTTGTCAAACTTGTTCATGTACATTCAGGTAATTTGTGCTTAATCACAGAATTTCAGTGTTTCTTGGCAGTAGTAAAAGAGGCTGTTCTGAGTTTTCTTCTTCTTGTTGTTGTTGTGGAACTGTTATCTGTCAAAATGCATTACATGCCAACCCAAACTGCAGTATCCTTCCTCTCTGCATATATATGTCTTTAAAGTTTAGATAAAATGAATTGTTGTAAAGAAGCTCTGCCATAAATTACAGCTGACAGTGGAAGTGATTAAGGCACAAAGTTTGATTGCATACATTAATCTCTACAACTTTCCTCAAGTCTAATTTAATTACACACAGGTGTACATTTCTTTTTAATTTATTAGCTATGTCAGTAAACAGTTGCACTGTATGCTATTGCTTGCAAAAGGTGTAACCCAGCTACATTCATGGACAAACCAGACAGTAAACATCAAAATAAAAGAACATTAAGTGCTGTCAGATTTCCTGATTGAGACCAGTCCACTAGCTTAGGCAAAAGCAGTTGAGAAGGCTTAATCCTTTTCTGCTGTGGAAACACCTGCTGTTGTTGGAATACCCTGCTTGGATGTCATCAATCATCTAGATTTTTTTTTTTAACCAACTCTATGTCACTGTTTGGACCCGGTTATTTGCTGTTTAGATGACAGTACTGTTTCTTCCTCCTGAACAAGTGAACTTGAATACTGATGTGAGTTTTAATAGGCTAAGGTCAGGACCCTGATTTTCAGCATACCTATCACTTTAGGTTCTATATCCAAGCTATGCACATTCCCTTTGTAACACGGATGGGGCAATTCCAGCATTTTTGTACAATCAGCAGAACTGCCAGTTCCAAAACTAACACATTTGTAGCCGGTAATGCTCTCAAGACTCTACTTAGATGCCTGGTTCTGGTCAGTCTTTTAAATTCAATAATACTCTGTTTCATAAAGATCCATGTCTTTCAGTTACCACTTAAGAAATCCCTATACAAAAGGAAGATTGGGGGGTTTTTTGTTTGTTTGTTTTGGGGCTTTTTTGGCACATGCTCTCTTCTTTCACTGACATATACACAAAGGGGTTTTATTTGTTGTGTTTTATGAAGTGATAAAAGGCATTTTACTTGTGATTAAAGCAACAGGAAAAACAGCTGTTGATGTTATTGATTATTTCCACAATGAAATCAGCAAAGAACAGGAAATAATTTCTTTTTGTGTAATAATAAGTAATGAACCATCAACAGCTCTGAGCCGAGCTCTATTTTCTCTATGTCAAATCATAAAATTTGTTACTGTGAAACTCCTCAAATGAATGGATATCTGACAGAAGAATGTTGGGTTGTTTTTTTTTTAATTTTAAAGTGTGTTTACCCCCTACTTGCTCTTAAATGGGGCATATTAAACCATTTCAAAAAAATTTCATGTTGAAAAGTAATACTTGAGAAATAAGTCTCCTTAGATAAAATAATACATGCAATTACGATTAAACTTGTTTAGTGATTACACACAAATAAACCAATTACTTATGAATTGATTGCACTTGCTTAAAGAGAAAAATAAGACTCCATATGAAGTTATTATGTTGTACTGCATGAATACAAACTTAAGAAAATATGTGTCATATAACGTACAAAGTCCAGTAACTCCCAGTCTCTGAGAAATAATAGTAATAATATAGTTGATAATAAGTGCATGGCTATGTTTCGGGGATGAGCCAAACTTTCTGAAAGGAGAGATAGCAGGACTGTGAAGTACTGTGCACAGTAGAGCAGTAGGAGAGCTTTCAGTTTGAACATGGTATACAAAATATATGATATACCCAGCAGGTGGAGAGTGCTATGTCTATGCTTTATTGCTTGTTTCTTTCTTTTTTACTCTAATATAGACATTATATAGAGGAGGTTATTCTAAATCTGTTATTACTTTTCACAAAACTATAGGCTGATGAGCAGTCTCACAGACTGGGTGAAGAGCAGCAGCTCCAGGCAAGCTATTCCCCTTGCATATAAGAAGGTAATCCCACACCAAGCAGAATAGCGCAGAGGAAGGTACTATCAGGACAACAAGAGTTCAAATTGGACAACCAAATTAAAAAATAAAATCCTGATAAAAGCCAAAAAGCTCATTTAGCCTTCATGGTCCAGCTACAAAGGAAGAGAATCTTTTAAGTTCAGACCAAAGCAGAAAATGTACAATGGCTAGAACTGGTGAATGCACACTAATATTCTCAATTGAGAACAGCATAACAAAAATGTGCCCTGGTGAAACCGCACATGGAATGTTGTGTCCAGTTCTGGGCCACTGAGTTCAAGGACATAGAACTCCTTGAAAGAGTCCAGTGCAGGGCTGCTGAGATGATTAAGGGAGGGGAACACCATCCTGATGAGGAAAAGCTGAGGGAGCTGGGCCTCTTTAGCTTGGAGAGAGGAGACTGAGGGGTGATCTTATTAATGTTGTGGTGGTTTAGCTCTGTCTGGAGGCTAGATGTCCATCAAAGTCACTATATCATTCCCCTTTTCAGCTGGTCAGGGGAGAAAATATATATTGAGAGGCTTAGGAGTTGAGATCAGGACAGGGAAAGATCATTCTGCAATTAGCATCATAGACAAAACAGACTCAACACAGAATAAAGAAAACTTTCCAGTTTATTACACTATACTAAACTACACACACAGTGACACCAGAGTTGGATAATGAGAAGCATGACCAGATCTTAAAGCATATCCCACCTCCAACCCCTTCTTAGCTGACTTCACTTTAGTCATGATTTTGCTCCCTTCCTCCGCTCCATAGTGGCCCAAAGAGGGGCAGAGACTGGGGAAATGGGGGTTTTGGTCAGTTCCTCACAAGTTGGTTTACTTCTTGGCCAGGGAGGGCATTCCACACACACACCCTTTACCTGCTGCACAGTGGGGTCTCACCCATGGGAGACAGTCCTTCACACACTTCTCCAATGTGAGTCCTTTCCCACAGGGCTTCAGCTCTTCACCAGCTGCCCCAGCGTGGGTCACTGCTATGGAGGGCAGTCATAAATCACAATGTCTCTCAGTGTCTCTCAGTCCCAGACCAGGACTCCAGCCTGGTTCTCCAAGGGGTCACAACCCAAGACACACTCCTCTCCCTGAAAGGAAACCTGCTCTGGCACAGATCTCTCGCTCATCTCTGCATCTCTATCTCTCTCTCCACAGGCTGCAAGTGCTGGCAGAGGCTTGCTCCAACGTGAATCACAGCATCTCCTGTATATCTCCACCTGCTCCAGCGTGAGGCCTCTCCACGGGCTGCAGGTGGGGTCTTGGCCTTTTCCATGGACTGCAGAGGGACACCCGCTCCACCACAGGTTTCTCCGTGGGCTGCAGGGGCTTCATTCTCTCCAGAACCTGGGGTGTCTCCTCCCCACCTTTCACCAGCCTCGGTGTCTGCACAGTTCCTTACATCCTCTCATTCCCTTCTCTGGTGGAAAAATGCAGCTGCTTGTGTTTTTTTCTCCTAAATGTGATTCCCAGAGGTGCTGTGACCATTGCCAATTGGCTCAGCCTTGGTCAGCAACAACTCTGGTCTTGAATCAGCCGATATTTACTTTCTGGGGCCTACAGAGAGATTCTGGCTGCTTCTTTCAGAAGCCACCCCTGCAGCCTGCTCTTCTCCACCAGGACCCAGCTACGCAAAATGACAACAAATATGTATAAATATTTAAAGGTCAAGAGTCAGGAGGATGGAGCCTGGCTCTTCTCAGTGATGGCCCGCAACAGGACAAGGGGCAACAGGTGCAAGCTGGAACATAGGAAGTTTCATGTGAATGTAAGGAGGAACTTTTTCACTGTGATCATGATGGAGCACTGGAACAGACTGCCCAAAGAGGCTGTGTAGTCTCCTTCTTTGGAGACATTCAAAACCCACCTGGATATGTTCCTGTGTTATTTAGTCTAGGTGATCCTGCTCTGGCAGCGAGGTTGGACTAGATGATCTTTGGAGGTACCTTCCAACTCCTAACATTCTGTGATTATGTGATTCTGTGAAATAATAGTAACAAAAGGAGAAGCCTCTTCATAAACCTATATAATCCTGTACTAATTTGCATTTATGTATATTTCATCTGTTACTGTTTCATGCAGAAAATTACTGCTAACATTGAGACCAAGAAAATGCTTACTTGTGAATGCCTTCACTATCTTTAATCATTTCACAGTAATAACCTTGCAATTTAAAATATTAAAGTATAGCTTTAAACCTACCTGAACAAGTTAAAATGGATACATTGATTGGAATAGCTATTAAAATCCAATATATTCTACAATAGCTATTCTGTTTAATTACTCCATGAAGTCTAAAGCTCATAAACCCCTATCTTTAAGCCACCATAGATTATATTCTTTGTTATAATAGTATATTCTGTAGATTGCATACTGCTGGCCAAGAAAGTTTTCACTATTCAGAGAACCTCTCTTTATTTCTTTTCATTTCTTCTCTGTACAGATAGGTTGCTCAGAACATCATGGTTTTTGACACCAGTGTTAACTGGAGACAAATAATGAATTATGGATAGTGGAAGTAAAGGTGGGGAGAAAGGAAAACCAATACAGACTTGTGAAAGCAATCACACAGCTTTATAAGTCACATTTTAAAAACTTTGCAAACATGTACTGAGATACATATATATAAAACTCTAACCACTCATGTAATATAGTTGTGACTTCATACTCACAAATACCTAGAATTTTGCTTCCTTTGTAAATAAAGTTGAATCCATGAAGACAATGGAAAGAATGAAAACCTTATTCTTCAGGTATAAGAACAGAACTAGATTCAAGAGCCAGGAGGAACACTACTTGTTGGAACAAATTATTGTCTGTTTAGTGAAGATAGGGTTAACTATGATCAATTTACATGCCACCTGCTGAAATAACTGTTTCTCACATTCAAAAGACAGATTAGGAACGTTTACTCTGATCCAGGTTCTTCCTTTCTACATGTCACGGTTATTTAAACACCACAGTAAGCTGTTTGTACTGCAAGATTATTTCATAGATTAAACATTAATTATAGAAGAAAAGCATTTAACATATTGAAGAGCAAAAGTTTACTTAAAACTTACATTTTAAAATGGAATCAAATTGAGGACATGCAGTACTTCTAGCATGGATCTGCACTAGCCATCTAAATAATATTGCCTAGCTTCCCCAAAGACCTACCCTGAATGAAGACAGACTAAGCATCCTTCTTTGTTCAGCTTCTGTTTTCTGATTCAGGCACAGAGTGCAATCCATATAATTTATGGACCCATGCTGTGAGTGTGATAGTCCTCAGTGAAAGGTCAGTGAGAGGAATTAGGTATAGGTCACTGGCAAGTTAAACAGCTGGAACTGTACATAAAACAGGAATACTGCTTAATTTGCTATGTCTCTTGTTAGTTGCCTAATAATAGAAAAAGATTGAAAAGTAAGTTATTTTTTTGAAAAATATATTTCAAAGCAAAGGTTATAAAGAGTCTTTGATGCTAACTTTGAATAACATTAAAACTGAAGCTAGAAAACTACTTACCTCACCTTATGGAACATAAAATGTCCTTGCTCGCTAGATGTCTAAGAAGATTTTTACTTTGCCAAAAATGTGGAAAAGGACAAACTTTGGTAACTCACTGTCTCAATTTGTAATAGGCAAGAGTTTGTGAGAACTTTCCCCAGAACTTAAACAACTGACCTCTCTTAACTTTTCCTTCAACTTATGGTTAACTGTTCTTAAAAATAACCTTCAGGTCATTACACAAGTTAGATGCGATGCCTTTTTGGAGGCATTAAAATATGTTGCATTATAAAGAAAATTATCTAAGCAGAATGGAGAAAACACTGTCCCATCAAAATAGAGTCCTAATCTCCACAATGAAAGAATATGGATCATATTAATCATAAAACTCTGCGTTGCTTTATGCAAACATCTATGCAGTCGCTAAGGCAAAGGGCTCCAGAGTGGGTGACCACATCAGGGGACCCTTCCTGAAAGCAGCAAAACCAAGACCAGAACCGCAAGGGCAAAAAAACACAGGGACAAAGAGAGAGAGAGAGAGAGAGAGAGAGAGAGAGGCACCCATCTTCCCCTGTCCAGGGACCCAAAGTGCAGCAAACAGGACGTGGCATGTCAGAAGGCTGTGACACGGCAGTTCGCGTGGTGGTTAATGTGGGGAGTGCGTGGTCTCTCATGGTTCAGAAGGTAAGTTGAGTTGACAAGCTTCTGCCTTCAGAGCATACAGGCCAAGGAAAGGGTGTTGCTCTCTGCTGGGCACCAGGAGGGTTAACCATGGTCTCCACCAGACTGTGAGCTTGCCCCAGGAAAACTGTGGTGACCCAGATGGAGGGCCTGCCTAGAGATGTCAATATCCAGGTCTCTGGATGCAGGGAGTGACTGAGCCTGCTGCTGCCAGGAGAGAACAGCAAGAATTCCACCTGCATCAGGTGTGAGCAGGTGAATGATCTACTCAGTATGGGGGCAAAGCTGAAAGAGGAGGTTGAAAGACTGAGGGCTATCGAGGACTGTGAGCGGGAGATTGATTGATGGAGTAGGACATCTACTCAGAGGGAAGGGCATCAGGGAGATACCCCACAGCTGGTGGCTGACCCCCTGCCCTGTGCCTGTTGGGCAGAGGAAGGGGACCTGAGTGATGGGGAGGGTTGGAAAAGAGTCCTGGCTCAGCATTGTAGGGGCAGTCCCTGTCTGCCTACCCAAGTTCCCTTAAGAAATAGGTTTGGGGCGCTGGAAATTAAAGGGGAGGTAACTGAGGAGGCAAGGGAGGATCTGCCTAAGACAGTGCCTAGAGTGAGGCGGTCAACCCCACGCCTTGAGACTGCCTCTGCCAGAAAAGACAGGTAATTGTGGTAGGCGATTCACTTCTCAGGGGAACAGATGGCCCCATATGCAGACCTAACCCAACCTGTACGAAGGTGTGCTGCCTCCCTGGGGCCTGGGTCAGGGACATCACAAGAAAACTTCCAGGTCTGGTCCGTTCCTCTGATTACTATGCATTATTGATAGTTCAGGCAGGCAGTGCCAAAGTCACTCAGGGTAACCTGCATGCTATTAAAATAGATTTCAGGGGTCTAGGGCACTTGGTTGAGGGAGGAAGAACTCCCTACTGGAGGGTGAGGGATTCAGAGCGGGCTAGGAAAACCCAGGGATTGAACAAGTGGCTGAAAAGCTGGTGCCGCCACCGGAACTTTGAGTTCTTTGACCATGGGATGGTTTACTCAGCACCTGGACTGATGGCTGTGGACAGATCTCACCTGTCTCCAAGGGGTAAGCAGATCCTAGCCCAGGAGTTGGCGGGGCTCACTGAGAGGTCTTTAGGTATGAAGGGGGAAGGGGATAAAAAGATGCTTGCTGGGGTTGAGCAAGTAGTTCAGAGGATTCAATTAGAGTTGATGAGGGAAGAGAGTAGAAGTCAGTGGGAAAGAGATCGGCTTGGGGATGTTGTTGTTTTTCTAGGTGATTGCAGGGAAAAATCTCTGGCTTGTCCTGTAGGATCTTGTGAGGACTCCTCGGTGGAGGTACCATTGCCTATTCCTCACCCGAAATATTCTTGTGTCGCTTTCAGGATACCTGCACCTGCTACCTCCCTAAAGTGTCTGTATACTAATGCATGCAGCATGGGAAATAAACAGGAAGAGTTAGTGATCTTTGTGCGGTCACAAGGCTATAATCTCATTGTGATTATGGAGACGTGGTGAGACAGCTTGGATGACTGGAATGCAGTCATGGATGGCTATGTGCTTTTTAGAAAAGGTAGGCTGGGGAGGTAAGGTGGTGGAGTCACTGTATATGTGAGAGAGCAGCTAGAATGTATTGAAATCCACCTGGGGGAGGGTCATATACCAGTGGAGAACTTGTGGGTGAAAATCAAGGGGCAGGCTAGTGTGAGTGACACTGTTGTGGGTGTGTTCTACAGGCCCCCCGACAAGGAGGAGTGAGTTGATGAAACCTTCTACAAGCAGCTAGACGTAGCTTCACAATCCCAGCTGCTGGTTCTTATGTGGGACTTCAGTTACCCAGGCATTTTTTGGGTAAGAAACAGAGCCAGGCATGCACAGTCCAGACAGTTTTTGCATTGTGTTGAAGATAGCTTTCTGTTACAGATGGTAGAGGAGCCAACACGGGGTGGAGGCACATACTGGATTTTGTTCCAAACAACAAGGATGGGCTCATTAGAGAAGTGAAGGTCAGGGCAGCTTCAGACAAAGTGACCATGAAATGGAAGAGTTCGAGATCCTGAGTGGAAGAAGCAAACCAAAAAGTAAAAGCTACCATGAATTTTAGAAGAGCTAACTTTGATCTCTTCCTCAACCAAATAGGAGCCATCCCGTGGGCTACGCTGTTAGAAGGTAAGGGAGTCTGTGAGAGCTGGTCAGCCTTTAGACAGCGCTTTTTCCAAACTCACAACTGGTGCATCCCTTTGAGTAAGAAATTGGGAAAGAGAGGAAGCAGACCTGTGTGGATGAGCAGGGAGCTCATGGGTAAACTCAAAGGGAAGTGGAAGGTCCATGAATTGTGGAAAGAGGATCTGCGCATTTGGGAAGAATATAGGAATGTTGTCAGGACCTGCAGGGGCGTGACAAGGAAGTCTAAAGTCCACCTGGAAATGAAACTGGCAAGGGAAGGACATAAAGGATAATAAAAAGGGGTTTTTTTTTTTAAGTATGTGAACAGTAAGAGGAAGTCTAGGGATAATGTGGGTCCCCTGATGAATGAGGGGGGTGTCCTGGTAATGAGGTATGCTGAGAAGGTGGAGATACTGAACGCCTTCTTTGCTTCGGTCTTCACTTCAAAGACTACCTCTCGGAACTCCTGTACCCTGCAGGGGAGAAAGAGAGTTTGGGAAATGAAAAGCTTCCCTCTGATTGAGGTGGGGGTGGTCCAGGAGCATCTTGGTGGGATCAATGCACACAAATACTTGGGCCCCTATGGGATGCATCCATGTGTACTGAGGGAGCTGGAGAGTTGATTGCTGAGTTGCTCTCTATATTCTTTGACAGGTCTTAAAGAACAGGAGAGGTAACTGAACACAGGTGTTGGTGTTGGGGCTGGGCTTGTTTAACATCTTCATCAATGACCTTGATGAGGGTATAGTGTCTATCCTCAGCAAGTACATTGATGATATAAAGCTGAGAGGAGTGACTGACACACAGGAACACTGCGCTGCCATTCAGTGAGACCTGGACAGGCTGGAGAGGCGGCAGTAAGAAACCAGATGAGGTTTAATAAAAGCATGTATATAGTCTTGAACCTGGGGAGGAATAACCGTCTGTATCAGTACAGGCTGGGGGATGATCTGCTGGAGAGAAGCTCTGCGGAGAAGGACTTGGGGGTCCTGGTAGGTGACAGGTTGGCCATGAGCCAGCAGTGTGCCCTGGTGGCTAAGAGAGCCAATGGGATCCTGGGGTGCATCAGGAAGAGTGTGGCCAGCAGGTCGAAGGAGGTGATCCTCCCCCTCTACCCTGACCTGGTCAGGCCCCACCTGGAGTATTGTGTCCAGTTCTGGGCTCCCTGGTACAAAAGAGACGGGGATCTCCTGAAGAGAGTCCAGAGGAGGGCTATGAAGATGATTAAGGGCCTGGAGCATCTCCCCTATGAGGAAAAGCTGAAAGAACTGGGTCTGTTCAGCCTTGAGAAGACTAAGAGGGGATCTTAATGTTTATAAATATCTCAAGTGTAGGACACAGGGGGAAATGGACAGCCTTTTTTCAATGGTCTGTGGGGACAGGACAAGGGGCAATTGTCTCAAGCTGGAGCACAGGAAGTTCCACACCAATATGCAGAAGATTTTTTTTCACAGGAAGGCTGATAGAGCACTGGAACAGGCTACCTAGGGGGGTTGTGGAGTCTCCTTCTCTGAAGATACTCAAGACCTGTATAGACAATTACCTGTGCTATCTGTCCTAAGGAACATTCTTTGGCAGGGGGATTGGACCCGATATCTCTCAAGGTCCCTTCCAACACCTACAATTCTGTGATTCTGTGATGCTTACTACCCTGTGATGAAGGAAATTTTTTCTTATCTTGTAGATAGAAAACTGAGGCAAATGGAAGATTTGGGCCACAAAGGTAAACACACTTTGGAGCTGTTGTCAGCATCATAGCCCTATTTAGATATTACAAAATTTACATTTTTGATGTCTATCTCTCATAAAATATCTTCTGACATAGCTAAGTCAATCATGAGGCACACAGATGATGAATACAGAGAAACAGAAATGGTTTCCCTGTGTATGAAGAAAAAGGAATCACTTCAGCAGTCAAAAAAAAAAATAAAACCACACAGAATGATGCATATTTTTTTTCTAATTCCTGTTCCTCTGACATTGAAGGTCCTTCACAGGAGTGTTCAGACATGAACTTAGAAGATCACAGTTTTATACATATTTTGTGATTTTTATATACAACAAGTATTTTTTGAATTTATGTTTAAATGACTATCTGTTCAAAGTCTCAGAAAATTAGAAGCTTAACAAATTTAGCATTCTGTGAGATTCAATATAGTATCACACAGTAACTTCTAAGTAAAAGTGCTGAGATATGAACAGGGTAGGTAGAGTGTAATGTGGGTGGAAATTTGGCAAGACTATCAGGATCAAAGGTCTATGAACAGTGGCACAGTCCAGCTGGAGGACAGTTATAATGGCAGTCTGTCAGAGAGCTGGTCTGGGATCAATATTATTTCAACAATTATTTAATTATCTATTTAATGATCTTTATGGTAACGTAGATGGCAGGTTGACCTGCACCCTCAGCAAATCTGTGAATGATACCTGGTTTAGATAAGCAGTAATGTACTGGAGGACAGGGCTAATAAGCAGAGGGGCCCAGAGGGGCTGGAGTAACAGATGGACAGGAACTCCATAAAAAACATCAAAAACAAACGCAAAGCCCATCCCCCGGCATGGTCAAAGCCCTGTGGTAGAACAGGCTGGGGCCAGTCGTCTGGGAGCAACTCTGCAGAACAGGGTCTGAGAACACCTCAGAGGGTCGGTGGTGCCCTCGTGCGGCAGTGCAGCCCCCCTGTCCAGAGCTGGGATGCAGACAGCAGTTCTGGAAAGGTATCTTGCACAGTATCCTGGGACCTGTGAGATACTCCTGAGTGCTGTCCCAACCTGGGGTTCCTCTTCACGACACAAACACCAACATACAGTTGCGATTCCCTGCAGAGGCCACTGAGGCAATCAGGGCTGGAGCACTGGACATCCAAGAAGAGGCTGTGGCCCCTGGGTGTGTTGAGCCTTTAGCAAAAGAAAGGTGGAGGGGAACTTCAGCTATATAATGGGAGAGTATAGAGAAAATGGAGCCACACAGCAAAAAGAGGAGAGAGAACATGCAAATGGGAAGTTACAACTTGGTAGTAAGATAGATATTTTTTTGACATTTTGGGTAGTCAGAGATTTAAACAAGTTACCCTGAAATGCTGTGCAATTGTTACCCTTGGTCAAATTCAAAAATAACAGGGACAAAACCCTGATCAACCTGATCTAGTTGTGGTTGCTTTGAGCAGGGGACCAGCTCAAATACTTTCTAAAGTATATTTTTCTATAATTCAGTGTTAGAGAAAAAAAATACCTGAAACAGTTATTTTATGGCTTATTTACAAAATCTTGTAATTGGAATTGCATCCACACCTCACAATCACATGATAATTTGGTTCAAATAATAGATTACCTTGCACACCCATTTCTCTTAATTGTCTTTCAAAAGCTACTCACACTGTACACACATCAATCTGGGACTAATGTCACTGATGATGCAGGATTCAGATATAAGAGCAGAACTCATTTTGGAGATGTAGTTTGTCTGGTTTAGATCACATGTTCAATGTTACGGGTTTTATACCATGGCCTATTCTCTTAGGAACTCCTGCCTGATTGTTGCAAGCTGTGGTCGTTTAGCCTTGGCTGGAGGCCAGATGCCCACCAAAGTCGGTCTACTACTCCCGTTTGTAAATGGACAGGGGAGAAAATATATATTGAGAGGCTTAGGAGTCAAGGTAAGGACAGGGAGAGATCATCCTGTCGTCAACGACATGGGCAAAACAGACTCAACACAGAGTGAAGGAAAGAAAACTATCTATCTAATGTATTACACTACACACACACACAGTGAAACCGAAGTTGGGAGCATGACCAGATCTTAAAACAATGCGACCGGATCTTAAAGCACCTTCCCCCACCCCTCCCTTCTTAGCAGACTTAGTCATGATTTTGCTCCCTTCTTCCCCCGATTGTGGCACATGGGGGCAAGGACTGGGAAAATGGGGTTCTTGGTCATTTCTTCATGAGCTGTTTTCCTTTTCCAGATCTCCTATATGTGATTTTTTTTCTCCTATATGCGATTCCCAGAGGCGCTGTGACCATCGCGGATTGTCATGGCCCTGGTCAGCAGCAACTTTGGTCTTGAGTTGATGGATGTTTACAGTCTGGGACCTGCAGAGAATTCCAGCAGCTCCTCACAACAACCATTTTCTGCAGCCCCCATTCTCTCCCAGCACCCAGCTATGCAAAACTGTGACACAAGCTCAATGACACCCTAAATATCTGAGATGGTTTCTGATCATGTGAATGCATAATGAAATATACAGCATTATTGCCTTTTGAGACAGTGTAAAATACACTTATATTTCAATACCAAGTTTCCTGACAAAAATGAAGCAGACAAAAACTGTATGCAATGCTGCAGGTTTAAGATTTTTGGGGATCTCATCCTGACACTATCTTAGATTAAAGAATTTTATTGGTTTATTTATGTATTACAAAAGCTAAAAAAAATAATTTAAAACCCAACCAAAACACATACAAACCTTCCAGTCTGAAAGAACTATGTCAATTTTTCAGGACATATCCTATATAGACTAAGATGTCAAACTCAACGTACAACATAAAATTAATTCCCCAAGTTATAATTAAACAGTCCACTCATTGGTGATTTCTGTATTGACAGCTCAACTGAAATAGGACCATATAGACTCTTGATTCTTGTGATTACCTTTGGGCAGTCCCTTTGCTGCATACTTTCAGAACACTGCCAGCCATTAATCAAACCAATTCATGTCAAGGAGCTTTTGAAGTATCATAAAACAGATGAACGTGAAAATGTCAGTATTTTGTGAGGATATGAGGCCTTAAAGGATGAAAGGATATAAGGCAGACAAGAAGAACAAAAGACAGATGGATACATGGGACACACACGCAGACATGCACATGCACGCACACACACACACACACACACACACCCCCCTCCCACAAGATGAACTTGTTTATGAAATTTATCACTGTGGTTTTTTGCTTGCACAAAGTTTGTTTTGGGGAAAACACTGGACAGCATCAGACCCTGTATGCTATGATTAATCAAAAGTAAGACACCATTGGAAAAATACTGCCAAAGTAATTATTGGTTTAACTCATTCTGTGAGTTCTCCGTATTAGTGGACAAATGGAACATTTCCTTCTATTGCAAAGGGGAAACATACATTGCCTGTTGTATTTTGTTTATAGAAGTTGAAAGACTGGGCTATTTGCTCTCCCTCTCTTGGTCTTTCTCTCTCTGGAAGCAGCTTAATGAAATGAAAGCAACAATGGGATCACTGTTGTCTCCATATATCAAAATGTGATATAGAAAACTTTGCTTCGGGGTATTTCATTACTTATTTGGCTGAATGAAAAATACATGGTGTCAAACACAAGACCTAAATCACCTTGTGTTCAAGTGTCTCCTCTGCTTACTGATCAACAGTCTATGAGATGAAGAAAAGCTGTGAGAGATATCTGCTGAAAATTTTTTGTGACAGAAGTCTATTTTCGCTGCTGGATTTGCACAACAATTTAGCAACATTTTCAAGAATTTCCCTTTCCTTATGCAGAGCTTCCTTCAAAGCTTTGGCATTGTTCTTCCTTTAAAGCAAAGGACAAACCTCTTGTGATTTGAAGCTGCTGACATCTCTTAGAAAGCCTGTGATGATGATTATTTTGCATCACAAATAGAGTCCATATCCATTATAATTTATACTAGAGTCTGCATCAATGTCTGTGGGCTTGTATAAGAATTTTAAAATTCCAACTGTTCATAGAAAAAGCATTTCATGGACATAAAATACCATATCTATAAAGGGAAAAATACATAGCAGTTTGGAGCCACTGGATATTTTTTTATCCACATCTACAGAAAGCCAATAGATTTTCTTTTCTAGGGGAGGTGAAAAGATTAGAGGACAGAGGAAAAGGAACTTATCGAGGACGATTTCTCAGCATCAGAAATCAAGCAGTATTATTCCCCCAAAATCATCACAAAAGTTGAAAAGATTCCCTGTGTTTCTACATTTTTATTAAATTATAATTTTTACCCTCATTAGTTGTAAGAAATAATTTATCTCATGAAAACTAAAAAAAAAAAAAAAAAAATTAAAGGTTCCTACCACCTGCAGATGGCATCAGTGGCTGGTGATCTGCAAAAAAAGTAATCTTCTTCATAAACTTTATACTGTTTTAAATACCATCCAAAGTCCCCCACCTGTTTTGTTTTGGGGTTTTTTTTGGTATATGATGTATGAGGTTAAACATCTAATGTAAAAAGAGCATTCCAAAAGAAGCAATGCCGTAACAAACCAAGGGACTATCTATTGTTAGACATTTCTTAGTTAACAGTCAACTACTTGGCGGATATGGGAAATGATTAGGTTGCTCATCTACTTTATATAGTATTTTCTTAATTGAGGAGGTAATTTACATGCTGTTTTGGTCAGAAATAAATGAAAGATGATAAAGATATAAGATCATAAACTTTATAATAAATTACTGTTTATTATAAACCTATTGAAACTACATGTCAATATAGTATTTGCTAAAGGTAAGCAAAGCAGCAGCAGCCTGTTCCAATACTGTAATTGCCAATTGTTTTTCAGAATTTACCCAAAAGTAAGCTTCTTATAAACTTTATATAGTGAAATTATAACTGCAGCTTATCTTAAATGGAGATTTTAAATTCTCTGCTTTTCCAATGTAATGCATTTAATCCAGCCTGACAGCATAATGTGAAATTCTATATATTTTATGCTTTTATAGTAGTTCTTTACAAACTATCTGCTCAACTATATAATGTTCTGTGTTTTGCTTTCTTTCCTTCCTCTTCGTCCTCTCAGATGCCTCTACTACGCAAGAAACAAGAAAGGGAAATATGAGAATGTTGAAAGAGAGAGTAAAAAAATAAGAAAAAGAAAAAGATAGAGCTTTACAAGTATCTAAGAAAGGTTATTGCAGCTCTAATACAGCAAACAGGGCTACAATAGTCTGTCAGCTGTGCAGATGAAGTTAGATCAAACACATTTTGATTTGTTTAATACTTTTACATTTTCTGACACAAACTAAATATTGTTATTGCTTCTTGATATGAGCAACTACTTCAGGTTTGGTTTTTTTCTGTTTCCAATAAAAAGATATTCTGAAGGTGGGATAAATGTATCTCTAGATAAAGTGGACAAGTATGAAGTGAGAATAAAGAATTTCTGCTCTATTTGCACGAGATACAAAGAAACAGGTGGCATATACTTTACCAGTAGCTCTAACTATACCTTAAAATGCAAGAAGCTTGAAAGTAATTTTTGCCTGAATCATGAAGCCGTAATTCTGTGCCTTGTAATTCTTCAGCTGTTCTTGCTCTGGTCTTAGTTATTTTTTTTGCAATCATTTTCCTGATAAACCCATCACACAGTCACTGAGTGACTGAGGATGGCCAGCAGTTCTGGAGGTTTCCTTGTCTCACACAGATGTGCTGGAAAGGCAGCTTTCAATATGTCCAAAGACAGGAACAACACAACACCTTTAGGCAACTTGTTCCATTGTTTGACAAACCTCACAATAAAACCCTTCTGTTTAGAATTATTTCCATATCTCAGTTTATGTCAGTTACCCATTGACTTGTTGCTGGACACCACTGAGCAGTTTGGTTCCTTCTCCAGTCCCCCAGGCATTTATACACCTAGAAGAAGATCTCACTGAACCTTCTCTTCTCCAGGATGAACAAACACAGGTTTCTCAGCCTCTTCCCACGCGACAGATATTCCAGTTACTTCATCAGCTTCATGGTTCCCCAGGGGACTCAGCCCAGTGTAGAAGGCAGCTGGACACCACAGGCTGATATGTGTTGTTTGGGCTGAACACGGGGGAAGAACTACCTCCTTTAATCTGTTGGCAACTGTCTGCCTAATGCGACAAGATGTTGCGAGCCTTCTTTGCTGCAAGGGCATACTGCTTACTCATGGTCTGCTTATTACCCACCAAGATCACAAAATCTTTCTCTGCAAAGCTGTAAACCAGCTGATGGGCTATCACCATGTACTGATGCATGGGATTATTCCTAAGCAACTTTCTTGTGTTGAATTTCATGAGGTTGCTGTCAGCCCATGTCTCCAGCATTTCCGGATCTCTCTGTATGGCAGCACACACATCTGGTATAACACCCACTACTCCCTGTTTAGTACCGTCTATATCAGATTGTCAACTCTTTCTAGTAAAATCAGTGACTTCATCTTATCCATTACTGTGCTGATGCTTTCAAAAACTTATTGTATTGCATATTTCAGCTTCTACTTAAACACATGAGCTTGTGTTTTCACTCATGGCTCTTATAGCTTTAGCTGTCTCATTACACAAAGACATTAAATGGCTTCTGCTGGTTTATACTGACAGAAAGACAGCTGTTATGCTACCAACTCTGATGGAAACAAATCCAACTTATTCCAAATGAGAATCCACTCTTTTTTCAGCAGCATTTTAAAATCCACTTGTATCTTCTGCACAAGTCTGTGGAGAACAACATTAAAAATCTTGGCTTTAAATTTGCTTGCACTGACTTTAACGGGCATCTTACCATTAATTCCACTGGAACAGCTAAGCCAATGATAAGTGCTTAGGAAAAATCCTGCCATATGTGATTTTTAAATATTCATAAGTCAGATAAATAGAAAGGAATTTTCTCTTGAAGACAGTGCTAGTGCTGTTTCTCAGTGAAGGCAAAATTCAATATTAAAACAGAAAGCTTTGCACAGTTCTAGAATGCTCAGAATATAACAATTTGCTTTGCATGTCCTTATGCTTAGGAACATAACCTTTACATCAATTTTTCAGAAGAGAACAAGTAAAAAGTCTCAGACCAGAATTTTTAGATAAACCGTGATATGGAATTCAAGCATGAGACCAGGTTAGAAATATACATTAGGGCAAAGTGCAATTTATACCTTGTACAATATGTATACTTCTACATTCTGGGAATATGTTTAAGGTGCAGTTGCAATTTCCTTCTCTATCCCTTATAATTTTTACAGGAAAACTGATAATCTACCATGTTTTAAGAATATAATTACAGATACTCCATTATCAGCACAGTCTTTTTATAATTTCTTTTATAACATACTTAACATAGGAAGAAATAATTTAAACAGGAAATTATAAGCATCGTTTATCAAATCTTTGTGGTTCGTTTCATGGCATTTTACACTTGAAGCAAGGACTCCAAATATATATTTTAAAAACATTTTGCTTAAAAGTTTATTTCTTGTAAGAATATAGTTATTTATAATATATGAACACCTGACCACTATTTTGGCATCATAATACCTTCATTTATATTTTGACATTATTGTTTGATTGATTCACCGAGAGACAAATAAAGTAGGATCATGAGCCATTTTGTTTTCCTATGTCTAGGGGGTGGTCTGCCTTATTTTCCATGAGGAATAGGCTGAGTACCAAGTACGGAGCTTATTCAGTGGGTTATCCACAGGCCTTTTTTAAAAAGACATATTTACTGCACAACGAATGTTATAGAATGTTAGGTTATGGAGTGTGAAAGAAATCCTCAAGGGACAGAGATGTGTAGTTTGCATTCACAGATTTTCATTTCTACATTTTTTTACTCTTGTCCAGGAGAGAAGCTTGAGACAATATATTTCACTAAGTTTATGCTTACCAGTTTTCACTTTATTGAATGGAGACATGGCAGAATTCCCCATCTTTGACAGTCATTACAGACTAATCATTGTCCAAGCAGAGTCCTGGCAGTAACTACACTCTTCTTCTCCAGCCCCTAACAAAGCCTCCTGAGGGAAGGCTAATTTCCTTTGTTAATTTCTTCTCACTGATTTCAGGGATATGCATTTATCTTGAAGCTGACTTAAAAGTACATTTTACTAATAAAATATAAAATTTCTGTCAATGAGAAGATTTTGTTGCTTCACATCATGTGTTTTAGGACCTGCACATCTTTTTGTGCATGGAGCCATTGCTTACTTATGTGTCGCCTAAAACCCAGCCAGAATAACAACCCACTTTCTTTTACATAACCATTAGTTCAAAATGGTACATTCTGTATATGGAAAGCCCTGCTGTCCATTCTATTGGAGGGCCAGATAAAAGCTGCATTGCACCCTTAGTAATTCTAACACAATGTTTCTTTCTGGTTTTCAAGTTTTGAAGAGAAAATCAGTGCAGCCATCCCATGCTTATACAATATTGCAAAATTATTAAATATTTTTGCTTTCTTCACTCCTTGCCTCTGCTTATCTCAGTGTTTTATTTTTGCTGTCACTTGAAGGTATCCAATTGACTGATATAAGGCATGAAAGAATGTGACAAAGCCAGTCATCAAATGCCTTTATATCAGCATCTTTTCTAGATGACGTGTTAAAAAAAGCTTCCGTGTCAGGAATAGTGAACTGAAGGAGACATGAAGTTACATTTACACTTTTACTTGCATTTGTAAAAGTTTTGTTTTTTGTAGAATTAACATCTGGTTTAAAGTTTTCTTTCTCCATTTAATTTAGAGAACTTACCATGGCTGCTCTGCATTCCCCTTCCTCTTTTTCACACTCCTGAAATAAGATAGATGAACAAATACATATTTGTTGTCTTTTGTCGATTAAAAGTAAAAACTTGGATATACAGAAGGTGATAATTGAGATGTCTTTGTGTAAACTGGAAAATAACAAGTTCTTTCTTCAGAATTCAATAAACACCTCAGCCTCTTTTAAATGCAGAGACAATTTTGTCTCTTTTATAGTTTGATGCTATGTTCATTATTTTTTACACTAAAGCTTTTCAAAACAACAACAAAAAAATTTTTTTTAAGACTAGGTATGACAAAAGATATATTTGAATGAAACAAATTAGCAGGCTACTTGAAGTTGACCACTCTCTTGTGTGTTTTTGGGGAATAAGAATGCATAAAGTGGATAATATTTTATGTGCCACCAGATTAAAACAAACACCGCTTGTACCTAAAAGCAGTGTGAGAGAAGTTTGTGTTACATATAGTAATGCATCACTAGCAGGTACAATTACTACCAGAGATGCTCAAAGGGTCATATACAAAGGAAAGAATCACTGTAGATTTACACAGGGAAGATGCAAAGAATAAATGGCAGCTGTTTTCAGCTATGGTGCAGAGTGACAGGTACATTCCACAAAAAGTACTCACACAGTACTGTAGCCAGTGAAAGACTTATTTCTTTTTCCATATAGATTTAATTGCATTCAAAAATTTTGAAGTGATTGGCTAGCAGACAGGAGGTCACACAAAGCAGTTCCACAGACCTACTTCATTTTCTCCTGAATTTTCCTTTAAATATGTTGCTAAATCATAGAATCATACAATGGTAGGGGTTGGAGGGGACCACAAGGATCACAGAGCTCCAGCCTCCCTGCCACAGGCAGAGCCACCAATCTCCAGGCATGGATCAACACAAGTTTGCCCAGGGCCCCATCCAACCTGGCCTTGAACACTTCCAGGGACAGGGCATCCACCACCTCTCTGGGCAGCCTTTTCCAGCACCTCACCACTCTTTTCGTAAAAAATCTTCCCCCTAATATCTAATCTAAACCTTCCCTCTTTTAGTTTTAATCCATTCCCCCTTGTCTTGCCATTACCTACCCTTTTAAAAAGTTGAATCCCCTCCTGCTTATATGCTCCCTTCAGGTACTGGAAGGCTGCAATAAAGTTCCCCTGCAGCCTTCTCTTCTCCAGGCTGAACAAGCCCAGCTCCCCCAACCTCTCTTCATAGGTGAGGTGCTCCAGTTCTATTTCCCTTATGAATTGCATATGAAAAGATGAACCCTGTTTCTATCCTATCAGTTTGCCAGAGCTCTTTTTTATGCATGACATTTTATTTTTACACTGCCCACTTCCTTTTAAATACATGTTTCTTCATATTTAGGATTAGTTTTGAGCGGCTGCCTGTGTTTCTGCTTTGGCAGAGATAGAGTTAATTTTATTTGTGTGTAGCATTCTGGATTCAGGCTGAGAATAATATTGATAACACACTGATGGTTTTTAGTTGTTGCCAAGTAGTCAAGGAATTTTCAGCTTCTCATACCGGTGAGCCAATGTGAATATGGGGAACAGCCAAGCCGCTGGGAAGGGACAGAGCCAGGACAGCTGACCCAAACTGACTAATGTTCCATAACATATGATGTCATGCTTGTTATGTAACTGGGGGTGGGCTGATTAGCATGGCAGATGGGGGTCTGGCACAGTGCTGGCCTTGGCTAGTGAGAAATTGGGCTGTCCATAACCTTTCAAAAAAAAAATTATATATAGTATAATAATAAAATTATTATTGTTGTTGTTGTTTCTGTTGTTGCTATCTTCCTTTTTTATTGGTCCTATTAAACTGGTTTTATCTATATCTATGAGTTTTCTCTTCTTGCTTTTCTCTCCACCATCCCATCATGTGCAGTGAGCAAGTGGCTGCATGGTACTTAGCTGCCAGCCAGGGATAAACCATGACAGTAAGTCATGCCTGTGCAGAGAAAGGTGGTCTTACTCCAACAACGTTTGTGGCCATGTAATTCTACTGTTCCCTCTGTCTTGGCTCTACAGTTTTCTCTCAGTCAGCAGAGCTCAATAACTCCACAGAATACCACATCAGAAATGAAAAAAACCCACACTTTATTGAGATGAACAAACTCAATAGTATATATACAAATACTATAATCAGAATATGAAAAAGACAGCTGTGATTAGGGATGCTTCTAAAAAGGGGAAAAAGAATGTTGTTTTTGTCTTAAATGAACACCTAGGTTGAACATGCTAGCTTTGTTCAGTTGAAACTGTACCATCAGGTATCAAAATTTATTCATTAAAAGACAATGGTTCTTTACTTAAAAATATGTATGCTATAGAATTGCCTAGTTCTTATTGAATAGAACTGGAACTGATTTAACTTATATGGGACACCTTGTCTAAGAACTTAACTGCTATGGCTTTATAATTGTTCCTCAACCATAGAAATGAGCAAGAAAAGGGCAGATGTTCTAAGAAGGAAATAAGACTTTATTTGGGAAGGATCTTTCTTCCAGTTCAGAATGAGGGAACTGGAAGACACCTGGGAAATTGCTTAGGTAAATATTAAAGGAAAATATGAACCCTGTGGAGCACTGCTTTTCTATAACTTTATGTGTTCCAAATGACCTCTGCTTTTGGTCAGTTAAGTAAAACTACACAGCTTTTTAAGTGTATGGAGAGCTTGTCTATACTGGAATAAACACGTTTTCTCAAATCACTTACATGACTTCCCTAAAAATAAGTCCAGAAGGACAAAGTCTACAGTAGCCAAAAGAACTCCAGGAAAGAACTTGCACAAAACATTAGAAATTTGAGAAGGTTTTTCCAAGAACATTAAGGCATGCATTGCCTGCAGGGTTTCAGAAGACAGGAAGAGGTTAGCTACAAAATCCATTCAGGAGGTCAGTTTCTTGAGATTTTCAGTCAGTGACAATTAAAGAAGCTTAGGGAAGGGGAGTTTCATCCTTCTCCTACCAGTTTGATTCCAGTATGAGCATTAGATGCTCAGAGCCTGGGCAATGATCACAGGTCAACAGAAGATCTGCAGTCAAACATAAAGGAGTTCCAGGCAGTAAGTCAGCTTCATCATGGGCCTAATTTAAATGTCTTTATGCAAATGGAAATACAATGTGGAATAAACAGGAGAAGCCAGAGAGGTATGCATAATTGCAGGGCTATTGGCATCACAGAGATGTGGTAGGATGAATCTTATGACTGGAGTGTTGTAAAGGAAGGATACAGACTGTTCAGAAAGGATGGGCAGAGATGAGGTGTAGGTGTCACGCAATATGTCAATGACCAGCTGGAGTGCATGGAAGTCCATCTGGGAATGAATGAGGAGCCAACAGAGAGTTTATGGGTAATGATTAAAGGAAGGGCAGGGACACATGAAACTATAGTAGGGGTCTGCCACAGACTAGCTGACCAGGAAGACCAAGTAGATGAGACCTTCTATTGACAGTGAGGAGCAGCCTCACGTTCACAAGCCAAGATCCTCACAGAGGGCTTCAAGCACTCAAATAACAGTCAGAAGGAAGAAACTCTTTACTGTGAGGATAGTAGGACACTGGAATAGATTGCAGAGAGAGAAATGGTGCTGATTCTAATAATTTAATAATACATATTGAGTGTTCCACAAAAGAAAGGTAATTCTGCCATTCTTTACCTCATCATGTGGTTCATTTTTCATTAAGGAAGTTCAGTGATTGTAAGGCAGCTATATATTTTCATTTATGATAAAGAAGTTAATTTTTTAGTGATATGCATTAATTTATTTTTAATTTATATTACTTCTAGTGGGAATTCCGCTGGAATGAATATACAAGAATAATTGGTTAAAGAAAATCTTTGCCCAGAAAAAGAAAGTAATCCATCTAGGCATCCTATTCTATCACCGTCTCTGAATTTTACATGCTATAAATGTATCAAGAATTTGATATTTCAAAAGGATGTATTTTTCCGTAAAGCAAACATTCACAAAATAATCAAAGGATTAATAATATTGAAATGATCCACAGTGGTTTTTTATTCAGTCAGAACAACTTTGTATAACAGGTACACCTTGAAATTTAGATCCCAAAAGTCATATCAACTATAGGACTGGGGGCAAATTAAAACTCTTCGGTTTTCCCATTGAAACTCTAAAGTTTTTCAGAAATATTTATGTTTCAATAAATCTTTTCATAGCAAAATTCATCTGAGCTCTGTTTGGTTTAGCTTCAAGATTTCTACCTGTTGCAGAATAGCCAGTATCCTGATGAATGTGGATGGAATATTTTAAATTAATCTGGCGATTACCTTTATTCACTACTGTCGGGGTTTTGCCCCAGCTGAGGGCCGCACCCCACACAGTCGCTTGTACTTTTAAAAGGAAGGGGGAGGGAAAGTTGGGGGAGGGGGAAAAGGGAAGGAAGAAGGAGGAAGAGAAACCACAACCTATAAACCAGAACCACGCAGGTTGGGATAAGGATAGTTTACTAAACAATAACAGAAAACTAGATATAACAATAACATAAGTTTAAAGCACAAAATAGATGAAACTGGTGATACACAATGCAATTTCTCACCAAACCACAGAACCCAGGCCGCACAGCTTAGAGCCGTCCCCGAACCCGGAAACTGCCCGTCCTGGTGTTGTCTCCTCCTCTTCCCCCCAGTCCCCCTTTATACTGAGCATGACGTAACTGGCATGGAATATCCTCTTTGGCCAGTTCGGGTCACCTGTCCTGGCTACGTCCCCTCCTTTCTCACTAGTAAGGAAGTATGCAGAGCTGAGAAAGGTCCTTGATTGCCCGGCAACAACTAGAAACATCAGGGTGCTATCAGCACTGTTCTCATCCTAACACCCAAACATGGCATTCCATCCACTGCTAAAAATAATTAACTCCATCATAGCTGAAACCAGGACAACTACTTTCTTTCATATATTGGAGGCATAGCTATATTCATATTTCTTCTTTAAAATGTAAGTTCTTTGGAGGTGAGCTTTTTTGTTTGGGTTTGTTTTTTGGGGTGCTGGGGTTTTTTCCTAATTGTTTTTGAAACCTTGCAGTATTTATTTAAAGGAAGTGATGTTTCACGTCTGCTGCAGGAAAAAGAAAGAAATAAAACAACAGCAACAACAAAAAATCCCACAAAAAAAATCACTAAAACCATCACAGATCCTAATCCAAGACAAGGAACACTAGCAAATTCAATGCAGGAAAACCCCTACTACCAAGGAGATATGTGGAAGAACTTTTTTACAATACATTGAAACATAAAAAATAATATATATAGTGAAGATGTGTTAAATCAGTGATTAGAGACATAGAGCAAGCAGAAAGCCAGACATCAGAAAAAACCCAAAGAATGACTAGAAACTAGAACAGCAAAGAGTGTTAAAGATGATGCTTGCTCTGGCCTGTGAGTACGAGTGGCACAAGTTACTTTGGTCTAGTACAATGGGCCAAAGCAAGACTGGAACATCCAGAATAGACCTGTAATGAAAATAAATTAAATAATTGGCAATACAATAAGAGGTTTGTGTATTGTATGTACAAGATATTTTATGCATACAGTTTCTGGAAACTATATTGTTAATAAATTCACTTATGTAGGTTTTTTTATCTTACTAACCTAAATCAAATCCAAATCTCTTATTAAGTTCTATGATATGGAACTTTGTCTTTTGTGTATTTTAATTTTATGAAATGGCTGTTGGTGAAATATCTGAAGTCTGTGCTAGAAACAAGATTAGATAAAGATAATATCTACTGAAATAGTGCTCATTTATTTTCATTTTACAGCCAATCATATGCTCATACTAATCGAAAAAACGGAAAAAGAACTCCAACAGTGAAATGACTTTGACTAATCTGATTGTATACCTCAGTAAAATTTGGCAGGAAACCACTAGAAATGGCCTGAACACCTGTGCCATATGGGCACAGAAAGGCTGCTGTGGACCATATGTTAGGAAAATGGCCCAGGAAGGCTTCCCAGACATTGGATAGGCATTGTGAGGAGCTATGCAAGAAGAGAGTCTATCAACCACAACCACACAGCCCAGAATTACCAGCATTTGAACTGCTGAAACAGCTAATAATCTGGAGTGAATTGCCCAGTAGGGAATAAAAGCGCATCTAGCCAAATGGTGTCAGGGTACATAATTCACATACTTTAATTGTGAAATATCAATGCAGTCAATGTCATTTATAAATAACAACTTTAAAATTAAAATCAAGCACACGTATGAAATAATGAACAACCCCCCAGCAAATTATTCAAACTATAAAATATTGGCAGGATTAGTCTCGGAGGAGGGGTGAGAAAAAGGATGAATGAAGAAAGGTAAACAATTCCCAAGCAAAGACTGCAGGTCCACAAGTATTTTTTTTTTTTTTTAATAGAAGCAATCTATTCTATGCAAATGACCCTGAAAAAGCAAAAAAAGTGACCTTTTTGCTTTAAATACAGTGTATTATTGGTCAGGAGATACCTGACAAGTATTAAGTGCAGGATGCTGTGGAATTTTATAAGATAAAATGTATAGTTCATAAGTACTGTCACATGGTAACCATTCTGAAAGGAAAGGTGTATCTTAAAGAAAAGACACAGAAACCCTATCAGCATTATAGATCATACATTTTTTTCATACCTGTTTCCTAGTTTTTTTTTTTTTTAATTACAAATAAATTTAATTATCTATTTATATTTTGTGCTTCAGTAACTGTAGCACTGGTATTACTACCTGAGTAAACGTACCCATTTAAATCACCTTAGAAGAATAAATTAGCACAGCACTAACATAATAGGACTTTTTGTGGCAGACTTGCTAAAACCCAGCAGCCGAACAGTGCATTTCACATTCATTGACTCACCAAGCTTTCCCACAGACAAAAAACCATGTTTCTCAAGTCATTCTTTAAGTGAAGTCTTTACTCAACCTCCTTTGAAGAAATATGAATGGAAAAAAACTAGACTGTAACATCTTCATGATGAAATAAGAGAGTTTTTATTGTCACCTGAACGAACCATGCAGGAAAGGAAAGGATCATATATCTGCTGACAAGCACTACAAACGAGTTTAAGTAAACAATCATGATTAAAAGTATAAAGCTTATGGCAAACCAAAAACAAAAGAGATAATCTCTTGCTTTTCTATAGTTAAGTTAATCTTTTCTTTATTACCTTATGCTGTTCCAATTTGATTGCCTGTCCTGAACTGTGAATACTTGAATACTTGGTTGTAAAAATACATTTTGAATGTTATTAATCAGGTCTTCAGTTGCTACAAAAAAATATCAAGGAGAGATGGAGAAAAGGTGAACTTTACAAGCAGAAAGGTGACATTTTCATTAGTATCCTTTGATGTACTCTATTATTAATCCACATTAAGCATACCTTTATCTTAAACACTACGTAGGAAAGAAATAGCATTTTGCTTATTTTCCAAACACTATTTGTGCACAAGAGATATTCCCTTAATTTCAATGTTCTTTTTTCCCAATTTCCTCACTACCTAGGAAAACAAACAAAAAAACCCCAACAAACAAAAACCCCAAAGAAACAAAATCCCCAAACCCCAAAAGACTAGCAGCTCCTGAAAGAGCAAAAGTAACATTGTCTGTAATACAAGTGAACGATTAGGCTGAGAAGTTTCGTGGTTATTCCTAGATGTGACCATTTTAGAATAATGTGAAAATCTGGTAAGAGGGAAAAGTCCCTTGAGTTTATCACAGAATGAGGCCTGTCTCCTGCAAATCACATAAGCCCTCAGAACCAGATCCAAAAAAAGCAGCTGAATGACCATCTCCCACTGGAAGTTTATGGAGCATTAACCCATATATCAGTTGGATATTTATAAACTTCAGTATTGATTGAATTCAGTGATCATTAAATGCCACAGCTCTTTCCTTCAGAAATATTAATGAGGAAACATCTTTTCATTTGGTACAGAAATAATAATTTTATCCTCTGCCAATGTGTGGATGATTATGGAGGGAACGGAAATGTATTCGCTTTGATTAGGATCATGCCAAAGGGAAAGCGTCTAAAAACCCACTCACCTGATGTTATTAAGTAGTAGAAGGAAATTCATAAATCAGTATTCATTTTGAATCATATAAAATAATCATGTCTAATTGGGACCTTATTATTTCATTATTCATCTTGTTTTATTGGGAGCAGTCCAAAATACTAAGTCATAATATATAGTCTATCACAGAACACTCTGCTATGTGCTGGCACATCTTTTGGTTTCAACAATTTCCTTCCTGCTTTCCGTCTTTGCATATTACAGCCTTTTATTTAAAAATAAATCACTAAAAAATATCACCTCTGCTGTGAAAAATAATGTGTTCTGCATTTGAACTAAATGTGTGCCTTCTGCTTGGGACTTGTAGGATTATTTGATACTTACAGGAGACTGATTTCTTTCAAAATGTAAAAGTTTGGAATTTTGGACTGATAACATTTTTTTTCCTGTGTATATTTTTTTTCTAATAAACTATATTTAATTTTGCACTCATTATTATTAACACTTCAAATAAATGCACTTTTTTTTAGGGAAAGCTGTCTCTGTGGCTCTTTAAAATTACAATGAGAATTAAGATGTTGTTTCAGTAACCCTTGATTCCTGCAACGGTATCGGAAAGCCTTAATTTCTGCTAAAAATCATAACTCTCTGAATGCAGATTTTCCTCCATATTACAGTTAAGTAGTCCACTTCTGAGTGTCAGCCCTCAGCCCCTTAAAAAAGCTGACCAATATGTGCTGAAGCTCAGTCCTTATGATGCTTATTCCTCATGATCAGTGAGAGTTCTTTCTTCTTAAAATAAATGTTTTGTCATTCCTTTAGTCACTGGTTACAAATTATTTTCTCCACAGCAGATTTTCTTGAGCAGCACAAATGACAAAAAGGGAGAAGATGCAACAGAAGTGCTCAATAACATTCAGCTATAAAGGACAATAAGCACTATTTCAGCATTTACAATGGAAACTGACAATAATCCCCATTAAACCCACTCAATAGGAATGCAGAAAGTAGTTTCACAATTGATATAAAATTGGCAGAGCTTCACTGAAGTCAGTGAAGCTATGCTGAATTACATCACCTGGTTTCCTGGTTGGGGAGAATGTAGAGTATTTTAATCTTAAAATAATAATGGATAGTTCTTTTTTCACAAGGGACAATAGCTATTCAATAAAAATGTTGGGTCATTTTATCTAATATATGTTAGCTGCGTCAATCATGTGAAATGTTCTAACTTGTAAAAAATATTAAATCAGATGCTGAGTTGAAAGTAGAGCTTTAGAGCAAAATATAGTTATCCACTGGGGGAAAAAGAAAAGGAAAACGAAAATGAAAAAGAAAAAGAAAAAGAAAAAGAAAAAAGAAAAAGAAAAAGAAAAAGAAAAAAGAAAAAGAAAAAGAAAAAGAAAAAGAAAAAGAAAAAGAAAAAGAAAAAGAAAAAGAAAAAGAAAAAGAAAAAGAAAAAGAAAAAGAAAAGAAAAAGAAAAAGAAAAAGAAAAAGAAAAAGAAAAAGAAAAAAAAAGAAAAAAGAAAAAGAAAAAGAAAAAGAAAAAGAAAAAGAAAAGAAAAAGAAAAAGAAAAAGAAAAAGAAAAAGAAAAAGAAAAAGAAAAAGAAAAAGAAAAAGAAAAAGAAAAGATAAAATGGTTGGATTTCTATGTCTGGAACATCTTGAATCAATATGACAGATAGTGCAAAAAGAAAAGAATCTACAGAACAGTAGGCATGTAGAGGACAAAAGTCTTAAAATCAATTAATAAAAGCACCACGAAACATTGTTTAAGTCCAGTTAACAGCTATACCCCAGTCAGATGCTTGCTCACTACCCCACAGCAGGATGGGTAAAAGTGAAAAAAATTGTTGGTTGAGGTAAAATGGGTTCCCATTGACAGGCAGGTGCTTGGCCATCTCCAGGAAAGCGGAGAATTATCATGCATAACGAATACTTGGAAGACAAATGCTATAGCTTTGAATGTCTGGTTTTCCTCATTCTCACAGCTTTTGTTGCTGAGCACAATGTCATATGGTACAGGATATGCTTTCAGTGGGTTGGGATTGGTTATCTCAGCTATGTCTCCTCCCAAACTTTTGCACTCCCAGTCTACTCACTGGCAGGGCAGCACAAGAATCGGAAACAGCTTTGATGGTGTGTAAACACTGTTCAGCAGTAAATGAAACATGGCTATTTAACACTAATTTAATCAAAAATCCTAAACAGCACCATACAAGCCATTATGAAAAAAAATGAAATATTTCCCAGCCAAAAAGAGGGCAAGAAAGAAAGTAGTGATACATTCCACTTGAACTAATTAAAGAGTTTTTATTCAACTAACTTTTTCTACTTCTTTCCCCCTTCATCCATCAGCTTTTTCCTGATGCTCTGTTTTATTTTCATTTTATAGTTGGTGATTAGGCATTGTCAAGTATCATGGTCTGCCCCCTTCCCATTTAGATTCTGTAATCTTATCTTCTTGTTCCTCAACATTTCTGTCCAAAATGCTACTGAGAAAACTTCAGGGATTGACCCACCAGAGCACTGTGCATAATGTATGCCAGGAGAAGGCAGACTTCCCTCCCCAAAATTATCTGCTTTCATGCTGAAATATCCTGTGGATCTGCTCATGCTATCACACAGATGATGTACTTGTTTTAGTCTTGGGTATGACAAATACAAAAATTTCTGTTTCTTAAAACAGAAGTAAATACATCTCAAACCTCCTAGTCTTGCATCTCAGTTTGAAGGCAATTCCATAAGAAACACAAGAAAATCTTGGAAATTCCTGGAAAATTTGCTTGCAAAAAAAGATGAGTAGCAGTGGTGGCTCAGTAAAAGAATTTATACCATGGCACACTTTGGATCAAATAAATGTATATGAAGTCCCAGAGTGAGAGACCATATTTGTATCATTTAAATACACTAGCTGGTTGAGGTTTCTGAGACCTTATAAGTACTGACACTTTTAGTACAAGATTACCCTTTTTCTATTTTAAAGAAATTACTTTCCTCTTTAGGGTTTATTCTATTTTTTATCTTACCTGGATAGTCACTAACTTGAGACTGATGAATAAACTTAAGAATCCCCACAAGTTATCAAAAAAACTAGGTTCCAAAAAGTTGTTGCTTTCTTTTTTTCCCTGGCAGACCAAGATGTTGCTTAGATTGCAACTTTTATTACACTCAAAAACATTTTCTGTCAAACTCCAAGAATTAAAGTAATTAAGGAAAAGCTAACCAGAGAAGAAACTATTATCACCGTTAGCACTGTAATTATTATTACTATTATTACTGTCATTATTATTATTATCATATTCCTAATTTTCATCATTGTCATATATCAGTTTTCACACTGGCAGCTGATTGTGATAATGAACGAATGAGTGAAGCAAGACTGGAATATTCATTTATGGGGTAAATATTTTCTGAGAAAAAATTCTTTGACGCACAAGGTATGTTTATTAGTCTGTCTGTCAGTGTGGGTCAAAGGAAAGTGACACGAAAATATTTTGGTTTATTGTTATATATATACATATATGCATATATATACATACAGACATATGTATACATGTTTGTGTAGCACACACAGAAATATGTATACATATATTTGTATGTATATGCATGCATATACATATATGTACACATATACTCTGGAGATAGAATTAGTTTTCCCCAAAGCAGACTTCCTAGTGCAGTACTGTGTAGTAGTAGCTAGCAAGATGTTGATGCATGCTGTAGTTTTGTGTGGCTGGGTTCTGGTGGAGAAGGGGAGCCTGCAGGGGTGGCTTCTGCAAGAAGCAGCTAGAAGCTCTCTGCAGGCCCAAGAGAGGCACCAGCTGACTCAAGGCTAGAATCATTGTTGACCAAGGCTGAGCCCATGAGTGGTTATAGAACCTCTCAGAATCACATTTAGGAGAAAAAAAAAATGCAAGCTGATGTTTTTTTGCCACCAGAGTGGGGAGTTAGAAGATGTAAGAAACTGTGCAGAAACTAAGGTCAGTGAAGAAGGAGAGAGGGGTCATGAGGTACTCCAGGTGCCAGAGGGAGATAATCCCCCACAGCCTGTGAAGAAGACCATGGTGAAGGAGGCTGTTCCCCTGCAGCCCGTGGATGATGACGGGAAACAAAGATCCCATCTATAGTCTGTGGAGGACCCCGTGCCAGAGCGGGTGGTGACACCTGACGGACACCTGCTGTGACCCTGTGGGAAACCCACATTACAACAAGCTCCTAACAGCAAAACCTGCAGGCCATGGAGAGACCAACCCACAACAGAGCAGGTTTGCTAGGGGAGCTTGTTGCTCTGTGAGGGACCAGGCTAGAGCAGTCTGGGCCTGAAGGTCAGCACCCCACGGAAGGGGGCCACGCTGATGAAATTAGTGAGGAGTTGAGGCCCCAACAGAAAGGACTTACAAAGACGTTCATGGAGGACTGTCTCCCACAGGTGGGACAGTCACCTTGCAGCAGGGGAAGGGTGTGAGGAAATGCCCCGCCAAGGTGAGGGAAACAACTTGTGAGGAACTGACTGAAACCCCATTCCCCTATTCCCTGCCCCTCCTTGGGCCACCACGTGGGGGAAGAAGGAAGTTGAACCATGACTGAAGTTAAGTCTGCTAAGAAGTGAGGGGTGGGGGGAAGTGCTTTAAGATCTGGTCATACTTCTCATTATCCAACTCTGGTTTCACTGTGTGTGTAGTGTAATAAATGAGAGAGTTTTCTGTCCTTTATTCTGTGTTGAGTCTGTTTTGCCCGTGACACTCATTGTGGAATGATCTCTCCCTGTCTTTAGCTCAACTCCTAAGCCTCTCAGTATGTATTTTCTCCCCTGTCCAGCTGAAAAGGAGAGTGATAGCATAGCTTTGGTGGGCATCTGGCCTCCAGCCAGGGTGAAACCACCACAATAGCACAATGGTGGTTTTGTTACTGCTG
Source organism: Porphyrio hochstetteri (assembly GCA_020800305.1). Lineage (NCBI taxonomy): Eukaryota > Metazoa > Chordata > Aves > Gruiformes > Rallidae > Porphyrio > Porphyrio hochstetteri. The sequence continues at coordinate 34,787,121 of CM036938.1, forward strand.
AGAGCGCTGACATACATCAAGGTAACTTCTCCAACATTTCTCCTCACTGTCAGCAGTGGTTTGGGGGGTGGGGGGAAAGTCTTGGGAGGGGACACAGCCAGGACAGCTGATCCCAACTGACCAAAGGGATATTCCATACCATATGACAGCTGCTCATCCATAAGAAGCTGATAGGGGAGGAAATGATGGGCATACTGAAGCCCTGCTGCCTTTGAAGTGGCTGGATAATATTTAGCTTTTGCTTTGCTTCTGCACACGGCCTTCTGCTTTTGCTATATTAAACTACCTTTATCTTGACTCATGAGTTTTTTTCCACTTATTTTTCCCACCTCTCTGTATTGCTGAGGAAGGGAGAAATAGAGCAGCTTGGGCAGCTGGCATCCAGCTAAGATCAACCCACTGCAATATCTCAAGAAATGTAGTTATTAATTTATTAGCAATAAAGGTAGTGCTGTCAGCACTGCAAAGACAATACAAAATGGTATTCTTTTATATGCACTCTTGCAAGCTACCTGTTAAGTTTTAATTCCAGAATCATTATTGTGTGTGATGAGGTAGGAGACAAGGAGAACTCACTTTGATTTTCAGAGAAAGGACAAGCATGTATGCCTGACAGAAAAATCTGGTTTTAGCTTACAAATGAGTGAATTTGTTATAGAAGTCACTGATGGAAATAAACAAGAAAAGCAGGGTATCATATTACAGAAGCCATTCTCCCTTCCCTTCATCTTATGATTGAAGGCTAGCAGAAAAAAGCTTCAATGAGTGCCAGTTCATTCTTTTCCCTCATGGCCATCTGATAAAATCACAGAGGATTTGGCAAAAACATTAAGAAAGTGACAGAATGGAACATGAATGACAAATACAGCTGGTATTATGTCCAAAGGATAAAGTGTATGTGGGGGGGAAATTAATCTGTGAGAGAAAAGAAATCAGAATGAGGACAGGTGCATCTAGAAAGAGATGGAAGGATATGGGCCTTGAAATTGATTTATAAATAAATAAATAGTTGGTTATGGTTTAGGGGTACTTAGGAGAATAAGTAGAAGGTTTCCAACTTCATTACTTGAACTGGGAATTAAAAAACTTTCCCTGAGAAGCTAATCTTTGAAAGACAGTTAGGTGACCATGACACATCTTAGCAAGCATAGTTTTTATAAGAGATCTAGCTGTGAAAATGGGTAGACAAATTAGACTGCATAGTTTGTATTGTTACTCCTGCACTGTTTTCAGTATTCAGTCTTGTGTGTATGATTAATTCAGCTATGTGCATAATTTAATGGAGTCTGAAGTGGAGAGACCTTGAAAGTATACATGCAGGGAACAATGACAGTGGGTCAATTCAAAATACAAGGCAAACTGAGAAAAGACAATCTTCTGTTACTGCACTTTGACAGTCCCGGGAAATTGTTCGGTTCAATTAGAACAGTGTGTATATGACAAAATAAATGTGTTTATAATACTTATAACTTTCTTATGATCCCTTACACTGACATGAACGTTTCAAAATTTTATGATGAAATATATGAATAGTTTGCACAGTTCCTTAACATAACAATTTAGTAACATGACATGACTAAGGTTACTGTATGTGTGAACATACTCTTCCTTTTCTCGCTGTAGAAAGGCTGAGATTCCATGATCCTATAAATACCAAAGTGAAGACAAGTGCTCTGAAAATGTATTTCTAGACCACATACTCTTAATGAGACCTGTGGTCCATAGGTTTTTCAAATGCAAATGTCTGGAAATATGGAAGATAGATAATGATACAATTAAACTTGCTAGAAGCCTAGGAAAGAGACATAGACAGAAATATACAAAAAACTGTAATCTCAGGGCAAGACAGAAATATTTTATTCAAGATTTCTCTAAGAACTAATGTGAATTTGCATATTGCTTATACTCCTGGATTAAAAGACAAGACTTTAGAAAATTAGTTTTTGAGAAACACATGCTGACCTGCAGAGATGATTGATTTCAGCAATGGACAATTACTTCAGTAGTAATTTGTTAGGTTTTCAATCTAGATTCTGGATATCATGAGAATAAGTTTACATGGTAGAGATGTTAAGGTAATTTACATATGCAGAGTAAACAACATATTTGGGACACTCTGCTGTACTGCTTGCAGATCAGATAGTATTTGAAAATTTCAAGTGTCATCTTTGCTTTGTTTGGCTTTACCTCACATAATAATCTGTAATGCACAGGTTTCTCTACCACATTACGGCTGGGTGACAGAGAAAGACTAAGTCATGTCTTCATACAATTTTTCTTCTGAATATTACCAAATAAGCAACCTGGGTAAATAAAGCACAACTTAGTGGTGCAAGCCTAAAAGAATAGTACCGGCATGCAGCACATAAAAAAAGTAATTTAGGATTATGGTATTTGGCAAACAAAGACTTTTCTGGATACTTCTGAGCTAAAACTTACATCCCAACATCCCTCATCCTTTTTGCACTAATTGAAATCTACTTCAAAAAAATAAAAATGACTGTGGTACAGCAGCAGTGTCCCTCCCTCCCTTCCTTCATTCCTCCCTTCCTTCATTCCTCCCTTCCTTCCTGCCTCCCTTCCTTCCTGCCCTTCCCTGCCCTGCCCTCCTTTAATAGACATTACTTAAATGCAGGCCTTGTCAGCTACACCTTTGAATGCCAGGTAAGCATCAGTTTCCGGATGCTAAGTCCTATCCGTGTCCCACAGAGTTAATGAAGAAGAGACCAACTTTAAATCATTACTGTATCATCCGTTGTTAGAAAATATTATTATAATTATAAAAAAAGGAATGCATATTAACAGTGAAAATTCTTGCAGCAGATATATATGAGATTAAAAATCAGGGAATGGTTTTATTTCAGATATGGCATTCATAATGAATTATAATTCTTCAATAAATATCAAATAGGTTATGAACAATTTGGGAAAATTAGCCATCATCACCCAATAAGAGAAGCTGACAACTCCAATTTAATTTAGGTAGTTGAGACCTAATAATGAAGTAGTAGTGACATTCTACTGAATTCTGATATAACACTTGACATGAAGCACTGTCACCAACTGTGAAATCTCTGACTTGTCATTTGAAAAGCCAAATGAGTAATTCAACACTTGGTGTTGAACATATTTATTTTTCCTAATGTGAAGCCAGTTTTAAAAATTACTTATAATCTCTTCTTGGTTGCTGTTAGCTTGTATGTAGATCTTAATAAATTTTAATTACCATTCAATAAGTTAATTACATATTTTCTGAAGTCATTACTTGTAGCTGTGTTTCAAGAGTTTTCACCTAGCTGAATTGTAACCAAGAAACATCTTAAAAGCAATTCAGAAATCTAATAGGCAAACCACAGCTTCTGTGTACCACTTGCTGTAATGAAATTAGGAAAGCCAGAAAGAATAGTTTTACCCTTTAAAAAGATTAGTATCAATATTTTACATGAAGAGTACACACTTTAAAAAGCCAACTAAGCAACATTTTCACTTATGACATATATATATAAGCAAAATAATCACTTAAAACTTTAAGTAAATTAACAAAGGCATCACATTTTACAGCCATTCAGTTCATGCATTATCAAGCACAGGCTTGACTGATCTGTAGGTTTAGGAAGGGTTTGTGAAAATACACTGCATAAAAAGAATATTTTTTTTTATATCTCTTTTCAATAAACCTTGAAGCATGACAATATTTTCCCCATTCTCCTATTCCAATTCTTTCCATTTCTGTGGTGATTTAATCCTGACTGAAGGCCAGATGCCCACCAAAGTCCTTCTATCACTCCCTTTTTCAGCTGGATAGGGGGAAAATATATATTGAGAGGCTTAGGAGATGAGGTAAGGACAGGGAGAGATAATTTAGCAATTAACATTGTGGGCAAAATTGACTCAAGACTTAATAAAAAAGGAAACCATCTAATTTATTACACTACACACACACTGAAAACAGAGTAGGATAATGAGAAACACAAAAAAAATCTTAAAACACTTCCCCTCACCTCTCTCTTCTTCATGGACTTAAATTTATTCATGATTTCTCTCACTCCTCATCAGGTGTCACAAGTGGTGATGGGGATGAGTGTTTCAGTCACTAGTTCATCATGAGTTGTTTCCCTTCTTAGTGGGGGGGCAAGGGCATTCCTCACAATCTTCTCCTGCTCCACTGTGGGATCCCACCCATGGGAGACAGTCTTCCACAAACTTCTCCAACATGAGTCTTTCCTCACAGGGCCTCAGCTCTTCACCACCTGCGCCAGTTAGGCCACTTCATCAAATCTCAGCAGGGAAGCATTTGCATCAAAATGAATACACATTCATTCAAGATGAGGGTGAGCAGTGGCAAAAATTCATGCTTTATGGGATTATAGTGGGGATGTAGAGCAATGTGTCTAAAACTATCATACTGGAAATTTGGCAAGATCTTACTGCTGGTCATATAAACATAAATGCTGTGGTAAATGTGTAAATATATTCACAATAGCTGAGCTAAAAATGCAAAAGTAAAACTTCTAAGAAGAGTAATTAGGTAAAGAACAAAGGATACAAAATCAGACTCAGTGTATTTAAGTATTTTTCTGAATTTCTTTCTGCCAAGAATCAACACATTTTTTTAAAGAAAAAATACCTCTAAAAGAACCCTCCAAAACCCCACCCACAACACTTTTAGAAATTTTAAACATATTCAATATGTTTTAGTGAGATACTTAAATTCAAATTTCAGCATTGAGATAACAGATACAAAATCAGTGGATCATCATTGATGCATCATTTTCATAATGCATCAGCTGTCCTATTTATAGGAAAACTATGGCATCTGGAAATTAGAGTTCTTTCCTCCTAATTCAGTAAATTAAACTAATATAAATTGAAAATACTGCCTTTCTTACATGCTATCACCTTCAAGTAGTATCACTAAATGTATGGTGCTCAGTATTGGTTGAGTTTTTAGCTAGTTACAAGGCAGGAAAAATGTTAGTATTTAGACATTAGGACTAATTTTTTTACAGCACATACTGGGTGAAAAAGCTAGCATTTGCAACTGGTTCCACAGCTGCTTCAGAGGGCTGGTGGTTTTTGACTCTTTCAACAAGTTGGATGTCATCTCCTCTCAGGGATGATGATGGTAATCTTCTCTGGGAATAAAATATGCTGAAGTCACACTTGCCCTCCTATTTCTGTTTTGGAGACTGAGAAATCTGACATCTCACTGCCATTATTTTTGCAGCAGAACTGGAATTGGATTTTTCCAAAACAAATGATTAATGTATAAGAGTTTGCAATTTAATATTTTTTTTTCCCCCATGCGCAAGCATCTTGAATCTTGTTTTCAGCAACTGGTTAACATATAAATTGGCCAAACTTGGCAAAAGTCAAGAATATTTAACAGGATACAGATGGTACAGCAGAAAGCAATATCCAGAGATTTGGGTGACTTGAGTGCTCTCTAGCCCTCTACCAGCTGCTTTGGCTCAAGTGTGAATAAAGACCTTTTAAGAATCAATAAGTGTATCTTATGTTGTGCCTAAGCATTGCCCACCCAACTAAACTGACACCAAAAACAAAAGCAACCATATGGTTTTAAGTATATTAATGAACAGGGCAGTACAGCATGATACTTGAGATTAAATATGTTAATTTAATATCATCAATTGCTTGCACACTGCTTATTTCCATTGGCCTTCTAATACAAAGAAATGTACTTCTCTACGGATTTTCTGTTTTAATGCTAACAGAAAATAAGACAGACAGCAAATGCCTGAGGGTTGAGGAAAATGGAAGAGACACTCAATTTCATCCTTTACAAACCATAATAAAATCACAGTCAATAGATTTTAGTTATTGGAATCATAAAACAACCCTAGCTGCAGTTAACAATTAAGTCCTTTGGGGCTGTAAGTGCTCTATATGGTGTTTTCAGCTTGTAATGAATGATTACTAATTACAAGGCTCGGATTATATTGTAGGCATTTAAGTGCTGGTATCCCAATACAATATAGCAGAGAACCTTGAGCAGTGTCTTTTTTTTTTTTTTTTTTTTTTTCCCCCTAGCAGCCTGCATTTGATAAATTGATCTTCAAGTTCCTAATAAACGCTAAAACATAAATGATGGAGAGGATTCCAATTGTAAATGGATTCCTAGGGCATTAGATGCTGGAGGCAATATCCTAACAATACTCTATGCTTTTCTTTAGCATTGACTTGTTATTACACTCAGAGAGGCACGTGGCTGTGTATATCAAGAACAGTATTACTGTTGCAGTTCACACTACATTGTGTTGTAGAAAAGGAAAAGGGGGAGAAAGAAAAAAAAAGAAAAAAAAAGAGGGAAAAAAGAGATACCAAACAAATCTACCATATCACATGACAATTATCATCAGTCAAACAAACAAAAAACTTTTAGGGTCACCTATATATGTATTATTTGACTAAACAAAGTTCTACAGTTAATGCCATAGTATAAGATTACCGTATTTTGTGTAAGATTTAGTACTCAAAAAAGTTATCACTTTAAAAATTGAATGAGACTTTTGAATCAAACACATTTTTCACATTGCATTCAAAGGAAAACTACATTTTTTTCTAGTATCTGGGACAGGAAACTGTGCTGGCATCTTTATTTTTCTATGATTATAACTTATTCCACCTTTGCTACATTTGAAGTAATCTTCAGTCTCCTGTCTTCTACCTACTCCCATAGAATACTTCCATCAGGGTCTCCTGCTCCTAATATTCTTCTGATTCTTCAACCAGACTGTCTTGAAGAAGCCCTAATTCCTTTCTTCATCTGCAGTCTCTATTCTGTTAAGACAATCTTTATGTCATAGTAGCACAGGGAGGTCTGGAAAAGATTACATGGCACACTGCTGGATTGCTCCTCCAGAGTTTAAAAGACATATCCGTGTGCTCGGGTGATGTTTTAGGAAGTTAACCCTTCAAGGAGGCACAAATGCTTCTGGCTAATTACTTACATGTCCTGAATTCAGTTAGATATTTGTAAACATTGAAAAAAATCCCCTCTCTGTCTTCTCCAGGCTAAGCAGATCCAATTCTCACAGCCTTTCCTTATACTTCAATTCTCTCATCATCCTTATAGTCCTCTGGTGGATTCATCTCAGTAGTTCCCCGTCTTTTTTGAACTGGGGAGCCCAGAACTGAAGGCAGTACACCAGATGTGGTCTCAACAGGGCAGAAGGGGAGAATAATCTCCCACAACATGCTGGCCAAGCTCTTAATGCACCCCAGGATATCACTGGCCACAAGAGCACACTGCTGGCTCATGGAGAGCTTGTTATCCTCCAGGATTCCCAGGTCCTTCTCTGTAGAGCTACAGGTCAAGCCCATCATGATCCACAACCAGATAGACTAATTTGGCAGAGGTTAAATCCCTTTGCATTCCAACCAACTTCAAATTGCTCTGGGTGGCTGGGGTGGCTAGGCTTAACTCCTGCGTGAAGTTCAATTAGGTGTTTTATCATAACCAGGTCTTTGCAATTCTCAGGAACAGAATTAAGACTCAAAATGGAGTCAAGTGTCAAGTCACTTTATTTGGCCCACAACAAGCATCCAAGAGAAAGGGGGGGAAGAAAGAGAAGATAGTGGAAAGAGAGAGAGAGAGAAAGAGAGAGTGAAAGAGTGCAATAGCTACCACCATGGGTCTGCAGCATCCCATCAGTCCGATGTCTTCAGGTCTGCTGGGGGAATGTTCCTCCCTGTTTTTGTAGGTGTTACCCATTTACAGTGTTATCTCATTGCGCAGTCAATAAATCCTTGGCATAGCCACACCTTCCACCTGTCATGGAGACACATGGCCATTGCCATCTCCAGAGGGTCCCCAAAAGTTTGAGAGAGTTTGAGCCCCCTCCAGGGACTCCAAGCCCACTCACACTTTCTACTTCAGTTGACCCTGGGTGTGGGGCCGTGCACAGAGAATTTGGGCTACATGCTTCAAAATAAGCCACTTTGAGATAATATATCCATTCCTGAGAGGTGAAATTCACTTTGTTGCATGGGTGTCATGGGGAGAGTTTTATGGTGATTGAGAGAGAGAGGAAAGGGGCGTGTGTGAGTGGTTACAATAGTTGAGAGAGAAGAAAGGGGGGGGGGTATGGTTCTGCCGACAATTGTTAAGGCATATCTCTAGTCCCTTACAAAGCCCTGACCTATTCTTGTGTATGGGGTTGTTCCTCCCTAGGTGTGAGACTTTACACTTTCACTTAATGAATTTCATTTGGTTCCTCTTCACCCAACTCTCCAGCCTGTTCAGATCTCAGTGAAAGCCAGTGCAGCCTATCAGTGTGTTGGCCACTCCTCCCAATATTGTATCACCAACAAAGTCCCTGAGGGTGCACTCTGCACCCTTGACCAGGTCACTGATGTGTATGTTGCATAAGATGAATCAAAGCACTGAGCTTTGTGGCATCACCATAAGCTACAGGCCTCCAACTGCACTCTGTGCCACTTACCACAATCTTCTGAGCCCTGACATTCAGCCAATTCTCAACCCACCTCAATGTCCACTTACCTAACCCATGCTTCCTAAGCTTATCTCTGAGGATGTTGCTGCCTGACTTGGATGTGTCATACTATCTTCATGTTTACTTAGCTGGAGAGAAAGGAATGGGAACCTGCAAGTCAATGGAAAATGAACTTATGTCATGTAAGTAGTGTGAAGTAGTCCATTTTTATATCCTAGGTTCACTGGCATTGTCAGAGGTTGTAGTATCTTCCTCTGAGTACAAGTCTCCATTTTTTGAAAAACAGATGCTTTATGGTGTTACAAAAAATGGCCTATTCTTTCCCCTTATGTTCCCTTGACTATCAAGGCTAGCCATGTCAACCATTCTAACATTTTACTTCTAATGTAATAGTGTAAGTGTAGTAATAATTAACTTCTGAAACTAAAAGGTTAATAATGTAGCTATACAGAAAAAGTTACAGTAAAAAACCAAATTATCACCAAAGAGAAAAGAAGCCACAAAATAGTAATATGCAAATTTAAATGATTAACCAGAGTGGAAAACATTGAGGTTAGCTGTCTAGAGGTAAATTAAGTAATCAAAAGATGTGACTATGGAGTTTGATTTGGAGAGTACAATATTTGGTACATAGTGCAAGCTATCAGGTCTTTCTCAGTTATAGAAAGTTGCAAGTGAAATTTCACCAGGGTCATAGTGTTGGTAGGAAGGGATCTTCAGAGATCAGTGACCCCAGCCCCTGTTCAAAGCTGATCCAATTAGAGCAGGTGACTTAGGTCTGCATTGACTCCAAGCTCAGTGAACCTACAGCTTCTCTGGGCAACTGTTGCCATGTTTGGTTACCTCCACAGTGAAATATCCTTACCTTCCATCAGAATTTCTCATATTCCAGAAAGAGTTTGCTCATTCCTTTGTATAATTCTGAGGGGAATGTATCTGTCTTCTTGACACCTCCCTACTGGATACCTTGAAGAATTAATAGGGCCCCCTTGAAGCTATCTGTTCCCAGGTGAACAGATGCAGCTCCAACAGCCTCTCTTCTAACAATTGGTGCTCCATCCCCCAGCCACCTTGGTGGTGTCCCTGTGAGTCGCACCAGTACATTAGTGTCTGCCCATATGGAGGAGCCCCAGGACAGGCACAGTACTCCATGTCACATATCACAGGTTCCAGGCAGCAGGCCAGAATCCTTTCCTGGATCTATTGGCTGAAACCTTGCTTGTGTATCCCAGCAAATGGGGTTTACTTTTCTGCCTGGAAGGACTGCTGGCATATGTCTAACTTAATGTCCCTGGGACTCTGAACCATTTTCTGAAGAGTTTTTCAGCACCACCCTACCCTGTTGAATAGTTTCTTCTATCCCAGGGGACAGGCTTTCAGTTCAGTTTTGGTGAACATCATAATTCTGCCTGTCTGCTTCTCCAGCCTTTCCAGGGCCCTCTGCAATCCTGCCCCTTTGCATTTTGACCATTTATAGCAACTTGGCATCAAATGAATTTGCAGGCAACACATTATTACCCTACCATCCTGCTCACCAGTAAAGATGTTAAGCATGAGCCCTAGTATCAACCAGCAAGGTTAAAAGTTTTCATCTGTAGAACTTGTAACCAGGTCGACAGATTGACTAATCACAACCAGCTGCACCCACCTAATAGTCCACTGGTTGCACTTAGTCCTCTATTGTTCATTTGTCAAGTCATATGTCACCAATTTGTGTATAACGTGACAACTCCAAATGATTAAGATTTTTAGCACTTTTAAAATCATTTTACATACATGCTGCTTCTCTGAAAAAATTGAAGAGTATGAACATGCTTACTTATTTAAATATAGATTTAAACAGAATAAATATATAACATTAATGTAAATATAAATTTACTAGTTATAAAAATAAACTGAATTTATAAAAGTAAACTGAATTTATCTACTTTACTAAGTAGATAAACAATTTTTAATGTCATTAAATTTCTTTCTCAGACACATAAGTAAAATCTACTTCTATATGAAATGGCTTCTCGGGATAAGACTCAACTATTTTTCAGAAAATGAGATTAAAAGCATACCATTTTAATCACAACTTGAAAAGGTACAAAGTCTACTTTAAAATGTTTCAGCAGTTAAACAAAACAGAGTCATTGGATAACTAGGGCTGAAAGACACCTCAGGAGATTTCTAATTCAAACTTCTACCCAAAGCCAAGTGATACTCAAAATCTTCATAGGTGGAGGTTGCACAAGCCCTTGGAGCTCTGGCTCTAATACTTCATTTTCTGCACAGTGATTTTGTTTTCCTTATGTCTAATATGAGTGTCTCGTTCCAGCTTGTGCCTGCTGCTTCTCACTTTCCTGTGATGCATCAGTGCTTCTGTGAAATATATTAAAAACTCCAGTTCTGCAATTCAGCAGTCACAAAGCCGTGGGTGAAAAGGGATGTCGGCATCTTTATTGATGCCTCTATCAGTCTGCTCAGGACTGAGTCAGGCAATAGAAGTGTCAGAAATGTCCAATGACTCTTTGGATTACAACTGTTGTCATTAACAGTTGCTGGTGACTGGATTTCCTAGTGAAAATAAATGCATTTTTAAGTGGTGTTAGTAACAGTTCGTTTGTGTTGACACTACATGCTAAATATCATCAATGCAGCTACTTCTGCCAACAGCTACAAAGAAGATAAGAAACTTATTTTATTATTTCTTTACATCATTCATTACATACTGGAAACATCTCTTTGCAGTCATTTTTTCCTTTTCAACATCTGTTACATCAGAATTCACATAAAGGAACATTTCTTTAATTTTCTTGTTTTCTATCTAACTCTTCTGATCTTATTTCAAATGTCATCTGCTCATCTATAGTCTTTATCTCTCTCTTTTATTTTATAATTTTCTTTTTTTATTTTTATTTTCTTTATTTTAAACAAATTTTCTCTCTGTGTTTCTCAGTTGTGTCCTGGTTGACCTGCCCTCACTTCACTCTTTCCCTCTTACTATCAATGATATTTCTGAAAGCAGTTTCTGAAAACAAAGTGAAGATACTTTTTCTTTCAGTTAATGAAAAACTCTCTGTCATTGTCCCTTCCCCTTCATCTCCTAGTATTTTTTGAGGATTAAATATATATATACATATATAACCTTTCTTCACCATCTTTAAAAATTGTGTGAAAACTGTCATATATGTGTGGTAAGGCAATAGAAGCCAACATTGCCATATGACTAACACAGGTCTGCAAAATAGAAGCCAAGTTTGGTTTCACTACTTTCTTTCCTGTGAACATCCAACTCATACTGACCCTTTTTAAACATGGCTATCACTGGGGACATCCCTGGTGGATTATCATAATATAGTGGAAATAATAGCTTAGGATTTTCCCAGTACTATTTTAATAAATGATTTTTTTTTTTTTTTAGATGAGGCTCACAAATACATCAAAAAACTGCTAAAGGACATTTAAAAAAATCTGGCTAAATGATACCTAAGTGTTCCAGCTTAACCATTGTGGAATTTGCTTCACTGAGCCTACCCAGTGCCATTTTAAAATTTAATAGCTATGTCAGTTGCATTTATTTATTTATTTATTTTAAAATGTTTTCTAGGAGGTGCCAAGCTGTGATAGCCAGATCACCTGTATTCTCTTACAGTTGAAACAAAAATGTATCTTGGCAGATGTATGAAGGTCTGTGCAGGATAAAAGGAAACTGAATATTCATAATTCACTAGAAGAAAATAATAATTACAAAGAATTAAACTACTCAGCTGCAGACATTCAGGAGGTCATTGTGTTCAGAAATACTTTGACAAATAGATATGGCAATTAAATATATATGGTGGATAAAACTAGCAGTATTCTCTGCATATCATGGCACTAGTATCATATTAGATATGCTAATTTGGTGCAATTAACCTTTTCTAATTGCTTTAAAGACCTTGTCTAACCAGGCAGAATATTACTTCATTGAAGGAATAACTGATGAAGTATAAAACTAGAGGCAAGTGTTCAAGAAACCAATTACATTGACTGTATACAGTACATTTTTTCCTGGTAGAGTTTATACCACCTTTTAAAATAATATATATATTATTTTTTATTTTTTGAAGAGTTCCCAAAAGGATTCTGATTTCTTAATAATTTATGATGTATTTGATTATTCTTCTACAGAATTTTAGTCATGGAAAGCCATTACTCAAAGTAAAGTGTTTGTTATTCATTCTTCTCTCATTTAGAGCTAAGAGATGCATCTGAATACTTTCATGGGGCAGGGTTAAGGGGAAGAAAGATGATAAAAACAGAGTGTGATTTACAATTGTATATTCAAATTAAAGAAACAATTTGCAAATTGTATGCTTCATTGTCCAACATAAGCTGATACCGATGCAAAAGAGGCAATGTAGACATTTTCCCAGTAAAAGGCTCTGGAGAAACTGTCCAAATGGCATAATGCTAGATACCAGTCACTTGAGAAGAGTAATGCCATGTGTGCTAGTATGAACCTGGAATGCTACTTTGATCAGATTTCATGCAATAGTTTTGCTCTAGTTAAAAATAATGAAACACTGCTATTGAGGAAGACTAGTCTGGGCTAGCTTGTGCTTTTCCATAGTACATCAAACTTAATTGGTAGTTAGGTTCTTAACAGTGAAGTGAGACAGACAGACCTTTTTAATCTGTGGTAAAGCCTACATTTGGTTTGGTATTGCCTGAATGAGTTATTATATTATAAACTGTACAGTCCTTTAGTTCCACCTTTGGACATTTCACCTGAAGAAGTGATTAGGACTATTCTCTGCCATGTGACTCACATGGTAAGAGGTCAATGCTATCCTGACTGGTAGCAAAAACTTAACTTCAGAGGTGGAGAGAGTTCACTTAGATTCTATGAACCTGCCATCTTTGCAAGTGTCCTTTGAAGTATCTATGATTGCAAAGCCATAAGACTAATGACTATGTTCTTTAAGAAGAGGCATTTAAGACGTGCACCAATCATCTTGTGGCTGAGACCCTGCTGATCTAGCCACTGCATGAACATGTGAAGAGTCAGATCACAAATACATGTATTTAAATAAATAAATATTTTTTTAAAAAGTAAACTTAAAGCAAGGAAAATAATTTTGAGGGTGGGCATTTTGTTGCTGTTTAATTTAAAGCATATCTTTTTGAATATAGAAAAAACTTTGTGGGAAAGTAGTAATATTTTTCTTGGAAGTAGACTTCTAAGCAACCTTTCTGTTAAAAATTTCATATGACTCTCAAGTTCTTCCTCAAATTATTTGACACATGGCCCAAAAGCAAGCCCACCTGGATGAACTAAAATAGTCAGTCTTTCCTCAAGAGTCTAACTTAACCTTGAACCAAAGTTCCAGAAAAATTAAGCTAAAATCATATGTTTTCATTAAACTTTTATCCAGGACATCTAAGTTATTCCAAAGGGGCCAATTAAGGACATGAGTATGCTAAAAAAGGAGAAGTAGCATTCACAACACATTTTGAATTCTGAGAAACTGAAACTTATCTGACCTTCTTTTAAAATATTTTCTTTAGCCTTTATTGTTTTTTCTGGGTTTAAATTTGCAAGAAATTAAAGGTGAGTGTGTACCAACAAACCTGTTCTTTATCTCTTAATTTGCTAGTGGGTCAGCCAAATAAATAGAATAAAGGTGTAATTCAAGTGATTGCTTAGGCAACAAAAAAGAGTAAATATTTTTCTGAATCACTGAAGTGTTATTTTCAACAAGTTGCTCACCTTAGTCTTATTGTCTACATCTACCCACACTTCAACAAAAAATGGCAAAAATAGTTATACAGCCTACATATCCATACAAATAATGCAGATATATATATCTTATATATATATCTTATATAAGAAAAGGCCTATGGCATAGAATACTTGCACAGCCTGTAAGGAGGAAGCCTGGGCATGAAGATTATTCTAGATTCCAGTTATACTGATAGATTTCCTGTCTGTGAGGATCTGGTACAGAGTTACCCTTAGACTTCCAATATTGACATCCTGGAGGAGCATCAGAGATATAGAAAATTCTACTGAAGAGGAAAATTCCATTGCACTTGAAAAGCCATGGCAATCAGGTGAGATCCCAGTGACTAGAAAAATGGAAACATCACACGTTTTCAAACAGGGTAAAACTGAAGACCTTAGGAACTATTGATAGCCTCACCCCTAGGCCCAGTAACATCATAGAAGATGTGTCAAGGCATGTGGAAGACAGGGAGGTCCCTAGAAACATCCAAAATATCTTCATCAAGTGCAAATCATGCCTGACAAGTCTGGTGGCCTCCTGTAGTAGGGTGACTGAGTTGGTGGATAAACAAAGAGCTACTAATGTCATCTATCTGCACATCTGTAAGACCTCTGACAGGGTCACACAGGCATTCTTGTCACTAAATTGGAGAGATATGGGTTTGATGGATGCACTGTTAGTGGATAAGTAATTGTCTGTATGGCCACACCCAAAAAGTTACAGTCAACATCTCAATGACGATATGGAGACCAGTACAAAGTGTTATCCCTTGGGGGACTCTGCTGGGACCTGTACTATTGAATATCTTCATTAATGACATAGTCCATCCTCAGAGTTCATGGTGACACTGAACTGAGGTGCCATTGATATGCTAGAGGGAAGCAATGCCATCCGTAGGGACCTTGACAGGCTTGACAAGTGTGTCAACTGCATGACAGTTCATGAAGGCCAAGCTCAAGATACTTCACCTGAGTTGGGTCAACCCCTAGTTCAATACAAACTAGGGTATGAATTGACAGAGGGCAGTCTTTTAGAGAAGGACTTGGGCATATTGATAGATGAAAAATTGGACATAACCAGAAAAGTGCATCTGTACTCTAGAAGGCCAACTGTATCCTGTGCTGCATCAAAAGAAGCATGGCCAGCAGGTTAGGTCAAAGGATGTGATTCTCTCCCTTTATCCTGTTTTCATGAAACCCTGTAGGGAGTACTGAATCTCGTTCTGGACCCTCAGCACCAGAAAAGCATGGACCTATCAGAGAGGGTCCAGAGAAGGGCCTTGAAAATGGTAAAACAGCTAGAACAATTCCTCCATGAAGAAAGGTACAAAGTCGAGGTTGTTGATCCTTTCAATACACAAACACTCTGCAGTTTTTCAATATATAATGGGAGGCTACAAGAATGATGTAGGACCTCTAGTGGCAAGACTATGATTTTAAACTAGAAAAGGGTACAATTATATTAGATATGAGGAAGAATTTTTTTTACAAAAAATGATGAGACACTGGACCAGGCTGTCCAGAGAAGTTGTGGCTGCCCCATTATTGTGATGCTCAAAGTAAGGTTGGATGGGGCTTTAAGCAACCTAACCTAGTGAAAGATGTTCCTGTCCATGGCAAAGGGGACTGGAACTAAATGATCTTTAAAGGTCCCTTTAACCCAAACCATTCTATGATTCTTTAACCACGATTATTTCACAACTTCACTGAATAATCAAACACAAAATTCATGCCCATGAAAGAGAATGATTTCTAAAAGGTGATAAAAGCATCTACATAAAGTTATTTTTCACAGTGACTAATTGGATCACTCTCAGTAAGAAATTGTACCTCACAATTATTATTTTGCACAATAAAGAATAAATCTGAAAATAGCTTCTATGAGTAGCATTCAAAAAATTGATCAGCCTCTTAAAAATCTCTTCAGTCCCAAACAAAACCTATTATCAATCCAGGTCCCAAGCAACTTATGTTAATGTGTTTTTTAAATATGAAGCTGCTGGGCTTTTTTTGTTAGTTTGTTTGTTTCTTTTTTTCTCTAGAATCAACTGTGATTTGGTGGAGGTTACAAAACTTCTGACATAAATGGTTTTGGCATTTTGAGTCCTTCTGAAATCACACAGATTATGGCAATGTGAGGTATTTCAAAGATTGCTCTAAATCTGCATAAATATTTATCAGGAGAAACACATAAATCACTTTTATAAGAAATCAGCATTTTCATTATCACTGATTCACTCGTGTTATGTGTAAAAAAATAAAGGAATAAAACAATGGATTAACTTGATTACTTGTTGAGGAACCATCTGAAATCATCTGAAATGTTTGTGTTTGGTCAGAAAACTAGACTGCATGGCTAGCTCTAGTCATTTAACTTCCACTGTGAGCATTTTAACAGATGTGATTGGGTAGCTCACCCACAAAATAATTCCTTCTTTAAATCCAGCATAAAATCTTTATCCAACAGGCTAGAGCACTGCAAGTAACAAGAACACAGGATTTAGAGGAAAATTGTTTTAATGGCAATCCACCTGGAATGTAAATAACTCTGAATCTCCTGAGTTTAGTCTGTTGGCTCCTTCACAGCTCATTTCTGTCATCGTTTTCTTCCAGAGGAACAAGTGTGAACAATGGTTTGGACACATGAGAGATATGCATCTGGAATTATTGTATTGATGAAATACCTTTTCGAGCTGAACAATGCAGCACACCACTGAGCTCTAACATTTGATTTTTGCTAGTAGCACAAACTGCTGAATCAGTCAGCTCTTCTATAATGCTGCTTTATGCATTACTTCTGTTCAAATGCCCACTTGTCTGTTACTTAGTAGTTGATGGATGCCTCCACTGATCAGTCATTTGAAAGAAATATTTCATTGGAAGGAATGGATTAGTCTCAGATTTCAAACATACAAAGCTGAGTGGGAAGAATTGTCTCTTTTATAGAGAATTCACCTGGAAAATTACTTTTGATTAACAACCTTCTTGACACAGAAAAAAAAAGAGAAATTAAAAAAACAAACAAAACCAAACCAAACCTCGAAACAAGAGGGGCCCCTGGGAGTGCCAGCGACCCCGAGCATGGCAAACAGGGCATGGCATATCAGAAGGGTGTGGTGTGGGAGAAGGGTGTGGCATGGCAGTCCGTGCTGCAGTTCTCTCAGGCAGGGCAAGCAGGCAAGGCAAGGCCTCCCTCGTAGCTCAGAGGGTAAGTTGAGTGGACCGGCTTCTGCTCACGAAGTACACAGGGCGAGCCAAGGGTGTTCCTGTCTGCTGTGTGCCCAGACAGTTAAACCATGGTCTCCACCAGGCAGAGAGGTTGCCCCTACAAAAATGTGGCAACCCAGATGGAGGGCCTGCCTAGGGATGCTGTGGTTCAGGTCTCCAGCTGCAGGAAATGCCTGAGTCTGTTGCTGCTAGGGAAGAGAGGCAGGAACTTCAGCTGTGTGAGGTGTGAGCAGGTGGATGATCTGCTCATCATCGTGGCTGAACTAAAAGAAGAGGTGGAAATACTGAGGGCTATCAGGGAATGTGAGCGGGAGATTAACTGGTGGAGTAGCTCCCTGGCGTCCCAGAGGGAAGTGTGCCAGGAAGACACCCCAGAACTGGTGACGGTCCCCATGCCCTATCCTGGTCAGGCAGAAGAGAGTGACCTGAACCCCGAGGAGGGCTGGAAGACAGTCCCGGCTCGCTGTTGCAGGCGCTCCCCCTGCCTGCCTACCCTGCTCCCCCAGGTTCACCTAAGAAATAGGTTTGGAGCCCTAGAAGTTGAGGAGGAGGTAAGTGATGGGACGAAGGCAGCACCTCTGGCTCAGAGGAAGCAGGTGCCTAGAGTGAAGTGATTGACCACACACCTTGAGACTGCCTCTGTTAGGAAAGATAGAAGGGTAGTTGTGGTAGGAGATTCCCTTCTCAGCGGGACGGAGGGCCCCATATGCAGACCTGACCCTACACGCAGGGAGGTGTGCTGCCTCCCTGGAGCCCAGGTCAGAGACATCACCAGAAGGCTTCCAGGGCTGCTGAGATCCTCTGATTGCTATCCATTATTGATAGTTCAAGCAGGCAGTGATGCAATCACAAAGTGTAGCCTGTGAGCTATCAAAAGGGACTTCCGGGACCTAGGGTGCTTTGTTGAGGGAGGGGGAGCTTAAATAAAACTTTCCTCTATCCCTACTAGTGGGATGATGGGTTCGGAGCAGGCTAGAAGAACCCGAGAGTTGAACAAGTGGCTGAAAGACTGGTGCCAGCATAGGAACTTTGAGTTTTTTGATCAAGGGAAGGTGTACTCAGTTCCTGGCATGATGTCTGTTGATGGGGCTCACCTGTCTCCAAGGGGAAAGTGGATCCTTGCCCAGGAGACGGCAGGGCTCTTTGAGTGAGCTTTAAACTAGTTAAGAAGAGGGAAAGTGATATCATGAAGGCTGCTGGGGTCAAGCAAGGGCTTCAGGAGACATGGCTAGAGCTGATGGCGGAAGATAAAGGCCAACAGCACAGTGATGGACTTGGGGATGTTCTTCCAGGTGATAGTAGGGAAAATTCTGTGGATTGTTCTGAGGCCTCCTCAGTGGAGGCACCATTGCCCATCTCCTGTAGGAAATCTCCCTGTGACCTGTTGAGGATACCTGCCTCTGCTGCCTCCCTAAAATGCCTATATACAAATGTATGTAGCATGGGAAATAAACAGGAAGAGTTAGAGATCCTTGTGCGGTCGCAGGGCCACGATCTCATTGCAATCACAGAGACATGGTGGGACAGCCTGGATGACTGGCACTCTGACATGGATGGCTATGTGCTTTTTAGGACAGATAGGCTAGGGAGGCGACGTGGAGGAGTTGCTCTTTATGTTAGAGAGCAGCTAGAATGTATTGAGCTCCACCTGGGGAAAGATGAACCATCAGTCAAGTGCTTGTGGGTAAGAATCAAGGGTCACGCTAGTATGAGTGACACTGTTGTGAGTGTGTACTGCAGGACCCCTGATCAAGAGGAGCAAGTTGCTAATGCATTCTACATGCAGCTAGAAGTAGCCTTGAGATCCCAGACCCTGGTCCTTATGGGGGACTTCAACTACCCAGATATTTGCTGGGCAAGCAATACCGCCAGTTATGTGCAGTCCAGACAATTTCTGAAATGTGTAGAAGACAATTTCCTGCTACAGATGGTGCAGGAACCTACAACGGGAGGGCAGGTACTGGACCTTGTTTTTACCAACAAGGATGGGCTCATTAGGGAAGTGAAGGTGGGGGGCAGCTTGGGACAAAGTGACCATGATATGGTAGAGTTCAAGACCCTGAATGGAAGAAGCAAGCCAAAAAGCAGGATAGCTTCCCTGAATTTTAGAAGAGCTAACTTTGATCTCCTCTGCAACCTACTAGGATCTATCCTGTGGGCTACGTTGTTAGAAGGCAAGGGAGCCTGTGAGAGCTGGTTAGCATTGAAACAGCACTTCTTCCAAGCCCAGGAACAGTGCATCCCTTTGAGTAAGAAATCGGGAAAGAGAGGCAGAAGACCTGTGTAGATGAGCAGGGAGCTCATGGGTAAAATTCAAAGGCAAGCAGAAAGTCTATGAATTGTGGACAAAGGGTCTGAGCACCTGGGAAGAAAACAGAAACGTTGTCAGGGCCTATAGGGATGCAACTAGGAAGGCTAAAGCCCGCCTGGAAATGAAGCTAGCAAGAGACATAAATGATAATAAAAAGGTTTTTTTTAGATATGTGAATAGTAAGAGGATGACCAAGG
The DNA here is from genome assembly GCA_020800305.1 of Porphyrio hochstetteri. NCBI lineage: Eukaryota > Metazoa > Chordata > Aves > Gruiformes > Rallidae > Porphyrio > Porphyrio hochstetteri. The sequence goes on from CM036938.1 coordinate 34,807,086, forward strand.
ATAATATGTGTCTCCTGCTGAACAAGGCAGGTGTTTGGTGATGGGGGATGCTGAGAAGGTGAAGATACTGAATGCCTTCTTTGCTTCAGTCTTCACTTCAAAGACCCTTTGGGAACCATGGACACTGGAAGAAGGTAAGGGACTTTGGGAAATGAAGAGCTTCCCTCTGGCTGAGGTGGGGGTGGTCCAGGAGTGTCTCAGAGGGATTAATGCACATAAACCCATGGGCCTGGATGGGATACATCCACGTGTGCTGAGGGAGCTGGCGGAAGTGATTGTGGAGCCGCTTGCTATCATCTTCGACAGCTCTTGGAGAACAGGAGAAGTACCTGAGGATTGGAGGATAGCCAATATCACTCCAGTCTTTAAAAAGGGCAAGAAGGAGGAACCTAACAATTATAGGCCAGTCAGCCTCACTTCTGTCCATGGAAAGGTGATGGAACAGCTTGTTCTGGATGCCATTACCAAGCAACTGGAAGAGAAGAAGGTCATGAGGAGTAGTCAGCATGCATTCACCAAGGGGAGATCATGCTTGACCAATCTCATAGCCTTCTATGATCTCATCACTGGCTGGGTGGATGGAGGGAGAGCAGAGGATGTTGTCTACCTTGACTTCAGCAAGGCTTTTGATACTCTCTCCCATGACATCATGATAGCAAAGCTTAACTAGTATGGGATAGATGAGTGGACAGTGAGGTGGGCTGAGAACTGGCTGTCGGACCAAGCTCAGAGGGTGGTGATCAGTGGAGCAGAGTCTGGTTGGAGACCTGTGACTAGCAGTGTTCCCCAGGAATCTGTGTTTCTTCTGGTCTTGTTTAACATGTTCATCGATGACCTTGATGAGGGAATAGCATCCACCCTCAGCAAGTGCCCATGATACAAAGCTGGGAGGGGTGGCTGACACGCAGGAACACTGCGCTGCCACCCAGCGAGACCTGGACAGGCTGGAGAGCTGGGCAGTGAGAAACCTAATGAAATTCAACAAAAGCAAGTGTAGAGTCTTGCACCTGGGAATGAATAACCGTCTGTATCAGTACAGGCTGGGGGATGACCTGTTCTAGAGGAGCTCTGCAGAGAAGAACCAGGGGGTCCTTGTAGATGACAGGTTGACCATGAGCCAGCAGTGTGCCCTGGTGGCTAAGAGGGCCAAGGGGATCCTGCGATGCATAGGAGGGGTGTGGCCAACAGGTCAAAGGAGGTGATCCTCCCCCTCTACTCTGCCCTGCTCGGGGCCCACCTGGAGTATTGTGTCCAGTTCTGGGCTCCCTGGTATTAAAAAGACAGGGATCTCCTGGAAAGAGTCCAGTGGAGGGCTGCAAAGATGATTAAGGTTCTGGAGCATCTCCCATATGAGGAAAGGCTGAGTGAGCTGGGACTCTGAGCCTTGAGAAAAGAAGTATAAGCGGGGACCTTATTAATGTTTATAAATATTTTAAGTATGGGATGCAGGGGGAAATGGCCGGCCCCTTTTCAGTGGTCTGTGGAGACAGGACAAGGGGCAATGGCTGCAACTTAGAGCATAGGAAGTTCCACTCCAATATGCGGAAGAACTTTTACACAGTGAGTGTGACAGAGCCCTGGGACAGGCTGCCCAGGGAGGTGGTGGATTCTCCATCTCTGGAGATATTCAAGACCCATCTGGATGCCACCCTGTGCAATATGAGCTAGGGATCCTGCTTTGGCAGGGGGGTTGGACCTGATGATCTCTCGAGGTCCCTTCCAACCTGTGATTCTGTGAAAACAAAAACAGAAAAACAAAAAAAAAAACCCAACCCAACCCAACAAACAAAAGCAAACCAACCAACCCCCCCTCTCCCCCCAACCAAACACAAAACCATGGCCTGGAGCTTATCTCTGTCCTTTTCTGAGGATAAAAAGATCCAGTCTCTAAGCGGGTTCTTTGTAGCTGTTTTTTTCTTTGGAACGATTACCATTCTCTTCCACTAAACTCTTCCTTTCTGCCGTGAACTGTGATCTTGAATTTCATAGAACCAATGAAATAATTACTACAAATCACAGATTTCCTTCATATGATGGATATATCTGAGGTTCCCAAAACTAAAAACCTGCACTGTGTTATTTATTTTGCCAGCACTTTTTATTTATAAACAAGTATGACACCATAATATGATGCAAGTTATTTTGTTATTTCCTGACACAATTTTTAAAATATCTAGCCAAAATTTACAATTCCGCTTACTTAGTGGCAGACTGGGAACAAAAATCAGTAGACTACATTTTAAAATAAAATGCTTATTTGGTACCAAATTTACCTCTTACTGTAACTGTCTGTATTATCCTGCAACGGGCATGTTTTGCTATGCAATATCCTCTCTGAAGCTTGTCCTTTTTGGGTTGATGTTGTTTTGGGTTTTTTACAAATTAGATTTTTTATTAATTAAAACACATTTTCCATCATATCATTTGTAGCTTGTCAACAAGTCATTATTTCATCGGAAGTATTAAACATATGACATTCCAGTGTCAACTCCAATAAAGATCTCAAACACAGAACTCTGAGACTGGACTCTGTTTATTTCTGTAAAGAAATTATTAGTTTAGTAGGTGTGTTTTAATGGTTACGCACCTTCATTACGAAAAAGAAAAGCCCCAAATCCTATTACTAACAGAAAACATCCCTCTCAAAAGAGATTCAGTGAATATTGGAACATTTCTCATGTTGCTTGAACAGTTTCCCTAAAAATAAGGACAGAGCAATCACTTGTCTTTGTAATTGGGGATGGAAGAGATTTTTCAATTTTTTCCAGGCACAGACCTAACTCAGCAAGCTAATTGCACATGATAAGACTTATTTGAAGGATATTTTTTGACATTATTTTTAATGAGGCAAAAATTACAATTTGTTTCACAACCTGCATATTTCACTTTGCCAACCCACTTTTCATTCTCATTCCACTGAACACAGCTTTTACTGATGCATCTTCCATCTGAGGAACAAAATATGTTTTGTAAAGAATATATACCACCTGTGAAAATGATAAATATAAAGAGAGGCAACCTGATTTAGCAAGGGTGTCCTTGAAAATTGCAGGAAGATTGGAATTAGATGATCTTTGAGGTCTCTTCCAACCCAAAGCATCTTATGACTCTATGACTCTAGGATTCTAAAATATGTCTGTAGAAAGAGAGTTTTTGTTGTTTCATGTATTTTATGCTCATGCTGGTAATGTGAAATATGTTTCTTTCAATAATGAATGAATGAATGACAACTCAGCGAAAATGCAAGTCTTTATCTACTAAGACCAGGATATTGAGACGTATCTAGAAAGCCAGCTAGAAAGAAAAGTTTAAATGAGATTTTTTTCACGAATATCAAGGTACCTGAGCAATGTGAAAGACAATTCTGTGAAGAACCAGAAGGTAAAAAGAGCTCATGAAGAACCATAATGACAACAAGATCACAGTGTACAAAGACAAATTTCTCATTCAACAAACTATTTTAAAAGGCGGTTTATTTTTATTATGTGGACTGTTATTATTTAGTAAAAGATTCATAGCAAGCAGTGAAAAAGCAAAAAACCAAACAGAAAAGTTATCATTGTGTACAATCTCCACTGGAGGCTTTGATCATAGAGGTAGTTATTCTATCAGAATTCAGTGCCTATCTCATTGGCTGGGATGTGCTAAAGAAGGGTTCAGTTAGTGTCTTTGAATTCCCCTACCTCTCAAGAAAGTATCCCAAAGCCTTGCAATAAGACTGGATGCTTTCACTTTCTCCTCATGTCACTTTTGGAATTTACATAAATAATTAAATATTTGTGAGCATGAAAAAGGAAGTATTCTCTAGCCTAGGGGTTCAGACTCTCATCTGGGTGCTGGGATAGTCAGATTTTATTCCCTGAGCCACAAATGTTTAATTATTCATGCAAAGTGAAACAGAATGTGAATGGAACTAATTGAGAACACCCCAGCTCAGAGACCCATATACTGTGATGACTGGGGAGCTTTACTGTGATGACTGGGGAGCTTTACTGTGATGAAGTTAAAATCTCCTCAGAGGAAGGAATTAAGTCTCCTGCTTCTTCCCCCAGTTCCACAAGTCTCTGTCTTTGTATTTGTAGGATTCTGAACACAAAACATGCTGTCTACATCAAGTATTTTCTTAGACAGCAAGAACTACTTTTAAAATCACACATAAAAAAAAAAAAAATTAGGAAAGTTCATCAGCACTTCTTGTCTTCAAAATAATTTTTACCAGAAAAGACCACATACACGAACAAATACCTGCAGAATGTTAGTTCAGCCTTTATCTTTTTTTACTGTTATAAAAAAAGATATAGGCCTGCAAAAAAATGATTTGAAGAATGTAAAATATGAGATAAAACTTATGGTGTGTAAAAGAATTAGGAAACTCTAGAAATTAGCCAAACTGGGTCAAACAATTCTGCAGAATGGGTGGCTTCAAGGGATTTAAAGTATGACATCAGAGTTAACACTGAACATAGGGTTTATTGACTTTGCTACTGTGTGTAGTTCTGGTGTGAGACACTCACCTCCAGGTAGTCTCTCAAACAGTTCTTTCTCCCCAGAACCCCCATATTTCAAATATATATTCTAAAGGAAGATTTTCATAGATTCCTTACATCATGATTGTTACTAAAGGAACCTCTAGTAACAACAACTGGAAGAACTGCAGTAGGTATAGCCCGGGTATTTACCAAAAAGCAGTTTCTGACAAGCTTCAGAAGAAAGGCAAAAGGGGATGGAAAGTGAAATGGAAGCTCATTTTGTGAGTGGCAAATAGAGCACAAAGATGATAGGTAGCACTTTGTCACAAAAGGCCAAGTCCAGATTTCTAAGCACCACAGATTCTGTAAGTCTCAAAGATACTATGTTCTAAAGACTTGCTCTGTGAAATGTATGGCTTTGTTTTCGGAGAATTTCAGCACCCAAGGAACTGGAAAATTACCCATTCCTTATACTGCATCTTAACAATGTAAGCTAAACTTTATGAAAATATGGCTTTAGTAAAGACTTGTGACTACTGTATCAGATCTATCACCACGTTACTTTGTACAAGGTCATATAAGAAGTGCTTGGAACTGAATCTACATCCCCAGACTTTTAGCCTAGTACATTTGGCATGCACAGAAATTCAGGAAAAGCATACCATCATAAACTATTCTCAGAGAATGCATTATCTTGTTAAGAGTCAGTGAAAAAAAAAAAAAGAGAAAAAATCGAAAAAGTTAAGTTGCCTCAGCATTTTTAAAAGAATTTATGCTTCCTATTTTTATTTTAGGTTCAATTTGCCTTTACAAGTTGAGGTGAGGAAAGTGATCTTTCTTGTTTGTTTGCTAAGAGATGTGATAAATGGCCAGGAAATATAGAACACACTAGAGAGTTTGGAGACTTCTTAATTCATTGCCCTGGTGTACAGTAAATCTATTCCTTGAACAGGTTTATTTCTTTTATCCAGCAGGAGTTCATCTAATGGATGGCATGGATATAAGATGATGACTGTATAGTGAGTGATGTTACTAGGTTCAAGACTTATCACTGTGATGAAAAGTAAAGAGAAGCAGCATTTTACAAATAAGTACTTTGTGAAGAAAATGGGGTTTAAACCAAACACTTCTTTCATTCTTGCAAACAAATTCATTGCTATGAAGGATGCAGACTTACAGCACTCCCTTGACTGAGGCAGTCCTCTCCACACTATTGACTGCAACCCTGTCCGTTCTGGTCCTGGGTAGACCTCAAAATTTAGCAAGGTAATAGCCTTGAAATTGTGGTCATATGTATAAATTATTCTGAGTATACTCATCTATTCTTGCCAGTATGGCAGATGTGACCTAAGACCAAAGAGGATCAAGGTTACCTAATTGCATTTTAATTGATATGCTCTTTGGTGGTATTTGGTTTCCAGTACAAACTAACAAAACAGCTCTTAAGAATACGTTAGGTCTTGACATAAAATGGGGGTTCAAGGGTTTTTTGCCCTGGAGCAACAAAGACATTTCTGAATGTGAACACAGTATGAAAAGAACCCAGGATGTTTACCTCTGAAAACAGCAAATTGAGGCCTATGAACTCTCTGCCTCTATTTTTTTCTCTGGAATATTATGGTTATTAACAAACTTCAAAGTTACTAATGCTAACTGTTCCAAAGGTGAAAGAAGAAAGGTGTAGTAAATTATGCCTTTAGAGTTTATAATTTAGGACCTATTTTTGGGAAGAAATTCAGGGGAAAGAAGGGGCAGAGAGGACTGCAGGAAAGGAGGGGATAAAGAGAAGATAGATAGTCAGAATTGTGTAAGGATGGGGAGGTACTTTTCACTAATCAAAGCTCAATGTGGTATTACAGTATCAACTAAACATGCCATGATCTCTTAGAGAATTGAGTTCTTTTCTGTGTAGTTCTCTGCTGATACTAGTATAAGATTCTGCTGAGTCTCAGGGGACTATCAAATCCCCTATTTTATTCTCAAGAGAATTTGGAAGTCAATTTTCCTCAAAAGGAATCTTTTATCTCTTGCTCAGGGAGTGTAATTAATTCATGACTGGACTAAGGTTAAGAGTTATTGTAAGGATCCTGCACTCTCCTCAGTACACAGCCACACTCATAATTACCATAAGGGTTTTGCTGCCTGCACTTGAGGCCAACTTTGACAAGACGAATCTGCCTGTATGACAGCTGTGAGAAATGTCGGTGAATAAAACCCCTGCTCTCCCACCTTGCTCAGAAGCCCTCAAATCTGTGCTAATCCAGACTATGACTGACAGATGCAACTCCCTGTTTTGACCTCTTGGTTTCAAGGAGAACCCTGGATGGCCCTAGTCTCTGCTGGAGACAAACTACACCCATCAGGTGTACTGCCTGCTCTGCCTTGTGCTGGGTTTACCTTTGGATCTGTTACCAATGCAGAGCAGACCCACCACAAGGTAACAAGGTGGGAATAACTAAAATATAAACAAAACAATCTCAATTTCAGAATTCTGATCAGAAAGAACACACATGTTTGAAAGCTGATTACTCACATCTTTGGAACAGTCTTGGAAAAATAAATTACACGTGAACAAAGGAATTCAGGAATGACTGAAAAAATATCTATGTATCCCCGGTAGAAATAGCTCATGGGTGAACCTAATTCATAGGCTGTAAGATTTTCATTGTTTTCCTGTCATTATTCAATTCGACAAAGCTTGCCTTTGATTAACAGATGATACAATCAAGAACAGACAAAACTGCAAACCTGCTATGATTATTAGGGTTTTAATGAATTATACCAGTGTTAGCAACAGTGATTCATACATTCCCAAAACTCCTTTCTAGAAATATGGTCATCAGAACAGTTTAGCCAAAGTAGTAGGGTGATAACTATGTGGCCTTTAGTACATCTAAGGTGTCTTTATGTCCAGAGTCAAATGTTACATCAAACACTTTGCAAACCTAATTTAATCAAGCTTTATAACTTCATAAAAAAGAGTTAAAGTATACAGAGATCATTTTAGCCATCATTCACGCAGAACACCTGCCAATCAGTAAACCAGATTAGTGCTTCAGCACAACTGTAAACCAGAAAAACAATAGTGACAAGAGAAAAAGAATGTGAAGAAGAGAAGGAAAACTTCTCCTCCTTTCATGGGTGATGTTTCTGGATCCAAATAATGAAAATTATTCTTTGCCTTGAAACCATGTGAGATTCATTGCGCCTCACCTATCAATTGTTTCCATTTCACAGGTAGTACAGTAAAAATTATCAAAGAACCCTCATTTACAGACATGAGATATCACACAAAATTTCAGATATACTGCTAATTAATGAGGATATCAGAACAGAGATCTTGTCTGGAATATTCACAAAAATACAATAAGAAGTGTAAATCTGGTATTAATGCCCAGTAAAACCAGGCTACAGATACTATAAAGACATTGTCACATTCAAAACATTTACATTGGTGGCTTAATAAAAAGAATTTTCCTGGCCTTTTCAGACAACTTTTCGCATATAAGTTAGTTGGCAATGTCTAGTCATGACCCTTTAACCTCTTCTTTCCACAGGGGAAATTCTGTGAGAGCAATCTTCCTCCACTGATTTTAATCACATTGAAAATTTTAACGGAAAGATCAGTCTTGTGCTAAGTATTGAATACAGAGAATTCAGAAAAGTACAGGAAGAACAAATAGGTTCAGTAAAATGAGTATGATATTGTGAACAGTTGGGACAGAAAAGGGTCATAATAGATAGGACTCTACAAATCCCTTATCTTTCTTTCATTAAAATTCCTTTCTCCCAACGAGTTACTGGATGAAATTGGTGTTCACAGTCTAGGATTTCAAGTCTGCTATCAGCTTCAATAGGTTTTATGCCCTTCCATAACTACATTGCCTAAAAATACAGGCCTCTGAAGCTGACACCTTACAACAGTATTAAAACATTGACAGAAAGAGTAAAATAGTGTCTTTATACTGCTTAACTTCTGGGTATAAGCATGTACCCTTCTTCCAACACCTTCCCAAAAATGGACTTAATGAAAAAGGGCTCTTTGCAAGGAAGCAGAGCATTTTTCCCCATATGATTTTTTTAGGAATTCAAGAGGTCCTGAATTTCAGGCAATACATTGCTATAGGAGCTCTCCAGGTGATCTTTGCCAAAGAGAACAGCTTGCCATGCAGAGAGAGTTTTCTATAGCAGTGATTTAATTTTTTTCAGAAGTGGATTAAAGCGATTTTCACATGCAAAAATTTTCTCATCAAAGTTTGTTATTATTAAACATTCTGAGAAATATTATCTTCTGCCAAACAAAGAATGCTCCATTATTTTTTAACTTAAACAGAAGTTCCCTGAAGAATATGTATACATTCCACAAAGGTATTTTAACTTGAATCTAATGCAGCCATTTTTATTGACATTCCTGATATAATAAAAGAAAATATGTAAATGAAGAGATAAACTTGTTTCACAGTTTCATTTGGTGACATGACCTTTTTCTTTCAGTAACCTAAGAAAAGTGTACATTCTGTCTAGACTATTGAGGGGTGTTTTGATACAGAATGTTAATTTTATTCAGGAACTGGGGTCCTCACTGGAAAATTTTATACATGTAGTTCATTGACTAGAAATTTAATATAGGGTTTGTAAATTTAAAACTCATGCATAGCTCATAAAGACTGCTAAGCCTGAGGACTTTATTTCCCCAAATTGTCTGGTTAGTTAGTTACTTGCTTTTAAAACACACTCTTTACGAATTCTACATGTATACAAAATCAAACAACTTTCAGATAATAGCAAAAATTTATAGGTGATTTTATAATATGGAATTACTTCAGAAATAACACCCTTCACTGGATATATTTGGGGCACATATTAATAATGTGAAATCCAGTGAAATTCTTTATTAATTTATATATTTATATATTTAGTTAGTGTAGTTTCTCTACTTAAATGATTGCAATTAAAAAAAAAAGATATACAACACAAAAAATTAAAAAGATATTTCTGTTAATCAATATATGTACCATATAGTTAAAAAGCCCAATAAAAATCTCATTTATAATGATCTTTTTAAAACTCCAATTCAAATCCTTTTTCACTCTCAGCAATTTTCTTCCTTTTCAATTTACTGGACAGTTATTATTTTCAAGTCATTGATTGAAAAGCAAGTGACATTAACATCAGTATCGCTTCTAAACAGTTGAGGGATACCTGGCAACATCTTATTGACACTGGAGTGCCAATCATAGAATCATAGAATCATAGAATGGTATGAGTTGGAAGGGACCCCAAGGATCACAGACCTCCAACCCCCCTGCCACAGGCAGGGCCACCAACCTCAGGCCTGGATCTACACTAGGTTGCCCAGGGCCCCAGCCAACCTGGCCTTGAACACTTCCAGGGATGGGGCATCCACTACCTCTCTGGGCAGCCTGTTCCAGCACCTCACCACTCTTTCTGTAAAAAACTTCCCCCTAATATCTAATTTAAATCTTCCTTCCTTTAGTTTTAATCCATTCCCCCTTGTCCTGCCATTGTCTATCCTTTTAAAAAGTTGAATCCCCTCCTGCTTATAAGCTCCCTTCATGTACTGCAAGGCTGCAATGAGGTCCCCCTGCAGCCTTCTCTTCTCCAGACTGAACAAGCCCAGCTCCCTCAGCCTCTCTTCGTAGGGCAGGTGCTCCAGCCCTCTAATCATCTTTGTAATGACCTTGAGAAATAAACTATCAGTGCTTCTCACAACAGAATATCTTTAATTCCAACACACACACACACACACACAGACACACACACACACACACACTCTATCAGTATAATACACTAGAATTGCTTTTAGTTTTTTGCTGCTTGTGGACAATTAATGTACTCAAGAAAGTTCACTTTTCTACTTCCTGAATGCCACACGAAGACTTGGGTTGCAAGGTTCTATCAAGTTTGTGTTTAACCTGTTTAACAAACTTGCTCTTGATTTGCATGTCACTCCAAGTTTTTTGAGATGCTGTTCTAACATCGGCTTGTGATGCCCTGACTCAAATACCTTCATACCAGTCCAAAGAAGAGGAGGTTCAATTAAAAGGGAAGTTTCATCCCTTCATGTAGCCTGTTTGGATATCATACAGCCAAACTCAGGCAACTCCACTCCTGGGAAAGCTTCAGTCCAGGGATATAGATTTTATATTGTTACCGTGTCCGTAAAACTCAACAGCAGTTTCTTTCAAAATTACTGTATTAAGTCCTCTGGTGATTAGAATATCTCGTAGCAGATTGCTTAAATTTAAATTGAGAGATTCATCTCTTGGTTTTCTTTTCCTATTTAGACCACTATAGAAAAGCTTTTACTTTCTGTGAAGTGGAAGCTGGACATCTAGGAATAGGAAAAGGTAGGTCTTTCTAAGAGTAGGTAACTCACAATTATTTCCATTTATATTCGAACATGAGGAAGAAAGTTCTTGCACCAAATCCATCACTGCAATATATCTGCAACTTTCAAGTTTACAATTGGATAAGATTACTGCCATTTGTCAAGTGAAATTTTTCTGTGTTATTCCCTTCTGTGACAGATAGTAGGAATAGCAGGAATTTTAAATGTATTACTGTTTTAAGAATCAGGGCCAGAAAGGGGAGCTTGAGTATTGTATAGAAGTTGAGAGATTTGTTGTCATACCTTATTCCTGTGGGAGTATTAGACCATCTGAAAACAATACCAAGCACTTGTTGATTCTGCAGATGAGATTCATACTAGACTTTGCTGAGAGTTAAAAATTGCTTGATTCCATTATTTGCAGTCCAAGTAGAGGTAAAATGTACTGTAAATCTCAATAAGAAACCTGTTTTCAGAAGACTGCTGATTCCCATTTACGTACATAAGCATTTCACATAGCTTGTACTCATAAGCACAGGTTTTTATCAGAAATAAGTTCTGACTTTTTTTTTTTTTAGAATAAACTTATTTTCTTCTATAACAAGTACATTTACAAAAAAAGTTACAAATTGTTGGGCTTTATGTACCCATAAAACATCAGATTTCTCTGTAAGAGAGATTACTTGAAGGCACCACACTGGGCTTTCTCTTTTTTACATGGTTGCCATACGGAAGATTTACAGATGTTTTCCTTATCTTCATGGCACTTGGTACACTCAGACTACTGAAAAAATAATCTTTTACTCTACAGTGAAAGCTGGTATTGGCACTTCTGTTGCTTTAGCATTGTGTATGCTTATTCTTCAAGTTTAAATCTGGTTTTATGCAGATAGAAAGCTTCCCTGGAACTAAGAACCAATAAGATACTCACTGTTCATCTACTTCAGGCACAGGATACATTTCTTTCCTGATCCTGCCTTCAAATGTAAACCCATAGTAGCATATTCTGGATGTCTCTAAAAAGACATAAAAAATTAAATTAAAATAAAATAATTAAATTTAAAAAATCTTTTCCACTGTCCATTTTGCTCTCTTTGGGAATAAAAAACAACACAAAAAGTAAATACGGAACAGATGTTAGCCACACTACTTAATATGATACAAGAAGTACTTGGTAACCGTAGATAGAACTGAACTTGAATGGAATGATGCAGGCATTCAGCAGAAACATTGGGCTCCCACAGAAATAATCCTATGGTATAAGCAGAAATGTAAGACAAAGATGTTTTGAAAAGCACACCTTAATTGTTAAAATTATATTAATTCTGTGTTCATCCTCCATAGCTTTTGTAAGTTCCCTTTCCTGCACTATCAGTCCCATAATTACTTATACTTGTAAATAGAATGTAGAACCCTCACTAAAACATCTCACAAACTGAGCCAGACAGACTTTTTACCATGCAGTATATCTATATGATAGGTTGCAAGAACATATCAGGTGCTAACTTGAGCCAGTTGGGAACACGCAGTCTTTTCTTTATTGAAGCTAGTAGATCATCAAGTTATTCATCTTATCTGTAGTGTCCTTTCTTGCCTTTAGGTCTCAGGCAAATGTAAATCAAAAGATTTTTGAGTTATAGTTCCTGATGATTCACAAGGTATTCTTGCAGACACAGCAGGGAAATATACGATTTGCAAATTGCTTAAATGACATGGTTGCTATTACCTTAAATTATTATTGCAGTAAATCTCATTTTACAATATTTCAGCTTGATTATATTTTAAAACTTTACCTTTTCTCAAGATAAATACTCGGCTTCCTATTTGCATACTTTATTAAAAAAAACAACTTTATGCTTACTAAATGACTGAATATTTTAGTTCAAAATGACCTAAGATTCGCCTTTTTTATGCCAGCATTTATGTGTATTTTAAACTATTTCTAAATCCTTAGCTAATGCAATTTCTTAAATAGAATGATAGTAGGATTTGCCTGAAAATTAACATTTCCAAATTACCAAAAGATTTCAGGTTCAGAATAAATTTGGATTAACCATAATATTTGCCTATGTATCTACAAAGTACTAAGTTCCCTTCCAATTCCTATAAGTAAATAGCAATTTTATTAACTATTTAAGTCCTTGGAGTATTATTATTATTGTTGTTGTTGTTGTTGTTACTGTTGTTATTATTATTATTATTATTATTATTATTTACTTTTAAATATTTTAGCATAGTTTTTCAACTTGGTCATTAAACATACATATAATTTTTTATTAAATATTTATGTCCATTAAAAATAGTTGGGGATAATTATAAGCTCAGATGATACAATTTCTATTTTCTAATGAGCCTTCTTCTTACCTTGGTACTAGATCTTTTTGCAGCATTTCCCTATGACAGTTGTAAACCTGCAAAAGGCAGTAATTAAATCCAAATAAATTCTACATCCAGTGATCTCAATGAGAACAGAAAAAAAAAACCCTACTCTTGCCCAACTAACATGAAACCTGACTGGTTGCTTCTGTGAAAATGCATCAGCACTGTGGAGTATCTGGCTAAGCTGGGGAACCACATGGTTAGCTGCACCTGTGAAACCCCAAAGGTTTCACAACTTGGCTTGCAGCCTACCTGTCTGGAGGCATCATTTTATGCCATCCTGTGTGCAATAGCTTTCAAATAAACCCCTGAATTATATAACCTGCAGAGATATGTCTATACAAAAGGAATAGCTATTTGTAAATAAATTTGCAATTGGGAAAATAATATGGTCATTAAAGAACTCCAAAGAAACCCTAAACAAACCAGAAAACAAACCAAGATCATTAAATGAACAGACACTCTTTTTTTTTTGTCACATGGATGGTACTCCCTATAAATAATTACATTGCAAAATTAAAAGGCTACTTTATGATGTTTTGATCATGATTCCCTCAAATATTTTCCAGCACTCCCTACAGGAAAACACCAAAATGTAGATCATTTCTGAAAAATAACACATGGAGTATGCTGGGCATTCCTTTTCCAACCAGGATGATTAATGGAAACTTTAATATGAACTGTATAAGGTAAAGATATGAAAAAATATTTTCTATAATAAAAATGATTGTTCAAATATTTCTTTCAGAACAAAAAGCCAAACTTCAATCTTTCAGTTGTAGGGTTTGGGTTTTTTTTCGGTGGGTTTTATTATCATGTTTTTTTCTTCAAAGCCTCAGCCCTCACTGGACCAGTGTGATGTAATACATTTTAAGAAGAAATTATACTATTCAAATGTTCCTTGGTTGCACTTAACATAGTGATACTCAGCAATGAAAAGAAATGACTACATGCTAGTTTAAGAGGGATAAATGTTAACTCTATTTCACAAATTGGAGAATTCTCTCATTTCCAAACAGAAATATTTAACTGTAGAGATCTACAAGTGCTAAAATATCCAGTAATTGCCAACAGACATCTTGTGGATGATGTCTTACCTTTCAGAACTTCAAGTGATCTCCCAGTAAATAGCACCTTAGCAGATGAACCAATGGACTGCTCCAAAGGGGCTAGTGGAAATGATTTGTCATGCAATGATGTGTTAGCTGCAGGCATCTCAAAATACCTGGCACTCAGTCAAAAGTACTTTGAACTCCAAGTTCTGTTATCACTTTCACATCCAGAAACTTTGAGGAGTGATGTCTTAGAACAAGAAAAATCTAAGTTTCTATGCACAAATGTCACTTCTAATGGAATGTTTCAGAGGTAAGTCTGGTTTTTTCAGTATTCATTTCTATGAATAATATTCAAGTATATAGAGTAAACTACTACACTAGAGGGAGTGACATATCTTGGATAACTTTTACAATAGTAAAAATATATATATTTAAGCAATTGTAGAAAGAAAATTCCCCATTATGAATACAGATTACATGAAAAAAAATATAACAGCCAATGGTTTGCAAGAAACAGGAGTTGTCCTTTTTCAGGGACACTGCTCTGGAATTGGCTGATTATCAAGAAATTTATCCAGCATTTTAAATTTAAAAATCAATTCATTTGGTTGTGTGCTGTTATTGTGAAAATGAGAATGATTGAGATTTACTTACTTGTAGGTACAACAAATTCTCATATGCATTTTCTATAAATGTTATCTCTAGCAAGTATTTTACAATCGAGTAAAGGGTTTAATTTTAAATACTATGATTGGGAAAGAGCATTTTTCAAAATAGAAACTCAACTGATGCAATTAAGCTTTTTAAGTTCTATAATAAATGATAAAATGTTGATTCCTTCCTTCCCTCCCTCCTTCCCTCCCTCCCTTCCAAAAAACTAAAAAATGAAGGCCTGCACTCTTTGCTGCAAACATGAGGCTGGAGGTAGGAAAGGTGGAAGATGAGAAGAATTTCCTCTACTACTGGAAACAGCTCAATATTCAAACATTTTTGTGGAGTTTCTGCTCTGTTTGGAAACGCAGTACAAACAACACAAAGGAAAGGTGATAAAACCTATGATAAAAGGGAAATCTTCATGCAGCAGGAAGTGTGTTTATGAGTTGTACGTTGTTAACTCACAGAGAAAGTTGGGTATAAAGTAGCTTTTGATTGAGATTAGTGATATCTGTGGTGATCGTAGAGTATCCTCTTTACATATTTGACATCTGTAATATAAAGCTGGAAATTACCTGTACAAGGTAATTCTCATTCTTCTGTGGAAAATACAGCAAATGATCCATAACAGAGAGGAGCTCTGAAGTTTTAGAAATTTCTTTATTATTGCAAGGCTTGACTACTGATCTATAGAGCATAAGAACAGGGCAGAAGATCAGTCTTAAATACTGAAACATTCCCACTGAGATGCACTTCAAAGTAGAGTTATCACAAAAAAATAAAGATGGCTGTATTTACAATTTAGATCTTTTATCTGTCAGATGCTGTATAAATTCATGAGATTAAATACAAAAGAGGATGGCTAGAGAAATATACAAATACCTTAAAAGGTCTAGGAACTTTGCAATTAAGAAATACATATAGAGTGAAAACATGTCGTGGAGACTAAGACACCTTCCATGATCAAAGCTGCACATGATTTTGGAACTAGATCTGGGATTGCTCTTTCCAGCATATGGTCCTCCTCTGGAGCCTCAGAGGTTCTAGGAGCAGCATCAACATTAATTCCTTTTGAAGGTTTCTTCTGTCATGATGTACAAATTCACAAATTGGCAGAGACTACTGCCAGTTGCCTGGAGAAGCAAACCGAGCCCAAACTAGCATTTTACATTCCACAGCAATGAAAAAAAGAAGAGAAGACCAAGCCAAAGAATGAAGTACATAAGGCAGCATTTACATAAGATTTGTTCTCTGTCATTTTTTAGGCTTAACAGTCAGATTAGGTGCACAGCTTTCACAGATGAATTCTTTCCTCTCCATCTTTGGCTCCTATATATTTGAGTTCTTTGGCATATGTTTTATTCTGATCACAGGGGAAAAACAATAGCTTTAGAAAATTTATGATGATGGCACACATGCAGAAGAAAGATGCCATCACAGAAGCATTATCTCTCGACTGCGTCTTGCAAATGGAAAAATTAACCTTATTAGAAGAATCAGATTACTGATGGCTAAACATGGAATATTGAAGTCATCTGATGGTGGAGTTTGTCCTTCACTGTTTCCACGGACAAACAGAAGGATACAGCTTTTGGATTTGAGCAGGGATTAAGCAAACCTCTCTGACTTACCTCCTCCTGTACAAAATCGGAAAAAATAATTCTGATCATTCAAAGTTTTAGCGATTGTTAACAAACCAAGAAAAGGACATTGCTTTTACCTAGTGATTACTCACCCAGAGGAAATTCTTCAGGGCATTTCTCCCCACCTCCCCCCCCCCCCCCCCCCGGGTTCTGTTCTCTGACTCTACACAACATAAGACAATAAATCAAATGAAAAACTAAGCTTGCTGGGGCTTTACATCTTCCTTTGACAGCAGTCTCCAAATTTGCATGAGCACATAAGATGAACACTAGAATGCCAAGTCTTTTCATGATGTAGGCTACGTACAGAACATGAAACAGCTACCCGAACATCAGGACTGCTCCATTTTTTTCTGGATGAAATATGAGAAGAAATCTAATTTCCTGTTATCCTTAACTGAGAACAGACAGTGTTTCAGCAAACCTATGACATGATTCTGGATTTTCTGATGTAGGCCTATCTTTTAAAAAGCAGACCATTGTAAAAGGAAGTACAATGTCCTCAAACACACTCTGGTAGCTTCAAGGAATCAAAAGCTTGCTGAGTTGAAATTGGAGGCTTTTCCCTCTGTCTCTAAAAACCATTATTTTAACAAGTGGGAATAGACAGTGGCTGTAGGGAAAACAAAAAAGATGAATTGCCTGGGCCTCCAGGACACTTTGTATGTGGGATAAGCTAATACCACCCCTTCATGTATCAGTAGTAGAGTTCCTTAAGCACTAGCACATACACAGTATTTACTGTGAACACCCAGGAACCCTAGTCTTCGACAAGGATTTAAACACAATTAAGTCCATTGCATGATGTAAAAAAGATCATGCACTTTGATTTGAAAATCAAACTTGTTTGCTTTACTGCAATATCTCAGTCCCAAAGGAGGAAATCCTGATTAGGAAGTAATTTTAAACTAACAAATACAGTAACTTATGTAAGGACTTCCTTTTACGAGACCTTTCCTGCATAACTCCAAAAAAGCTTATGCATGTGCTGGCCTAAACCATGATTATCCACTATAGTAGCTGTTCCCAGCAAAACTCCTCAGATAACTGACACACTGACTGTTAAATTCCTTATAGAGTATCCAACTTCAAATCAAGTCTGTAATGGTATGAAATATTTCAACAGTCTATCAACGTAGAATTCTTTAAATAACTTTTGAAGCTTTTCACTTGTCTTTTATTACTCCATTATGCTACATATTTTTCTTACTGAATATCTGTAGCTTCATCTTGTATGCCAGCTTTTTTTTGAACATATATATATATAAAAATATTGAAGAAACGTATATCTTATATTCTTGAAGAGTGTCTTTTATTTTTTTCTCTGAAGAAAAAAAAATTCAAAGGCATATGATTTTGAAATATTACCTAGACAAATTGTGCACGTACAATTACGTATACACAAATTTACAGCAAGTCTTGAGAGCTAGGTGTAAACTATCTAGTGCTATATGGGATTGTGTGCATATGCTGGTGTGTCCAAGTGCCTGTGAGTCTCTGTGTGTGTGTTTGTGTGTGTGTGTGTGTGTGTGTGTTCAAGAATTTAGCAGACTATGGAATGAGAAAAAATCCAGGACTTTCTCAATTTTAAGTTTTATCGGGAGAGAAATATAATTATAATCTGAAAGGAAGGCAACAGAATTAGGGAAGGGGAAAAATAATGGCCAAACTACTGGAGAAAATACCTATTTCTTTATCAGTCTTGGGGAAACTGTGATGGTTTCAATGCTTAAGGGTTAGATCTTCTATTCAGGTTTGCTGAAAAAGTTAATTAGTGCTGCAGTAATTAAGTAATTCAATGTGACTTAAAATGAGAACCCAAAACTATCCCATAAGCATACTTGATCAGCATTTGTTCAGTGTATTTTTCAGAAGCAGGAGACACATTTACAAACTCTTGGATTTTCTGCTGACTCAGTCCACCTTTCTGATTATCTTCATTTACGATTACTAAAAGGTCTGCAGTCAGTACATCTCAGAACCTGGGCACAACCAAAACTTTCCTTCATCCAGTGAAGGAAAGTCAAACATGCTACCAGAAAGAAGACAATTGAATAAGTGACGATAAGGTTGTTGTAAATTACTTTCCTATATCATGGTGTTCTGGGGATGGAGAAAGATGCACATCACTTCTGTTGCTTATAGAATGACAAAGCAATTAAATTGACCTATAAACATAAGCTTCTGTTGAGATTTCCTAGGAGATTAAAATACCATAGATGTCTTTCTCAGCTTGTTTTTTTTTTATACCTAAATCTTTCAATCTCTTTAGGTAATCCCATCTTCAAAACTTCAGCCAAATGGATTCTAGATTTACAAAAATACTTTTATATCTGGATTATATATTAAATTTGTTGTCACTTGATAATTAAAGTAAAAATGTGAAATTTTGGTGCAAAATATTGTTAGGGCTGCTGCTTTCAGCTTCCTTCAGAGTGCCACATCTACAAAGAACTGGAATTAAACAAAATGTGCATTATATCAGACCTTATAAAACACAAAATGTTTGTTTATGTAGCTCTAGAAATTGATTGCATTCAAAAAAGCAAGGATAAGCCACGTTAATTCTGTCAGTTTGTTTGTAGCTTACCTCTCTCTCATGCAGAAGCTGTACGTGAGTTTTCCATATTCTAGTCAGATCCTTTCTCTATCTCTAATATCTATGATTGTTTCAACATTAGTCTCCGTTTTAATACTACTCCATTGTATTATTTTCCTATCAAGAGGTAGCTAAACTCTATACATTGGTTGTTGCTTAGTCACCCAAAAAACTAAGACATTTCCTTGAACTACTATTTATGTCAATAATCAGTACCCTATGGCCACTGTACATTAGCATTTCATTATTGTTCATCTCTCTGTGCTTAAGTGTAATGAAGTGTGTAATTTCCCTGGAACCATCCACTGAACCTTAAGGTGTGAATAAATTTAATATGGTCCACCTCTGTCACACTGCAGTTCCAAAAGTGTACTTAGCACTGCCATGAAATGCAGAGGGAATGATGATACAGTATGGAAAGGTTTATAACTCCCTGAGATTTTTTTTGTCCCATTCAGTTCAGATCAATGCTGAAACTGTTTACTAAGCAGCACCTGTTGATATGTAATCTCAGTATTCTATCTACTCATAAAAATCCCCATAAATCAGCATTAAAAATATGATTAAAAAAAAATAATGTTTTGCATGGTCTCCCTAAGTTAATCTGTTGGGAAAATATGTTTCCCAGCCCCAAATTTTCTGTTTTCTATACTAATAAACATTACTTAGCAGTATAGAAGGGAATTAGATGAACATTGTATTTTTCCTCAAGTCCACTAATCTTTCTTCTATTGTTAAGAATTACCTAGTCATAGCAACATGGTCTACAAACAATGCACTTCATCATAGAATCCTAGAATCATAGAATGTGTTAGGTTGGAAGAGATCTTTAAAGGTCATCTAGTAAGCAGTAAGCAGGGACACCCTCAACTAGATTGGATTGTTCAGAAATTCATCAAGCCTGACCCTGGATATCTCTAGTGATGGAGTCTCCACCACCTGTATGGGCAACCTGTTCCAGAAAATTATGATAAGGCATCGGTAGAAAATCTTAATAGCATCCTATCTTTTCCAACTGTGGGTTGATCTGAATTTTCTGAGATCCAAAAAAGCATTACTTTTATTTATAACTGTAAAAACCAAGTTTATTGCACATGTACAGGTATGCACAGAACTTCATAAAGTGTATTTTACAATCCTTCCAAACTCTACTCCAGCATGTATTGTGTCCATAGCAAAAAGTTGAATAATTTTCTCTGACATAACTAGTCATCAAATAGTATTCTCCACAAAGGATACGTTCAGAGGGAGACATGGATTCACACAGTATGGATGTAGACAAACCCAGCCTGCCAACTTTCTTGAGCAGCTTTTGTCTTCCTCGTTTATCTGATCACTAGCAGTCTCTTCATAACAGACACATAAGGGTTGGGTTGAGTTTTTTTTTTTTTGTTTTTACTTTGTTTTAATGTTCATACAGCATCAAACAGATATGGAAGTTACCCCCATATGCTCAGAAATACAATGTTTCTGTTTGCTTTTTAAATTTAAATTGGACTCAAGAATAGAACAGATTTTTCACAGGAGATGCAAAAGTTCTTGCGCTGAGTTCTAAAATGGCAGTACAGTTAAAAAAATAAGGCGGTTTCTGTTTAAGAGTAGATGGATTATAGCATTACTTTCTTCACCCAGTATTGATTTTACAGATTTTGGTGCTGCTACATTTACCGCCAATCACAGATTTATTTTTTTTTTTTTTCCAAGCTGTATGAATACAATAATGTCACTTTTTACTTAAGAAAGAGTATTACAACCTCTGCTACACATACATAGATGGTGAAGAGATAATAATTATTTTTCAGACAGGAGTTCTTACGACTATCTTTTCATTATTATAGATAAATGTATATAACACACTAACAAAAAAGGGACACTTACTACTTGAGTTTAATCTTTAGGTATGGATTTATATTCTCATCAAATTAAAACAGTTTATAAAAAGAAATAAATTAATTATAGAGTTTTGATTTTGCTTTGTTTTGTTTTAAGTTAGAAAGTATTTTTCTCAAGTACATACTAGAGCATATACAGAGGAAGAATTTAATATTAAATGCATGATTAGGCTAATATTACCTGCTTTCTATGTGATGATGTTTTTTGACCATCTCTGTGCTTTAGATTTTGAGGAATCAAGACAGTCCAAGATTTTTGTTATTGTAAAGCCTGATTCTGGAAAATGAAATAAAATTCCTAGATAAGACCCAAATCCACTGAATTTACAGATTTCTCTTTCCCATAACCATGTGCTACCTGACCAAAAAGAGAGCTGTTGCTAAGAAACTCTGTTCCCCTTTCCCCCCCACCCCGTGTTGTGTTTCAGGCTCAAGCAAAGCCTTGCTGAGCAAGTGGCTGTGCCAAAGGGCACTAAAAATTGAAAAGCTGGCATGTTAAGCAACTGCAATTTCCACCCCAGATTTTATTCTCACAGAACCCAAGTTTGGGGATTTTTCTTAGTGAGACAAAGGGCAATAAGGAAAACAGGGCATGTAGAATCTTTGCAATCTCTTTGCCTTTTTATGCACACATTTTAAGATATGGGGGAAGCCAGAGGCCTTACTTTGTAAAAAAATGCATGACTTATTGGTCCCACTTGGGATCAGGCTATTGAGAGAGAAATTTCTTCTCCAGAGCTGATCCCCATGTGTAGGTTTTATGTTGGGTGTGAGAGACTACATCAGAAATGGTCTTAACAATGTGTGTAGTCATTCCTGTAAATCTCTAACAGCTGTTTGAGTGACTGCTAGATCCTGGCTATACTGTGTTCTTAATAATTTGCCCCATAAACAGAGCTACTCATTCAGTTAGGGTGAATAAATTAGCCTAGTGCATTTTTCCTTTGTCATATTTCAAATGGACCATATTATGTTTCGCTCTGCTAAATTCAATTCCCATTGCTGCTACCATAAACTGCTTTAGAGTGGGGTGTGAGATTATACTTCTGCATTTAGGGTTTGGGGGTTTTATTGTTTTCATTTGTTTCTTTTAAGATTTTACTGCTTGCTGTTCATGTTAATGAATGATATCCTTGCCAAGACCTCTGCATTATTCCTCTGATTATTTGGATAAAACCCACTAAATGCTTCCTTTCTGTTCTGGCTGTCTGTACAGCTAAAGCATGGCTGGTGTATGTCCATCTGCGCAGGACACATGCTTTGGTGACAAATTATAGCACAACATTTTAGAAACTCCAACTGTTATAAGCTAGAATTTTAACCCAGGAGAACCTGTGACAAAAGTAACACAAACAATGTTCTGTCTTAGAAGGCTGAAAGCCAGTGTAGAGTATTTTGTTTTGCAATTTCAGATGATCACTTATCTTTCCTAAGAGCAAAATGGTAACAGGCAGGTGGTGAGCATAATGTACAAAGCATAGCGCAAAGCTGGTTATACCAAATAGCAAGAAAATTAAGTGCAGATCCATCTTAGGACCAATTGCAAGTGAAAATCTCATAGGCAGAAATGATAGCTATGACTAGTATCATGGTTAAGTTATTATTTAACCCTTGATGCATTAGATTGTGTCCTGGAATCCTTGAGAAACTAGAAAAATCCAAAGGACGGCTCTGAAAATAATGAATTTTTCCAAGTCATTACTTTTCACACCATCATTTCACTACCGGCTTCCATAAGAGAAGTTACCTAGATCCCTTGGAAGCCCTTTTACAAATGGCACATTTTGTGCATTAACAGAAAAATTTGAAGTCCATTTGGAAGCTCATGCATGATGTAGAGTACACTGGAGACTCATTAATGCAACTTACATACTCTCTACCATTAAACTTAAATGTAACAAACACTGGATTTTTAATCAGGTTTTCTTTTGGAAAATAATAATTTAAATATAATTGATAGTATTTAGGGAAATCTTTGTTTTTTCTAATTTCACGTGCCTTCAAAAAATTAATTAGAAGTATATCTTGACAACACATAACACTAGGAAATCAGAAAAAATGTTTATCAACTTTATTTCATTAACAAGACATGAGGTAAAGAAACAAGAAAGTGAAGCACACAAGATTTTTCCTAAAGGTAAACTTATCTAAACCATCATTTGTCATCTAATTTACTACCCCAAAAAAAAGTGGGGTTTTTTCTTTTATAAATTCCAAGATGAAAGAATGATTTCAGGAATCATTTTTCAAGTGGAAGTGTTTGAGGCCAGGTTGGATGAGGTTGGTAACATCTGGTATAGTGAAGGGTGTCCCTGCCTATGACAAGGGGGTTGGAACTAGACAAACTTTAAGGTCCTTAAAAACCCAAACCATTCTGTGATTCTATGAATATTTCATATTCAATTCAGCTGGTCTCAAAAGTTATGTTTTACTAAATCTATATTGCGACTGGATGACCTAATGCTTGCAAAACTTATAAAACCTATTTTGCTGGTTATTTTTTTTTGTAAAAAGAGCTTTGATTTAAAAATACAATTAGAGTTGGTCAATGACTGTTTTCCCCATCTAAAAAAAAAAAGGAAAAAATTCAATGTGAATCGTGACCACAGAAATAGTTGTGTTATTTTTTTTATTCACCATACACATGGTAATCTTTTATGAGAGAAAGGATCTTATAAAGCCTCTAAGACACTGAATTTGGGGTTATAACTTTTTCACATTGTTAGATCATTTAACAATTAGTTAGCAAAGTAAGCACAAAATAGGAGAAAGAAGTAAATTTTACAGCAATTGATTATTCATTTCAATAAACATAGAGCCCATCTATACCTTCTCTCCTTCCCCACATGAGCAATTTATCTTGAAGAGGCTCACTGATTACCAGCTCTTTGTTCTTTAAAGTATGGATTCATCTTCCCAATGTGTATTCCAAACTGTGGAATAGAGACAATGGAATGGAAATGAAAAGATAATTTTTGTAGAGGATAAATAGCACAGTGTAGTGTTTAAGTCATGCATTATTGAAAGTGTATTTCCCAAGGAGCCAGACATTTTAAATAATTAGGAACTAATTTGTTATTTTTCCAACCTCAGGCAAAGCTGACAATGGGCAACTATCTAATAAAGTTGTTTGCTGTGGTAGTAGCTGCTTTCATAGGTGTTATTATGAAGACTTAATAAATAGTTTACTGTAACAATATTTCATATTCAAGGAGGCTAGGCAAGAAGAGTAAGTGGTGCAGCCATTAGGAACCAACTGTGATAGAAACTTGGTTATGTTTACTAGCATTTATGAACTGATTTTCTATCAGAACAGAGAATACTTTCCATTTGAAAAATCATTAGTAAGTACTGTAGCTTCATCTCTCCTGCTGTTACATGACATTCTGTTCTCTTTCAGTCATCTATGCATTCTCTGTTTAAAGCAACAAGACTATCCATTGCTGGCCCATTATTAGACAAAGATCATCAGCTCACAAGCTTCTACTCTTACCTGGTCTAATAACACTGGGCAGAAAGAGTAGTTAGAGGTGGTTCCTTCTATTGAAAAGGCATTTGACATTTTAAAGACTTATGAATATTCAAAACTGCAAAAGATAACTAAGTAATCCATTACTGAAAATTCTGTTTTGGCAAGTCAATGGGTGAAAATATGAACTGAATGGAAATAGTTAGCAAACTAAAAGAGAAGGGTACCAGTAGCTTGTAGACAAAGGAATTAATTTAGCTATACTCAAATGTCTGCCAACACTTTTATCATAAAAAGAAACACACGGTAATATCATCACTGTATATGGCAATATGACAAAATTAGACACCTATTCCATAACAGTAAAATAAAATAATTGAAATTTTTAAGCATTCTGAGAGCATTATATTTTTGTCTTTTATTAGTCATGGTTTATATAAATCTGCAGTATGACTATAGTTATTTCTTGAGACTTACACCAACCTTTAATTCAGTCATTAACCTTTTATATCATAGTGTGCATAAGAATTAATTGACTCCCCATTTTATAGAAATTATTTAGTTTAAGTGCATGCCTATACACTCACAGGTAACAGAGCACCAAAAAGCAGAAAATGATAATGAAAATAGTGTTATTTGGAATAGGTATTCATCAGTACAGGTTGAGGTACAGGAATGCCATGCAATTTTCACAGCACTGTGTCTTTTTCATTCTTTTCCAAAATGTTCACACCAATAACAGTTGAGTCTGTCAAAGAAAGTATGTGTCGTTACAGCCTTTTATAGAAATGTTTTCATGTGTATGTAAATATATATTTCCTACAAGTGTTTCTATTTTGCATTCTTTATGCTTCCTCAAGGTTTCTTATAACCAGTGAGGAGAGAGAACAATGCTGCCAGATACCAACACCAGAGAGATATAAGTAGAGTAGCAAATAATACATGAACAATACATTGGCTAGAATCCCGTTGCATAAAACAAAGAAGTAGCTTTTTGTAATTTTTTTTCCAATACAGAAAAATATTTTACTTGGTTCACATACTAATTGTTAATAGGACATTGAACTAATAATGTTAAATAGATTGGTCATATTGAAGGATGTCCCTCGCTGTGATAATTGTCCTAATGTCACTGTGATTAAGGAAATCACTGTCAGGGAAGCATATGAACTATTAGTCTGATAAAAGACAACTTAAAATTTTGACTCTTTTGAAGGTATGGCTGCTCTACAGGAAAGGGTCTTGTAAACAGCTTTTAAATCCAGGAAGTCAATGATCACCCGCTCAGGACTGTTTTTTTCCCTTTGCCCAGCAGCTAAAGGGAGGGACACCTTTTCTCTTACTCTTGCAGACACCAGTTCTCAAATTCTCCAGCCATATGTGCTGGGAACATTTTTTATTTTCATTTTACATAATCATCCATTTTCACTATGGGGAATCTGCCATCTGCCTAACCCTTTGTATCCCACTGTTTCTCTTTGAAGGGATTGGCTTCATTTTGATATACTGACATAAGTCTGTATTTGGAGGCTTGGAAGGGGTTACTTTAATCATTGGGGAAAACTGAACATCATTCTTTTGAGTTTTATAGTCCTATGGACCGGTCTAAGTTTTATGTATCTGGTACACATGTGTTTTTTTCATTGACCATGGTACAGAGCAATAGTAAACAAGCACCCCTATAATACCTACAAAAATACAAGAAATTATGAGCTATTAACGCTCAAGTCAGCAGTTAAAAAAGGCAGATTTATATACATTTTGAAGGAAGTGTTTTTTTCATGTAAAATATTTCATGTTAATATTTTGATATTAAGGCCTCTGCTTTCAATTCTTACTGGAATGTGAATATTCTTTGGAGTCATTTCTCAATTTGTCCCTCAAAGCAGTACAACTTTGAAAACTCTTCTCTGCCTTATAATAACATGTCAGAAAAAGTTGAACTTCTGGATGGTTAGTGAGTCCCAAGTTCAAAGATGCCACACGTTTGTGTACTACAACTTTCTCTCAGATTTGTTGACCTAAGATGCAGACTTCTTCCAAACAAACCACTGAACTGCATTCTTCCATTTACACATTTAGCATCTTTGATGAATCCATGTGGGAGCTGAAGAGAGTAATTGTATTGATATATTCATCTGTTCCATGACTGTATGGTCCACAAGGTATAGCACAAAGTATAGGTAATTTTAAGATGGCTTAGATGATCCTGAGCTAGCTTTGGAAGTAAGAGTGTATGTATCTAACTAGGTATGGTTGCAATGTGTCATTCTTGTAGATGAGGAATTTGGATTCTACAGTTTGCTCCTATTTATAATTTTTCTTCTAAACAGGTTTTTTCTTTCACTGTTAATATAACCTAGGCTGATCATATTGCCTCATTGCAAGTGACATGGAGTATTGGAACTCCTTGCCTCTTTAGAGGAGACTCAGCTATTGCTTGGGTTAACACAAAATGTTTTAAGAGCTTCTTAAAATGAAGAACTAGATTTACTAATACAGAGATGAGAAAAAGTGTGATTAGATGGACAGTTTTTGCAATGTCTGTCTTTTCAATATTGATTTCCCGAAGCTTCCAAATAAATGCATATAGGAAGCATTGCTAAATCAGGAATGCCTGGTACAGTATCAGTTTATTTACTATATAATAAGGGCTACCTTAGTGATATCCAGATCTCCTTCACTGTATCAGTAGCATTCAAGAATAGTCAGTAATCTGTATGTAAATTTTTTTCTACTGGATAAAATCTCTGTTGTGTACATAAGGTGCATAAAATTCTAAAGAAGTGTGCTTTTTTTCCTGATCAGCTTTATGTGACTCAAAACCTGTACATATATCTTGCCAGAGGATTGTTTAGATCATTTATGATGTTTGAAATATCAGTAGAGAAGACCTTTCTCAGAATAATACACAAATTTTAACACAATTAAAAAAAAGCTTGTTATGTTTAATTGGGCAACACACAGTTATATTTTTGTGGTTTTGAGTGACACAAATTTCTTTTTTTTTTTTTTCCCAAATATAGAATTTCTAGTTGTATATGACACTCTTGTAAGGGTAACTCTCTCAGTTAAGTAAGAAATTTCTGAGCCCCAGTCAAGAGATCGTGAAGATTAGCAAAGTATCATGCAAAAGTAACCTGCAAAATTGTTGTGTCCATGTCTCCCACATTCATGGCCATAAAAATCTCCTAGCCTTGCAAAGACGTATTTGTGGACTTAGTTCTATTTTCCAGACCCTTGTCCTTGTGCAGAAAGAGGATTGTCTCAGGCATCTTAGTCATTGCAAGCAGACATATTACCAGGTGTTTCATACCAGACAGCTTTCCAGAGATCTCCCTCTTCATTTCCTTTCCCACAAACATGAACATCAGCTGACTGAACTAGTGCAAGGTACAGTAACTGGTTTGATGTGTCAAGGATGGGCTAGGAGTTATGTACTGTCAGATCTCCAAGCACAGAGGTCCTCAATCCAGATTGCCCACCTGTAAACAACAATAGGTTCCCAGTGAAATCTTCTAGATACCTTACTTCCCCTAACACTGTGTTGAGAATTAGACATGTCTGTGTTTTGAAATTTTATGGGCAACTCCATACTTTTTAAAAAACTGTCCCCAGATGCTTTGGGATCTGGCTCTCCTCAGGCTCCCCAGGACACTCATGCCTAAGACTTCAAGAATAAATTTCACATGTATTTATTCAGCACTTACTTACCGAGAGATGATCCATCAGTTCCTTATTCATATCAAGATACTACCCTGTAGAGCCATCCAAAATGTAAAATTATCCTGATATAACTATTCTGCATCTGTTTTTCAGTTTGCATATCTGTGGTATTCTTCCTTGACAAATTGTGATGCTCTACTCTTTAGCTGTGCAAGACATCTTCTATGTAAGAGGTTCTTAGAGAAGTCCGCAGAAATTAGTTGTTTTCTTGTGCAGGGGATCATGTTCTATAATTCTGATCAGTTTGAAGTGTAACACTGGAGGAAGCAGAACAATGCAAGATTCCCTGGCTCTGAGTAATAATGAAGAGCCAATGGTGTCAGGAATAAAACATACAAAGAGAAATACTTTCAGTACAGGAATGGAGCTGTGAAAACCTCACTAGTGTTCGAATGCTCCAGAAACAAAGCACAACTGGGGAAGTTTTAAACTGCACCCAATGTTTGGGTACTGATATAAGACTACTAAACAAGGCAGTTATATAATTTTAAAAAAGCTAAAAATCATCAGTCTTAATCTACTGTTCGTATGCTCCCACCTCATGCAAATGACAGCAAAATTAATTAACATAACACTACTTAGAAGTTAAAAAAACAAAACAAAACAAAAAGAACCCCACAATATCCTCCCTGTTTACCTGAGCCATACAAGTATTTTGAGAAAAAAATTCGGGTTTATTTACTGTGGCACACTTTCCATTTCACTGCATTTACAAAGGCTTAGACACATACAGTCAGAAAGTAAAATACAGCTCAGCTGTCCACTGTGATCAGTGAGTCACCACCTCAGTTACTGTGGTTTATCTATCTATGCAGACTCTAAGCAATTGGACCCTGGGAGATGGTGGTGACTCAAAAGATAATGTAATATTTCAGAATGTCAACTTTAAAGTCCTACTGCTTTTTAGTGTTTCCAAAGTTATTTCAAGTAAACTAAATATAAAATTACTACCTGTTTGAGTAAGAATACAAGAGTACAAAAAAAGAAGATGAAAAGAGGAAAACATAAAAGAAGAAACCTCCATGTCTCCATGAAAATCCTACACAGAAATCACATACTGTTTTGAATCCTTTGATACTATCAGAGTGGGGAGGGGGAAGCCAATCAAATGAAATTTCAAAACTGGTAACTTTAAATCTCTTCAGTCCTGAGGGATTACATTGGTACCTGCTTGTTGTCTGCATTCAGTGGATATCTAGAGCTTCAAACTGAGGAATGAGCTCAACTATGGCAGTAATTTTCAGGATTCTCTGTAGATAGCAGACAGACCTATACAAGGAAAGCCAGAGTTGGCATTTCCAAAGAACCCCCCCCCCCCCCCCCGTCTCCTGCTCTTCTTCAGGCTACTGAACAATGCTAACCATCTATTTCATGGAAAACTGCAGTTTTCTACTGCTTTTCATAGAGTTCAGCCAGCAGCTGTTTCTGGAGTTACAATTCAATAAGCTTTGGTTTTCTGAACAAAACTAAACAGAAAACAAGCTTTCTTGTCATTTCTGCCTCTAAAGTCCTTCAGGTGGCAAGTCACCTGAAGCCACCTCAGAGCTGGACAAATGATTAACTGGTAATATTTGGCTGAATGGGTTTCACAAAAGGGAAATAATATTTTTCTGAAAATAAAAAATTACTCCTAACCAGTGGCATCTGATGGATGGGTAGTTGCTTTTTGGCTTCAATGTATTAGAATTTAGATAAAAAAATTGGAATAAAAAGCTAAAAGATTATACATAAGGCAAGATACAAATAGCGATAGGGATTTTAAAAAGTTTTTCCATTCTGTTTTATGTTTCTGGGTGGTTGCCAAGGTTTAAATAGGACATCTGGATGAAAAGCAGACAAGTTAAAAGTTCTTTCCTTTTTATTCTTTATTTAGAAAAGAGGAAAAAATGTTTAAAATAAGAAAGCAGAATTAGTAACAATATTATCTGATAGCAAGCCGGAAATAGTTCTCTTAAGGCTAGGTTCTTTTTACTGTGTATCGAACCAGGAAATATAAAGATCTTACATTTAATTGGCAGTACTTTGATAATTTCATTTTTCCCAGCAATTTTAAAGAGAAAGGAAACTATATGTGCATGTATCTTGTTGAAGACTTAAAAAAAAAAAAATTTAAATGCACTTAAAATGATAAAAAGTTTGTCTCTTGCAGATGATTTCTTCAGCTAGACAAAGTAAGGAAGTGATTGCAAAAGGTTTATTTATCTTAATATGATTAATATTCACTCAATAGCTTATACCTTAATATTTTCTTCAAAATTAAAACCATGTTGCATTTTAAGAAAAGGCGGTATACATATAAACGGTCAGAAGACACACCCACAATTTGGGGGTTTGCAAAACACAATATCCCAGCCACTAACCTCATACACGGGCATGGGAGGCTCATAAAACATACTAAATACCAACTCTAAAATAGCAGAGAGTGTAGAAGTTGTCTCTGTTTTTATAATGTCCTGTACTGGTGAGCTAGATGCACCATACCCTCAGCTGTGTTTATTATCCAGCCTAGGGGAAATTTCCTCTCATGGAGCGCATCCCAGGAAAATGATGAAAAGCTAAGGGAGAAAGCCTTGTTTTGACATTAAGACCAATGTCCACTTGAGTTTCCAAGTAGGGAGAAAGCTACAGCATGGAGAAGAATTGTCCCACAGTAAACAAATAATCTTCTCCAAACAAATCCTATCTCTGTTCTACAGCTACTTTAGCATCAACCCTTCGATATTTGTTTGCTCCTTTCACATAACTTTAGCACTCACAGAATCACAGAATCACAGAATCACAGAATTGTAGGGGTTGGAAGGGACCTTGAGAGATCATCGGGTCCAACCCCCCTGCCAAAGCAGGCTCCCTAGCTCATATTGCTCAGATAGGCGTCCAGGCGGGTCTTGAATATCTCCAGTGAAGGAGACTCCACCACCCCCCTGGGCAGCCTATTCCAGTGCTCAGTCACCCTCACTGTGAAAAAGTTCTTCCGCATGTTGGTGCGGAACTTCCTATGCTCCAACTTGCAGCCATTGCCCCTTGTCCTATCCCCACAGACCACTGAAAAGGGGCTGGCTGATTCCCCCTGCATCCCCTGCTTCAGATAATTATAAACTTTGATTAGGTCCCCCCTTAGTCTTCTCAAGGCTGAACAGTCCCAGCTTACTCAGCCTTTCCTCATAGGGGAGATGCTCTAGGCCCTTAATCATCTTCGTAGCCCTTCTTTGGACTATTTCCAGGAGATCCCTGTCCTTTTTATACCAAGGAGCCCAGAACTGGACACAATACTCCAGGTGGGGCCTGACCAGGGCAGAGTAGAGAGGGAGGATCACCTCCTTTGACCTGCTGGCTACACTCCTCCTGATGCATCCCAGGATCCCATTGGCTCTCTTGGCCACCGAGGCACACTGCTGGCTCATGGCCAACCTGTCATCTACCAGGACCCCCAGGTCCTTCTCCACTGAGCTCTTCTCCAGCAGGTCATCCCCCAGCCTGTACTGATACAAACAGTTGTTCCTTCCCAGGTGCAAGACTTTACACTTGCTTTTGTTGAACTTCATCTGGTTTCTCACTGCCCAGCTCTCCAGCCTGTCCAGGTCTCTCTGGATGGCAGCGCAGTGCTCCTGCGTGTCAGCCACCCCTCCCAGCTTTGTATCATCGGCGTACTTGCTGAGGGTGGATGTTATTCCCTCATCAAGATCGTCAATGAAGATATTAAACAGGACTGGACCCAACACTGAGCCCTGGGGAACACCGCTGGTAACAGGCCTCCAGTCAGATTCTACTCCACGAATCACAACCCTCTGGGTTCGGTCCGACAGCCAATTCTCAACCCACCTCACTATCCACTCATCTATCCCATGCTTTCTCAGCTTTGCTATCAGGATGTCATGGGAGACAGTATCAAAGGCCTTGCTGAAGTCAAGGTAGATGACATCCACTGCTCTCCCTCCATCTACCCAGACTGTCATGAGATCGTAGAAGGCTATGAGGTTGGTCGAGCACGATTTCCCCTTAGTGAATCCATGCTGACTACTCCTCATGACCTTCTTCTCTTCCAATTGCTTGGAGATGGCATCCAGAACAAGCTGTTCCATTACCTTTCCAGGGGCAGAGGTGAGGCTGACTGGCCTATAGTTACTAGGTTCCTCCTTCTTGCCCTTTTTAAAGACTGGAGTGACATTGGCTATCCTCCAGTCTTCAGGCACTTCTCCTGTCCTCCAAGACCTGTCGAAGATGATAGAGAGCGGCTCAGCAATCACCTCCGCCAGCTCCCTCAGCACACGTGGATGTAACCCATCTGGGCCCATGGATTTGTGTGCATTAATCCCTTTGAGCCGCTCCTGGACCTCCCCTACTTGAACCAGAGGGAAATTCTTCATTTCCCAATCAGTCCTACTCTCATCCAGTGTCTGTGGGTCCCGGGGGGCCTTTGAAGTGAAGACCGAAGCAAAGGCAGCATTCAATATCTCCACTTTCTCAGCATCCCCCGTAACCAGGACACCCTCCTTATTCAGCAAGGGACCTACATTATCCCTGGACATCCTCTTACTGTTCACGTGTCTAAAAAACCCCTTTTTATTATCCTTTATGTCCCTTGCCAGCTTAATTTCCAAGAGGGCTTTAGCCTTCCTAGTTGCATCCCTACAGGCCCTGACCACATTCCTGTATTCTTCCCAGGTGCTCAGACCCTTTTTCCACGATTCATAGATCTTCTGCTTCTCTTTGAGTTTGCTCAATAGCTCCCTGTTCATCCATGCAGGTCTTCTGCCTCTCTTTCCCCATTTCCTCCTCAAAGGGATGCATCGTTCCTGTGCTTGGAAGAAGTGCTGTTTGAATGCTAGCCAGCTCTCGCAGGCTCCCATTCCTTCAAACAGCGTAGCCCACGGGATAGCCCCCATTAAGTGGCGGAGGAGATCAAAGTTAGCTCTACCAAAATTCAGGGTAACTATCCTACTTTTTGGCTTGCTTCTTCCACCCAGGATCATGAACTGAACCATTTCATGGTCGCTTTGCGCTAAGCTGCCCCCGACCTTCACTTCCCTAACAAGTCCATCCTTGTTAGTGAAAACAAGGTCCAGCAGCCGCCCTCCCCTTGTGGGCTCCTGCACCATCTGTAGCAGGAAATTGTCTTCAACACACTGCAGAAATTGTCTGGACTGCATATGACTGGCCGTATTGCTTGCCCAGCAAATATCTGGGTAGTTGAAGTCCCCCATAAGGATCAGTGCCCGGGAACTTGAGGCTACTTCTAACTGTTTATGGAATGCATTATCTACCTGCTCCTCTTGATCAGGGGGCCTATAGCACACTCCCACAACAATGTCCCCCATACCGGTTTGCCCCTTGATTTTAACCCACAAACACTCGACAGAAGGTTCATCCTTCCCCAGGTGGAGCTCAACACATTCTAGGTGCTCTCTCACATAAAGAGCAACTCCTCCACCTCGCTTCCCTAGCCTGTCTTTCCTAAAAAGCACATAGCCATCCATGACAGTGTGCCAGTCGTCCAGGTTGTCCCACCACGACTCTGTGATTGTGATGAGATCATGGCCCTGCGACCGCACAAAGATCTCTAGTTCTTCTTGTTTGTTCCCCATGCTACGTGCATTTGTGTAAAGACAGTTCAGTGGTGAAGCAGATGTAGGTATCCTCAACGGCCCACAGCGAGATTTCTGACAGGGGACTGGCAAAAGTGGCTCCACGGAGGAGTACTCAGGGCAGTCCACAGAATTTTCCCTACTCTCACATGGAAAAACGTCCCCAAGTCCACGACTGTGCTGTTGGTATTTACCTCTTCCCACCATCAACTCCCGTTGTGTCTCCCGAAGCCTAACCCTGGCAGCCGCCTTAATATCCCCTTCCCCCTTCCTAACTAGTTTAAAGCACGATCGATGAGCCCTGCTATCTCCTGGGCGAGGATCCGCTTTCCTTTATAGGACAGGTGAGCCCCATTAGCAGTACTCATGCCAGGAGCAGAGTACACCATCCCTTGGTTAAAGAATCCAAAGTTCTTGCGCCAGCACCAGCCTTTTAACGACACATTCAACTCGTGGGTTATCCTGTCCTGCTCTGAGCCCCTCCTCCCACAAGTGGGGATAGAGCAGAATATTATTTGGGCTCCCCCCCCCTCAACAGAGCGCCCCAGGTCCCGGAATTCCCTTTTGACAGCTTGCAGGCTACACTTTGTGATTGCGTCCCTGCCTGCTTGAACTATCAGTAAGGGATAATAGTCAGTGGATCTTACCAGGCCTGGTAGCCTTCTGGTAATATCCCTGACCCGGGCTCCAGGGAGGCAACACACCTCCCTGCGTGTAGGGTCTGGCCTACATATAGGCCCTTCTGTCCCTCTGAGAAGGGAATCTCCTACTACGACTACCTTCCTCTCTTGACTAACAGAGGCAGTCTCAAGGCGTGCAGATGACCGCCTCACTCTAGGCCTCCGCTTTCTCTGAGGCAGAGGGGCTCCATTCATCTCCTCAGGTACCTCCTCCTCAACTGTTAGGGCCCCAAACCTGTTGCTCAGGGACACCTGAGGGGGTGGGGTAGGTAGGCAGGGGGAGTGCCTACGATGCCGAGTCGGGACTGTCTTCCAGGCCTCCTCGGGGTTTGGGTCACTCCCATTAACCTGGCACGGGCAGTGAGGGGGGACCGTCTTCAGGTGTGAGGTGTCATCCCGACTGTCTTCCTTTTGGGACGCCAGGGAGCTACTCCACCAGTCAATCTCTCGCTCGCAGTCCCTGATCACCCGCAGTCTTTCAACCTCTTCCTTTAGTTGTACCACCAAAGCAAGCAGGTCATCGACCTGCTCACACCTCAGACAGGCTAGGTGTTTGCCTCTTATCCCAGGCAACTGCAGGCTCTGGCATTCCCTGCAGCCTGAGACCTGGACCGCAGCATCCCTAGGCAGGGCCGCCATCGGGGTTGCCCAAGATTTGCAGAGGGAACCTCTGCGCCTGGTGGAGACCATGGTTAGCTGAGCACACAGCAGACAGGGAACCCTCAGCTCGCCCTTTTGTACTCTGCGAGCCGGTCCTCTGAGTATACCCCCTCAGCAAACTAGGAGGGGAGGCTTGCTCGGCCTGCTTGCTCTGCCTGCGCGAACTGCCTCGCTAACTGCCGCGCCACGCCCTTCTGACGCGCCACGCCCTGTTTGCCCGTCCTGGTCGCCGCGCTCCGGGTCGCCGCGCTCCCAGAGGCCTCTCTTGTATGGAGAGGGATAATTCCTGTCGCACTTAGCTCCGCCCCCGATGAGTCACCGCTCCGGGCAGTGCAGGGGACGAACAATGGCTGTTAATGGGTGCTGATGGCCACTGATGGGTGCACCTCTGCCTCTCTCCTTTTGATCTTAGGTGCTTTTTGTTAGTTGCCCTCGCGGATCTATGTCCGGGGGTTGTTGCTCGCAGAAAGGGGGTCCCTCGACGGAGTCTCCCGCTTCAGAGCCCTGCTCCTCATCAGTGCTGTTCACAGAAAGGGAAAGTGGCATTGCCCTAATCACCATAGTTGACCAAAATGACCACTGATAACCAGGTTTTCAAAAGTAGACTACCTAAAATACAGTTTTCTGATAGGATGACAGACATGGATTTACAGATTATAAACCTCCAAATTCAGGATGGCAAGCATCCTATGCTACTTCCTAGTCTTGACATCTACCACTGTCATAGGCAGAAGAATTCTAAGTGTGCTGCAGCATCTATCAAACAAGTTCTGACTCTTCTGTTATTTGGAAGTGCAAATTTCAGCTTCCTGCTGCCATATAGACCTTCTTAGTTCTATTAAAAGAATGAGGACACATGACAGACTGTAGTTCAAAACTGCTGAAAATCCGTAAGATTGATTCAGGACAAGGAATTTCCATCAGGGCTATGATTCCCACCTTGTCTTGAAATCAAAGACCTATATGCACAATAAAATATGAAAAAAACCAAATATGCAATCTGGAGATAGTAAATGTAGAACTCAATCATTTCATAAAACTGTATCTCAAATTCCTTCAATAAAAATAAACTGCAGCTGGTCTCAAATTCAGGATATATACAAGTATCTAAAGAACAGAGACGTTACAGGAAAAGGCAAATTTACACCAATCAAAATTGCAGGGAATTGTGCAGTGAAGCATGTGAGTTGTGCTCCTTGATGAATGAGGACTGTGTGCAGTTGAGATGTCTCTGCAGGAGGCTAATAATATTTCAGTCACTGTGCTATCAACAGTAAAGAAGAGAGTAGACTAGAACATTTAAACTGCAACACTTGAGTTTGGTGAAGATTTCTTTCAGTGTCTGTACTAAATCACAGAGGTAATGTTTTAGATCACAGGACATGGAAAGGATTAAACATCCATTGCATATCTGCCTAATGACAGGGAAAATTGTATCTTTTGCAGAGATCTAGCAGAGAATGCAGCCTCTCAAGTAAAGAAACAAGTGCATCTTAGAAGATATTATTCCTTGGAAGCTTTGTTGTTGACGGCTTACACGCTAGTATAGATCACTTACATACCTGCGGTCAAGGACTAGCAGCCATAGAGAAAAAAAATATTGAGACAACTTTTCATGCTTCTAACAAGTACGAAAGTTTTCAGTTTATGTCCCTTCAGGTGTTCAGTAGCATCCATTACGCAAATAATCCTGACAGTACTGTATGTTCATTTTTGGCCTAGCTGGGAATCTCATAATTCTACAATGAAATGACTGTGGGGGTTTGCTGTTGTCATTGCAGATTGGAGGGGTAAGGATGTTTGGACTGTAGGAGATTTGTGGGACTTCTTTACTGTTTTAAATAAGTATGTCTTCAGGAATAGGGACCCAACTTTCTTTTTTGCTTCTTTATTTGGTGCCCATCTTGGTAAGCAAACATGCACATAATGTGTATCATACCAATAGATCTTCTGGCTGCATAAAGCAAAATAATGCTTGAGGACATTGTCATTTATATGCTTTTAAAGCAGATGTCTTTGTGGTAGCTCCTCTCTGAATACCTTTCACATATATATATTTCAGATGTTGTAGAGAGACTGTGGAAAGTCTCCGTTCTTCATGGCTGAAAACTGTTTGTTTAAGTATGACAATCCCTTTCTGTTTATTTCCTGGTTTGTACCCCAGATCCTACCAGCTTAGAAAGTTTTTAAAATCCCTTAGAAGTTTACTGCCTGTGATCTACAGGTTCCAAATTTTCCTGGTGCTATGCCATATCACAGAAACTTTGTATCAGTTGCACTAATTCAAATCCCTAACAATTCCTTAAAAAAGAGAAAAAAATGCTTTTTCTCTTTTGTGTACGGCTTTTACATTCAATGCTTCTAAACATTGTCACTCTAGAAAATGTGGGGATAGAGTTTTTGTATGCTATATTGTGAAATGTTTACTTTACTTTGCTGTGTGGTGTCAGTTACTTTTATACCTTCCTATAGAGAAATTTTGGTTCCACAGTTAAAGAAAACTAGACAGAGTTGCAGAGAAATTTGACAGATATTTTATTTGCAGTTCAGTTTTGTTTGAACTTCTCTATTACCTAGAGACAGGTGATGGAGGTCAAAATATTTCATGTTGTTTGGAGCCAAAAAGTTAATTCAGGTTAGATGCAAGTTCAGTTAGAAACAAATCTCAAGAAAGCAGAGAAACGTGTTTTTAAGTTGTGTAAAAGTTTTCAATTTTCTCACTGGCTTGTGGTTAAGGAATTTGGTACAAATCTATCCCTCATTTCAACTGAAGGCAATGATTTGAATATAAATATATGGCTCTCAGCATTGAAGCATCTGAGAATCAAGACAGAGCATCTGGTTTCTATGCTTTGTTTAGTCAGTCTATTCAATGACTATGTCTCACTATTCAATGTAAATGGGAAATCCATTATTCTACTCCCATACATTTACTAAACTTTCTTAAAATCAAGCAAACTCTTCTCCTGCAAAGGATCATTTCTGCAAGTGATGGTAAAAGTTGCGGTAAAATATGGTCTGGAGACTTCTAATCTTTATTCATCTCATTGCAGAAATAATCTGTTGGAGGCCTACCCCAGAACTAGAAGCAGATTCAGCTAACAGTTCCTTCCAGTATTTCAGAACTGATTGATTCTATAAAATAGCTTCATGTCCCTAATCTTTCAGCTGCCACAGGGTACTACTACAAGGAGAACCTAAAATTGTTGCCAACATTGCTCAATTTGCTGATGGTGACTGAAGCTGCATCACCAATTGGAAAAGTTATAAACTGTATTTTCCACTGGTCCTACAAAAATATCAACTACCCAAAAATGTTACTTTTTCATAACAGCAGTTAATAAAAATAGATGGAACAAAATCCTACAAACAACGTTGCACAACCTTCACTGTCTTTATATTTGTTTATCTGTGTCAACCATTTTCTACACACTACTTCCTGCACACAAAGGAGGTAGATACTAATATTCAGTCTGAATAAAAACAGAGTAGGATTTGAAGAAATTAATACCATATGTTTGGTATGGATGTATTTCTATTATTAATAGGAATACAGAATTCCCTTTTGAAGAATTCCTTGCTTTTCAGCATTATCTCTCCAATAGCCTGTTACTCACAGATTTTTTAAGGTAAGGAAATTTGGGTATCAATCTCTTACAACCTTCAGAATCTTATAGAAATATTCCTATATGGTATTTCAGGTATTTTAGCAATATTCTCACACTATGTTCTTTGGGAAATATTGTTGCAAACATAATAAGCCTGAGGCAATTGATCCAACCCTTACACTGGTACAAACTCCAAAAGAATCCATTACTTTCATTTTAAATAATTTTTGAGGACAGAATGGAAATCTTTTGTTGTACCTTCCTCTGTGGTGATTGCAGAATCAAAACTTCCTTTCTGACCAGGTTAAAAAATTAAACTACGACTAGAAAACACATATGGTATGGTTCAAGGACATTTCCTAATTACTAGAAGGCATATTATAGGTGAGTCTAAAAGCCCGAATAAGACAAAAATAAAAAAAAAAAAACCAACCCTAACAAATAAGATATACCTGTAGAGAAAACTGGAAAATGTAAAGCAAATAAATCCATTTTCAAGGAGGGGCATGACACTTGGGGCAGCATTATAAGTGCTCTCAATGCAGACAGCATGGATATGAAAGTATAGACAAGATACTTACTAGCACAGACTCCCAGGGCAACATCTGTCTTGCAGGTTGTCCTTTGAAATATCCCTCCCCAAAAAATATAACTTAGAAAGAGAACTCTGAATAGAGACTCAGGAGCAGATCAACTTTTTTGCATGAAGAGAGGCTGAGGAATTAGAAAACAAGCTTGTTATGGCTCCCAGCCAGACCACAAAAGCCTTGGGACCTAAAAGCACCACTAGTTGATGGGCATTCAGTAGTAAGAGACTACAAGTGTCTCTTTTAGACTTATCCAAGTCCAGTTAAGAGGCAATTAGGTTAATTAATTAGGTTAATTAATTGCCTCTTGCCTGGCAAGTGTTTCAGCACAATGAGAAATTCCTCAAGTTAATTCAGAGCAGTGATGTAATTTACCAAGTTCTACAAAATCTTGGGGCTCCCATCAATTAGTTTTGTGGTTGCTCTCTAGTGCTTCTTGCCTATTCTGATCCCTCAAAACTACCATTAAAACACAAATAGACATTTCTTGGTATAATATTTTAATTTTCTTTCTTTACTATCCTTCTTCCATTAGAACTCTGAGGACATTTGTGTATATATATTCCTACCCTAAACAAATATTTAAATAAAATTATTCTGCAATAGTGTACGATTCTAGTGAGATCTAGAAATAACTTTGCTTAAACTTTTTGCTATTTTGTAGAGAAATACCTACCTGACAAATTCTTCATTAAGCTGCTGTATTTAATTTTTTTTATTAATATTGTTATAATTCCACCAGCCTTATACGTGTACTGTTTATGAATAAATTTATTACTGTCCTTAATCATGCTTTCTATGATAACATGTTAAATTAGTATTTCTAGAACTAAACATTCTGAGATTCAACGGAAATCTCAAATTAGCTATATATTTCTTTTCAATGTGGTTCTACATGTCCTGCACACTAAAAAATATGCTGAAAACAAATAGGAAGGTCAGGCTTTTGCAAAGAAATAAGAAACAGCCAGTAACGAAGTCTTGCACTCTGTCAACTTGGCCAGGAATACTTACCAGTAATAGGGGTAAGAATTGATGGGTCTGTGCTTATACCACCATGAAATATAATTTCTATGTTTCTGAGTAAAAATAGATTGTCACCAATATGCTTTCTCTCGCCTGAAAACCTCTGTACCTATGCAATATGGAAACAGAGTAGATCTCAGCCTCAAACATCGTAGGGGGCTTGTGGGCACACACAAGCAAAACCTGCAAATTTTCAGGATATGCAGACTAGGACGTTCAGAATGAAGCAAAGCTGCACAGAGACATGCAAGATGTCCCTTTGAAATTTGGTAAATGTTAACTGCTTATATCCTGTTTGGATTTGGTCCTTGAGCATTGGAGGAAAGTCTTTTCTACTTTCATAATATTGCTCACATTTTGCCAGTCTAAAAAATCTCTTTATCTCTCATTACCATTACAGAACCAAGTGTGTATAGAAAGTCATGCCTAAAATATTAGTTGTGATATAAAGGCCCTGATTGATACATGTGTGTGTGTGCGTGTGTGTAAGCATTTGAAATGACAAAAACATTCCTCTTTCTCTACCAATCATTCCTAAAGGGAATATTATAGCAGAGAATGATCTCCATCCTGCAATAGCTGTCATTTAAGGCAGTTTGACAGTTTGTAGGTTTGCCTGGTTTCTCTGATCAAATCAACCGGGTACGTGATGTCAAACATTTGGGTCACATAGTTTGCAATGTGTAAGTTTGATAGATCTGCAAGATTTGTAGTATATAGGCTTTGTAACACAGCTATACAACAGTGTGTAATTTTATTTTTAGATACATGACTAAGTCTCACAAATTATTTCATACATCTTGTCAGTCTATACACACTTCTTCAGAAATACAAGACTAAATTTTCTGAACCATCTTCTGAAAAATTCCCATTGTTTGGGACCAACACCTTCCAACCCATAATTTATTCAGTTATCTAAAATCTGCATGCAGATCACTAGCTGTGAAACAATTCTGATAGCTATAAGATAGATGTAAATATTAATCTGCTTCAGATTTGTTCATATTCTATGAGGGAAAAAAATATGAGAAAAATGAAGTTCCAAATATCTATAGTTCTCTTTAATTTCCCCTCCTCATATATATGTGTGTGTGTGTATGCATGTGAATATACATGTATACAATCCCTCATTAAAGAGTTCTACTTAATTTTAAACAGGTTCCTAGTTTGGGATCGTGCTCTGGAATCATGTTCCTTGTTTCTCACACTTGTCGCACTGTACTTGAAGGGCAGATCAAAGACCTGAAAGCTATTTTTTTCCCCATTAATATTTTCAATTTTTTTTTTTTTTTAACACAGAAAAACTTGCCAGAAACAGGCTTTGTAGATGCCTACATGATTCATTCTCTAAAATATGTTGCCTTGTTTCTCACGTAATGAAGACGGAGCCCAATGTTGCCCTTCCCCCAAAAATAGAAAATAATGTCATGTTTTTAATCTATTTTTCCTAAATCCTGCCTAGTTTCTGCATTTCAAGTCCAATGGCCTTCAATGTCTTCTGGAAAGTGGATATTACAAAAACTAGCACCAGTGTTCTACAAAAGTACAGTATTCTTTCATTTATCCTTGTAAAAGGACTCAAAATTAATTTTAGAGTTTAGGATTTGGAAGCTTACCACTGAAAAGCTAAAGAGATGAAACCTACACATAACACACCCTTTTGCTCCTATTACCATTTTTAGATCATGGAAACAGAACCATGTTATAAAGTGTTTATAAGAGATTACTTTCTAAAATATTGTTACTTTTCACTCATTTTATGCAAATGTTAAGACCCATGAAACTGGCATGATTTGTCCTCTTGTTTCCTACTTCTTTTAGAACTATATGCTCTAGGAGCAGAATGTGGAACTCCTTCCCAAGACAGCCATGCACGTGTAGGAGAAGTCTCATTGGTTCATGTGAATCAGTGCTTAATACCAGATTCCCCTTTAAAGGTAAAAAAGAAAGCAGAAACCAATTTTTTTTCCCTTTCTTTCTTCTGCTTTCTTTCTGCAATTCTGTGTTTCAGTCTCCTGCTCTGGAAGATATCAAGTTAATCCACCAGGAATCCTGAAGGAACACATGTTGTTAGTTCTTTATGTGTCTTGTCTGTTTCATCAGTAGATGTCTTCAGCTATTTTAAAGACAGAACATTCTGGCACTTGGAAGTGAAGTGTCCAAAGTCACTATCTAGTTCAGGGTGAAGCCAGGAAGATCAAGCTGAACCTGATTTATTAGACAATAAACTTGCCTCCTGTTTTACTATTCACCAATTAACATAAAACGTTAATTCTAATATTTACTGAGAATATAATAAAGCATCACATAATACACAATTTAGCTAATAACTTCCATGTTTTTAAAGGCATCTGTAACAGCAGCCCTCTACCATCAATCTAATAAGTAACTTTCATTTTCAGTGAAAGTGCTTTGGCCTATCAGTTGTGCAAAGAGAACTGAGCATAATAATCTGAAAAGTTTGACACAGTGTGAATTGATTTTCCTTCTTAACATTTCAAGACCAGCAAAGCTAAAAGGTGATCTCACAAAAAA
Organism: Porphyrio hochstetteri; assembly: GCA_020800305.1. Lineage (NCBI taxonomy): Eukaryota > Metazoa > Chordata > Aves > Gruiformes > Rallidae > Porphyrio > Porphyrio hochstetteri. The sequence continues at coordinate 34,850,002 of CM036938.1, forward strand.
AAAAAAAAAAAAAAGACATAGAAAAATGCAGAAAAAACAAGTTAGCAGTTTGTTAAAATTGGAAGCACGGGAAAAGAATATGCTGGTGTAATACCCTGCATCACAGCAGCAACTTTAGGTTGTGGTTTTATGCTGCTGCAGTGCCCTCTGTCTTTTAATGTCGGTATATATACAGTTAATTATCCCATGAAATACAGTGGTTTGGTTTCTTCAGAATCAGGACAGCTTTGGCTGATATTTCTATTCTTTGGGGTATAATCTTTACCAAAGAAATCTTCATTTATGACTTTTTCCCATAAACTGGGATTTATTTCACATATTCTTATAGAAATGCTTGAGTTACTTAAATTCGTTTTTTCATGAGTTTATTCTATTGGTTAGCTTTTAATACTTATATTTTTGTAGCCTAAATGTATTCTTTTCAGCAAATTACAAAAACACAGTCTGAAAACAAAATTTCATTAATAATGTTAAATTAAATGCAACGAGGAGTATAGTTAAAGGATCACTTCAGCTGATAATCATAACAATGTTCAGAGGTGTTAGTACACTAATTATCACTTAGTAATTAATACAGTTACCATTAAATCCAGAGAGATTTCTGTTGTTCAATATACTTCAGTGTAATACCTACCTCGTTGGCCCATGTCACAAAAAATATTCCAAGGATTTGGAATTCTGGTCTCAGACATCCCGTCTGAAAGAGCTGGGCAATATTATTATTGAATATACAGAGCAACAGGATAGGTAAATTATTTGAGGCAAGGACCTTTTTTCAGTGTAGAAAAGCACCCCCCTCCCCCCACCCCTGCTATATATGAACGTTAGAAAAGGCAGTGCTGAAAATACCTAAGAATGGCAATATTCTAAAAATACCTCTACATGGTGTTTTTCCATAAAGTGTGAGCTTTGATTTCTTTTTTTAAAAAACACACGGTCCACTTTTGCTTGAGTTAGTGTGTCAAAATCCTATATGCTATTCTGTTTAAACACTGTACTTTGTATGTAATGCATACAAGTGATATATATCACATGACAGCAGTTATTATGCTCCTTTTTAATTTGAATTCCTTCCTCCCCCCACCCCCTCCACCCTTTTCACTCTCCCATTTCCTCAGTATTACAGCATCACCCAAGAGAGCTCTAAATGATGCATGGCTAGAACAAAGGCAAGGGAATCTAGGACACTGCCACAAGACTAGACAGCCTTAGTTTCTGCTGTAGCATGTAACAATGCAGAGTATTAAACATTAACACATCTGCTTGTTATCAGAATTGCTTATCTTGTACTTTTTTAATAATAACTCCTTTGATTTTACTGTAGCATGCAATCTGCTCTTAGCAGGAAAGAAACACAAAAGAAATGTTTCCAGACCTAGATAATCTTTTTCCTACAGAGAAGTATTGTATACACATTAAAAACAAGGAAAAGAAAACTACAAAACAGTGAAAAAAAATGTAGATACAGCAGCTATATTTCTCTTCCTCCTCATTCTCCAAAATCTGGTTAATAAGGATTGTTTGCAAGAATCGTACAGGCAGAAAACAGCAGAAAATTTGGAAGGTGCTATGGTTAGGCTTAAACTATCACTTACAGAATTTTCTTTGTTTGCAGAAGCATCTATTTTTAGCACCATGAAAGAACGCTCATTGTGCAACACGCCAAACAATAGGAAAACATTTCTTTTGCAGCGTTGTTCATTTTTCCCATACGTCTTCAGAAAATAGTGACAAGTGAAAATTTGAACACCACTGTTAGTAAAAGTTCAATGTAGCAAAATGCCTGGTGACAAGGTATTTTCAGTATTGTCCCAGCAGACCTAACAAGCTAAATAAAGCTGCACTAGGTGAGTTATTTGGCTGGCAAATCTCTGCTAGGTTGACAGAGGAAGTAGCAATGGTGATTTAGTACTTGGTTTTCTTCTCTGTGTGATAGTAATGAACTAATGGTATCACACATTACAGTGAGGTGCTGTGCTGAGACAGGCAGTTAGTTATATTGGAATAGTTAGTAGCTGGAATTTGTCTCCCAGGAGGTCTAGGTTGCTTTTGTATCAAATATGGATGCTACCCAGGATGGAATTTGTCCAGCAGATTGCAATTAATTGCATACAACACATTGAGAATCCTGTTTTTTTCAGAGTCAACACTATTTTTACCCTAAGTTTTTATACAGCTGTAAATTCTTTTGTTCTTGTGCTGGTTTTGGCTGGGATAGAGTTAATTTTATTTATAGTAGCAGGTCTGTGTTTCAGATTTGTGCTGAAAACAAGAGTTGATAATACAGCAATGTTTTCATTACTGCTGAGCAGTGGTTACACAGAGCCAAAGGCCTTTTCTGCTTCTCACACCACCCTACCAGAGAGTATCTGGGGATGCAAAAGGGGGTAGGAAGGGACACAACCAGGACAGCTGACCCCAAGTGACTATCATACCATATGATGCCATGCTCAGCAAAAGAAGAAGGAGAGAAGAAAGGCGGGCATGTTTGAAGGGATGGCATTTGTCTTCCCAAGTAACCATTATGCATGATGGAGCTCTGCTTTGCTGGAGATGGCTGAACACCTGCATCCTCATGGGCAGTGAGGAATGAATTCCTTGGTTTGCTTTGCTTGTGCACACGGCTTTTGCTTGAATTATTAAATTGTCTTTATCTGAACCCATGAGTTTTCTCATTTCCACTCTTCTCATTCTCTCCCCCATCCCACTGAGTGGGAGTGAGTGAGTGGCTTTGTGGACCTTTGTTGCTGGCTGGTGTTAAACAACGACATAATGCCATACTCAGCAGGAAGTGATTATACAAGATAGGAAAACTCTTGTGAAAGTCTTATTCCTCAGCAGATTTCAGTGATATGTGGAGCATAGCATCGTAACAGAAATATGCAGATCTCATAATGTAGCTCATAGTCTGGGCACAAGGTTTTTTTCCTTTCCCAGTGCTATACAATACAAGTATTAAACTGTGCCATGGAATTAGAAGTTGTATTACTATATAAACTCTCCTGTATGTACTTTAAAGATTCCCCCTGACTCAAACATCTCCAGGTGTATTATAGAGCAAGGCAGGCCAATACAATGAGACTGTTTTCCAGATCCAGCGTAGCTTAGGGAAATTGATTCAAGTCCATTCATTCAATTCAAACTATTAGTCTCAAATCCAAGGAAGGAAAACAAAATCAATATAGCCATTTGAAAAGCTGACAATGCTTGCACCTGAATTCAGGGATATCGGAGTACACAGCCAGTACTTATCAATGTATGTGGAAAGATCATTAATATAATGTAGTTCTACTATCCCAATCAGGTTTTTAATATTTTCAAGGGGTCTACAAGATTTTATTTCCCTTTGCCTATAAAAGATGCCAGGTCAAAGGGGTATTGAAGTTATACATAAAATATTCTTCTATGCCTATGTTTTGTTTCTGGTCAATGTATCCAGGAAAAAAAATGAACAAAGATGTGACAAACTTTCTTATGTGGTTATGCAGCTTATGTATACTTCAATGTACTGACAGAAGTCCTGACCCAGTTAGAGAACTGTGATTGACACATATTGTGTTAAAATTAATTTTATTTGAAAACAGCAACAAAAGAAGTCTTTTTGAGAAATACTAACAATTCCACAAATTTATCAAAATACCCTGAACCTGGGATCCTTTAAAGACAAGGTATTTTGACTGTTATAACTGAACAAGGTATGTTGATTAGCTATAATGAAACAAAACCATAATTGCACTGAAATTTAAAAAAAAAGAAAACTTTGCTTAAATAAAAGCTTGTTTACAGCAAAGTTTGCTGTAGAGTACCTTTAACAAAACTATTGCAACTTCACTGGCTTTAGTTGAGTTACTCCTGCTCATCCAGCTGCAATAATGGAGAAGCAGGACAAGTATCTGTGACAAAAAAGAAATCTTCAAAGGCATTCATGCTTTTCTTACATTGTATGTTGCTATACCACTTTCAAGTATGGCAAAACAGTCTTTTTTTCCCCCCTCAAAAAAGAATCTTCCAGTCACAGACATTCCCTACCCCTTCATTTTACATAAATGCAAAAAGAACCTTTCTTACTATAGTCAAAATGAAAATTCAATTTACTTGAAACATGTATTAGACTTTCTTCTCTTAAATTACATGGGTATGCTTTGTTAATTGTAAAGACCTTTCAGAAGTGACTGTTGAAGCCTGCTTTTCCATAGTTAACCCTCTGGTTTCCTGTGTTACCAAAAGGAAAGAGCATATATTTTTTACTCAGACCATGTGAACTGTCAAATATCTGCATTTAAATGGAGTGTCTTTAGAACTGTTTATGCGGCAGAGCTCAGGGCTACTGGCTTCCTTTAGTGCCAGGAAAGAGAGCCACTTTATTTTATATAGTTCATTTGTGCTGCTGCTCTTGGATATGAAGCAAGGAAAGTAAAAATTAGAACTGCGCAGGAAGGAAGGCTGAGACGCATACAAATACAGATTTAAAATGAGTTATCTGAAAGGTTCATCAAAAGTCTCCAAGTGCAACTGGCTGTTCAAAATCTTATAATTACAACTAAAAAAGAATTAATAGTCTTACAAAATCTGAACAGATGAGCTAGACGAAAAGCTGGTTCTACATCATGTCACATGCTTCCATCTTGTGATTTTGTGAATTTTTCATAATTTATTACCTTTTTGATCTGAGACATTTCTGGAAATACCACTAAGGTGTTAGTACTCTTATTGAAAGTGCTCTGGAAAGAGCACTAAGGTCTAAGAGTACTAACTTGAGTGCAAGATAACAGTCATACAAATCCATAGTTGCCTATGTCCTCATTAAATTATGTTAATGTAATGAAACCAGAAACTATCCTCAGACAACTCCTTGTCAGCAACACAGAAAGAATCCTAAAATGAATGACACCAGTCACCTTGCAGTTGATGTCAAGGTGCAGTGGCCTCCTGACGCAGTAACACTCTTGGACAGATTCACTGGCAGGTAATGACAAGTGAGTATAAAGACTGATTGTACAGGACTGACAACAGTATGGTGGAAGAATTAACTAGGCAAATACATAGAAGAAACACAGTCTTCCAGGTCTTCTAAAGAAAGGTTCAGTGGTACAACAGAGAAGACAAATGAAAAAACAGATTTCAATAGAAAGCATGACATGGTCAAACTGATATGGAAGGAATGAAATTTTAGTAGCTGATTCATCTTTATCTTTCATACATATATAAGGAGGGTGTCATAACCATACAGAGGCCATATAACAACTAGATCTCACGCTACAAACAGTTTGAATTTCCGTATTTCAAAATTTAAAGTTTCAATCTAAATATTCTATAAATAAATGTATTTTGATCCAACAGAAGGGTATACTCAAGGTCAGGTGCTTGGAATAATGAAACAGAAGAAACACGTTTTAGAGGAATTTCAGTGTTGCTCTATTATTAGATGTTCCATTTTCCCTTTGTCATTCCAGTGATGTATTTTAAATGTTTTATTCTTTGCTAACTGAAAAAGTAAAAACCAATGAGTTTAAACTATGGGTGTTTCTTTTTCCCCTATTTTTTCCAAGGAATCAGAATCATTTTGGTTGGAAACAAATTTTAATGTCATCAAGTCCAATCATTAACCTAGCACTGCCACATCTACCAGTAAACCACATCCTGTGTGCCACATATTTTAAATATCTCCAGGGGTATTTGAGATATAAACATAGGGATGATGACTCAACCACTTCCCCTGGAAGCCTCTTCTAGTGCTTGACAACCCTTTTGGTAAAGAAATTCTTCATGATATCCAGTTCAAACTTTTCCTGACACAATTTGAGGCTATTTTCTCTTTTCTATTGCTTATTACATGGGAGAGAACAACACCCACCTAGTTACAGCCTCCCTTCAGATGCTTGTAGAGAGCAGTAAGGTTTCCCCTCAGAATCCTTTTGCAGAGGCTAAACTGCTCCTCATAAGACCTCTTCTCTAGACCCTTTCCTAGGTTGGTTGCTCTTCTTTGTACAGCACGTAACTATCCCATCAATGGGAAAAGCATTTCAGTTTGTCAAACACACAAAAAAGGTGAAATTATCATACAGATTTAATCTTCACCAATTCAAACCCTACTCTGAACCTATTGAGAGTTATGAATTGCACAGTAATTAACAGATATAGAAGAAATTATTTTGTACTAGCAATTGACAGGACAACTCAGTGTATGAAACAAAGGCTCAACGAAGTAATAAACAGGGAAAAAAAAGGAGACAAAATAGCAATAAATGCATGAAGACAATAAGGCCTTCAATGGAATGAGTTGTGATATGCTGAAATGGTCTATTCCAGGTGTTAAGTTGTGGGTATTTTTCCTAAAAGTTTTTCCCTTTCCCAGCAAATCCCATTGCTAGAGGTCTTGAGGGAAGTACATTTTGAGTCAAGCTCACAGACTACCAAGTGGGAATAGAGAGGAGACAAATGTGGAGGGAGCTTTATGCATCCATGAGGTCAGACCCTTCATGGAAGCATAGGAGCACAAGCGTTTGCAGACAAACAGACAGATCTAGTAGTTTATTACTGACATGTAGGAGCAATTCACCTGATACCTGAACTTAGACAAGGAATCTTTCTTTTTCCCATAATCTTATTTTTAATTATCTAGATAAACTTACTTTTCTCTTAAAGAGTATGGGACTTTTAAGAAGGTCTGTCTTCTTTTTTTTTGTTCCAGCAAGTGTCAGCTTCTACACTTCATTGTATTAGCTCATTATATGTTAATGCTTCACATAGATCGTATTCATGCTGATATTTATTGACCCAGCTTTTGATTGCACTTCCCACATGCCATGTTTGTTTCATTAGTTAAACTCATTTTATTGTATCCTTTGGAACATGCACTTTACTCAGTATAACTCATTTCTATGTCATTGTGTTGTTGCAAAATGTTTACCTTAAAACCATCTATGTTTCTTTCCTTAGACCCTAATCACTCCTATCTGTGCCAAAGATCATTAGTTTTCTCCTGTATTAATTTCCTACTAACATAAGTGCATAAGAGTATGTTTTATTCATAAATATCAATATACAATCATATATATATGTCCTTATACATGTACTTTCCTGTAGATTCTGAAGTATGGATTGATTTGATGTTAAAGTTTTTTCACTTGTTCATCCATTCCATGGTGTGACTCACCAAAAAGAAGGAAGAGGAATAGGCAGCAAAGGCCTTTCACCAGAAATAAATGCAAATAGTTGTAAACTAAAACCATAAAAAACCCCTTCAGGCACCTAGGGCTACTATTAGTAACTGAAGCACATGTAGCCACTAATTACAACCATATGGTTCTCTCTGCACCATGCCAGGCAAACTGTGAGTTACAACGGAATATGAAGTCCAAGGAAGTCCAAAACAGCTGTAATCTAGCTCTGTGACTATGGTTTTAGGGCCCTGTTCTCTCATATGTGTCCTATTGTTTTAGTTGCTCAATAGAAAGAAAAAACCAGCACAAATTAGTCCCTTGACTCCTGCTGCTGAGCACTGTGGCCTTTTTGCTCAAAATTTATCTGCAACATATTTCATTATTCCCCAAAATAATCCCTTGGGGTCCTAGAAAGAGGTTCTGCAGTTACTCCATTAGTTTTATTTAAACATATGTATAGAAATATGAGCAACAAAAATAATGATACTTGATATTAAGTCTTTTACAACCTAGATCATTCTATGATAACAAGTGATAGGATAAGAGAAAAATGGCCTCAAGTTGCACCAGAGATATTAGGGAAGGATTTCTTCACCAAAAGGATTATCAAGCCTTGGAACGGGCTGCCCAGAGAAGTAGTTGAGTTATCATTCCTGGAGGTATTTAAAAGATGTGGGACATAGGGACACAGTGTACTGGTGGACTTACCAGTGCTAGGCTAATGGTTGGACTTGATCTTAAAGGTCTTTTCCAAACAAAACAATTCTAGCAAGCCAGATCCCAAGACTGTTCTTCCTTCAGAATGGGCTCTGGGCCAGATTCTGTCCAGCGTTCTGACCAGAAAAGAGAAAACGGTATTGATTTCCTATACAGGTCATCCTGTGAGGACCAGACAAAAGCACAGATCCTGTATTAGCCAAGGTCTATAGAATGAGCTCAGTTCTGGATCTTACTTTGATGACACACAACTTACTACCTTGGAGTGGATTCTTTCTTAGCTTCCCCATTGAGCCACAGTGTGGCCTCAGTTACATAACTTGTATCTTTGTATTCTTCATCCCTTCTGCCTTCTGTCAGCAGGTATTTTGAGAACAAATCCAAGGTATTATCTGTTCACTGTCTACTATTTACATTTAGGTTTCAAATTCAGCTCAAGAACATGCCTTGCTATGCATACATCTACAGTGCTCACTCTAACAGGACATTATTCCCATTAACAGCCCTTAGAAAACACTATGATGCCATTAGCAGTCATATATTCCCCACCTCAGTGACCCCTTGTATTACCCTTCACATTTCTTCAGTCAGGTAGACTCATCTGTCTACCCAACAGCCTTGAGAGCAGAACACTATTTTTATTTCACTGCATGGAGGGATGCAACCCTAAAGTGATTTTGTGAAAAACGATGAATGTGCAGCAAACATGGAGAAATACTGCTTCTTCTGAGTGCAGGTAGAAGAGGAAAATTACCTATGGGTACAATGAATTCTGCTACTACTTATGGGTTCAGGCAGAAGCAGGTAGTTATTACCATATTGGCAAAGTCATCAGTCCTATAAGAAAAGATACTAAGGAAAATTGCTGAAAATAAAATAGTGTCAACTCTAAAATGCCATATTTTTTTTTTTCTGGGGTTTCTTGTTTGTTTTGCTTAGTTGTTTTTTGTTTTTTTTTTTTCTTTGGGGATGTGTTGGTTTTCTTAAGGTAGGAGGATTTGGGTTTTTTTATGTATATATATTATCTATATATTTTTTAAAAGTAAATTCCATATTTAGTGGTAACAGACTTTACAACTGAAAGAAATTGATCCAGTAGTGCATTCCGGTTTGGATTTTTGTGGTTTTTTCATGCAATTAAAGCAGTGTTTACTTCCCTGCTCAGGGCAAAATGAAAGATAGACTCATGGAAGTGTTATTCTGTCTCCATTATGAAAATATCTGGCACAAAAATAGTGATGCAGGGTATACAGATGGAAGATGTAGTGACTAATTCACCTAGCATCCTCTGTCACTGGAAGCTAGAATGCCTGGCTGTCACAAATAGCTTATTTAAGGGAAAGAAGGCAGAAAGCAAACTTACGTTTAGCTTGGTGCAGATCCTAGTGAGACATTGAGGGAAGGGTGTGAGTTAATGACAGATAAAGCTGCTCACAGTACCAGTAGGGAACAACAGAAAATTCTTTGACTGCTGTGAGTGCACTATTTCTGGGAGAAGACAGAGTACCAGAAAACCACAAATGTAATTATTCAGGTGCATAGTTTGCAAAGAGCAACATTCTTTACAAAATAAGGAAAGTAAAAAAAAAAAGAAAGAAAAAAAGAAAGAAACAACAAGAAAAAAAATGCACATGAATGAGACAGGAAGTTTCTAGTAGTTTTTTCAGTACTCTGTCAATTTTCTGTTTTCCCTTATCTTTTTATTGTTAAGACATGAAACCAGATCCAGAACTTTTATCCTTATCTTCAGAGCTACCTCTGGAAGAGCGCTGACTGCAGGCTTCTAGGGCATGTTTCTGGGACGATGAATGAACAGACAAACTGGATGAGGAGGACCCCTGTGACTCTGAGGAATCATTTTGACTTTTTGTTGTTGTTGTCCTTGTTCTGTTTTGGTTTGGTTTTGGGTTTTTTTTTTTGTTGTTGTTGATGGGGTTTTTGTTTTATTTTGGTTTGGTTTTGAAACCAAATTGATTTCCAAACATTTTGGTTTAACCCTGTTGGAACAAAAGTATTACAGAATTTGAAGGAGAAATCAATTTTCTGAAATGATTGTTCTGAGAAAGAGATTGTGATCGAGACATCCACAGATTTCTTTCTCCTTTTCTTCTTATAACATGTTAGAAACGTGACTCCTAAAGCAGAAAAAGATCAGCACCTATGTCTTTCTTCTCCCTCTCTGACATAAATGTCTATTCCTGTGATGTACTACTATTCCTAACATTTTTGAGTATATGGAGTTTAACCTTGTTATATACATTGTCCTCCCCAGCCATGTAGGATACATGCTTTTAAATGTAAAGCCATTTCAATCACAGAAGATAGAATATTACTTGTTTATAGAAACATAAAAGAAAGCTGTAGAAATCTGAGCTGTCTTAAGTCAGTATTTTTTGAAGATTGCACTAGGCTTACCCATGCAGATAAATTAACAGTTTTTCATATATTTGTTAAAGCACTCCCCTCTTTTGATATTATCATGAGATAATTATTGCAGCTTTAAACTCCACCATTTACAATGCAAGGTAGGAAAGGATCTTGCCTTAATAAGATCTTTTGCGTTCTTGATTTGGTTCTGCATAATCTGATTTTTATACACAGTGCACAAATTGTAGCCACTTCATCAATGTCTCATTATTTTTCTCTTAACAATGCACTGGCAGTGATTAATTTCTGAAGACCAGTAAACAAAAACCTAGCCTTGAAAGTGATTAAAGCTTAGCTGTAAAATATGTGCATGCACACATTAACTAAATACTGTTATTATAAAGTCAAACACTGCTTCAAAAAGGAATCTTTAGATGGAAGGGACTATGCAACAATAGCAGAAACTGCAATACTATAGTGGTCCTGAGAGATTTTCATTAACACCATGTATACATGAATACGATCCGTAGAGACTAAAGAATCCTTTGGAGTGACATTGGGGATAACTATAAGAATAAATTGATTCTAAATTAATTTGATGCATCTCTGCAATCATGTAGGGTGAATTTCACATAGTATTTTTAACCTGTGTTCCACTGAAGTAAATCTATTACCCTCAATCATTAGTGACACTTATTCCTGTAAAGCATGACCCTAAAAACAGGACTTGTAAAGCTTTGTGTACCACTTGATTCCCACTATGAGCTGAAAGTTTGGAAGTGTGGTACTCTCTATCTCAATAGTAACTTTAGTGCTTGATTAAATATTGGGGTTAATAATGAAAATATTTGGTTGAAAAATCTATGAAATTGGTTATCTACTATTTCACATGTAGCAATTCAATTGTGAACCAAAACATTTTTAGGATACAGTGACAGTGAACACACATCCCATTTGATTTAATGCTATCATGAACAAGCGGGAGTTGAAGGATTCATGTTCTGTCAATGCTGCAGGCCATGAAGCATCCAACAGCTAAGACTCCTAACACTGTGAAGATACAAAGATAAAAGAATGCCAAAGCTGTTTAAGGTGAAATACTTCTTTTGAGTCCTAATGGCAGTATTCTGCATAAGCACAAGTTTTGCTGAGAAAGAGAGCGAGGTAGAAAAACTCAGCCTACCCCAAAAAAACCCATAGCACTCTAGCAGCTTTTCTCTGTTGAAAGGACCACTGAAAACTTGTTTTTCACAAACCATTTCATAAGTTTTACACAGGGTTCCTGCACAAAATTAACAGGATTTATCAAACTAGATGAAACTGAAAACTAAATCAAAATAAATCAAACTGAAAGCGAAGCTTCTTTTGATTTCTGATACCAGTGATCTATATTGTCATTCAGTATAAAATAAATGAATTTATTACCAAATCCTTTCTTAAATAAAAGTCAATGTTCCAGAAGATAATGGGTCATATAAGAATAAGAACAATTTTCTGCCCCCCTCAAATTTTATATTAATGTCTTTCATTTTAATCTCTTTATTGACATTATTTTCAAATAAAAACATTACGATTTTAGAAAGAATTGAAGAACAGATTAATATATTGTCTCAGTTTGATAATGTCTCAAAAATGTCAGGTGACTTTATGTGATTTAGAATCTGTTGATGAATCTTGTCATTTAGGCAGACCTGCAACTGTAGAGAGATGTGTTTTGACTAGATACATCTTTCTGAGTATCAGAAACCAAAAGTCAGCCTTACTTTTAAAACAGACTGTGAGAAAACACTTTAATTGGAAGTTGAAATATATGATTAGCATTTCTGGGGAAAACAAACAAAAAAAGAACAATAGGAAAAATTACTTTTATCAGGTATCATCCACCCATATCCTTTGATTTGGAGAGTTTTATTTCATTCCAATAGTAAGTTATGTAAAGTAATGATTAGTTATTTAATGATGGTACACTAAAATCACTATGTATTGATCCTAAATTTCATGCAGACAAGTAAGTTTTAAATTATATGTATGGGTATTTTGTTCAGAATTTATAAGATTGTAAGATCACTGGGAGCATTCAAAGTACTTAGCAACACAGCTGCTCAGGCACAATACACCCACTCACATATTCTGCAGAAGGGATTTTTTTTGGATTTTCCCCCTCCCATCTCACCCTTTTTAATTTGTTCTAAGAAGTAATTAGTTCCAATTAGTCATCATGAGACTTGTTACCATAGTTTAAGTTAAAGACTAAAAAACTCCAAAACCATAAGGATTGTATAGAAATGAATTATTGAATATTTTGTACCAGCTCCAGTGTAATAGATTTGAACATTCTAGGCTGAAATACAGCGATTGGGATTCAGCTTGCTTGTAGAAGTGCATAGCTTGAACATCAGGCAGGCTATTACTTTTTTCCATTGGGAATGAATCATTTTCTGTAGTCAAAGATTCAATAAAGAACCCCCTGAGGCCATCTATGGCATGCTTACAAGGAGGTATAATCTCTATCAGAAAGAAGAAAAAAAAATAATGTGGAAGTGCCACAAACACAGCAGTATTCTGAATGTGATAATATTTGGATCACTGATATATAAAGGCTGCCTGCCTCCTTTGTAAAATTCAGCCAAATTAGAAGTTAAAAGATAATCTGCTATTGTCTTTGTAAGAGATGTGGAGCCAGCCTGTTACCAAATCCTTCTCTTCACTCAGACTGTCCTGTAGACTCTGACTATCAGCTGATCTTCAAAATTTCCACAGCATAACAGGCTTCTCAGATGACTGGTTTGCAATACTTTACACATCCTTGTTTTCCTCCAGAGTTATCTGGGACTGTTGTCTATCTGTCTAATCAGTAGGAATAGATTAATAAGCCTATCTTTCCTCAATAACCTCTGGGCATTCAGGAATGGCCTTATACTATGAATTTTGAAAGTCTTAGTGCCAGGGAAACACTATCCTGGCAGTTATTACAGAAAGTAACAAAATCTCAAATCCTCCAATGGCTTTGTGCTACAATTTCTAGCTTTGCAGGTTGAAACTGAAACCATGTTGTCTCTATCCAGTTTAGGGTTTTATCATCAAAGAATCTGTAAAAGAAACTTAGAGCTCCAAGACAAACATCCTTTCCGTAATAGACTTGATTTGTGTACCCACATATCTCTCTATTGTAGGAAAACTGCATACGTTTCTCAGGAAAAGACAGTAAAATCACTCTGCATGTTCCATCTGCTAATGGTGATCCATCTCACCAGCACAATTGCACAGTAATGTTCAGTCTGCACCCTAATGAGTCCCAGATCAATGTCTGTGACATCCCTGTTTCAATATTGGTGAGTCTGGCCCTTGAGCTGCTGCTTATTTACACTGTCTTAAGTGATGCCACTGTCATAGGACTGGCAACAATCAATATTTCATTAGTAAAACCTGCAGCTTGTTCTGACTGCTCAGGAAACCAAATGGTTTGTGTATTTAGAATATGTTTTTTAAAAGTACCTCTATTATTTGGTACCTTGATTTTTGATCTACTCAACATAAGCTAACTTCAGCTGTCCCAGAATTAATGCCTAAGTTTTCAAGAGATAAGAGCATTGCAATCTTCACTTGATACCAAGGAGAGACACATTTATCTAAGGCATCTTGTGCTGCAAGAAGAAAATGAAACAGGAAACAAAAAAAAATAAAAGGACTAAAAATCTGTGCAGGAAAAAGTCAAGTAAATTAGCAAGCATTTAAATGCATATCTGCACATTTGTTCAGATATCAACACATAAAACTGAAAAATAAAGATGCAAATCTCAGTAAAGTTTCACTTATAGCACACCCTTCAACTCAGTAATAAGAGTTGTAGTTTGGTGTTAGTCTTGGAATATTGAAGTCAATGAAGCTACAACTAATGCTTGTGTTTTAAAAACTCCCTTAAAAATCTATTACCTACATTGTTTCCTTTATGTCTTACACATTGAAAAGTACTCATTCCTCATCAGTAATACCAAAAAATATTTTCAGATGCAGGGTTCCTAAACATGGCAATTTGGAACAGCTGTATCAATGCCATAATTTCTTAAACATATATGAGTTAATCACACTGTCGAGTGTTTGTGGGTTAAAATCAAAGGGCAAACCGGTATGGGGGACATTGTTGTGGGAGTGTGCTATAGGCCCCCTGATCAAGAGGAGCAGGTAGATAACGCATTCCATAAACAGTTAGAAGTAGCCTCAAGTTCCCGGGCACTGATCCTTATGGGGGACTTCAACTACCCAGATATTTGCTGGGCAAGCAATACGGCCAGTCGTATGCAGTCCAGACAATTTCTGCAGTGTGTTGAAGACAATTTCCTGCTACAGATGGTGCAGGAGCCCACAAGGGGAGGGCGGCTGCTGGACCTTGTTTTCACTAACAAGGATGGACTTGTTAGGGAAGTGAAGGTTGGGGGCAGCTTAGGGCAAAGCGACCATGAAATGGTTCAGTTCATGATCCTGGGTGGAAGAAACAAGCCAAAAAGTAGGATAGCTACCCTGAATTTTGGTAGAGCTAACTTTGATCTCCTCCGCCACTTAATGGGGGCTATCCCGTGGGCTACGCTGTTTGAAGGAATGGGAGCCTGCGAGAGCTGGCTAGCATTCAAACAGCACTTCTTCCAAGCATAGGAATGATGCATCCCTTTGAGGAGGAAATGGGGAAAGAGAGGCAGAAGACCTGCATGGATGAACAGGGAGCTATTGAGCAAACTCAAAGAGAAGCAGAAGATCTATGAATCGTGGAAAAAGGGTCTGAGCACCTGGGAAGAATACAGGAATGTGGTCAGGGCCTGTAGGGATGCAACTAGGAAGGCTAAAGCCCTCTTGGAAATTAAGCTGGCAAGGGACATAAAGGATAATAAAAAGGGGTTTTTTAGACACGTGAACAGTAAGAGGATGTCCAGGGATAATGTAGGTCCCTTGCTGAATAAGGAGGGTGTCCTGGTTACGGGGGATGCTGAGAAAGTGGAGATATTGAATGCCGCCTTTGCTTCGGTCTTCACTTCAAAGGCCCCCCGGGACCCACAGACACTGGATGAGAGTAGGACTGATTGGGAAATGAAGAATTTCCCTCTGGTTCAAGTAGGGGAGGTCCAGGAGCGGCTCAAAGGGATTAATGCACACAAATCCATGGGCCCAGATGGGTTACATCCACGTGTGCTGAGGGAGCTGGCGGAGGTGATTGCTGAGCCGCTCTCTATCATCTTCGACAGGTCTTGGAGGACAGGAGAAGTGCCTGAAGACTGGAGGATAGCCAATGTCACTCCAGTCTTTAAAAAGGGCAAGAAGGAGGAACCTAGTAACTATAGGCCAGTCAGCCTCACCTCTGCCCCTGGAAAGGTAATGGAACAGCTTGTTCTGGATGCCATCTCCAAGCAATTGGAAGAGAAGAAGGTCATGAGGAGTAGTCAGCATGGATTCACTAAGGGGAAATCGTGCTCGACCAACCTCATAGCCTTCTACGATCTCATGACAGTCTGGGTAGATGGAGGGAGAGCAGTGGATGTCATCTACCTTGACTTCAGCAAGGCCTTTGATACTGTCTCCCATGACATCCTGATAGCAAAGCTGAGAAAGCATGGGATAGATGAGTGGACAGTGAGGTGGGTTGAGAATTGGCTGTCGGACCGAACCCAGAGGGTTGTGATTCGTGGAGTAGAATCTGACTGGAGGCCTGTTACCAGCGGTGTTCCCCAGGGCTCAGTGTTGGGTCCAGTCCTGTTTAATATCTTCATTGACGATCTTGATGAGGGAATAACATCCACCCTCAGCAAGTACGCCGATGATACAAAGCTGGGAGGGGTGGCTGACACGCAGGAGCACTGCGCTGCCATCCAGAGAGACCTGGACAGGCTGGAGAGCTGGGCAGTGAGTAACCAGATGAAGTTCAACAAAAGCAAGTGTAAAGTCTTGCACCTGGGAAGGAACAACTGTTTGTATCAGTACAGGCTGGGGGATGACCTGCTGGAGAAGAGCTCTGTGGAGAAGGACCTGGGGGTCCTGGTAGATGACAGGTTGGCCATGAGCCAGCAGTGTGCCTCGGTGGCCAAGAGAGCCAATGGGATCCTGGGATGCATCAGGAGGAGTGTAGCCAGCAGGTCAAAGGAGGTGATCCTCCCTCTCTACTCTGCCCTGGTCAGGCCCCACCTGGAGTATTGTGTCCAGTTCTGGGCTCCTTGGTATAAAAAGGACAGGGATCTCCTGGAAAGAGTCCAAAGAAGGGCTACGAAGATGATTAAGGGCCTAGAGCATCTCCCCTATGAGGAAAGGCTGAGTAAGCTGGGACTGTTCAGCCTTTAGAAGAGAAGACTAAGGGGGGACCTAATCAAAGTTTATAATTATCTGAAGCAGGGGATGCAGGGGGAATCAGCCAGCCCCTTTTCAGTGGTCTGTGGGGATAGGACAAGGGGCAATGGCTGCAAGTTGGAGCATAGGAAGTTCCGCACCAACATGCGGAAGAACTTTTTCACAGTGAGGGTGACTGAGCACTGGAATAGGCTGCCCAGGGGGGTGGTGGAGTCTCCTTCACTGGAGATATTCAAGACCCGCCTGGACGCCTATCTGAGCAATATGAGCTAGGGAGCCTGCTTTGGCAGGGGGGTTGAACCCGATGATCTCTCGAGGTCCCTTCCAACCCCTACAATTCTGTGATTCTGTGATTCTGTGATTCATTATATATGTGCTATCCATTGAATCTAAGCTTTTGCAACCTACAGAAGAATTTCATTATTGTTGAAAAGTCTTGAATTAATTACTACAGAGAACTTCAACTAATATAACATTTTTTTCTGCCTAAGGTTTGTCTAGAAATCATTTATCACAATTATTCAGTACATGTGCTCTGACTTTAGAACTATGTATCTTAATTACAAATACCAAACAAGAAGCAAGTGGAAAATCCTTGAACTACAACAAAGAGGAAAAAATATTGTGTGTGAGTCTATGAATGAATTTTAAACAATAAAAATAATTTTTCAGATATTTTTAGGACACCTCTGAAAGGAATTAGTGACTGAAATAATTTTCTAAATTAAGACAGCTTTCACAGAAACCTTTTTGCTTGAGTGCTTTGTGTTTTTTTATATCATTACTGAAAGAAAATATTTAGGTATCTTTATTCAGTTTCTGGGTATAAGTCAATTTTTATTCTTTGTTTAAATTTGTAAACCCAGATAATCATATTTCAAAATTTATTTGAAAAACATTTCTGTCTGCTGGGATAAAGATTTCATTATCTTTGAAATATTAGGCCAAAAATTTATGCCTCCAATTCTTCACTCATCTAAGATATTAAATTTGAAATCTTTCTCAGGAAAAAAACAAAAGTTACTACCTTTCCCTAATCATCAATTTGACAGTTAAGTGAGAAGGTGGAGGATTTTGCATCATTCTCTAAATTAGTTTACCTTTGTCAGGTGTTAGTGGATACTTGTAAGTGTTGCTTTGTTTCTTAAGTATGACAAAGAAGTGAGACTAGGGGCTGTAAGGACTGAATGCTCCTTAGGGAGTTTTTCTGACAACTTTGAGGAATGCAAATCGGTAGGATAGGATTGATTTTGCACGATAGTATTGGTAACATACAGGGTACAGGAAGGAATGGAAAAAAAATAATCCTGTAATAAGAAGCAGTATAGGAAACATTAAGAAGAAGAAAAATATTTATTCTATGCTAAGAAAGAGATGAACAATTGCACACAGAACAAAGTGTTATGTTGAAAATATGGAAAAAATAATAAGCTGAGGATAGAACAAATTATTCTTAGTGAAAAATGTAATAGATTTTTCTCTGAGAAATTCATGAGAAGAATAGTGAAGTTCAACATCTACTAGATTTAATTGATACTTTACGATTATTGAAAGGGTAGATTATGTGACCATAAATAATTTGAAACAGCAGAGATGTATGCCCAACAGTTGTGGTTGTAGCCTGCTAGAGTAAGCAAACTTACAATGTAAAAGCTATACAAAGTTGTTTTAATAGAGCCACACCCTTTGTATTTGAGAATTTTCTTTGGAGAGCAAGGAAGCATTCAGCAATATAACTTTAATGTTTTGGGGTTTGGTTTGTTGTTTCATTTGGTTTGTTGGGGTTTTTGTGTTTTTTGTTTATTTTTCTTTTTTTTTTTTTTTTCAATAAGGAGTAACACCTGAAGGCATGAGGTAGCAAGTCTCCCTTCCCTAAATAATCAAAACTATTTTCCTTAATAATAAATAATTGAATGAGACAATAATTGAAGTAAAAGAGATAGCTCTAATTCCTTATCTTGAATGATCAGCTCTCAAGTCCAGTAATGAGGTTTGCATATGTATCTCCAATCCTTTCACATACAGTTTCAAAGAAGATAAATAATGAAATATATAAGCCATTTAAGTGAAGTAATGAAGCACATGTCAATATTATACTTATGTCTACCTTCTAATATTATGACACCCTGTCTCCTAGTACCCTGCCTTTGGCCAATATGAGCTATGCAGACAGACTGCCAGCATTATTCCTCCTAATTCCTGGTCCCCTGGCCACCATTGTCAGCAGAGGCAAGATGCTGTCTCCATTGTTCATGTCAGGTCCAAATAGTTCTCTCATACCATACTGCTGTTGGCAGAGCCAAGAAGTGGCACAGCTCCTCCTCCTATATTCAGAAAGCCTTTCCATGATTGATGCTGCCAGATGACCCAGGATATTAAAGGTCCCTGCCTGTCTGCCAGAGCCATGGCATGGCTCACAATCCTGTGTTTGCTATCAGTCACTATTGTATAGCTGTGTTCTTTCTCATCATTCTTACTGCCTCAATAAAGGTTTGGGTGTTAGCATGTTGTCAGGCTCCATTACTGTTTAGACCACTTGTTAAGTGTTAGAGCTTTCTTGACAAAAAAAAAAAAAGATCCTTTAAAGGAAAACCTAAGCTTAACAGGCTGGTTGGTGCACAAGGCTGGATTTAATTCCCAGGGTGATCTGAAAACAATTTCCCATAATAATCTGAAAGATACTTTACCAGAGAGTATGTAGTTTTGGCTAGGCCTCTTTATTTGTGTCTTCCCCATCTGTTTTTTCCTGAATGGCCTCCTATCTATCTCTCTACATGAAGACTCCAATATGGGGTTGCCTTTTACACAAGGCATGAAAGAAGTTGAATATGGTTTGGGGTTTTCTATTTCTTTTCTCAGCTCTGAGAATAGGAATAAAAATTTAAGAAACCAGAAGCTGATCCTAGATATAAAACCAAATTTACAAATATAAAACTATGGGGTTGTTGCTGCCATTTTTTGGCTACAAACAAATGGATATGGATCTGAATTGCAGCATTTTTCCCTTTAAAATAACAGACTTGATATAAAAATAGAAAATAATTCTTTTTGCAAAACCATCATACTATATTCCATTTTTTGTTATTCATTATTATTTCCATTATTTATCTCTTATTTAGCAGTCCAGCACTGCAACGTAATTTTCAAGTTATTTATATAGAACATAAATATGATAAGAATCAAATACCAATAATACATTTAGGAATTGAATATTTGCCTCAAACATTGTTGGCAATACCTTCAATTTTAATATTTAAAAAAGAAACCATTTTAGGCATTTTTTCCATGAAAATGAGCTCTGCTTATTGAAAACATGTCTTCTCCTTCTGTTATTTCAGAAACATTGTGGTAAAGCAAATCCTTGACTGTTCAATGGAGTTCTGTAATTTCAGTTGTGACTGTAGTTGTGTTTTGTGAAGAGGGCTTCTGATAACTTATCCTTAAATTGAGAATGGAAATATTCATGAAAAGACATAAACGGCAGGCATCTGCTACACTTCAAATTTAAGTGTATACTTAGCTGTTAGCATATAATTGAGTACTCTTGACATAAAAGCATTTATGTCTCCTCAAAGTGCTTGGCCAAACTAGGGTCCAACATAAAAAAGACTAAAATATATTTCTTACACACAAAACTTCAATGTAGAAGCAAGCATCTGGCAGCCAAAGATTTAGTCCTGTTCTGTTTCATGCGATCTGTAACTTTGTCACTACTCAGTAATACTTTTCAGAATCAAAAGTGGTGCATGGGGCATGATAGCTCAGTGGAACTGTCCTCTCCCACATCAGCTTAACTAATTTGTCCCTACGCATTGCTCTGAAAGGTGTTCTTGCTTCACAGATCAAACCTGAGCTGCTAACACTATGATTATGATTTTTGAATGATGTTGTAACACAGTTTCTGGAGTGCAGACAGATTGACTCTCCATCCATTTTTGAACAAGTCTATACTGTCTTTGATGCATGAATGCTCTTGTAAATAAATTATAAACTAAATAAATTATAAGATTGCCTAACACATAAAGCCAGTATCTATTCTTTTCCTTCTCTGTGACCTACTTTCCCCATCTATTTTATAAGCATATTCTATCATAGTTCTTTTCTCTCTTCTGTTCATTTACATTCTATTTGCATGGTAATTTTTTCTCACACATACTATTTATTTTAAGATATGTCTCATTTTTCTGTTGAAATGTACATTTAGTATCTGATTTTGTGTGATGCCATCAAAGCATATTGAAAATCATGGCTGCTGTAGCAGAATAATTCTACATAGTTAAATAATAAAAAAAACACCCCCAAACAACAAAATTAAAAATCAAAACTAAACAAAAAATAACCCCATAATGCAATATATTGTAAGACCTATAACTATTGGAAGTTGAGCATGCATACGAATGTATCTTGTGAAAGTGATGTAAGGCCTCCCAATATATATATATAATTACTCACGATTTCATTCTGAAATAAAAGTTTGCAGATTTTAATAATGAATTCCAAATATACATCAAGTTGCAGAGAAAAAATATAAAGCCATCAAGCATCACATAGTCCAAAAATATAGTAAATATGATAAAATCAAGAAATAACATAATCTGCACCTATATATTCCAGATTTTGCTCCTTTGAGTTTATTTGTCCTTTACAGAGGTAACAGAAAACCATAACTTTGTGATACAAACTACAGTAGTGTAAAGAAGGAGTTATAACAGAGTAATAAAGATTCACAAGGCAAGTTGCTAGACTGTTATACAGTCCCTTCAAAATTAAAAAAAAAATAATTACATTCCACAGGTTACAAATACACACTTGGCAACTCAACCCCAGTTGATGCTGTACAACACAGAAGGAAGGCATTGCAGTTTTGCATGTGATTTTGAAACAAAAACATTTAGCTAAATTTAACATAATGCTTCAAAAGAGATAATATAGTATGTGTCAATTCATTTGTCTGCATTTCAGAGGGACATTTGATATCTCCCATTAACAAGCTCTTGTATATTACGGTAGCTTTAGGATAAATTATTTCCTCAGGAGGGAGAGGCTGTACCCAGTTGTTTAGACTATGCATCTGATAGCCTATATCACAATTTTAAGTACTGTTTTCTGTTCTTATTCAACTATGTTGATTTTCAGAGTCCTAACCAAGTTATATTTTCCCAACAATTAATTACATATGTAAAATAATATTAATATTTTGGTATGAAGGTGTCTTTCATGGGCAAGTCAGATTTGAGTAAAAAATATGAAAATGCTTCCAAAAATGCGTAATATTTAAAAAGAAAAATATATTTCAATTTTTAAAAAATCTAGAAAAATATCATTTTCACATTTGTTTTTTTAAACGAGCTGATTTTACATATTCAGTCTTAATAATTCACATAAATCTTTTACTTATCTTGACAATACAGACTTTTATTCCTTCAAAGTTTAGAGTGCTCCAAGAAAGAAAAAAGATGTTTTAAGTGTTTCAAGTGTTGTGTGTAGCCATAAGATATTTCTTTTAAACTTCTACTTTTGCATAGTCTTGACTTGATCTTTAATGACTCCTATGTTTTGGAGAGTTTTCATTCTATCATAGACAATCAGCAATTTCACAGACTCTTTGGTTCATCCCCATACATACAAACTCAGAAGTCATACAGAGAATGCATAATGAATGTCAATCCTATGTACCACTGCAGCTCTGCACAGGTTCCTCATTACAGGAGGAAGTAGCACTACTGTTGTGTTTTCGCAAATTACTATAACAAGAGGAAAGAAACTGGAATCACTACTTTATGCTTCATAGCTGTAGTCTCTGAAAGCAGAGAAATATAGACAAGAGTGCACTTTCCTCTTCCTGGCACGTTCCAAACTTTGCAAGAATGTTTGGCTTCATTTTTTTCTCTTAAAGATTCTCCATCCCTTGTGCTCCAGAGACAAGCTAGCATCTTATTGTAGCAGTTCACACAGTTCCTATCTCTATGTTCATAAAGAAGTGCAGCAAAAAAATAATTTGCATTCAATTAGATATCATTAAAAAGTCAAAGTACTTTAATTACACTTGCAATTTCAAGATATTTGCAGGACAGTCTATCAGAAAATTCCATGAAGCAGTAGGAGAGGAGTCATTCTTTTATCATTTGAAATAAACCTTGAAAAATTTTGAGGAGAATCAAAGATCAGGAGTCATTCTAATTCCTCAGATATTCATATTTCTACAGATTTTTCCAATTACCACTAAGTGTAACAGGCCTTAAAACAAAGAGCTGGTTATTCCTTTGAGCAATACTGTTAAAGGACTAAGCCTGAAACCATCTAGAGATTATTTTCACTTGAAATGTAAATTTGACTCTATTCTTTCTGATTTATTACTAGCCATTTTTGCTAAATTGCTCTTATTTGCTAAATTGTCTCCTTTTGAAATTGCCTTCCTTTGACAGTCAGGTGAATAAGGTCAGATCAAGAGATAATTTTTTGAAATCATCTTCCAAGTTCTTACAATGGTTTTCATTTTCCATGGTGGGTTTAATAAATGAAATTAAGCTTCATTACTTCCATGAATTAACTAAATGGTTTAAAATTGCTCTAACTTCTCTAAAAAGCAGGTATCAGGAGAAGTGATGAACATCTTTGCCACATCACATGGTAGAGAAACTTAAGTACTGAAGGGGGCCCCGTGTTTAAAGAACTGATCTTCCATTGGAGTACTGCCCTCACTACACTGCGTATTCTGCTTGTAATTATAAAGGCCTTTGTCTCAGATATGTTCAACCATGTAAGCTAATTCTTGAATTTTGTTGTGGTTAAACCCCAGCTGGTAACTAAGCACCCCATAGCTCCTTGGTCACTCCCCTCGCTGCTAAGAGAATGAGGAGAAAAAGACCTAATGGGCTGAGGTAAAGGAAGTTTAAAAGGATAAAAAGGGAAGATAATAATAATAATAATAATAATAATAATAACATAACAATCATTATAGTAAAAATAACAACAAACCCAACAATAATATCAATAACACAAGTGATGCACAAATGTGATTGCTCACCACCTGTGAAAGGAAAAAAGAAACAAGTATGCCCAGGTCTGTTTCCTAGCAGTGATGCAACCTTCTGTCTCCCCAGTTATATATGAAGCATGACATTATATGAAAGGAAATATCCCTGTGGCCAGTCTGGGGTAGCTGCCCTGGCTGTGCTCTCCCAGCTTCCTGTGCACCTGTAAGAGTGTGAGAAGCTGAAATGTCCTTGACTTTGTGTAGGCACAACTACTGCCCAGCAACAATCAAAACCACCAGCATGTTATCAACATTATTCTCTTACTCTAATCCAACACACACAGGACTATACTGGCTACTAGAAAGAAAACCAACTCTGTCTCAGGTGAAACCAGGAAAACTTTAAGCACTTTTTTAAGATAAAGCATACTGGTGTATCTAATTTTTCTTTTATTTTGCCTAATACCCTCACTGTAACTACACAAAAATTCCCTGTTTGTAATTTATTTTTCCCTAAGATTCACAAATATTTGGGTAGCAGAAAAGTGAGCAAGACATTACACACAATTTTTATGAGAATTGGGAAAACTATCTATTAAAGATGAGTCATCTTCCTACAATGAAGTGTTAGTAGCTAGCAAAAGGAACCCAGGGATTTCAGGATCATAATGACATGCTATTAATTTTAGTCCTTGGCTCTTATTGCAGCATCTTTTGCAATATGAAAGCTGACCACAGACTTCCTCTATATATAGAAAAGTTATATGTATTTCTTACTGCAAATGGGGACATGATTTCTTTTTCACTTTGCCTTTTTTTTTTTTTAGTGGTCTCCAGCTACTTCACTAGTGTACATGCAGGAGGAAAAAGATGCAAAATTGCAGTAATAATTTCTTTAAGGATCTCACATGAGATCATTGTCATAGCAGGGAACACAGTACACATGCCTATATTAAGGGCAGAATCTTTCATTGGTAGCCTACTGTGTATGTGTGTAAATTAGCCATACACTGTTTAAGTTGTTGCTGTTTGGGTTTTTTTTGTCTGTTCCTTCTCCCTTCCTATTTTAATATATAACAGTTTGTTTGCTTTTATCATTGCCTTTCATTTGCTTCTCTTTCCGCATCCTGCCTTCCATCACTCTTTTTCAACATTAATGGACTAACACTGGAAATTTCATACCCACCCAAATGAATTGCCAGTATTGATCTGCATTGGAAAGTTCCTACATAATGTCACCTCAGTGACCACTGTATTCCCACAATAATAACCAGCTACATTTCCTCAGGAAACATTTTTATATCTAGTGGCAGATAGAAGCTTTAAATACAATACTTTACAGACTGCGATACTTTTTCTGTGATGCATTTACAGAAGTATCTGTCTGAAAAACTTTCAAACTATATTCCAAGTTCTGCAATGTTACAATACACAACCAAACTGTAAAGTTTCTCAGTTACGATAGTCAGTCTCAAAACTTCTGTTTGAATAACCTGGAAATCTGAAGTCTTTCTAACAACCTTTCTAATGTTCAAAATTCAAAAGGGATTATACCTGTTTGTTGTCTGCATTTTCATATTACAATTGGGCAACAAGAAAATACTACTGAAAAGTTTATCCTCCATATCACTGTAGACCTAACAGTGACAAGAATTTTTTAGTGAGAATTATCAAGACATTAAAAATGGCTACAGTTCATACTGAGTAAAAGGACTAAGGGACCAGAATCAAAGGAAAAGACAAAAGAAGGAAATGAGACCCACAGTTCAAAATCACTGCCCTAGATTTTCTCCAGGTACCACCTGCTCAGCAGTAATCAAATAAAGGAGGCAAGCAGAAGTAAAAATACTACCACTTTTCTGAGAGGCAGATAACCTAAGAATCAGAGCAGTGAAAGCTTTCCATTTATTCACAGATGTAGTTCCTGCATAATGTATTTGGCAGAAAGAAGAGTACAGTTGGCTCTTACTTAATAAATAGATATTCTAAAGCAGGTTGAGGTGATTTTGAGAGCTAAAAGTTGCACAGTAGTCAAGAATATAGGACATCATCAGGATAATCTCCAAGTCCTTTCCCAAAAGACCAAGCATAACTCCAGAACAAGTTTTTTCATTACCAATAGCAATAAGCAAGTAAGAAGATGTCACTATCACAAATTCTGAGTTCTACTCAAATAATTTTTTCTGGTTTCATTCATTGCAGCACAGCAACCTGCAGTGCAGACTGGTGAACTGAGAGAAGCACAGAATCACTAGGTTGGAAAAGACCTTTGAGATCATTGAGTCCAACCATACTCATCCTCTACTAAACCACATCCCTGATCACCTTATCTACCCATCTTTTAAATACATCCAGGAATGGTGACTCAACCACCTCCGTGGGCAGCCTGTTCCAATGCCCAATAACCGTTTCAGTGAATATTTTTTTCCTAATGTCTAATCTGAACCTGCCCTGGCACAGCTTGAGTCCATTCCTGTCTCTTGGGTGAAGAGGCTCTCTCCCACCTCTCTACAAACTCCTTTCAGATAATTGTAGGTGGTGATAATGTCTCCCCTAAGCCTCCTCTTCTCCAGGCTAAACAACCCCAGCTCCCTCAGATGATCCTCTTAAGGTTTGCTCTCCAGCCTCTTCACCAGCCTCGTTGCCCTTCTCTGGGCACACTCCAGGACCTCAATGTCTTCCTTGTAGTGAGGATCCCAGAACTGGACACAGTACTTGAGGTGCGGTCTCACCAGTACAAAGTACAGGGACACAATCACTTCCCTGGACCCACTGGGCATGCTGTTTCTTATACAAGCCAAGATGCCATTGGCCTTCTTGGCCACCCGGACACATTGGTGACTCATATTGGTCTCAGCCCATGGATCCAGCCTGTCCAGATCCCTTTGAAGAGCCTCCCTACCCTTGAGCAGATCAACACTTTCTCCAGCTTAGTGTCATCCGCACACTTGTTGATGGAATATTCAATCCCTTCATCCAGGTCATTAATAAATATACCGAACAGAATTGGACCATGTACTGAGCCCTGGTGAACACTTGTGACCAGCCTCCAGTGGGATTTAGTTCCATTTACCACAACTCTTTGGACCAAGCTGTCCAGCCAGTATTTTTACCTAGCAAAGGGTGTGCCTGTGCAGGCCAGCAGCAGCCAGTTTCTCAATCAGCATGCTGTGAGAAACTGTGTCAAAGGCTTTGCTGAAGTCCAAGTACACTACATCCACAGCCTTTCCTTCATCGACTGAACAAGTTCCCTTGTCATAGAAGGGGATCAGGTTAGTTTGGCAGGACCTGCCTTTCATAAACCCATGTTGACTGGGCCTGATTAATTGGTTGTCATGCGTGTGCTGTGTGATAGCACTCAAGATGAGCTCCATGATCTTGCCCGGCACTGAGGTCAGACTGACAAGCGTGTAGTTTTCCTGGTCAGGGTTCCCTCTGACCCTTCTTGTAAATGGGTGTAACATTTACCAGTCTCTGGTTATGTGGAACTTCCCCACTCAGCCAGGAATGAAAAAGAAAGGGGTTTGGCAAGCAAGTCTGCCTGGTCCCTTGATACACTTGGGTGGAACCCGTCCAGTCCCACAGACTTCTGAATGTCTAAATGGCCTAGAAAATTTATAGATTCCAGCTCTATGGCCCCATGCAGTGTTACTAAGATTCATAGTTGCTACCTGTAGATGACCAATCTATTCATAGCAGTTTCTTCAGAAAGTTTAATTTCCTTCTCTCACTTCAGGAGAATGAGACATTTGTAATTTCCTTATAAGTATTTGTCACGTGAAAGTAATGGCTGACTATCTTCCTTTCAGGATGTCTAATTGTGACATAACATCATGTTTAACCAATTGCTGCCAATGAATCATGTATGTTTGAGTTTCATACTATGAGTAGCCATATTTAAGGTTACAGAAAGATAAAGGCTTAAAGTACAAAAATATACAGGTAAGGATTTTTAAAGCCATGGTATTCCTGACAGTTTGTTTTGCCTGACTCAATGTATATCACCCTTGGAGCTGGACGTTAGATGGAAGTACTTAATTATATGTGTACATTTTGCATAATGAGTCTACAATATTCTTTTTAAGCAAAGCTTAATTTAAAATTTACACAACTCTTTTGCCAACCTGGAAATTAAGCAGAATTGATTAACTATGAATACTGTTAAGAATTGTCATTTTGCTCTAATTCTCTAAATAAGGTAAATATTTGGGAATTCTGATACTTGACTCACCTTTCTGCTTCAATGATTTTCAGTTAACCTCTTATATTTAATTAATTGAAATTGTCTTTCTTCTAGTAAATGATTGAATAAATAAATAAATAAACCTGAAAGTCATCTGAATGCATTTTTCACACACCCACAAGAAACTTCCTAACAGAAGATATATGGTTCTGTTTTGCATACAAAACTTTTCCTAGAATTCTGTTGCCAACTTTGTTTAATTATCACTTGGCAGTGATAGATCCCAGCTGTTACATGCCTGCACAACACATGCATTGAACTATTCAGCATATACAGACCTTATATTACTTTTGTCAAGCAAGTGAACAAAAGAATTTGCAAATACAAAAAAATCAAAACCAAACCTACAACTAATTTTATCAAGAAGAGTGAATTGACTAACCTTAATGAATTACTTTAATTGCCTCATCAGAAAAAAAATATCAAAGAGCTCTAACTGAAACCAAATCATGTTAAAACTTGAATATCTGTAAAAAACAGACTTCACTGGCAGCCAAATTTGTGTTAAAAGAAAGCTTGTATTGTTGCTTATTGTACTTTATATGTTACTTGAATAAAGTGTGTATCATTCCTCAGTATTATTAATTCAGGATCTTTCACTAACACACCACACAAAATTAATTGAAAATGGTTCTAAGGACTACAGAAAAGGTTTTAGCTTCCTTCTTCATTAAACAAATTCCCAGAGTTTATTTTGTTACTGAAGACTCCCTAGATTCTGCCAGCCTAAGGATTTTACCACCCTGATCTAAATTCAAGTCTTCTGCTTTGCTGTGTATTCTGTTGTTAGTAGACAAGCAGGCTGGATACCTTAGAAATCTGTGTTAAGGAGTTCCCCAACGATGTGCATTACACACAGCACTGTTGTTCAGGGGGTATTTATGGGCTTCTAAGTCAATAACTGAATCCAGGCTCCATATGCCAAATATAACCCTGCACCAGCTGGTTGAAAAGCTGTTTCTCTCCCTCTCAGGGATAGCTTTGGGTAAAATATTCATGACTCGAAAAAGAGGCCTTGGAAGTTATTGCTTTTATAAATGGAAAGAAAAATTAATTCTATGCTTAAAGGATAGAAGAAGCCATTTAACTTTATGTTCTCCTTTTTCCCATACTTACTCAATTCAAATAGTCATTTAATAGTTTTCTGGTAGTGGTGTCACTTGTCTAGAAATAGCTTTCTTTTTAACCCTAGTTTATGAAATAAACACTGGTGTGGAATTCAAGTATTTTGATCAGAGTATGAAAAGCTATTATTAGGTGTGGGTGAATTTCTAAAGGTATTCAGATCTGCAGACATTCATTAGAAATGTTTAATCTACTAGATCACTGACAACCTGGAGGATGAAAGAATATTTGTGTGTCTGTGTGTGCATTCATGTTATCAGTTGCTCAAACAGCAAATGCGTCAGCCAACACTAACTACTATTCCACAAAGAGGCAGTTCTATTTATGTTAACGTCAGATGCTAAGATACATTGCTTATCTGACCACTGAAAGCATAAGGTCACTGTAAGATTTTGGTTTATTTTCAGAATCACAGAATCACAAGGTTGGAAAAGACTTTTAAGATCATCAAATCCAACCATTGAATCCTAAACTAAACCATATCCCTAAGAATTTCATCTACCCTTTTTTTGAACACATCCAGGGAAGGTGACTCGACCACCTCCCTGGGCAGCCTGTTCCAGGCCCTGACAACTCTTTCTGTAAAATTTTTTTTTTCTAACATCCAATCTAAACCTGCCCTGGCACAGCTTCATGCCATTCCCCCTTGTCCTATCACCTGGCTGAAGAGACCATCACCTATGTCTCTATAACCTCCCTTCAGATAGTCGTAGGCGGTGATAAGGTCTCCCCTCAGCCTCCTCTTCTCTAAGCTAAACAGCCCCAGCTCCCTCAGATGGTCCCTTCTCCTATTACGTAGAAGGACACCTCATTACATGATTAGAGCACAGTAAGTGAATAAAAACATTCATAGTGAATAGTGAAACTCTAGCCAGAAATCATGCAAAGTTGCATTATGTAGGAATTGTGGGGAATTGGCAAGGTAAGGCAAGACAATTCAATTAATCTTCACTTAAGAAAATAACTTCAAACACCAAAAAAGTGAGATATAGTTTTCCTAATTTTTGCTGTTGTTAAAAACCAAAACCCAATTATTTTGTGAAAAACAGGTATAGATCTGGAAATGGTTGGTTCTCTGTTTGTGTCCTACCAGTGTTTATTTTCATGAGTTTCAGAATGTTCCCTCTATTCTGTTTTTAGAAATGAAAAATATATTAACAATGAACAGTCTCAGCAAAACAAAAATAACTGAAAATTTTGCTACCTAATATTTATGTAATTTCAGAACTTTGTCTGTCTCCCCAAGTTAAAAAAAAAAGCTCCAACTAGATATTGAAAAACATTTTTCAGATGTTTTAAAACATTATCTGAGATGTCACAGAATCATAGAATTATGTCCATACAATAAAAACAAACATAAAACCTGAATATTATATATGAAAGTATTATCTCGTTATTTATCCATCAATGAATGCCTTTCATTCTTTAAGGGTCCGATGATTTAGTCAGTTTGAAAGCTCTGATCTGAGCTCTAAGTATCACTATTAATAGGCTTCATTTCACTTAGTTTCACTCAATGCAGTTATATATCATTAAGTTTATTTCTATTGTGGGTCTTCAAGCTAAAGTTTTAGTCATTATATAAGTCCCAATTCGCTCATTATTGAGTACTCTGTGACAGAAATGGTATCCTTAAATAACCAGAAGTATCACAACTGTCTTTTATATTATGAGGTAATAGTTTGGACACAGAGGAAAAAGCAATGCTGCGTTCCATCTCTCTTCCACACATCCTAGGCAATACTGTCATCTTGCAACCCATCTGAAAAAATAAAATAAACAGCTGCCATACTACATGTGTGAATGAAAGAAGTTCTAGCTGCACCTACAGCACTTGAGGTAGCTATGGCAGACAACTGCAGAGCTCCGTCCTTCCAGGTGGCAGGATGTTTCTTCCTTGCTCCCATCAGATGTTTTCTGTCTTCAGTTTGAGAGAGACAATGTAGCGAAGATTTGGTTTTCACATCACGTCAGAATCATAGAGTCATTTTGGTTGGAAAAGTCACTGAAGATCATCAAGTCTAACCATTAATCTAGCACTGCTAAGTCCAACCACTATACTATGTCCATAAGCACCATATCTATGCCTCTTTTAAATACCTTCAGGGATGGTGACTCAACCACTTCCCTAGGCAGCCTCTTCCAATGCTTTACAACCTTTTTGGTGAGAAATTCTTCCTGATAACCAATTCAAACTTCTCCTGACACAACTTGAAGACATTTCCTCTTGTCCTATTGCTCATTACGTGGGAGAAGAAACCAACACCCACTTGAATACAGCCTACTTTCAGGTGCTTGTTAGAGAGCTATAATGTCTCCCATCAGACTCCTTTTCCCTGGGCTAATCAACCACAGTTCCCTCTGCTGCTTCTGTTCTCTAGACCATTCACCAGCTTCTTTGCTCTTCTTTGCTCACATATGTGTAGTGGGCTGACTTGATTGAAATGTAATTTCTGTAAATGAAGCTTCATATCTTGCAGGTCTGATGCACAAGGAATAAGAAACTGTGGGCAATAACTTCTTCAATTGACATAGCTGTAACTGGAAGACAATACATGCCCACAGCCTTGCTCATCTGAAATCGTATGGGGGAATATTAAAGGGACAAAATGGTAGAATTTGGACAGAGGAAAACATGCAAACTCCATGGATGTTTACAGAGTACTGATATTGAGATAAAATGCTCATATCAAAACTAGACTTCAATCTATATTCTAAATGAAGGAAGATGTGTGGATGTGGCAAAAAAGAGAGGGAGGCACAAAACAACAATGAACAAAAAATGAATTAACACAATAAACAGTGGCTGTCACTGAGAGGGTTCTCAGAAAGGCAGGCACTCTAGGATTCAAATTTTCATTGCAGTTCTGAATTTCTTCAATGCCATGCTGCATCTGTAATTAATTGTGGATGAACTAGGTATTATTTATATATTTGTCTGCATTCATACTAGTTCTTTCCTTTTCAGAAAAAATTAGAGTTACCATAAAGGATGAATAATTAGTGGAAATGATAAAGATAATAGAGTTGTGTGAAGTACCCTTAAAAATTAGATTCATCAGTCTACAACAGATATGATTCAATGTTCCAGATGAGAACCAATGTGATTGTCAAGGATCATTAGCTCCGACCTTGCTTTAATCTATGTGACTTGCACAATGGAAATGGAGTCTTGAAAATGATTGACCGAATCTTGCTTCTCTATCACTTAGCACTAGCAGTGACACTACATTATTTTGGCATAGTATATAGCATTGCCTCAGTCAGCTTTCAAGCGAGAGTCTGGCATCTTTGGTAAAAACAATGGGTATTATTTGAATCCCTTCTTTATGATCAACAGTAATTGCAATTTTGCTGCCTGCTTCCAGAGTGATAGAAGAGGCTCTTTGTGAGCCTTTGAGTCAAAATCTGCCAGGCAGAAATTATTTTGCCAAAACAAAGCATATTGTCTGAGAAGTTAGGAATTTCATCCATTAACATATTTCAATATGTCAATTAAATTAGTCTAAGATCTCACAACAGCTCATTCCTTGCAGCATGTTCTACTCCCAGTTCACCACCTGACAGCTATTTCTGCTAAACAATTAACATCCTTGTGTCACCAGAAACAAATAAAATAACCCATAGCTTTTATAATAGCATTAGACTCTACTAATTTGTATTTTGAAGTATTTCACATGGCATTTGTAAATTTGTAAATTTCAATATTTTTAATGACACAGACCAAATTACTTGGCATTGTTCGCAAAAAAAAAAAAAAAAGAAAAGAAAACAAAAAACCAAACCTCCAGGCTTCATTCAAGTAAAGTAAAGTTCTATCCTGAGAAGTAGCCTTTGAGTAAGAGGTTAAAATGATAGAATGTGGCCATTGTTCTTAGAAAGTGATTGGAAAACAAATTACTAGAGAGTTAGGAAAAATAAATATTCTGGATCATGGTGAAGACTGGAAAGAAACAGAAATGACCACTTGAAGACACTTTTACCAGAAATTTAGTTTAGCACGTTGAGGTGTTAAATATTCTGAAGTTCAGGATCACCAGCAAAATTAACTAAAATTTTAGCTGCTGAAATTGTAAATTTATTTCTATTTTCCTTTTTTTTCCTCTGTTTTCATATTTGTTTTCTTTCACTTGCCTTGGATTAAAAAAATAGAAAACAGTAAATACAAATAATAAATGAGACAAAGCAAAGATTTTTCACAGGAAATTGGGGTAGTTATATGTAAATTACCATAAGAACATATATAGAGAAGAAAGTACTTCAATGAAGAAATTTTTTATTTTTTTTTTTTAAACTGGTAAGGTTAGAGCAAAAGAAAAAAATGAAAAGAGCAGAGTAAAATGCAATAAAATTGACCAAAAAGAAGCTAAGTATAACAATTAAACATTCTATTAAAAAATCCAGATTGTTAAAACTGTATTATTTTAAGGTAAGATCAAAAATTAGCAGTTAGTCAGTGGTCAATAGCTAGCACACTTTCTGAGGCTAGTAACAAGCACTACACCCTAGGGATCCATATTGGTCCAATCCTGTTTAGAATCTTCAGTAACCAGCTGGGGGCTTCCGGACAGGAGGGTAGATTTGTAGAAGAAGAACTTTTGAGAACAAGCTGAAACATGTAAGGTTCTCTTGAAACAAAAAGGAATACTTTTTTACTGGTAGTGACTAAGCACAGGCACAAATTTCCCAGAAAGGTAGTGGAGTCTCCATCCTTGGAGTTGTTCAAAAAGTCATCTAGAAGTGGTCCTGGAAAACCAGCTCTTGGACCATATGACCTTTAGAGGTCCCTTACAATCTTAATATCACTACCTAGTATTATTTATATAAATAGATTAAAGAAACCATTATAGATGCAAATTAGAATATGATTAATTTTTGGATGTGACTTTTGGAAATTAATGAAATAATGTCCTAAGTTTTAATGGAGTGTTTAGCTTTTCTAGATATTTGAAAATAGATATTTTGAAGACACATTCACATCTGTTTTCTGAAAGTTATTTCTGAAAAAGGGGTTTGCTTTCAAGAAATTATTTTTAATTATCATATTAAAAATGTCATGTTACAGAATGATGTAGAAAACTTAAATTGCAAAATCAAGGGTGATCTGCTGTATTTAGGGAGAAAAATCACTGTTCAGTGTGCCCTCACAGCATACTTGCTAGTGGGACAGAGTGAGAAACAGAATGCTTTGATGTGCAAGTAATTTTCAGCAACAGTGAAAAATATTGATATGTTGTCAACACTGGTTTGGTCACAAAATCAAAACACAACACCACATAGACTTGTGGAATCATAGAATATAATGAGTTGGAAGGAGCTCATAAGGATCATGAAGTCCAACTCCTGACTCCACACCGGGCCAGCCAAGTCAGAGCATTTGACTGAGTGCATCATCCAGATGCTTCTTTAACTCAGTCAAGCTCAGGACTGTGACTACTACCTTGGCAAGCCTGTCCCAGTGCCTGACCAACCACAGTCTCAATAAAGAACCTCTTCTTAATGTCCAACCTAAACCTCTCCTGTTGTTGCTTCATGCCAATCCGTCAGGTCTATCGCTGGTCACCAAAAAGACGAGATCAACACCTGCCCTTTCCTCCCTTCTCATCAGGAAACCATGGAACACGATGAGGTCTCCCCTTAGTCTCCTTTACTCCAGGCTGAACAAAACAAGGGACTTCAGCCTCTCCTAGTAAGTCTTCCCCTGCAGATCATTCACCAACCTTGTTGCCCTCCTCTGGACTCTCTGCAATAGTTTCATGTCTGTATTGTACTGTGGTGCCCAAAACCACACACAGTATTCATGGTGAGGCTGCAGCAGCACAGTGTAGAGCAGAACAGTCACCATCCCTGGACACATGTTCTACTATAAAGAAGCACACTAAAATTTGCATTGCTATACTGCCTGATTCATTTTTTGTACCAATCAGTAAGTAGAGATATCTATCACCTCAAAAAGAGGAAAATGGGGGAGAGAAAAAGAGGAAGACAGAAAAAAAAAGAAGAAAAGAAGGAAAAGAAGAAAAAGGGAAAAGAGCTAGAAGGGGGGAAAAGGAAGAAGGGGAGATTGAGAAAATGAAAAAGGGAAAAAAAAAGACAAAAAGAGAAAATGAGAAAAAGGGAAAATGGAAAGGAAAACAAAAGAGGGTAAAAATGAAGAGAAGGAAAAGAACAAACAAAGGAAAAAAGGAAAATTCCTTCACTATCCGACAAAGATAAAAGAACCACACTAGAAACTTTAAAATTACCATAGATGTTTAAGTTGCAATGCAATTATGTTGACCCATCCCACGGGTTCTTCCACATTCATATAACTTATATTAAATAGTTTCTTTGTGAAAGCATTTAATGGTGTTTATAGAAACTCAGGGTAACAAGTTCATTATAGTCATATGGAAAGATTTAGTATTTATGCTCATAAATTGCACTTCTATTCTCTAGGACTAATTTCTGTCTTTGACTTCTCTGCTGAATTCAGGCATATGATTTACTTTGCTTGTTTTGTTCTACCTCCAATTTTATTCCTGCTTTATATCTGTCTTTTTTATTTTAAACCACAGTCGTCTAAACACACTGCTTAACTGTCATCATGAGCACTGCTGTTGATTTAGGGTATTAGGTATTTAGGATAAAACCTTTTGACTGTAAATAGCTCACAATATTGATGATTTCTTATTCTGAATATTTTCAATATCTTGCATAATAAGACTTTTGGTTTTCCTATTTCTGCCATAGAATAAAAATCTGTTTTGTTACACTGTAATGGAACAGTATGGAACTTGGCTAGGTTATTGTTGCAAGTATTAACTGGGAACAAGGGAGAAAACTTATGAAGGAGCACTGAAAAATAGAGATTGAATTTGGAAATGTGAAGAAGGTCCACACTAAATTTTAACAGTGATACATGAATTTACCTGAAGAAAGGGAGAGTTACACCTACAATGAAAGGCCAAACCATAGACTTAGGTCATTGTTGTCATCATCATCTTCACTATCATCAAGAACAGTGCGATTTGCATTTCTAGAAAATTCTTATTTCTGGCTCCATGCTGTTGGTTTTGATACTCAAGCTAGCAAGTCTTTATAATAATAGTGGTGGTGTAAGTACATGAGTGGTAAGCAGTTTATGTGGTTCATTTGCTAACTGTAAGAATTGAATTGGTGTAATGCCACATTCCTGTTACTGAAATATTACATGCAAAAATCAGGTAAATTAAAGAGTTGAGTATTTTGCTTATCTTTTCATAGATTTAATGTCATAAATCCACAGGGAGTGATGGAAAGATGTACTTCTAAGGTGATATTTGCTGCATATATATTGAATGATGTTTTAAATGTTATTGGAAAAGGAAGTGAATGTCTCTGACACAATGTGTCTGATGAGGCCCACTATCTACACAAACTGTCAAGGAGCTAGAAGATTACTTTATTGTACATCTTCAAGCTTCTGTAACAGTCTGTTAGTAGAAACAAGTTAGTGTACCAGCATCCCCCCTACCCCGCATGTCCCATCTAGATATGCAAGGTTTGGTAATCAGAGACACCAGCTCCAGAGTAAAAATTCAAATCTTCTGAAGTAACTGGTTGTAACTCAACCTTAACTGACTGTGCCAACCTCTGACCATTGTATTTAGTTGGTCTTACACACTCTCCATGAAGACAGAAAGTTATTGGCCTATTCTAATAAAAAATAGTTTCTAACTAAAAATTTAATTATTACTTACATTATTTTAAGTAATCTTACCAAAGCAGTCTTGGGAAAATAATAAACCACAGTGTAGCCACACTGCATAAACCCTATGTGTTGTTATATGCATAGGTTGTCATCAATCTTGATATTGCTTCCTCTATCAAATCCCACCTCACACCAGGCTTTTCTGAACATCTGCCTTTTTAAATCCAGAATTTTTTATCCTTTTAGCTGAAAGGCTGACAATCAAAAGCACTATCCTTAGTTTATGCTATTGTCCTGCAGATTTTTGTTTTCACTTTTTGTTCCAAAAAAGGCCATGATAGTTTTTGATCAAAAAAAAAAACCAAACAAAACAAAAAAAAAACCCAAAGAAACTTATGTTCCTCACAGCTGTGTTTTAACAGGAATTGGTCGTAAATCTTTTTACTTTTCCTCCTCTATATTATTCCAGATTAGTGGCCTGTTTATCACAAAAAGGTTATTGGCTACTTGTAGTGTTTCCTTTTTTGTGATGGACTTGTCTTTCATTTATTTGTTTATTATTACCTTAAAGAAGTATGTTCATATGTCCTCATTCTTTCAGGGTCCAACAATTTTCTGTATGGTGTATAATTAATGTAGTAATGCATATATAGCCAAGAAGCCTTGAAGTATATCTTTAAATAGAATAGACTAAAGTAATTATGAATTTCTGGTACTATAGATTCAAAAAATGAGTCAATACTTGTGATTCTATATGTAAAAGTGCCTCTGTATACCGATGTCTTCTGCCAAATATTTCTCCTTCTGATATTTATGCCTATACCTGGGAGAGGCAACAAAGAAAGGCATTCACAAAAACATTTGGAAGTGAAGAATCTCATGTAGCCTCAACTTACTGTCATCTTTCCAGAAGATGTTATCATGGTTTATTATCATGTGGGAGCTACACAGGGTCTTGTTCCTGACTGAGGGCATCAGGAATGTGATTGTATGGGAAGAAAATTAAAAGGACAATCACAGCCTTTTCCTCATAGCTCAAGATTAGCAGAGTTTGTCTGGACAGCATAGATTACACTATACAAGTGGATGACCACTTGATACCATATGACCAGGTTTATATATTACATCAGCCAGGTCTATCAAACTCTGAAAAAAAGAAATATATGGTTTCAAATTTCCTTTTTGTACAGACATACATATATCGCATTAATGTTGATAGAGCAATTTATTTTCTCTTTTTTTTTTTTTTCCTTGGCAGTTATTTTCCATAATGCTCTCTTTGGTGTCTGTTTTTGCCTTGCTTAGTGATAAATGTATTCTCTTCCCTTATAATGATATATTAAAAATTTTTTTTTCTCCTTACATTTCCAGATCTGTCATATTTTTTCATTACCTATTTTTAACAATGAATAATCTAGAATATCTATTATCGTAGAATCTATACTATGATATTAGTATAGTGAAAATAAAAAGAAATATTCAATGCTACTGACATATTTAAAACTACAACCACATTAAAGATGCTACCAGCAACTTCCTTATCCCCAAAGTAGAAAACATACTATCACTGATAAAATCAAAGAAACAATAACCAACTGCCAACAGATCTGTCCCTGTCATACCCCTACCAATAACTGTTTGAAAAAATAAACATAATTACTTATTAAAATTGGAGTCTGAAAGAGGCCGAGAACTCCTTTGCTTGAATGCCTTAAATGATGTAATAGATAATCTGTAAAAAGACATGAGCATTGTACTGTTGCCCTCATTTTCCTTAGTTATTATTTTCTTTTTGCTATTGCTATTTCTATAAACATACTAGTAAGTTCCCTTTTAAGAACAGGAGGTGATATTGCAAAACAGTAAAAATCAGCTGTGTCCCACTCTATATTTTTTATTGTATAGACTGATAAGGGCCCAAGCATTATAGTACAAGTTTATAGCAAGTATAAACTCAGCCAAGGAAGCATCACAAACAGGTCCAGTTATCTCAATTTTTAAGAGGAGTATAATTAAAGATACAACTTTTGTAGCTCAAGATTTTTGAGCAAACTTACAAGGCATCTTCTGGATATGGTCCCCTGTTGCAGTTTAGAAGAGCACTCACAGTGTTCGCTTGTCAGCACTGGGGAAAAACACATCTGACTTTCCTGACTAGAAGTCTAACATGAGTATGTTTTATAAAAAGCAAGGGTTTTTAGTCTTATTCCAAACTATAGTGATCAAAAGTAGGGGTGACTTCCTGATCATATGATGTAGTATCCTTTCTATAGCCTTTCCCCCTTTCTTTCTTTCCTAAATGAAATCTTCACTACCTTCATTACTTCCCAAATAATCTATCCTATTTATTCTTACCTTTTTGGCTGATTTGATACCCTTGTTTTTGGAACTTAGCTTTGCCTTGGTAATCTCCACTTAGCTAGTGACCTGCTAAGAAACTGGACCCTCTCCTGTAAAATCACACCATTAGCTTGTTAGTATAGCTATGTGGGTAAGGTTAGCCGTCTGCTGAGACTTTACTTTTTTTGTGATACTAGGAGCATTAGGGAGCTTCTCATGTTACTGTCTTGCTAGGCCAGCCATATAGTCACAGTAGGCTTTTTTTTTATTTTTTCCCCAGCTGTGACTAAGTTTGTTATACTCTGTTCTTCTGTCTTCCACAGCCTGCAGTAGCTACTAAATCATCCTACAGTTTTGTCTGCTCATGGCACTAGTGGTCATTTATTTGAGATTAGAATGTTCTATGTTAATTTTTGTAATAGAACTTGTGAGGTTCAACATAAAATTTGATAACCAGAAATAGCAAAAAACAGATAGATGTCATGGTAAGTTTCTCACAGAAGGCAAGTGACTTTCAGTGTCATCTCATCTCTCTTTTTCACAGTTCTGTTTCCCACCAGAATTGCCTAGGATAAAATGTCTGCAATGATTCAGGCCATTCAGATATATTCCCTGAAAAAGTCAGTCACTCTGTGTGTTTAAGTACGAGTCACATTATTTTTGCCGAGGATGGAGTAGATTGCAACTTAGTTAGAACAGGATTCTCTTATTGAAAGGACACTTCTGCTCAGAAAGGTGGATCATCTCCATGACTTCCTTTGTTTTTTGTGTTTTGGAAGTAAAGAATAACATAGAGAAGAAAATGCAATGAAGAAAAAAACCACACAAACTCAAACACATCTTCTCAGGATACTGGTGTTAACCTTTATAATGATGTCACATCACTGCAAACAGTGCAGGGTTCTTAAATGGAACACCAGGAAGGTCAGTGAGAAATAATTGCTCTATAACATTAGTATCTCTCTCTGGGACACCTAGAAGAGCTCTTGAAGAAAATGTTAACTTGTTACTTCAGTAGCATAGCTGTACAGCTTCCTAATTTGCACTGCTTCAGCTGCTGTGGCTTTAAGGAGAGACAGTTCATATTAGTTTCCAGCTACCTGTATAGAAAGAATCTTAAATCTCTTTCAGGGAAAAATCAACTAAAATAAAAAATTTCTGTATTTTATAAAATTTTCTTTGCTAAGCACCAGTGCACAGTGATTTATTCTGTGTGTGAAAATCATATGTTAAGAACAGAAAACAAATGAGAAACTGTTTTAAAAATGTGTATATACATAATATACATACACCCAGTAATTGTGTGTGATTGTATCTACTCAGAGCCTCCAGGGCTGAGGCTCCAGGGATGGGGTCTCCACTACCTCTCTGGGCAACCTGTTCCAGTGATCTACCACCTTCATGCTGAAATATTTTTTTCCTAATATCCAACCTAACTCTTCCCTTTTCTAGTTTAAAACCATCAGCTCTTGTCCTATCACTGCATGCCCTCATGAAGAGTTCTTCCTCAGCTTTCTCATAGGTACATTTCAGGTGTTGAAAGGTTGTTATATGGTCACACCAGAGCCCTCTCTTCTCCAAGCTGATCAAGTACACCTCCCTCAGACTAACTTGATAGGATAGGTGCTCCAGCCCTTTGGTCATTCCTGTGGCCCTCCTTTGGAGGCTTTCCAACATGTCCATGATCTTCTTGTGTTGAGGGTTCCAAAGGTGAACACAGCACTCAAGCTGAAGTCTCACCAGAGCAGAGTAGAGGGGCAGAATCACCAATCTCAATCTGCTGGCCACACTTCTTTTGAGGCAGCCCAGAATGAGGTTGACCTTCTAGGCTGCAGCTGCACACTGGTGGCTCATGTTCAGCTTCTCATCCGTAAGTAAACCTAGGTCCTTTTCCTCAGGGCTGTTTGCAAGCACATCATGTCTTAACCTGTATTGATAATGGGGATTGTCTGGACCCAGGTGCAGAACCCTGCACTTGGCTTTCTTGAAACTCATGATATTGCTTTGGGCCCACTTCTCCAGCCTGTCCAGGTCCCTCTGGATGGCATCTCATCATTCCAGCACATTAACTTCATTACTCAGCTTGGTGTTATCATCAAATTTGCTGAGGGTGCACTCAATCCCACTGTCAACTTCATTAACAAAGATATTAAACAGCACTGGTCCCAGCAGAGACCCTTGAGTAACTCCGCTTGTCACCATCTTCCATCTGGACATCGAGCTATTGACCACCACCCCCTGGATGTGACCATTCAGATAATTCCTTATCCACTGAACAGTCCACCCATCAAATCTGTATGTCTCCAACTTAGAGCGAAGGATTTTGTGGGGACCGTGTCAAAGACCTTTCAGAAATCCAGATAGATAGTGTGTATTTCTTCCCCTGTCCCCTGATTCAGTCACTCCATTGTAGAAAGCAGACAGATTGGTCAAGCAGGATTTACCCCTAGTAAAGCCATTCTGGCTGTCTTGAATCACCTCCCTGTCTTCCACGTGCCTCAGTACAGATGCTAAGAGGATCTGTACCATGATCTTCCTGGGCACAGAATTGAGGCTGACAGGTCAGTAATTCCCAGGGTCCTCCTTCCTACCCTTTTTAAAAATTACCATGATGTTTCCTCTCTTCCAGTCACTAGGGACTACACCTGACTGCCATGACTTTTCAAATATCATGGAGAGTGTCTGCTTGGCAGCGCTGGCAGCAGGTGAGTGTACGACTGGGCAGGCACCCCAAAATCAGTGGTGCTGGTAGCCACAGGGGCTGAGGTCACTGCCATGGCTCTGCAGAGCCCTGGGCTGGTGGCTGCTGGTGGGGGTGCATGTCTGATGTGGACAGTGCTGCACGGCTATGAGGTGGGCAGCAAGAATGAGTTGAGCCTATGAAAGGAGGACATTGTGGAGGTGCTGTTGCAAGATGTGGCCACGTCCGGCTGTGACAGCTGGTGGGCAGGGAAGATCTGCCACCATCTTGTCATCTTCCCCACCAGGCAGTCTCACGGCAGGGTGGTGGGAGCAGGTAGAGGGCATGGAGATCCTGCAGGAAGCCTGATGGAGATTGCTTTCCAGCACCTGGAGCTGCAGGAGGTCATTGGCAGGGGGGAGGAGGTTGGGAAGGTGTACTGGGCTACCTGGTGCTGTCGTCCAGTGGCCATGAAGATGGCATGGGGGACATCACGGCCCCAGCGGAGAGTGTGCAGCAGGAGGCCAAGACCTTCTTCATGCTGAGACATCCCAACATCATCGCGCTGCACAGGGTTTGCCTGTGGGACCCCAACCTCTGCCTCGTCTTGGAGTTTGCCTGCTGTAGCTCTCTCAACAGGGCCCTGGCCTCTGCCTCCATTGCCTCTGGGGCCAGGGCAACCTGTGGAGCTCACTGCAACCCCCCATATATCCTGGTGAACTGGGGTGTGCAGATCAAGCACGGCATGCTCTACCTGCATGATGAGGCCATCATCCCCATCATGCACCGGGACCTCAAGTTGAGCAACATTTTGTTGCTAGAGAAGGTGGAAAATTATGACATTTTTAATAAAACTCTGAAGATTACAGACTTTAGTCTGGCTAGAGAGTGACACAGAACAACAAAGAGGGACTTATGTGTGGATGGCTCTGGAAGTTAACAAATCTTCCATGTTTTCTAAAGGTAGTGATATTTGGAGTTATGGAGTGCTGCTGGGGGAACTGCTTACAGGAGAAGTTCCTTACCATGGCATTGATGGCCTTGCTGTGGCATATGGTATTGTTTCAATAAGCTTACTTTACTCATTGATCCACCTGCCCTGAACCATTTGCAAAATCATGATAACCAGTTTCTCAAAAGTCAACATAAATCAGCTATGAGATAGTAGTGATTACATAAAAATAACTTTACTAGACTGTTTGCATGACTGCATAAGAAAATAAAATATGAAAAACTCATGCCCAAACAGTATCTGGTGGTGGGAACGGGGATTTTAGAACACAAAAAGGAATGCATTAATAAGTTAAATGCTTGTCTGTTCTTCCAAAAATAACAGTTTCTTAATTTTTTTAACCTATAATCATTTTTTCAATAAGTTTTTTGAAGTATCTATGAAAAAACACAGTTTTTTACAGATCAACAATTCATTTGTAGCAATGGCATCATAGAAGAACAGCCCAAGGATCTTTTAGAACACATAACTCACTAACTTCTTCAGTTAGGATATGTCAAGGTATTTTAGCACAAGTTATGACCAGCCTGTATCCTCTATAGAACCATGGGTAAGCAGGAGGCCACCTCAGACAGCCCTGACATAATAAATTTTCAGACTAATGTTTCACATAGCATTGAAATCTTTGTCAAAACTGATAGCATGGTATATATGTGCCCCCTTCTGTTTGTGCCCCTGTTTCCCACCCTGAGGGAGAAAATGCACTGAAGGTGTTTGCTGATGGGGCTTCTACTGTTCTGTCAGTGGAAAAGGGGGCTCCCTGTGTTGTTGAGCAATGATGAGAGAGGAATCTGTTGTATCTTAGTGATGGTTTGCTGGCAAAGTGTGATGCTCAGACCAGTAAGCGCAAACGCTGTTTGTTTTAAAGAGGCTGGGATGACTGTTCTTTTAGGACTAAGCAATGTATCTACATCTTCCGGTACAATTAAGATTTAACCAAACTTCACTTCAATTTCTTCCAAATAAATACCAAGAATTAGCCCCATGCAAGCCAGTGGCCAGCTAATTTACCATGTGAGACCTCCTTCCAGCTTGGTCAGAAAACAGTTCTGAATTTTCCACAATGTTACGGTATTTTGACCATCTCCTGCTGTGACTTGAGATTGTTCTTCCAAGGAAACAAATTCAGCAGTTTTCACACTAAACACATTACATGCCACCTATGATGGGTAAGAGGTCACCAAATTTTTAATTCAGATGAACTCTTCCCACCTCCTCTGCACTTCCCCTACAAAAGTAATGCTACTTGAAATACTTAAAACAGCAATCTAAACCAACTTTCTGGTTTCCTTATCAGCTGAGTAAGAAGATGCTAGACTGGATTTCTCCAGTTAAACCATTATTGTGAGTAAAGAACAGTATTACTGTTTCTTTATAGCTTATCAGCCAGGTTATCCTTAATGTCCACTTCCTGCTCTGTAAGTGCTGACTCAGAATCACTGCAGTGAACTGCAGTGCAAATCTGGCTGTTCTTATGCTGAAAGTCTGACATAATATTGCATTATATATATTATGTTTACTAATAGAAAGCATTATTACTATTTCAGTAGACTTGATTTGTAACAGAGCTTAATAAATGTTAGGACCTTTACTATCCATTCATAGCCATAGAGAAATTGTATGTACTGGGAGGTAACTGCATGTCTTAATAAATAACATTATAAAAGTTAAAAGTCAGCATTTGCTGTAGT
This sequence comes from Porphyrio hochstetteri, assembly GCA_020800305.1. Classification (NCBI taxonomy): domain Eukaryota; kingdom Metazoa; phylum Chordata; class Aves; order Gruiformes; family Rallidae; genus Porphyrio; species Porphyrio hochstetteri. Next base: position 34,894,315 of record CM036938.1, read on the forward strand.
GGCTAAAATAAAATCTTGCTGGTGTAGTGCTGCAGTTTTGTAAGGTTAACTGTATTCTTTCCAATGTGGAGCTAAAATTAGACCATTTTATATTGGCAGAAGAGCTGAGCAATCTACGGATAACTTTGAGGCATTTTATACAGTCTGTCGGCTGCAGTACTTACTGGAGTCAGAGTTTATTTGAGAACTGGCATGTTGTTTTTCTGAAGTATTCCATTTCATGGGTGGCAGATCACATTGCAGCGCGTCGGTTATGACACTTCACCATCTTGCATTGTGATATGTCAGCATATGGTAGAAAGCTGCATTTCATCACATGAATTGTTTTAATGAATTCTGAAACATAGCATGAAGGAAAGCTTACTGGCAGATCACTTACCTGTTAAGTGCTAGTATCTGATCTGTAATCAAACAGGAAGACAAGAGCAGATAATACCATGGTTCATCAAGTAATATAATTATTTCTGAATAGCCAGGAACACCACTAGAATCAATGAAGTATTTCCCTTTTCTTTTCTTGACTTTCATTTATGACTATGAGAATCAAAAGTGACAGCTCATGACACAAATATTTCTGTTTATATTGTTTATAGTATTAGTATAATTAGCAGCATCATTCATAATAACCAGGCATAGCATGCTGCAGTGACATTCTTACCATTAAGCAGCACTAATACAGAAGCAAAATATTCCATGAATAACATTCTTTTCAAAGGTGACTGAAAACAGTTGCTTAAATCTGTACACTTATGCAGATTTCTGTAACAGAATCCTTTACGATATGTTAATGTCAAATATTGTAAACAATTCCAATATGATTCAGCTATATTTCATGACTGCTCTATTTCTTGCCATTGATGTAATATATGTTTATTTTTATATATGCACACCTATGTGTTTTCATATGTATACAAGAATGGATAAATTTATATAATATAGTACATTGTAATATAAATGTTATATATAACATCTACGTGGCTTTTCAGGTTGGTTTGCTAACGATCTGTAATTGCTAGTGCTACTGAAATCTAGAGTTCTCTATTCGTCATCAGGTAATTGAGTAATTATCCCACAGGTAGTCCAGTTTAAGTCAATCCAATTACTTGGGAGAGAAAGCAGCCACAGAACCCTGATAAGCATAAAGGTAGCAACAAAAATGCAGTTGCACCTGAGCATCTGATTAATACTATTTTAAGAAGCCCTACTAATTACTTCTATTATTGGAGCACATAGGTTACATTGGAACACCTTAGCAATCATGAGCCTCTCTAGTTAGGAGCTTAGGAGCTGAGCAGGCACAAAAGACAAAGGATGAAAGAAAAGAAAGACAAAAAAACTCCACAAGCAAGCCCACAAAACTAGCAACAAATAGTAATACTCTTCCCATTTTACAAACTTGTGTCTGCACTCACAAATTGTATACATGGCAGAGAGAGGACTTCACCTTAGGTCCTCTGAACCTCACATACAGAAATAACCTTTCTTTTACTAGGATAGTGTATTGCATGTCATTATGCAACCAGTTCACATCCAGCATAAGCTGGCACAAACTGAATGTCATTAAGAGCTGGTAATTCCTTGGTGGGTTATGTTAAACAACTCGATGGAGGGCTCTTGGTAGGCAGATGTCCACAAAACAAAATAATCATTATTAGATCTATTTGGCTTTATTTAAAAAAGAAAAAAAAAAAAAAGGTTTAGGCCAGGATTTGGCTGAATTTTGGAGTACCTCTCTGAAAAGCAATTAGTGATACTAAGTTATTCAGAAAGGGGGCGGTGGTGATTCTCATTGGTGCTGAGTGAGTTGTAATGCTCTGCCACAGTCCACTGGTATTTCGAGCTGGTGCTTACTGTCAGCTCTGAAACCACTAGGAAGAAACAGTTTTACAAATAATGTTCTGCTGCCTAATGGCATTTAAAAAAATGCTAAGTGGCACTCATGCATGACAAAACCTTCCCTGCCAAAGCTTTCCAGGACTGAGTTCTGCCACCTTTTGACATAAAGTGTGAAAATAGGAGGCATGAAATATTGTCAATGTATAAATAATTAACAACTTTCTTTGGATTAATGAGTGCTCATGCACCTGTTTTTGGCATGCTGCTTTTTTGGCAGCTATCAGCAAAAAATTACAACAGTTTTAAAATTAAGTGTGCATTGTGTATTCTTTGAAAAAATGTCACCACTCCTAAAGTATAAAGTAAGCCAATGAATCTAATCCATGATGGTCATTTAGATTTTGATTAGATTGAAGGCTAAGAGGTTTGGGATTTTTAAAGTTTTAGGAAAAAACAGCAGTTGATTTCCCCTCTGTCCAAGCACTCTGGTCTCTGCAGTCTTAGACAAGCCAGCTGCATGATACTGATTTACACATGAGGATCAGTGAGCCAGAAAAATAAAATAAATTAAAAAACCCACCCAAAAAAGTCTGTACTGTGACTCAAATTTTCTCCCACTGGGATCCTAAAATCTGGTCAGCTGCAGATAACTGTATAATAGCCAGCAAAAAAGTTAACCACTCTGTCAAGTCTCTGATGAGGCAGAGGTCACTTTACCTTTACAGTCAGGGCAAGAGACAATTAAACATGCCAGTAAAGACTTAAGGGTCAATCTACACCAATTCTATTTGATCTCTAGGATTTTTTTTCTTCTTAGTGTCTACAAATGGAGAACAATGAAGCAGGCAAATCACAAATATGGCATACTACTGCATTGTCCCTATATCATTGAAAGCTTATGACTTTTCTCAGTGGGCAGTAGAGAGACATATATTTCATGAAAAGATGAAAAAGATTTCACAAGGAAAAGTAACATCTTTGTATAAATACTTGAAAACATTATTATGATGGTATAATGCATAAATCATCCTGACATCCTGTCTGCCTCACAAAGTTATCAACATGAATTAAAAGAAATATCAAGTGTACATGGTAAACCTCCAAAGAACTATGGTCTACTGTACAATGTGGTGACAATAATTTAATAAAAGAAAAGGGAACAGGAAGGGGAAATTATAAATGAACAAGAACTAAGAAGGACACCCCTTGATCCAAGATACTATCATTTGTGTCTTAGATTGCAGTATCAGCTTCTGTTACAGGCTTTTTAATATATATTTATTTTTTAAATCTGAGCTGTGCCCATGGAGATGCTTAAGGCTGTAATAATCTTTTTTTTTTTTTTTTTTTCCCTACAGAATGCAATTCTGAAGAAGGAATAAAATTCAAAGACTCATCCGCATCTGGGATCGTAGGTATTTTGGGCAAAATTAATGGCACTGTGTCACTGCAGGTATTGTATTGCAATATTGGAAGGGAAAGTGACTTTCAGTCACTTTACTACTGCTGATGTAAAGATTTAATCATTGTCCCATTAAGACATGAAATTCTAGGTATGCCAAAAGTTCCTATGGTGAAAACAAAACAAAACAAACAAACCCCACGTGGTCATTTCTGTAAAATGTGATGTCAATACTGAAGAAGATTTCTCATTTTTCCTACCACGTATACATCAACAGAGCTGAAAGAATAAGGACTATGACATTTTGGCTTTTATTATGTATTATTTATGTATTATGATTTTAATTAATAAATAAAAAAGAAAACACTTCTCCTAAACTCCTCATGCAATTTCACATTTACTGTTATCTTCTTCAATTCACATTGTCAACTTATGTGAATTTTGATAAACACCTGTGGCATTCTTCCCTTCAGCTTAGTTATGAATAATAGCAAGGAGGATCAGACCTAGTGTTTCTAAGAAACATCTGTGGAATATATGATCACTCTCTGTCACCATTTAGGTCAATCAGAAAACTTCCCCTCATTTCCATGGGAGGAAAGAAGTACCAAAGAAGTGAGCTAAGAGTTGGAGAATAAAAAGAATGTGTGTGTGTTTGTTTTGTTTTGTTTTGCTTTGTTTTTTTCCCCCAGATTCCATGAGCTTGGCTAGAATGTTCATAGGAAAATAAAAAAACAAACCCAAAAAAACCAAAATAAAGCTTTCTGGCTGACCAGAAAGGTTTTTTTCTGGGGCAAAATGATTTTGACTAAACTTTTCATATATGAATGTACAGCATGAAGGTGTTTTGAAGAGTGTGCAAGGACATCTGAAATGTATCTTGATAACTTAGCCTACACACTAAAAACAGATTATCTCTGCTAGAAGAGAACTCTGTTCTGACTGCCAGAGAAATGTGAAGAGTTTTGCACTGATTTATTTTAGGCTGTATAATCATGAGTAAATCCCATTCTCAGAAGGTTCTTCATAGTCTAAGTCTTCCTGAAGTTTCTAACGTACCATTTTTTTAAAGAAAAATTGGATGTAGTGTCTAAACTTTGATGTGGCTTACATTTCTTTTATTTTTTCTTCTTTCTCTCTAGATATACCAAATACGTGTAATCATTAAAGATATTTTAATGCAAAAAATTTAATATAAAATTCTTCTGGCACATAGTAGACAACTATAGAACTTATTGTGAAGAAACTTCATAAAGAAAGTTAATTTACACATCCGGTGCCATTTCCAGGTGATTATAAATGTCTCCCTTTTGAAAAACCATATATGTATTAACTAAAGCACCTGAAGTCAATCAAAACAACAACTTGGAGAAGAGGAAGACACAGAGATTTGGCTTGATTTAACCATGGTGAGTAATTCTAAACTGAGTAAGGGGCTGACTCACATGAACTCAACTTGGGAATGAAGGTTTCATATGTATAAGTGACTTCTTCAATGTCTTGGTGTTCTTTCAATCAAGGTACTCTCCTGATTTAATGAATATTCTTAAGTGTGGAGAAGGTTCTTTCTTGAGCTAGAATAAAAGAGGCACATTTCATTAATGGCCTCTTACTGTCTTAATATCCAAGTATTTAGAATTTAGAAAGACTGTATTTGGTTAGCTGCCCTTGGAATAAAGCAGTCTGTGTGTACAGAATGGTGATGTAGTGACTCAATCAATTATATATGTATGGGTGGGCTGCAGTATAACAGGATAAGCAATCATCATCCCTCATTCATCCCATTTTGCCAGAAAAAGTAAATATGCATAGTTAAACTTCATAGGTAGGACAGTATGGGTCATCAAGAGAATCTGTGTGTAGACTGAAACAAATTTTGACTTCTTTTACCTTTTCCTGAGGTAGCAACAAAATTGTTTAGCATCAGCTATAAAGTTTCTTCTAGCTATAAGCATACCTCATGGAAACTGTACTGCTTTGGGACTGACATTTTCAAACTAGGGGGAATATAGAACAGAATCGAGTAGCTGAATCTCGGATACTGAGTTACCTCAAGTTTAATTCGGATACTGAATAACTCAGATTTAGCAAATTTATTTTCAGAGCAATAATGTTAGAGCCTACAACATTATCACTTCTGAAGCAACAGGGGCCTTTTACTAAAATGAGGCTAACATTAAACTAGACGATGTTAGTTTTCCCAGTGCAATCAATAGGCTGATCCTGATGTTTCTTGCTTGTCCCATGACTTACTTTAATAAGGTGTAACTGAATGTCAGTTCCATAATCTTACAGCTGTGAGCAAGGATTAGTTCTATGAGGATTTAGGAAGAAAAAAAAAAAAAAATAATTTTTAAAATAGTATTTCAAAATGTTACTTACAAGGGCTCCATTGACATGATCTCACAGCAAGCTTGTAATTACCTTATAAAAAGCCACAAAAAAAATAGCATAATTTAAAACATTAATAACACCAACATTTGGGAAAATCAAATCAAAGTCAAAATAGTGCTTGCTGAATTATAAAGGTTTATTCTTCATATGTTTTTAACTGACATGTCTGGACATGTACAAAAATTAATTAAAGAAAAAAAAAGAAAAAGAGAGAGAGAGAGAGATGTGTAAGCATACTTCCCAATACCTGAAAACTTTTCATTACTGTGTAACAAGTACTCCCACAGGAAAACTTTGTTGAAATGTAAGCAAAGCTCAATGGGAGTAGCAGTCTAAAGAAGTTAGAGTTCAGACACTTGGAATTCAGTAAATGGCTGCAGTTAGTTTTCATGGGCAAAAAAGAGGGAGCAGCAATTATAATACAGTGATGTCAGTATGTTAATCCACTTCTTGATATGTAATAGTATATTATTCTGTCAATAATTGCACTGACTTCAATGGAGCTGACAATTGAACAATGTATAACCAGCTATGCAGACTGGCACTTTGGAACTACAGATCTTGCAACTCTGGCAATATTTCTGTGGCATAATGACCAAGACCTTGTGAGCTGAACTTTGTGCTCATTCTTTATACTTCAGATGTCTAGTTCATTTCAAAATTATCTGAACTGTGAACATCCTTCTTAACAATAAATGCATCATGATTTCTCTGTCAAAGACTTCAAGACACTGTCTTCCTTCAGGCATTTTTCTCTCTTCAGGTCTGTAGGACTTGCAAAAGTTCTCCTGGAAAAAGGACAGGGACCTTTATGCAAATGAGTCACTGTCCTAATCCACACCAGCTTCCATTCTAATTTGTGTAGTTTAGATACACATATCTGTCTAAGTGAAAACTCAAATTAAACATCTAATCACCTCACTTCTTGTCATCTCTTTTTTTTTCAGGAGCTGGAGGATGACCTGCTGGAGAAGAGCTCAGTGGAGAAGGACCTGGGGGTCCTGGTAGATGACAGGTTGGCTATGAGCCAGCAGTGTGCCCTGGTGGCTAAGAGGGCCAATGGGATCCTGGGGTGCATCAGGAAGAGTGTGGCCAGCAGGTCGAAGAAGGTGATCCTCCCCCTCTACTCTGCCCTGCTCAGGGCCCACCTGGAGTATTGTGTCCAGTTCTGGGCTCCCTGGTATCAAAAAGACAGGGATCTCCTGGAGAGAGTCCAGAGAAGGGCTACGAAGATGATTAAGGGCCTGGAGCATCTCCTCTATGAGGAAAGGCTGAGTGAGTTGGGACTGTTCAGCCTGGAGAAAAGAAGACTAAAGGGAGACCTTATTAATGTTTATAAATATGTTAAGTCTGGGATGCAGGGGGAATTGGCCAACCCCTTTTCAGTAGTCTGTGGAGACAGGACAAGGGGCAATGGCTGTAAACTGGAGCACAGGAAGTTCCGCACCAACTTGTGGAAGAACTTTTACACAGTGAGGGTGACAGAGCCCTGGGACAGGCTGCCCAGGGAGGTGGTGGAGTCTCCATCTCTGGGGATATTCAAGACCCATCTGGATGCCTATCTGTGCAATATGTGCTAGGGAGCTGCTTTGGCAGGGGTGTTGGACCCTATGATCTCTTGAGGTCCCTTCCAACCCCTATGATTCTGTGATTCTATATACTTAACTGTCTATTAAACAGAACTGGATAGACATAGCTCAACATTCTTTATTTTTAACCAGGATTCCCACTGAAACTTAAGAAGGATTTTTTATCATTTTGTTTGTAGGAATAGCATGTGTTTTCAATTTAAGTGTGGGGGAATTTGTGGTTTTTTTTTTCCCAAGTTAACAACCAAAACAGACCAAACTATGTATTTTAAGATGTGTTCATTTTCTGGAGGACCACAGCACTCAAATGTAATGTGATTCTGGTCTCAAAGTGATGGGATCAAAGAACCCTACAATATGCACAGCAGCACTCTAAGACCGTACGTCTCGATGAATTCATAGAATCAGAAATTTAATCTGAGTACAATTTATTTAAAATATCCTTCCCATCAGTCTCTGATCTACACCCCCCAAAAAATTTGAGGATTAATCAAGCTGTTAACATAATAAGCATGCTCCAAAATGGAGAGAAAAATGGTTACAGCTCTGAGCTATTCCCTGTAACTGAAACTGCAGTCTGATGTTTAGGCACAAGAATGTAAAGCAACATTAACAGCCATCAGAAAACAGGGGCCAAGGGCAATAAACACCATTTACAACTATTACTTGCTCAGTAAAATTTCCCAGAATGGAATTGCATTTCAGTCCTCTTGGGCCTATTTCATGGAATTTGAGTTGATTATTCAGTTTTTATGGGTCTCGAAGAGGCTATCAAGGAAATATTTGAAAACCAAAATTCTGTACTAAAGAGCAAAGTCAGGTTTATAGTATTTTCATTGTATTATATTTTAGATCTTTCTCAAATAGTTTTAAGTTATATTCAACAGTTAAAACATGTTTTGATGATGAAAATTTTAAAAGCATTGATACTCTATTTATGATCAAAAATATTAATCCTAAAGAGACTAGTTTATTCTGAACAAATACATAGATGAATACTTTTTAAATAATATGTATTTCAGTTCTTAAAGCCGAGACCTAGTAAATGTGTTTTAAAGTAGGTTATTTTAAGTCATTGTACATAAACAACTATTAAACCAGGCATGTAGTCCATTAAATTAAATCTTTTACAAATACTTTTGCAAAGCATTCCTACTGCCTGTGTAGTTGGAATTAAAGTTATTAAAGTAGTGTGATATTACAGTTTCCAGGTAAATGGATCACTGAGAAAAAGGCAACAATTCAGAGAGAACATACTGCTTTCCATCAGCATATCCTGACTAACAGTTGGACTGGAGAGAATATTCTTTAAATGTTTAATTTTTACTGATTTTAAATTCAGGTTTTTTTTGGGAATTCTCAAGAGATTTAGAAACTCAGGATGAGTGAGAGATATCTCAGGAATCCACTATCAAATAATCAAGAGAGTTGTAAGTCTAGGCTTCCATTTGACTGACACACTGACTTTGAGAATATCTACATGGCTGAAAAGTTTGCAGTTTTGCCACCCACCCTTCTGTAATAAGGTTTAGGTTGTCAGATCATTTGGAAAATGTACAGGAAAGCTTCTTTTTTTTTTTTTCCCCCTAAAAGAATTCTGGAAGAAAAATTAATTCTCAATCCTAATGTTTCTAAACATGCTACATATTAAAAGATTCACCAGGCTCATGCTTTAGTCAAATACATGAATAGAACTTTTGATCTCTTTTACAGTCTTAAAAATGAAGTATATTAAATGGAATATATATGTATTTATGTATATTGTTTTTGCCTGATATTAATAATTTATAACTTCAGAAGATACAAATCATGAATGAAACCATTAATTATTTATTAACAGTACCCTAATGATGAGAGGCTAACGGAAATGTTTGCAACAATTCAGAGTGTATCTTCATAAACTGCAAAACTATAGAAATCACACCCCTGGGTGTTTCTGCTTCAATTTTGATTTTATTTCATTACAGTGTATGCAACAAATTGAGGCACCATTTCTTAACGGTGTGTTAAGTATTAACACAAATATTTTTCCCTAGTGATGACTGGCAAAAGATGGAAACCAAGCCTCAGTTTGGAGAACTGCTTTTTTTCCTCCACTCCAGTCCTAAGACAGTTCTAATTTATATCAATGCAGACCTCAATATTTCCAGTAATTATGACCTGAATTAACATTTTACAAAAGCATGTGCCAAAATCTACTGACTTTGATGCTGATTGGTGCAAAATGTGGAATTTACAAACCATTAAGAAATCATTCGATGCCATGCCCTGCAATTAAGAAGAAGTCAAGCAATAATAAAATCCAATTAACTGTATGTCTGCATTAAAAATTTTCATCTCATAATCTTAAAAAAAAAATACAGAGTCAAGGGTAACGGTTTAGCAGGGCTGAGCTTGGGAACGCTTTGGGGAATAAAAAAGTATAAAGCATAAGAAAACTTGGAACAGCAGTCCTCTGTTTCTACTGGCATATATTTTCCTATCTTATTTAACTATTTTAATTAAGATATTAATAAATTTCCTATAGATTTAATACTCACTGACAATTGTGAGGCATAAACTGAAATTAAATCCAATGCAGCAATTTTGTAACTTGTAAAAAAAAAAGAGAAATCTTTATTGCCTAGTCAACCACAGTAGATTTTTTTATCTTTATTTTTTTTCCTCCCTGAAGGAAAAGATTGCTGTTTAGAAAAAGATTTAAACTTTATCCCCCTCATATTAAACAGAATTAATGATCTATTTGCTTAGATGCCATATATTACTTCTAGTTTATCCATCCGCTGGGTAAACGATAGGCACTACTTGGTCACGATGATAGATTTGAATGCAGGCTGGGACATCAATCAGCACTGGCAACTGATTAGTTGTTTGTGTCTTTGACAAGCTCTTCCATCTCACTGAATGAAAGCTTGCTGATTGCTCTCACTTCTCTCCACATTCATTGCCCTCCACTGCCACTATATTATATGGTTAATGCTGATGGTGGAAATCCTCCTTGACAGCTAACAGTGAATTTCTCCCATTCCCTTATCATTACATACACACTATTCCATGTTCCTTTAGGGACTAGAATTTCTAAGTGAGGTCATCCATGCCATTAGGTATACTGAGGACTGGGACGGTAAGGCTGGGACCTACAGATGAGAAAGGTTTTGTATGTGAGTAAAGTAAGAAGAGGTTGCATAATTGCATGGTATGTGTCTGATTGCTCACAAATTAAGATCTGGCTGTTGAATAAGAGCAGATTATGACTAAGAAGGAAAATTCCTAAGAACCATATAGTTGGACAGTTATGCAGCAGGGTAGTTGCACAAGATTTGAAAGGCACAATGGGAAATTCAGTTTTGGCCAACAGCAAAATTCGGGAATCTTGGCTGAGATTTTCGGAGCAAATCAGGGGACTTAGCTGATCCCTGTCAACTAATAGTATTTAAAAAGTCTCAACCTTTGACAGTAATAGAATAGATTTAACAGATAACTTCAGCATCAGTGAGTTATCATTATCTTTGCTTTTCTGCAACAGATGGAGAGAATATATTAGCTGAAGTATTTGAGGAAGTACAGAAAATATGAATGTTGACTTTCTTGACATCCAACATTGTCTGGCATATGTTCGACATGTGTGATTAAGCATCAGGAGGACTGGAACACCAGTAATGAAGATCAGTGATGCTTTAATCGGTTCTAAAGTGCATATTGAGGACAGGACAACAGCAACATGCTCTGAAGAGTCTTTTGCTGCTTGTAATAAGAAGTACAAAGTGTATATTTACACATATCTTGGATGATAACAACTGTTGTTTGGAGAAAGCTTTGTGGGGATTTATTGTTGTTGTTTGTGGCTTTCTTTGGTTTAGCTTGGGGTTTTTGTAGGGGATTTTTTGGTTTGTGTGTGTGGGTTTTTTTGTAAGATAATCTTTCCAGGTATGATTCAGGTATAAAACACTGAATGCTGTTTTATATATGCAAAAAAAAAAAAAAAAAAAAAAAAAGGATATATTATGGAAAAGAAATAGGGATACTCTTGCAAGTGGCTGAGTACCTATACAAAAACAACTATAAAAAAAAGAGAGATAGAAATTTCACAATATTTCTCATCTGCAGATGTCAATTCTCTGAATAAAGAAAATAATGTTCCATGTATAAAAGGAGAAAACTAAAGATGAAAAATGGAGAACCACCCCATATGTGCTAAATCATGCAAACAGGCACAAGTTCTCAAGATGACTAAGTAATAATTTAATGTAGGATCACTATCAGATCTACATTTCTGTTTTCACTGGGGAATAGATACACTGAAAATACAGCCATGGTTAATTCTTGTTCTTATTCCAGGCACATGTAGAAAAACAAGCCTAATGCTCATTCCACTTTTGTAGACATACCCCACCTCGTGCTTTCTCTCTCCTTGCTCATATTTGGGTTGTCTTACTAGGTATACTGGAAAGGACGATATCTGCAAAAGGAAAACTATTTGATGGTGATTTCTGATTTGCCACAGTTCTTTTTAATATATTAGATCATTGAAGGCTATGTAGCCCATCAAAGTAGATTTTCTAGGTAGCTGATGGATTTATACAGACATTTAATAGGATGAGATGGTTGGACAGAGTCATTTGCTCTGGTTCATGCAAGCTCTGACAGAGGGTCAGGAAAATAAACTGTATAACTACAGGAGCTTTGGAATATCAAATTCCATTTGGCAAAGAAACAAAACAATAGAGTCTGACAAGATCAGTATTGCAACAAAGTGAGTTATAGTCAGAAAAACATTAGCTCTTGTCCTGTATTCATTTTTTTTTACACAGCATTAAATAAACACAGGTAACAGTCCATGCCATTCATATGTTCTGTGCTTTATTACTCAATTGCAGCGCAGGAATTCAAACACTGTACAATACTGTTCTTCTATTAGATTTATCTTTAAAGAAATCATGGCAATGATTTTATTCGGGACATTATTTTCCACAGAAATTGCATATTTCAGATCTCCATCAACCCTTTTAACTGTGCTGAAAGACCAGAAAATCCTTGAATTCTGGACTTTGCATTGCTACACCAACCTTAAATTGCTACAGTTGCTGCACGTTTTGCACACTTCCTGTGGACATTTGAATCCATTCAAGCTCAGGTTTTAGTCTCTGTGAAGAATCCAATGACATTTTTGAAGGGGAAAAAAAAAAAAAAGTAACCGAAGCAGCTGTTTCATATTCCATTCCATGGCAACAGCAAAGACTGGTGTCTGCTTTCACTGCTTTGATGCTCAGCTCTGACATTCTTTGTAGTAGTCCTGCGTGAACCTTTGAAAAGCCCAGTTTTTGAAGCTGAGGGAGATATGTGCACATGTTTAACTGGGACAGCTTATTATCATCATTTACTGAAAGAAGGATTTATTCACTGGTTTTGCATTAACAATTACCAAAGACATTGAATTCATGCCATATATTACTTCCTGTATTGTAGTGCACTGACTGCATTGTACTTCCCGGAACTTGGATGTCTAAAACATACTATTATTTCAGATGTTGTGCAAAAAGGACAAGATGAAACAGAAGGAAAAAAGCCCACACGTGGCCCAAGGAATCTGTAATTTAAATCACATGGCAGCCACAGTGTACTTCTTCACAAATAGCTGCTATTGAAATGTCATTAACAAATAATTTACAGTTTTCCTGAAAAAAAATAGGAAAATATATTTTCCCTGAAGCAACAGCTAGCATACAGAGAGTGTGTTTATCTATATATTTTGCATGGAAAGTCCCTAAAACACCAAAGGCACATTTATCTTTATCTGGGAAGTGAGTATGAAATAAAGTAATTACTAGAACTATTTTGCATTGCACTGTGTGTAAATTTAGTGTTATTTATTGACCAATATTTGCCAATTAGTAATGACAGTGCCACTACATACAAATCTGAGCGAGGTAAATAGTTCTACATCCTCTTTGATCCAACTTTGATGAAATTATCCTCATTCTGTACTCTTATTTAAAGTGGTATTTATAAACCTAAATCTGGGTTTCATGTCGGATTAAACTGAAATTATATAACTCAATTTTATTGACTCTTTTAAAGCCTATCTTACTTTTTAAAATTAATAGGACAAAGGACATATTTCTTACCTTCAGCATTGGTTCATGGAACCACTATTTAATGACCTATACTTATTAACCAATTTTTATGGAGTGCTGACTGCTGTTATATTATCTACATGCTTTGATGATAGTATTTGTCACAATCAAGTTAATACTCAGGAGTTGGTATGAAGTATTGCAGAGGATAAATTATGGAAATACAGAATTGAATTTTTTCAGGAAGAGATCCATCTTTTTATTATTTTTGTACTCTGTGTAGAACAATCAGAAAGCCTTTTTTACTGTAAGAAAACAAATAATAATGTACAGTTACTGTTGAAAAAGAAGAGGCATGCAATAATGTTAAAGATTTATTATGAAGGAACACTGTAACTTTGAAAGCCAGTCTGAGTTTCAGTAGTTAGGTATAAAGGCAGTGTTTAGTTATTAGCTTGGGCTCTAAAAGAAACTGTAAGAAAACATTTTTAGTTCCTGTAAAAAGAAAAATGTTTGAGCATTATGTTGAATCTGTATTTCCTGGTTGCTCTCAACTACTACAAACAGAATGGAGGGAGCTAAAAAAAGAGAAAAAAATTATATCTTCTGTTTAGTATGAAGGACAACATTCCAGAGCTCAGTTCAGAAGTGTCACAATGACAGTTTTGTTTAAAAGAAGCAATCCAGGGACACTATATAGCATTAACATTTGACAAGGTAATGAACAATATGGTCTCTCTATGGGAAGCTGGGTGCAGATGCAGGTTTACTTTGTACTGAAATTTAAGGAAACTGACATATATTTCAATATATTCTATTTCAGTTTATGCTTTGACTGAAACTTTTTTCAACCTCTCACAGAGAACATATACCTTTAGAAAATTATTATTTCTGTGGTAGAGATACAAGCATTGAAAAGCAATGAACCACATCTCACTCCTGTAAAAATAACTGGAGATGTTATCCCTGAGTCCAGAGAAAGTAAGGTTAGTCCCCATGAGCAGTCATGTGTGCCAGTTAACCCTTGTCCTGGTTCCGCCCAGACCAAAAACTGGATTACAGCATAAATTATTTGGGATACCATTTTAAACAGTTGCATGAGGTGACACTCCCTATGTGCTGACTTACAGCTGTAGTGAGTAAGTCAACGCATGTCAGAAAGCAGGGTAACTAGGAGTGCTGCTGAAAATTTTATACAGCAGATTGTAGCTATTTTTTATGAATGACAGATCTTTTCTGTTTAATATTCCTGTCAATGGAAGAAACATGTACAGTACAGAAACTGCTTTCTAAAGGTTAACTAGCATCAAAAAAGATATAAGAAAGACCAGTGGAAGTTTACTTGTCCATTGTATAATAATTAAATTATCATATGCAGTGCAAAAGAACCACTGCAGATATGCCCCTGTGTATTTATTCACTACAAAAGTCTTGCCATTACCTCTTTCAGTCTCTTGTGCACATCAACCAGATTGAATCACAGAAACCTTATTTATTGCTTTGATCTTCAGCTAGATTCTGAAATACTTATCAAGAGGAAACATACCAGTTTCAATGGAATTACCTCTCTGCGTAAAGTCTATTTTGCTAAGGCATCTCATTCTAGCAGTACCTTGTGTCATTTTCCTCACCAGGAACAAATCACAGAAAACTACAGTACTTGCTGCCCTCCTTCTTCAAACAGAGAGATACTTCATTTGCCACTGGTCTAAGACGTACTGTCAGTCAAACACATCGCAATGCCTAAAGTGATCTTTTTCTAAATTCTTGTGCTTGTCAGATATCCAGCTGCGCTGATGTCAGAATTGTCAGGAAATGTCCATAACACAAAGATTATATTTCAGAAACAACTTTGTATGCAGAATAACTGCGCTGCATAAAGAAGCACAAAATAGGTGTCTAAATTCCACCCCCTTTGTTTCCCCTGTCATCTGTAGATTATTTAAATAAAATTATCTTCTGTATTTTTAAGCACTGTAAAACTTCTGAAATTATTAACAATGGCAAAAGGGTCAAAATTTTTAAAAAACCCAACCAAACAACAACCTACATTTCTTCTGAAATACACTCATCAGAAATTATTTCTCTTGCAAAGATAGTATAATATAAATTTGACAATAAAACACTTTTAAAAAGGAGATAATTGACAAGGAGAACGTGGGAAGGCAAAAAATAATTAGGATAAAATACATCCTCAAGGACACATAGTAATGGTTTTCAGGGGGTTTGTACAATTAAAGTCTGCATCTCTTTCAGTTATGGAAAAACAGATTGCAGGTGTCATTTGAGATGGGGGAATTTGGTAAGGGAGATGCTATGGTTGAGAGTTTTAGAAACCACAAACCAATTGCCACACGGAGGATCTACATGAGGAAAATTTAAAATACTAATTAAAAAAAAAAGTCTAAAGGGAGAATTTATTTATATAGCAGAGACATGAAAAAGCAAAACAGGTAATAGAAACCACAGTAAGCTGTGAAATGCCTGGGCCAAATGAGCAAGCAACAAAAGGATGGGCAAGTACAACAAGCAATCCAGAGGCATTCAGGGCACAAATGAAATTACGTGTTTTGCTACCCTTTTAATAGCATGGAAAATATTTAGCAGTGGTCATTCACTGCTGAAAGGAGATCAAAAACCGGTAAGATATCAAACTTTCTTGATGCAGTTGAGGACAGTGAGTGCTCCCTGATGTAGGTCAGAGACAGCAGTTGGCTAGCAATGTTAAGGCAGACCCTGCTGATACTCAAGTTCAAGCTTCTACGTAGGATAACCATAGCATCATAGAATGAATCATAGAATGGTAGGGGTTGTAGGGGACCCCAAGGACCACAGAGCTCCAACGCCCCTGCCACAGGCATAGCCACCAACCTCAGGCCTGGATCTACACTAGGTTGCCCAGGGCCCCATCCAACCTGGCCTTGAACACTTCCAGGGACAGGACATCCACCACCTCTCTGGGCAGCCTGTTCCAGCACCTCACCACTCTCCCTGTAAAAAAAATTCCACCTAATATCCAATCTACACCTTCCTTCCTTTAGTTTTAATTCATTCCCCCTTGTCCTGCCATTGTCTACCCTTTTAAAAAGTTGATTCCCCTCCTGTTTAAATGCTCCCTTCAGGTACTGGAAGGCTGCAATGAGGTCCCCCCACAGCCTTCTCTTCTCCAGGCTGAACAAGCCCAGCTCCCTCAGCCTCTCTTCATAGGGAAAGTGCTCCAGGCCTCTAATCATCTTTGTGGCCTTCCTCTGAACCCTCTCCAACTGTTCCACATCCTTCTTGTATTGGGGGCCTCAGATCTGGACACAGTACTCCAGATGGGGCCTCACAAGGGCAGAGTAGAGAGGGACAATCACCTCCCTGTCCCTGCTGACCTCCCCTCTTCTGATGGAGCCCAGGATACCATTGGCCTTGCGAGCAGCAAGAGCACACTGCTGGCTCATGTTAAGTTTCTCATCCACCAGAATCCCCAAGTCCTTCTCAGCAGGGCTACTCTCAAGAAGCTCTTCTCCCAGTCTGTATCTATGTCTGGGATTCTTCCGGCCCAAGTGCAACACCTGACACTTGGCAGTGTTGAACCTCATTAGGTTCACCCGGGCCCATCTCTCCAGCCTGTCAAGATCCCTCTGGATGGCTTCCTTTCCTTCTGTTGTGTCGACCACACCACTCAGCTTGGTGTCATCCACAAACTTGCTGAGGGTGCACTCAATCCCATCATCGATGTCATTGATAAAGATGTTAAAGAGAACCGGTTCCAAGACAGACCCCTGGGGGACACCGCTTGTCACCGGCCTCCACCTGGACATAGACCCATTGACCACCACCCTTTGGCTACGGTCTGTTAACCAGTTTCTTATCCACTGGATGGTCCACCCATCAAATCCACATCTCTCCAATTTAGAGATAAGGATGTGATAGGGGACTGTGTCAAAGGCCTTGTACAAGTCCAGGTAGATGACATCAGTTGCCTTCACTTTATCTACCGATGCTATTACTCCATCATAGAAGGTCACCAGACTGGTAAGGCACGACCTTCCCTTGGTGAAGCTGTGCTGGCTGTCCCGGATGATGCACTCATTCCTCATGTGCTCCAACATGTCATCCAGAAGGATCTGTTCCATGATCTTCTCAGGCACAGAGGTGAGGCTCACAGGCTTGTAATTCCATGGGTCTTCCTTGCTCCCTTTCTTATAAATGGCAGTGACATGACCCCTTTTCCAGTCCCTGGGGACCTCTCCTGACAGCCACGACTTTTCAGATATGATGGAGAGCGGCTCAGCAACCACATCAGCAGCTCCTTCAGGACCCTGAGATGCATGTCATCCGGCCCCATAGACTTGTAGACATTCAGTCTCATGAGGCGGTCTCGGACTTGCTCTGCCCTTACAGTGTGGGGGGATTTGTTCCCCCAGTTCCCACCTAGAGGTCCAGGGATGCAAGGTTCTGGGACTTGAGAATCATGAGAATCCTGGCTGCCAGAGAAGACTGAGGCAAAGGACTCATTCAGTACCTCAGCCTTCTCCTCATCAGTTGCAGCCAATTCTCCTTTCTCAATTACCAAAAGGGGTATGCTCTCTTTGGCCTGTCTCTTCTGGCCAATGTACCTGTAAAATCCCTTCTTGTTGTTTTTAACACCCCTCACCAAGTTTAGTTCCATCTGCACCTTGGCTTTCCAGATCCCATCTCTGCAAGTCCGAACAGCATCCCTGTATTCATTCCAGGCTACACACCCTTGCTTCCAGAGCTTGTACTTGCCTTTCTTTTCACTCAGTTTGACCAGCAGGTCCTTGTTTAGCCATGCTGGTCTCCTGCCCCTCCTGCCCACTTTCTTATTCAGAGGCACAGAGAGCTCTTGAGCTCTGAGAAAGGCATCCTTAAATAATAGCCAACTTTCCTCAACATTTCTGTCTCTAAGGACCACCTCCCAGGAGATCTTGATCAACAATTCCTTAAACAGCCTAAAGTTTGCTCTCCTAAAATTCAGGGTCCTGATCCCACCTTTCGCCAGGCCCACATTCCTTGAGATCGCAAACTCAACTAGAGCATGGTCACTGCAGCCCAGGCTGTCTCCAACCTTAACACCTTTAATGATCTCCCCCACATTGGTGAGCACCAGGTCCAACAATGCATTGCCTCTGGTTGGCCTATTTACTATTTGAACCAGAAATTTGTCATCTACAGACTCCAGGAGTCCCCTGGATCTCTTGCAGCTCACTGTGTGTTTTCCCCGCAGATGTCTGGGTGGTTAAAGTCCCCCATCGGGATAAGTGCCTGTGACTGTGATGCCTCCTGCAGCTGAAGGAGGAAAGCCTCATCAGTAGTCTCTCTTTGATCAGGTGGCCTGTAGTAGACCCCATCACCAGCTGCTCTTTATTAGCCCCATCCCTAATTGTGACCCACAGGCTCTCAACCTGCTCCTGACCACTTCTCAGAGGGAACTCCTCACAGTCTATCCACTTTTTAACATAGAGGGCAACTCTCCCACCCTTCCTACCTAGCCTATCCCTTCTAAAAAGGCGATACCCTTCTACAGGGGTATTCCAGCTGTGGGAATCATCCCACCATGTTTCCGTGATTGCAACTAGATCATAATTTTCCAGTGACATCACGGTTTCCAATTCCTCCTGCTTATTACCCATGCTGCATGCGTTCGTGTAAAGACACTTCAGCTGGGCTTTCTGACTCAATACCTTTTTGAGGAGCCCTCCCTCAAACCTCTGGGAGGAATCTGAAGTTTTTCCCCACTGCTTCCTAGAGAGACATTAGAAGGTTCCGGAAGCGGGGTCAGCAACACTACCTCCTCTGAGGAGTCCCCAGAAGTTCCTATGGGACACTAGAGGTATTTCCCTACAATCTTGTAGAATTTCAGCATCCCCAAACCCTTCTCTATCTCACTGAATTTTACCCTCTTCACCCTTCGAATCTAGTATAAAGCTACAGGCTACTTGCTCTACCCTAGCAAGCCTCACTATATCCCCTCCCCACTTAGTAACTAGTTTAAAGCCCTATCAATGAGGCCTGCCAGCTCTTGAGCTAGGATTCTTTTCCCTCTTGGAGACAGGTGATAGCCATCTGCAGTCAACAGGCCAAATGTTGATTAAACTGACCTGTGATTGAAAAACCCAAAGTTCCTGAGGTGGCACCAGCCCCTCAGCCACCTATTCAATATCTCTACTTTCTTAGCCCACTTTGTGTTCTTTACTGTCCCAAATGGGATAGAAGAAAACACCACTTGCACTCCCCCTCCCTCAATCAGCCTTCCTAAACCCCTGAAGTCTCTTTTGATACTTCTCAGACTTCTTTGAGAGATTTCATCACTGCCTGCCTGAACAACATTTACACAAATACACAAACCATCTTATCAAAAAGTGCACAGGGAGCACACCTGACATTGGCTTATAAGAAAGCTATAGAAGTCAAAGAAATTTGGAGAGAAGTGGTTGAATTAACAGCGTAGAAGTCCATGACTTCTGATGACTCACAAGCTTCTGTGCATTCCTAAATGCCACCTAATGGAAATGCTAAATCGGGCTAATTCAGTACCTGGCAAATGTGTCCTCCATGTAATGCCAGCTTTTTGAACTGCTATCTCAGAATAATTGTTTTGCAGTAGGTAAAATGCAGAGGTTTGGTGTAAGGATTTAAAGCTATAAAGTTCTTTGAAAGATCAATTTGGTAAGAAAATAATTTATCTGAATTTTACAAGTGTGACAATAGTTTTCATTCACACTCTACAAAAAGGTTTTGCTCTAGATTGTCTCCTGTAAATATATAAATACTGCACCCTAGTCCCATATTCAGATGAATTCAACTTACCTTACAACAGTTTTCGATGTAAAAAGGTGACTGAACTCCCTGCTAAACTAGCATTACATATGACCAGGTATTTGTGCATCATTTTCAAAGTGAAAATTCTGTATTCAGTGCATAGCAGCAGACTCGCTCTATATTCTGGGGCCATGAAATTGCTGAAAATGCTTTTTCTTTTGCCATGATCCCATAGGAAGATAACACTGCTTCTAACCAAGGATTCACAGACTAACTGGTTGGAAGGGACCTCTGGAGATCACCTAATCCAATCCTTTGTTCAAAGCAGGTCTAATTGGAATCAATTGCTCTAGGCCTTGTGCCTCTGAGTCTTAAATATCTCCAGCGATGCAAATCTCACCATCTCTCTGGGTCCTAGTTCCCATATTTAAATACCTTCACAGTAAAAAGTGCTTTAACTGCATCTCATTAGAATATTTCAGGATCAGATGCCTGCCTACTGCCTTTTGTCTTATCACTGTGCAGTCCCAACTTGATGGATCCATCTTCTCTGGGTTCTCCAACCAGATAGTTGGAGACACCAGTAAGATCTCCCAGAAGCCATCTTTTCTCCAAGGAGAACCAGCCAAGCTCCCTCAGACTTTATGTCTCTTGGAATTAACATATCTTATTGAGCTTAAACAGTCTAACCTGAGGCATTTGCACCCACCCCCACCCTCCACCTCTGTACATGGGGCTTGAACCCCCATCAAGCTCAGGTTGGAGCCATCAGTCCCTGCATCACAAACATCTATATAAGTGCAGGTCTCCAGCCTTATCTGCTGGCCTTACCTTGTCAGCTCCTGACTGGTGTCCACGGGCCATATATTGACAAGGCTCAACTATAGGTTTTCCTAAGGTTGTCAGTGGTCCCGTGTTTCATTGTGTTTTGGGTGGGGTGGTATTTTTGTGGGGTTTTTTATTTGTTTGTTCATCTCCCTGTTTTTTTTAAAAGTGCTAAGATTTTTGTTGATCAGTCAGAAGACAAGATTTTCTTGCTGTGCCTTCAGACAGCTTGAATTACTTTTTTTCCCCAACACTTTCTGGTGTACATCTATTTTATGTTATAGTTTCAGAGACCCCAGTCTATCTTTCTATTCCTTCTTTGTGAGATTTAGACTTCTCTGAACCTACCTGCTCTCCTGAAAGCCAATGCCAGGAATTACTTGTATCTTGCAGCTTATACTGACTGGAAATGCAGCTTATACTGCACTGTATGCAGGCTAAATATACCTGAGTATACTTACTCAGTTATCAAATATATTTAGAAATATAAAATGTATGCTTGCAGGCATCAAGCATAATTGATACCTACTGTTATCTGTGAGCCAATCAGATCCCTGTTGAGATCCCGACCTTAGGCTGGGAAGGTTACTGTGTGGGAGTGGTGATAGCAGCTCTACTGTACACAAGATAATCACATTTAATTTTCACCCTTAAGGAATACAAATGCAGCTGGCAACTTTCCTTTCTGGGGCTCAGATATTTCACAGGATTTTAAGTGTTAATCAGTTAATGTCATTGGTAAATTAGTCCAATGTTATAAAAATTAGAGTTAGCTGTGAATAAGAATGACAGCCTTTACTGTTTGAATTTACTTCAGTAGATTTATGACTTGTGCCTAAGGTTTTAAACCATGGTTTCATCACTTAAGAAGCTCTTGGATTTCTATGTAGTTCCAGAGGAGATTTTTTTATATATATATGTTATAGCAAAAGAGGCAGAAATTATATAGCCCCTGTGATACTTAAGTGTCAAAGCACATCTATGAAACTCAGCAGTAACTGGATAGATTCCTGCTAAAGAACTGAAAGGAAATTAATTATTTAATTGATGAGATTTATCCTAGAAAGTTCTTGACTGGATAGTAGTGTTCAAAATTCAAACAGTAAGCAGGAAAGGACTCCCAGACTATATGATAAAGAATGATTGCTTTGTCTTTGCCACCTCTGAGATATTCATTCATCTCAGCCTTTCTTGTAGGTTCCCAAAACTGCTGATAGAGTATCTAAGATCAATAGGCAGGAGAAGTGAGAAGTCAGTGTAGTAGTGGAAAGAACATGGGGATCAATTTCTTACCACTTTCACCTTCACTGAGAAAACTTACAGAGAGAGCTGTTTTGGGAGGACACGGTTCTTTCCAAGAACTTACTATTGTTTTGTCATGGTCTTTGAGGTATTTTCTGCCTTATTTTTCCCTTGACTTTCACTAAAGTATTGCCAATAGTCAAACATATATTGTTTTGAGACAATAGGAAAGGGTGAGGGGGCTATGTGAAAGCACTGTTTATCCAAACCTGTGACTAAAGACTGACACTCTCTAACTCTAGTTGTTTTTACTCCTGCTGCTAGGTACTCGTGTGAGCCTGATTTACACAACAGCAGCTTAAATACACTACAGAGGAACATTCTAGTTTCTGTTGGAAGTCCTCTTCTGTGACAAGAAGTGGAATCGGAATTTATCACACATTAGTTAGTACCAGAGCTCAATATTTATACTAGGCTGATAATAGCTCGGACACTACTGCTGGGGCTGATTATCTATGTTCTTTAGTAAACTGTATCTACCCCTATATGTCTGTCAGCAGGTGGAAAATGGTCTCTGCTTTCCATTGATTTCAGTCCTGTTATTTTAAAACTAGTCAATATCTGGGAACTGGGGAGAATTACAGAAGTAGAAACAAAGAGACCTGAACAGACTGGACCTGTGGGCTGTGACCAATGAGATGAAGTCTAACAACGCCAAGTGCAGGCTCCTGCACTTGGGACATAACAACCCTGTGCAGTGATACAGGCTTGGGGAAGACTGGCTAGACACCTCTCAGGCGGAGAAGGACCTGGGGGTGTTGGTTGACTGCTGACTGAATATGAGTCAAAAGTGTGCCCAGGTGGCCAGGAAAGCCAATGGTATACTGGCTTGTATCAGAAATAGTGCGGCCAGTAGGTCTAGGGAGGTGATTTTGCCCCTCTACTCGGCATTGGTGAGGCCACACACCGAGTACTGTGTCCAGTTCTGGGCTCCTCACCATAAGAAGGACATTGAGGTCCTTGAGTGGGTCCAGAGAAGGGCAACCAGGCTGGTGAAGGGGCTGGAGGGGGCTGAGGATGTTTAGTCTGCAGAAGAGGAGGCTGAGGAGAAACCTGTGTACAATTACCTTAAAGGAGTTTGTAGAGAGGTGGGAGATAGCCTTTTCACCCAAAAGACAGGAATGGACTCAAGCTGAGCCAGGGTAGGTTCGGATTAGATGCTAGGAAAAAAAAAAAATTGCTGAAAGACTTGTAAGGACGTGGAACAGGCTTTCCAGGGAGGTGGTTGAGTCACCATCCCTGGATGTGTTTAGTAAAAAGATAGATGGGGTACTTTGAGATATGGTTTAGAATTGGACAGGAATGGTTGGACTCAATGATCTTAAAGGTCTTTTCCAACCTTGTGATTCTGTGATTCCTTAAAAGGCAGAAAATAACTTTTCCCTTATATGGGGGTTTGGCCCTGGCTAGAGGCCAAGTGCCCACCAAAGCTGCTCTATCACTCCTGTTTTCAGCCAGAAAGGGGAGAAAATATATGTTGAGAGGCTTAGGAGTCGAGATAAGGACAGGGAGAGATTATTCTGCAATTCGTGTCATGAGCAAAACAGACTCAAAACAGAATAAAGGAAAGAAAAATAATTTATTACAACTACACTGCACACACTGTGAAGCCTGATTTGGGTAATGAGAAGTGGGGACAGGTCTTAAAGCACCTTCCCCCCACCCTTCCCTTCTTAGCAGACCTTAACTTTATTCATGATTTTATTCCCTTCTTCTTCCCCCATCATGGCACAGGGAGGAGCAGGGAATGGGGGAATTGGGTTTTGGTCAGTTCCTCACAAGCTGCTTTCCTCCTCCAGATCTTAACACCTCTACTTTCCCCACCCCACCGCCTCCCTTCTGTGCAGACTTGACTTAATTTTGCTCCCTTCTTCCCCCACCCATCATGGCATGGGGAGAGGAAGGGAATGGGGGTTTTCAGACAGTTCCTTCCGAGTTGTTTTCCTTCTTAGCTGGGGGGCATTCCTCACACCCTTCCCCTACTGCAGCATGGGGTCCCACCCCCAGGAGACAGTCCTCCATGAACTTCTGCAACATGGGTTCTTTCTGTCAGGGTGTCATCTCCTCACCATTTTCCTCAGCACGGCTCCCTTCCATGGGATGCTGACTTTCAGACACAGACTACTCTAGCCTGGTCCCCCCCAGAGTCACAAGTCCCCCAGCAAACCTGCTACAGCATGGGTTGGTCTCTCCACAGGCTGCAGGTTTCACTGCCAGGAACTTGCTTTAATGAGGGCTTCCTATGGGGTCACAATGTCCTTCAGGTGGTTCCACCCACTCCAGCATGGGGTTGTCCATGGGCTGTAGGTGGGATCTCTGCTCCCCATCATCATCTATGGGCTGCAGAGGGACAGCCTGCTTCACCATGGTCTTGTCCACGGGCTGCAGGAGAATCTTCCTCTCCGACATCTGGAGTGCCTCATGCCCCTCTCTCCTTGTTACTTGGCCTTGATGTTTGCACGGTTTCTCGTATCTTCTCACTCCCTTCTCTGGTGGCAAAATGCGACCTAAGTGTGATTCACAGAGGTGCTATGACAGTTGCCGATTGGCTCAGCCTTGGTCAACAATGACTCCGGCCTTGAGCCTGCTGGTGCTTGCTCTGTCGGGCCTACAGAGAGCTTCTAGCTGCTTCTTGCAGAAGTCACACCTGCAGTTCCCTCTTCTCCACCAGGACCCAGCTATGCAAACTGCAACACTTTAGAAAATTAATTTTTCCTTTAGAAGAATAATAGTTTAAAATTATTTCTGATGCATTTAAACTGAGTACTAAATAGCTAGGACAGTTGCAAATGAGACATTATGTATATACACAGTACAGTACAGGACAGCACAGCTATCTGGCCTTTGTACCCAGTTCTTAAACAGTAGGATAATGTACCTATTCATCCTTTTTTGTTCTCTTATACATATTTTAAAGGAAGCTCCACCTGTGTTATCATTGATGTATGGGTTCATTAGGTTGTTACGCAGCTGTATATCAGCAAATGGGCATTTATATTTTTGGCTAACCCTGGGGCTCCTCGTGCCATCATGTTCTTGGGCTTTCCAGATCTCTGCCAGCTTGTGCTCTCAGAGGCCCCTGCTGTGCATCTGACAGGACATTGCTATGCACAGACATAGTCTCTTCAGGTTACCGTGACTTTACACAATAATGTTTAAAAGCATATGTATTGAGATAGAGAACAGTATACAATGTATGTATATGTCCATATTTTTCTCTTTTTTTTTAAATATCTAATTACAAAAATATTATTGATGTGGTAACTGCAGAGGGGGTAGTCATGGAGCTGCAACAATCCTTCCCCTGTATCAGTGTTGATGGGATTCTGAATATTTCTTTTTTTACTTTCGCTCCTTCTACCCCCCCCAATATTTGCTGTCTGTACCAGTAACCAGGTCTCACCTTGTATCAATTCCAGAAGGATAAAGAAAAAAAGGCAAAGGAAAAAAATATATTCTGTCTTCTGATTCTGGTTTTGAGCATTCAAATTTGCTTAAAATAATACAAATTATACATATACATATAAACATTCAACTACTTTCCCAAAATTAGCTCATGTTACCTCTTAAACTGAAAGCCAGCTGGACCAGAATTTGTATTGGGAGTATTTACTTTTTCAGATAGTGAGCTTCAAAACATTTAGAACAAGTTAATTTTCAATAGTGTGCATGCTGGAATATTTATCTCTAAAAAATCAAAGTGGAAATGTGTCAGGGACTGTTCAAAACTATTGTATTAGAGTTGCATACAACAACATAGAAGAGATGAGGAATCACTTCTTAAACAGAAAGGGATTTACCAGTAACTATCCAGAGGGAAAAAAAATACAACATTCCAGTTTTTAAGTCCTTTTCTCTTTCATTTGCCCCTTTTCAGTTCTGTGTCTCATTTAAGACTTTAAAAATAATGATGTAGACAGATCAACAGTTACCATGAGATTTTTACACTTAAATATTAGCTATGCATGTGTCTCTGCCTTTCAACAGATATCAAGTCAGATGGAGTGAGACAGATGTACGCTAACGACCCAGTAACTCTAAAATATAACCTTCACTTTTTTAATACCTTTCTTCTTTTCCTTAGTTACTCTTGTCTCTTTCATTTTCCTCACCTAGCTCTCCTCACCTCGTTTTTTCAGGAAAAACTCCTATTGGGAGTGTCAGTGCAAATGGCTAAAAGCTGCTCTTTCATAGTTACTGCTTGCCTGCATGGTACCCAGATGAACTATTGGGATTTCTGCTGTCCTACTCCTTCCTTTTCCCAACGTATAAGACCTAAAAGCATGAAAAAATCACTTCAGCCCTTTCCCTTCATCTCCATTTAATTAAATACTTAGAAATCAGACTGAGGAAGCATAATGTGATTTGGGAAAACTGAGTGCCATCTTTAAATGTTATCCCTTATTGACAGGTGATGTTAAGCCAGAATCACAAGATTGGAAGCTTGGTAAATTTATCCAGCAGGCTGCTATGTTACATCTTTAAGAAGGAAGCCAATAATGCAATAGTTAGTCATAATGCAAACTGTGGTGGTTCAAAAATGGAACAAAGTGAATGCATGAAGATACTTTCTGCTATGAAAAGAATCCACTGAGGTAATTTCATGTGGGGAATAGGAAGCTGGGACAAAGCTTTTCTTTCAAAGTTTTAGCTTAAGGCAAGGAGGAGACATGTCAATATGCACTAGAAATATGAGGCAAAATGTAGGATAATTTAATAGAAAACTATCATTAGTTCTCTGCTTCTGTAAGATCACAGAAAATAACGTAGTTATCTATGCATTATCAGAGCTCTGGAGGCCTCACTCTATTGTAATACAGTATATTTGCCTGTAAGCAAGGGGAGGGAGGTAGGAATGGGTAGGGAGGCAAGGCTCTGTGAAAGTACAGAACCTCTTGTCAAACAGGTAGATGTTCAGCAAGACCCTTAGGTGCCAATTTTCAGAGACTTGCAAAGTACTCTCTTTTGTTCCCTGACCAAAGGAAAAGAAATAAAAATTTTGCAAGACAATTCCTCTTGTACAGGCACCCACACTCTAGAACACAGTACATTTTCCACTCTCTCCTTTGGAATAGAAGTATAAAAATAGAAAAAACTACAGGGTTTTTTTTGAAAGAAAAAAAATTGTATTTGCCATTTTTTTATTTGTTATTTATTGTGTGCTCTGTTTAAAAAGTACCTAGTCTTTGCAAGCAAAAATCATAGTAAAAGAAAGGAAAAATGTACCCATTTACATACACCAGTCTGCAGATTCACAGAATTAATGAAGGGCAATCTGGCATTGATTCCAAATATACAACAGCTGAACATTTTTCTGACACTTTTGTGAGTCAGTAGAGAGCTTTGGTTGCACTGTCTTATTCTGTGGCTGTTGGCTATTTGTCACCTTTTTATCCCCAGTTCCAATGTGTATGGCAGAAGTCACAGGTTAACTGAACTCATATTGACTTCCAGACTACAGGAAGAGGAGTACAGGTGGAATATTTAACATGATTCATGATTACACACACTAAAATAATTATAAAATATAAAAAGACAAAAGTTGCAGTTGCAAATCAAATGGAACACATATTGAGTGTCTTTAACAACATTACAGATGAACATAATTTGAGAAATAAAATAAAACTCTCTCCTGCTAAAGGCAAAGATGAACAAGAGGAGTGTTTCCTTGTCACTGACTTTCTCCTCTTTTTCCTGTTGGGCTCCCTGTAGACATTATTGTGTCTTCCCTATGAACTAAAATTCCTTATGAACTAAAATAGTACCCAATGAAATTTTAAATTTGTCTTCATTTGAGGATATTTCTCTGCTTATCCTTATTATAATTACTTACTGTGTTAAAAAACTATCTACGTACATCAGTAGTCTTGCATTCAGAATTCTTACCATTAAAAATGTATATTATTTTTCTGTCTTAAGAAATTTCTATTTGTGACAATGGTATGAGATTACCTATGACTTAAAAAATTATAGCTTAGCTATAGATAGTTAAAATTCATATTGCTGAAATGTTAGTACTGGAGAGAACTCACTGCACTACACCGAGTGACTTATGTTACACCTCAGTCCTTTTGTTCAGACAGTGCTATTTAAATATTTTCAATTTTGAGAGGTAGTACTTCAGTATTCACTTTTAAGGGTAAGTAATCTTCCATATTGACCAAATCTTTTCAGATTAATAAAAAATATGTGGTATCATTTGAAGATAGGCAGCCTATTTCAGGCAACCATATAAAACCCCAATAATCTGTGGTTCTAAGCTTGAAATGTAAGTGAATTCTTTGCCAAGAAGTGACAAAATTTTCACTCTGTGTGTAAAATGGGTATCTAAAGTTAATTCCTAATGTAAGGAATTGGAACTATGATTTTCTTCTAGACTTCTGTGTATTTGGCAGCTGAATGTAGCTGCTTGTGATCTCTGTCCCAAACAAATCAATGCTGAACATACCTCAGCATGTACCTTGCAAAGAAACATACAACGGCATGCATATATATCTTTCAGTAGTGTTGTATAATGAAAAAGACATAATGGAATATTATTTTTTGATGGGCTAGCCTGGGCTGGAGGCCAGGTACTCAACAAAACTGCTCTATCTCTCCCCTCCTTATCTGGACAGGGGAGAGAAATACAACTAAAAGTTTGTAGGTAGAGATAAGACCAGGAAGATCACTCAGAAATTATGGTCTTGGGTAAGGAAGACTTGGTGAAATTAATTTAATATATTGACAATTATCAGAGTAGGATAATGAGAAATAAAACTAAATCTTAAAACACCTCCCACACCCCTCCCTTCTTCT
This sequence comes from Porphyrio hochstetteri, assembly GCA_020800305.1. Taxonomy (NCBI): domain Eukaryota; kingdom Metazoa; phylum Chordata; class Aves; order Gruiformes; family Rallidae; genus Porphyrio; species Porphyrio hochstetteri. The sequence goes on from CM036938.1 coordinate 34,923,303, forward strand.
TCATTTCTGATTTCCCTACCTACTGCCGCCGCACAGTGCCTCAGGGAAAACGGGGAATGGAGTCTGTGGTCAGTTCACCACACATGGCCTCTGCTCTTCCTTCTTCCTCTCACCCTTTCCCTTGAGTAGAAAGGGACCAACAAGGGGTCTATCTCATGGTGACTGTCCTCCAGGAATTTCTCCAATATGAGTCCTTCCCAAAGGCTACAGTTCATGAACTGCTCCAGTGTGATTCCCTTCCATAGCGTACAGACCTTCAGGGACACTGTTCCATCACGGTCCCCCAAGGGGTCACAAGTCCCCCCAGAAAACCTGCTCTGGTGTAGGTCCCTCTCATCATGGGCTGCAGGTCCTTCCAGGAGCTTTCTTCAGCACAGGCTTCCCATGAGGTCACAGCATCCTTCAGGTGTCTGTATCTGCTCCCTTGTGGGATTCTCCATGGGCTGCAGGTGGATATCTGCTCTGCCATAGGCTACAGAGGGGAAAAACTTGCTTCACCACAGACTTCACTAAGAACTACGGGGAAATTTCTGCTCTGGTGCCTGGAGCACCTCCTTTCACCCCTTCTTCACTGACCTTGGTGTCTGCAGAGTTGTTGCTCTCAAATATTCTCACTCCTCTCTCCAGCTGCAATTAGTCTTGATGTTTTTTCCCCTTCTTAACGATGTTATCCCTGAGGCGTTCCCACTGATGGTCTCAGACTTGGCCAGTGGCAGGTCTGTCTTGGAATTGGCTGGCATTGGTTCCATTGGACCTGGGCGAAACTTCTATCAGCTTCTCACAGAAGTTAACCTTATAAACCCTCTGATACCAAAACCTTCCAAAACAAACCCAGTGCAACTTAAAAAATAAAATAATCCTTTTTTATACAAAAGAATCACAAGAAAAAGATTTGTTTAAGAATGATTTCCTCAGTTTTCACTGGAATATGTTCTAAACATATCCCTTGAATCCCTGAATCTCAGTGCAGGAAATGGGGAAAAAAAATTGCTCCCATCATAAGAGAGTATCAATTTTAAGATGACCTAAGGAGCCTAGGTATACATAAATCTATGGGACCTGATGACATGAATCCTGGGGTCCTAAGGAAATGGTGGATGAAGTCACCAAGATTCTCTTCATCATATTTGGCCTTTGACTCAGTCCTCCACAGCATCCTTCTCTCTAAATTGGAAAGATATGGATGTGATGGATGATTCAGTGGATGAGGAGTTGACTGGATGGTCATAACCAGAAAGTAGTTTTCAATGGGTCAATGTCCATATATAGATCAGTGAAAAGTGGTATCCCACAGGGTTCCATAGAGGGGTCAGAACTGCTTAATTTCTTCAATGATGACAGAGATTGTGGGATTGAGATATTTGCAGATGACATCAAGTTGAGTGTTGCTGTTGACATCCTTAATGGATGGGACGCCATCCAAAGGGACCTGAACAAACTTGAGATGGACCCATGTGAACCTCATGAGGTTCAACAGTGTCAAGTACAAAGTCTTGCACATGGGTCAGGGTCCCCCCTGGTATCAGTACAGGTTGTGGAATGAAGGGATTGAGAGCAGTCATGAGGAGAAGGATTTAAGGGTGTTGCTTGATGAAAAGCTCAACATCACCCAATAACCCAGAAAGCCAAACATAACCCAGGCTACATCAAATGAAATGTGACCAGGTCATTCTCCCCCTTTGCTCCACTCTGATGACATTCCACTTGAAGTGCTACATCTGGCTTTGAGGTAGCTCTGGGGTTCACAGTACAAGAAAGACACGAACCTGGTGGATTAGTTCCAAAGGAGGGCCACAAAAATGGCCACAGGACAGGAACACCTCTCCTATGAGGAATGGCTGAGAGACTTAGGGTTGTTCAGCCTGAAGGAGAGAAGGCTCCAGGAGCACCTTACTGTGATCTTTTGACAGTTAAAGGCAACTTATTATAAAGATGTGGATAAACATTTACATAAGTTCTGTAGCCACAAGACAAGGTATGATGGTTTTAAACTAAAGGAGGCTTCACTACACTCTTTGGGTAACCCGTTCCTATGCTTAACCACCCTCATCATAAAATTTTTTTCTCAATCAGTAGATTCACTAGAGGATCTTTAAAAGTCCTTTCCAAGACAAAGTATTCTATGTTGCGATGACATGTGAAAAGTTGTGACATTCGTGCAAAGTCACAAGTAATTGAAAAACTAGGAGATATCAACCAGTCAGCCTCAGTTCCATGCCCATTAAGATGATGGAACAGATTCTCCTGGAAGACATGTGGAAGACAAGGAGGTGATTAGAGACAGCCAACATGGCATCACCATGACAAATTGTGCTTGACTAATCTAATGGCTTTCAGTAGAGTAACCACAGCAGTGGAAAAGGGAAAAACTATAGATGTCATCTACCTGGACTTCTATAAAGCTTTTGACAAGGTCTCACATAACATTCTTGTCACTAAATTGGGCAGATGTAAGTTTGATGGGTGATCTGTTAGGTGCATAAGGCACTGACTAGATCAGTGGTTCAATATCCAAGCAGAAATGAGAAATGAGCATCATCTGTAATAGGACCAATGCTATTCAATATCTTCATTGATGACAGACAGAGGAATTGAGCTCAGTCTCAGCAAGCTTGCAGATGACATCAAGCTGAATGGTGTTTTTGACATGCTTGAGTGAAAGGATGCCATCCAAAGGGACTTTCACAGTCTTAAGGAGTAGGACCATGCGAACCACATGAAGTTCAATAATGTCAAGTGCAAGGCCCTTCACATGGGTCAGGGCAAACCCCAAACCAGGATATGATTGGTTTCAGATCAGTCCTGTGGAGAAGGATTTGGAAATACTAGTGGGTGAAAAATTTCATGTGTGCTGTCAACGTGTACTTGCAGCCAGAGCAAATCATATCCTGACCTGCATCAAAAGAAGCATGACCAGCAGGTCACGAGAGGTGATTTTCATTCTCTAATCTGGTTTTATAAAACCTCACCCAGAATACCACATCCAGCTCTGGGGTCCTTAGTACAAGAAAGACATGGACTTCTTGAAGTGAGTCCAGAAGAGGGCCATGAAAATTGTCAAGATGCTGAAACACCTCTCCTGTGGAGACAGGCTGAGAGAGTTGGGGTTGATCAGCTTGGAGAAGAAGGTTCCAGGGAGCCAGGACAAGGGGAAACAGCTTTTGACTGGAAGAAGGTATATTTGAATATAAAGAGGAAACATTTTACAACAAGGATAGCAAGACACTGTAATATGCAGTGGATTCCTCAATACTGGAAGTGCTCAAGGTCAGGTTAGATGGGAGTTTGAGCAGGCTTATTTAGTGGCAAAGGGTTTGGAACTAAGTGACCTTTGATGGTCCTTTCAACACAAATCATCCTATGATTTGGTGATCCTTTGATTTTCTACTTTGAATCTTCCACTTCATTTCTGCTGAAGGTATATTTTAATTGTCTTCAATAAGTCTACATTTCACATTTGTCTTTGAACCCCTCAGTTACTTCTGTGACTCTTCACCAACACAATTATACTCCATCTTTTTCTAGCATCATAATGCTAAGGTTGATGAAGATAAAAACATGAAGATGAAAAAAACCCAAACTTTTTTTTTTTTTTAAGATGTAAATTTTCCTTGCTTATACACAAAACTCAGGAATGTTGGCTGAATCCCCAAAACAGCAATCATGGATTCCTATTTCAAAGAGAAATTAATTTCATAATTTCATGTTCTTAGTTTGGACTATCCAATCTGATCAAAAACCTTTCAGCTTTTGAATATTTCTCTTTTTATGACAATAAGGCACTTTTGCCTTGGCAACACAATCCTTTCTGTCAAGAACATTATCATCTTCCACAAACTTGGCATAGTAACTCTAGGCCCTAGTAAATTCTTTCATTAATATCATCTATCTCTCTTGATCTTAGCTAAATGTCATAAAATTCTTCGTGGCAAGAATCCAGCTTTGCCATTGGAACTATACAACTACAAAAAAAAAACCAACAACCACACAAACTGTATTATATTTGAAATTATGTGAAACTGGTAAATTTTATAGCATGACACTACATATTAGCTTGAACACTTCATTACACATTATCCTGAACATCAGTGTCCAATGGAAATACATTTTCCATAGTCCAAATAAATTTGAAATGTGAGATATTTGTTCTCTTTTTAAGATGCATTATGTCAGTCTGGTGAGACAACATTGTTGCATGTGATCTGCTATCTGTTTCCACACATCAGGCATTAGTATTTCACAGGTGAAGAAATATGTGATGCACCAAGAAGAAGAAGACAACTTAAAATTAACAGATAGCCTTGAACTGTAGCTACATGTTCTGGATTGTTCATTCTCAATTAGACCTGATGCAGTAATATCAGTAAAAAATCTCTATACGTGTGAACTATACTTTCATGTGTATGTATATATGCACATGTATTTACATACATGTGAACTACACTTTCACATGTGACTTCCTGTGGCTTTCACCATCTCCCCATTTTGTTCCTTCATCTCTGATCTTTCATCAATTCATGTTAATTATCATTGTTCTTCATCAGGGCAGTTTTTGACACTTATCTATTTGCTATTCCAAATGACTTCTGAAAAAACAATTACATATTTATTTTTGAGTAGAGGTCAATATCTCATATACCTCAATTATCCTCTTTTCTCCCCTGACTTTTTCTTTTTTTTCCTAGATTATCTAAAACACAACAATTAGAAGAATCCTTCTGCTTCTTTAGTTCAGTAAAATGAAGTCCCCCTGGTGTGTTTGTCAAAGATCATTTGTATTTCTATTACTTTTTTTACAAGTATAAGTTATGTACTTTTTCTCCTCTTTTAACATTCCTTTCTTTTTTTTATATATAAACTAACTTATCTATACACTATATTCTAGCCTCTTTGTTCAGTTTGCTTTTGCTATTGTCACATACTGTTGCAAGAAAGGAAGCCACAGGATTTGGACAGAATTTGTCAAATCGATAAGATATGAGAGGGAATCAGAAATGACCCTTCGGCTGCAAAATGAATGACTCGCATTCACCTGTCATTCTCTGTACAGATCTAACATAAATGGCACAGTTTACAGGGGAAGATGAACAAGGTGGTGGAGTTTTGGTGTTTTGTTTGGGTTTTCTTTGTTTGGTTTGTTTTGTTTTTTTTTCACTTAAGGCAGTGACAGACAATATCAGAGAAATACAGACCATGAATGATAAATGATGATGACAAAAAGACAGAAAGAGAATCTTCTCTAGATTATTCCTGCCTAAAAACTTCATTCTACTTTAGTTAATATTTTACCATTTTCCCATGTTTTTGCATGTTCAAGATTTAGCTGAAGTACAGCTAGTGCCTTATGTCACAGTTGAGTACACTACTTTTCACATTTCTAAATTCACAAATAATCTATGTCCTGATACTCCCTGAAACCCTTGGGGAAAATGTTTCTATTTTCCCTTAGATTTTTCAGATGCCTCTTTAGATATAGCTTGCTAGACAACTGGGTTTCTGCATAGGGAAAATGATCATTATAAATTTTCCATTATGCCATGGATTTTGTCCATAAGGGGAAAAAATTGGAAAAGAGGCAAGGCAAGAACTCATACTAAATACAGCTTCAAAGCTCTAAACTGATTATACTCAACTGGCTTCTTGCAGCAAATACAAATATGAACACAGGCATTTCTATTTTGTCGTAGCTATGCATATTGTAACAAAAGGATGTGAAATTACATGCACTACATTAGATTGAAACATAAATGTTAACTTCATTCTGATACATTCAAAACCAATTAGAGTTTTCCCAAGACAGATTATTAAAACTGCTTGAGATATATAAACAGTTCAAGGGAATTGCCAGTTCAAATGAAATCACGTGAATCATTTATTTTACTGAAAGATTTTGTGAAATTCCTGTAGGGATTCATACACAGGTGCTGACCAGTGGATAAAAATACTAATTGAAAATAACCTAGGACAAGGTCTCAGATGCTTATAAGGTAAAAGTTTCATTTTATGCAGGCTCAACTAAGGTGACATTTTCATAGGAGCCACAGCAGAAATAGCTGTCAAGAGTGTTAGGTATTCTTTAGTAACTTTCAGAAATTGTCTAAGAAACCCTCACAAATAGACATTATAAAGTTCTCTCCTTTAATTGATATTATTTAAAAATGTGTAGAATCCCACTGACTTCAGGAAGGAAATATCTCAAATTGCCTTTGTCATTATTTGTAAGCTAGTGCAGTGTAAAGAAAAAGCATTTTGCTCTTAAATTATATTCTAATGAAAACTAAGTAAGGAGGATTTAAATAATATTGGGTTTTGGTTTGTTGGGGTTTTTTTCCTACAATACAAAACAAGGTACTTGATTAATTAAGAAAGCCAAAGGTTTAGATTTTTTTTTACTTATGTGCCTCAGTGATGTGATGACTCATTAAATAGTGAACAAGGTAATTTGTTTGAAAGCAGCAATATTTTTAAAGCTGAGGATTGAATTGTGCCTGGGGCTAAGACCTCCCTTTTGGTCTTGCCTGTGCAAATCCAGATTTTACCAGAAGATATATAAAAAGGGTTTACTCTACAAGTTTGTTGAGTCAATATTACAGGGAAGTGATATAATTTTAGTGCTGGAATAAACTTGAAGAAAATTACTAACCTAGTAAAGAAACAAAGACAATAAAATCCAGATCCTCTGAACAACTAATGCATGCCAGGTTGCAAGCTCCAGGGCAGTGTTGCATAGTCATGGGCTGGTTTAGAGCTATACCACAGTTCACACCAAGAACAAAGAAGAGAAGTTGTTTAGGCAAATCTACAAAACCAGTGAGACAATTTAAAAAAAAAGCTATCCTGAGGAATATGCCTTGCTTATATATTTAAGGGAAACATTAACACTATAAATCTGGTTTAAGAAAATACCATTAATAATGGAGAGTGTGACAAATGAGTGCCAGCATGATGTACAAAACCAAACTCTTTGTGTCATGGTAGACATGACACACACATTTGGGAAAAAAAAAAAAAGGTAAAAAACCAAACCAAACCAAAAATAAAATAAAACTCCACCTAAACAAACCAAAACAAAAAAACCCAACCAAAAAGAGATTACTGAAAAAAATCTAACATTTCTACTGGCCAGAAATTGTTCATGGAAGAATGAGGGCTCTTTCTAAAACTACTTCACAATTAGCAAGTTCAAAGGAACTTTTTTCCTCTCTAGAATCTTTTGATTGCAACTGTATAGTAGATAAGGAAACTGCTGTTAGAACCATAGGACAATAAATAGTTGATAATAGCGGAGGACTTCAAAAACCCCAGGAACATACGAAAGGTCTATTTTATTTTTCATATACGAAAAAATTGGAAGCCATTTTTTCATTCTTTTGGAAAGATTGAAAGTGTGGTGTTGATTATTGTAGCCTTACAATGAGTATTACTTCATGAGTATGATTAGCAGTAGTAGTATAATGAAAGCAATGGCCATAAAAATTATTTTTTTCAACAGGTAACACTGGAATGTTTCCTCTTCCTGTTCTGTGAAAGAGTGAATTTATGTATAATGGGCTGTCAACGAGTTTTTCTACCACCACATTTGGAACTTCTGTCTAGGAATGTGATATCATTCTCTACAATTTTGTTCTGTGCTATATAAAGTATATTTGTGGGTTTTGTGATTTCCTACAACCCACTATCAGAATATAGACCTTAGAAATAGTCTTAGAAACAGAGAAATGAGAGCTTTGCATGGAAGACAAGGATGTTATATTACTTCCCATAGGTCAAACAATGAACAAAAACTCTTTACCTGTCACAGTGAAGTTTGTACTAAGCAGAAATTTTAAGTCAAGAACAGTAGAAAATTACTTGTTTCTCAGTAGGATGCATCAGGGGGTTTTCCCCACTTTTGAACTTCTTTGTCTTTATTTCCATTGGTATCTTTACCAGTTTGTTTACAGTTAGTTGAAGTATCTTTGCCCTTTACTGTGACATATTCTTTATGTGTCTAGTCTATGAACTAAGTTGCGTTACTTTGTATTCATATTCACACAGGATCATTTATTATGAATTAGAAAATCTCTCCTTATTGTCTTATAGAATGTAGACTCAGAAAAGCAGAACTAAATTTTGCTTAGGAATACTCTGGGCAATATTCATTACCAGTTTTCTAGAAAGGATGCTTCTACAGCCACTGCATTTGTTCATCAGACAATGATTATGAGAAAATGTTATTGCATCGTTTGTGGCCTTTTTTAATCAAAGGTAAATAGGAAAATACTCAAGATAAATACCCTCAAAATCTCTACCTTTCAACTTGAATTGCTGTGGTTCTGAGCTGAGGCAATATCTATCTTTCCTACAAGATGTAATTTTATTCTGTACTTAATCTTCATTTTCTGAAGATAAGACTACCTTTAAACACAACAATGAAGAATAGCCATGTAGCACAGTATGTAGCAGCTTTCCAAATATAGTTCTGTTGAAATCACAACAATACATTGCAGTATGAAACATTGGTTAATATGGAAAAGCAGAGTCTGACTCCTTTGAATACAGCCTGGAATTCTATAGTCTTATTTTTTGTCTTTTCTTTTACAGCTCTCTCTCACAACTGTTTCTAGAGAAAAAAAAAAAAAAACAACCAAAAAAACAACTCATTTGTAGATCTCAGACTTCAGAAGAACTTTGTTCTGTATTATTTTCACATTTTTTCAAGTTAAGAGGGTGAAATTTAAAGTGTTGAATGTCAAGTCATACAATTCAAAAAAACTGAGGTCTTTAGAACAAGAAAGGATCTTTTAATAACTGTCACAGAATGGCAGTTCAGAAGTGTGACTCTCGCTTCCTAGTCACATGGTGCTTTCTTCCTATGTTTTATGTGACACCTCCATTAAAGGAAATGAAAATAATGACTTTGTAAACTGATTCTCTTTGCAAGGAAGAAGGATAAGTCAGTCTCTTCCAATGACAATATATAGCTCTAATCCACTCTGTAGAATTCTTCATCTTTGTAAAATCTCACTAAAAAAAAAAAACTAGGTTACAAAACAGCTGCATGCGTTCTGTCTCAGACTAGGTTCCTGAGAATATACATATGCTACAAGGCCAGTTTTCCTTAAGTGATGATTATTTCTCTTTCTAATTTGCGTTACTGTACAAGGGGAGAAACGTTCTGTTTTATTGGCTCTTTGACTTTTGCCCACAAGGTTCTAGCATTTGCAGAACGTTTACAACTTGAAACTGAAGACTCCTACATACCTACCTGTTCCTAGAGACTGTGAAGTGGAAAATCATGTAGGCACCTATATGTGGCTTTGAAAAAACATTGTAAAATAAAATAGTATAGAAATATTGGAGCAAAATAGGCACAAATCCACATTCTAAGAATGATGCAGATCCATGTAGAGGAACTAAATACCTTTTTACAGCTAAGGATATGTAATTCCTTTAGAAATCCAAGCTTTCACTCTTGAAAGATATTCTGGGTGGTTTTCATTTTTTCTTAACTAACAAGAAAATTTTCTACAGTAAATTACCAGTTGGAAAGGTATATTTGCACAAAGAAATTTTCAGCAACATAAAATTAAAATACTAACAATATGTGCAACAAAAGCCATGCATTAACAATGAAAACATTTATTTTTTCCAGGATTCTCACAGTTTAGTTCTAGTAATACTTCTTTAAATAAAGAATTAAAGGTGTTTTGTTTTTTTTTTTTTTGGTTATAAAAGGATTTTTTAAAGAGGACAGAAGACAACAAGGCTGCTTCTTACAGCATTGAGTGGTATAATCCACAGCAGCGTCTCTCTGGATTGTTTCTTGCTATTTCCTGAACATGATGCCATAGAGACTTTTCTGAAGAGTTACGATAATAGCCAAAACCATGATCGTAGGTACTCTTGGGATTTAAATCATTTTGTCCTTTTCTGGGTTCCTCTGTATTCTCTCATCTGGATATCCTCTCTGCTGTTTCTTTGGAGAGTACTGGGCAGCCATTACTCATCATTTTTCTTCAAAGCTACGTAAACTGCTACTTTTACCAATATTTTACAAGTAGCATGATATAATTTTGATCCTTTTCTATCTCATATGATATAGTCCCTTCAGATATTGAAGGGACTATAGATTGAACTGAGGCTTAGATTGAACTCTCAATGAATACCTTATAAGGGTGACTTAGTATTCATATCACTTGTGAAATGTTATGCATAACTGTAATAAAAGTAAAAGCAAAAGGGAAAAATAAAATGAAAATCTAAACAAACACAAAAGTAGAATAAAGGCCAGATTCACAGTCATTATAAAACAGTACCACCTTCCTTACCAAAGGGCATATACCTATTCATCAGCTGCAAATCCAGTTCATCAACATAATTAATAAACCGAGGTAAGCGAACAGGTATAATCACTTAGAAGACCTTTTGATTGAAATGGTTCAATTAGCAGCATTTCTGTTCAGTTATTCATACTTGCCACAAGAGTAATCTCATCATATGTAAAACTGCAACATCATCCTATGTTCACATATCAGCTTGCATGTTTATGAGAATATGTTCCACCTAAGGAACTGTCCTGAATGGTAACAAATCCACTCTGTTGGAGCACTTGAGTCTTTCCAATCTGCCTTATTGACACATTCCTCCACAACATTTCAGTGTCATAGAGCTACAAATTAGCTGAAGACAGTCAACAGCTCTGGAGATCACCTAGTACCACTCCTGCTTGGAGCTGGGTTGCTCAGGGCCATCTTTAGACAGATTTAAATATGCCTAAAGAATTGAGAGTATCACCTCTCAAGGCAACCTGTGTCTTTTATTTTGCTAAACCAGAACTTTCTGCATCTCAACTTGTGCCCATTGGCTTTTCTCCTATCATGAGGCGCCATCAAGAAGTGTCAAGTTTTGTCCTCTTGACTTCTTCCCACAAGATATTTATACTCGTGGAAAAGATCCACCTGAGCCTTCTTTTCTACAGGTTCTCCAATCAGTAAATCATCTTGGCCTTCCCCTGGACTGTCTCTAGTATGTTTACATCTTACCTGTACTGAAGAGTTAAGGATTTTTTGCTCCATGACCTTCCCAAACATCAAGGGGAGACTGCCTTGTTTCTAAAACCTCAGAGCCTCCTTCCTGGCCTTCTTGGAGACAGGTATGACATTTGCTGTCTTCCAGTCCTCAGGAACCTCACCTTGTCATAGTCACCTTTCAGTAATAACCAAGAGTGCCTTTGCAATGACATCACCCAGCTCCTTCAGCACTCATAGGTGTATCCCATCAGTTCGCAAGAACTTGTGTATATGCAGTTTATTTAAGTGTTAACTAACCTAATCTTCCTCTACCAAAGTAAGTCTTCACTCCTCCAGCTTTGCCCACAGGTTTCAGGGACTCAGGGACCAGACTTGGGAGGGTTTTAATTGGTGAAGAGAGAGGTAAAGAAAGAATAAAGTCCATTGGCCTTTTCTTCTTCCTTTTTCAACAGGGCCCCCACCCCATTCAGCAGCAAGTCCTCATTTCCCTCATCTTCATTTGCTTTACATCCCTCACTGGATATAACCCTGCATGGCTTTTGGCTTACCCTGTCTTTGTATGCTGGGTTCTTCTCTCCTTGTTTCCACCGCCTCTGTGCTTCTGTGTATCTGTTTGTCATTAGTCAGGAGGTCCATATTACTCAATGCAAGCTTCTTCCACCTTTGCTTGACTTCCTGCTCTTCATGCATATACCACACCTGAGCTTTTAAGAGGTAATCCTTCAATATGAACCAGCTCTCCTGGACACCTAAGCTCCCGTGGCATTAGTCCAAGGAGGTTTCTGAGGAGGCCAATTTTTTTTTTCTTATGAAGTCCAGGGATGTGACCCTGCTTTTTGGCTTGTTCTTTCCTTAGCATCCTAAAATCCACCATCTCAGGGTCATCACAGCTAAGGTTGCCTACAGCCTTTACTCCATGATGTCAAAGGATATTGAAAGTTAAGTTTTTTCCAGATCCTAAAGAAGACCTCATTTTCTTATTCTTCCTTATCAAGATGATCCATAGCAGACACCCAATGTCACCAACTTCAGTCTGCCCTTTAGTCTTGGCAAACAAGCACTCAGCTGGCTCATATTCCATCCTGAGGCAGATCATGCATTCCTGCTACTCTCTCACTTGAAAAAAATTCCCCTCCTCACCATCCTAGCTCTTACTAAAGAGCCTATATCCATCCATGACAGCATCTAGTCATCTGAGCTGTTCCACCATGTCTCTATGATCTCAGGAGAGATGTCCTGGCTCCACAATTGCACATGGAATGCTACTCACTTATGCTCCCCATGCTTCATGCATTGGTGCTCTATGGGTACTTCAGATGGACACCAATTTTTGCTGTTGTGCCAGAAAATGTGTGAACTTAACTTTTACCTTCTTCCTGTCCACATTTCATTATTTGTGTGCATACATTGAGGTGGCACGTCTTCAACCTTGTTTCATTGTTTATATGGCCTCTTTCACCACACTAGCTAGGATGCTTTGTTTGCAAACTCTGACCATCACTTCCTCACTTGATCATAGGTCACCAACTTCCTCCCCCATCATTCTTATTTTAGACCTTTTCTTAGTAGATAGTCCAGACTGTTGCCAAAGATGATCCCACATGGGCAGGCGGGTCCTGTTTCTTGCAATGTGTTTTAGAGGCATCCAGATTACTTATGGTGGACTTGCCATTCAACATAATGACATCAAAATATGAAAAAAAGCTACCTTACAAACAGGAAGAAAAATCACACTTTTCCTAGTTTGGTCTGGTGTATTCAAGATGTAACTGTGGTGGAAGATCCGTGTACAGATAAATACCCATAGCTGAGTTTTTTAACTAAGGTTTCAGTATAGATCAATTAAAAGAATACTTTGAACCTTTAGCAAAAAGTGGCGGACTGGAATTAAAATTATTTTGGTTTCACATATTACTGTTCTATGGGTTGTTAAGAAGAGTAAAACTCTAGATTATGATGATGATTATAATAGTAATAGTAATAATAACAACAACAACAATAATAAACATAAACAAAACCCTGGACACCGTTATCATTCCACATTGTCTGAGCAGGGCCATGCTTCATTGTTCATCATGCCATACAAGCACATAGATTTATACAGTTACTCCCAGCTTCTGTACGTCTCACATGCACTGAGATTCACTAATTATTTAGAATGGGTTGTACCTAATACTGTGATGTGAAGAAGGTGATCACCATCACTGTTTTTGTTTCTTAGGCAGTTGTATCTTATGCCAGTTTAATAGCCAAGTTTCACCAACCGTGTCTTGCTGTGGATCTTACAAATGAACCTCATTTCTGCCACACACAAATTCACATGAGTTTTCAGAATTTTGAGAACTTTGCATCTTCCAAGTAGTATAAGCCATTGAGATAGGTTTGTTTCTTTCGTTGTTTTTTCTTCTCAATCTAATCAGGCAAAACTGGACTAATATAATTTTTAAATAAAAATAATGCCTGGAGAGGCCAAGAAAATTCTAAGTACTGTGACACTGTGAGAGATCCTGAATGATATATGGTTTGCTGTTACAATTAACATATATTCAACAATTTAAAATTTGTTTTACTACGAAGTTTTGTGTCAATCATCCTGTAAAACAGCAAATATACCTCAGGCTTCATATTCCCTTGGACGTAAAATCAGCGTGTGAAGCAAAAGTATCAATCATCAGGGAGGGGTGCCTGTAACAGAATTCACAAGAAAACATGTTCTTTCGAGGAAAAAAAAAAAAAAAAGCAAAAAAAAGCATGATAACATGTCAAACTGGTCAAACTGGTCAAACATGCTGCTGGTCAAACTGAGGGAAAAGAAAGGCAAATACAAGCTCTGGACGCAAGGGTGTGTAGCCTGGAATGAATACAGGGATGCTGTTTGGACTTGCAGAGATGGGATCAGGAAGCCAAGGCGCAGATGGAACTGAACTTGGCGAGGGATGTTAAAAACAACAAGAAGGGATTTTACAGGTACATTGGCCAGAAGAGACAGGCCAAAGAGAACGTACCCCCTTTGGTAAAAGAGAAAGGAGAATTGGCTGCAACTGATGAGGAGAAGGCTGAGGTACTGAATGAGTCCTTTGCCTCAGTCTTCTCTGGCAGCCAGGATTCTCATGATTCTCAAGTCCCAGAACCTTGCATCCCTGGACCTCTAGGTGGGAACTGGGGGAACAAATCCCCCCACACTGTAAAGGTAGAGCAAGTCCGAGACCGCCTCATGAGACTGAATGTCTACAAGTCTATGGGGCCGGATGACATGCATCCCAGGGCCCTGAAGGAGCTGGCTGATGTGGTTGCTGAGCCACTCTCCATCAAATTTAAAAGTCGTGGCTGTAAGGAGAGGTTCCTGGGGATTGGAAAAAAGGTCACATCAATCCCATTTATAAGAAAGGGAGCAAGGAAGACCCAGGGAATTACAAGCCGGTGAGCCTCACCTCTGTGCCTGAGAAGATCATGGAACAGATCCTTCTGGATGACATGTTGGAGCACATGAGGGAAGAGCATGTGATCCGGGACAGCCAGCACAGCTTCACCAAGGGAAGGTCGTGCCTTACGAGTCTGGTAACCTTCTATGATGGAGTGACAGCATCAGTAGATAAAGGGAAGGCAACTGATGTCATCTACCTGGACTTGTACAAGGCCTTTGACACAGTCTCCCCATCACATCCTTATCTCTAAATTGGAGAGATGTGGATTTGATGGGTGGACCATCCAGTGGATAAGAAACTGGTTAACAGACCGTAGCCAAAGGGTGGTGGTCAATGGGTCTATGTCCAGGTGGAGGCTGGTGAAAAGCAGTGTCCCCCAGGGGTCTGTCTTGGGACCAGTTCTCTTTAACATCTTTATCAATGACATCGATGATGGAATTGAGGGCAGCCTCAGCAAGTTTGTGGATGACACCAAGCTGAGTGGTGTGGTTGACGCAACAGAAGGAAGGGAAGCCATCCAGAGGGATCTTGACAGGCTGGAGAGATGGGCCCAGGTGAACCTAATGAGGTTCAACACTGCCAAGTGTCAGGTGTTGCACTTGGTCCAGAAGAATCCCAGACATAGATACAGACTGGGAGAAACGCTTCTTGAGAGTAGCCCTGCTGAGAAGGACTTGGGGATTCTGGTGGATGAGAAACTTAACATGAGCCAGCAGTGTGCTCTTGCTGCTCACAAGGCCAATGGTATCCTGGGCTCCATTACAAGAGGGGTGGCCAGCAGGGACAGGGAGGTGATTGTCCCTCTCTACTCTGCCCTCGTGAGGCTCCATCTGGAGTACTGTGTCCAGAGCTGGGGCCCCCAATACAAGAAGATTGTGGAACTGTTGGAGAGGGTTCAGAGGAGGGCCACGAAGATGATTAGAGGCCTGGAGCACCTGCCCTACGAAGAGAGGCTGAGGGAGCTGGGCTTGTTCAGCCTGGAGAAGAGAAGGCTGCGGGGGGACCTCATTGCAGCCTTCCAGTACCTGAAGGAAGCATACAAACAGGAGGGGATTCAACTTTTTAAAAGGATAGACAATGGCAGGACAAGGGGGAATGGATTAAAACTAAAGGAAGGAAGGTTTAAATTAGATATTAGGGGGAAGTTTTTTACAGAGAGAGTGGTGAGGTGCTGGAACAGGCTGCCCAGAGAGGTAGTAGATGCCCCATTCCTTGAAGTGTTCAAGGCCAGGTTGGCTGGGGCCCTGGGCAACCTAGTGTAGATCCAGGCCTGAGGTTGGTGGCCCTGCCTGTGGCAGGGGGGTTGGAGCTCTGTGATCCTTGGGGTCCCTTCCAACTCATAACATTCTATGATTCTATGATTCTATGATTCTATGATTCTATGTCAGCTTAGAAAGAAAGCTGAAATCAGTGGGACTTCTTTCATTAAAACTACGTGAAAGGTGATTACATATACAACTGGGAACTGTCTGAATTTTTAAGCTTCCCTTGTAAATTGCTTCTTATGCATCTGTGTGCTGGGCACAGAATATTAGGGAATTGCATGGGTCACTGATTTTATATCTACATCTTTAGCTAACCAACAATTAATCCAAAATTTTCAGACTGGTTATTCAGTACCCGCTCTGGAGTTTTACTGGTTAAATAACTTGTGACTATATTGATGCTAGATAGAAAACAAACAAACAAGTTAATATTAATATTGTTTTCATAAAGTTATTTCACATTCCATTAACCCCTGACAGTCTGAAATGTTTTGAATTAAGATCATAGAATCACAGAATCACAGAATGGCTTGAGTTGGAAGAGACCTCAAAGATCATCTGGTTCCACCACCCCCTGCCATGAGCTGGGACATCCTCCACTACATGTAGCTTGCTGTAGATTGAGAGAACCCATTCAGTGGTCTTAAGTCTTCCTTCTAATCTCTTTGTAATCATATATTGTTTAGCAGGGAGGGTAGATAAGTCATAACTACAGAATTTTTATCAAACTGAAAGAAAGCAAACCTTTATAACTACTAAGATAAATTCATAAGATATAGTTATACTGCTGCTTTGTGAGTGGGATGAAAACAGGACAAAATATAAATGAAAAACAAGATATCAGTCACTCCTACTGCATATCATAACGTAACACTTAATAATATACATATTGCATTTTAATTATGCTATGAGCTAAAGAGGTTTTGCTGCTGAGTTTAAAATCTTATGTTAGAATGAAGTACATCATCTTACAGGAATTTTATTGTAGGATGGAAGCTTTCTGTTAACATCAATCCTGATCACATCTGGATTGATTATAAACTTTTTGGACATGTTGTCTGATCTGGTGTTTAAAAATTCTAACTTTCAATTTACAAGCATTCAAATTTTTAACCTAATATCAAATAGACAAAATATATTAACTTCAAAATTATCCCTGAAAAATGTGTGTATATACATATATGCATATAAGTATATATAATATATATATGTATATGTATATAAAAATATAACATAGTATATATGTATGCATTGTACATGGTAAACTTTGTAAAGTTATGGAATGTACACTTCTTTGAACAGTGGCGATTTTTCTATTTTAAATAAGCATTAATAATTCTGACTACTATGATAGCAAAATAGAAAATATACTTTTTTAAAAACATGCTGACAGGCTACCTAGAATGCCTTCCAGATAAATCAGTGCACACTACTTTTTTTTTTTTTATTGAAATTTTTTTTGAGCAAGAGGAATTAGTTTAAGATAAAAGCTTAAAGAAATATCATTGCAAATGAACACATTTCTTTCTGTTCCAGGATGACAGAAAAGGCTGTGTAAAGAGTTGTAAAATGCCCTTTACTTCTCTATGCAGGTGCTAAAGTACATCACAGCTGGATTGGCAGGACTGTAAAGCCTTCAATTTATTTGAATATGTGTGAGTGGAGAGGGGATGGGAAAAATCTTCAGTTGACAGTTACAAACCACAAACCATAGTACTAAGCTACTAGATGATGTAGGCTTTTAGTGGCCACTGTCTAATTCTGCTTCTAATTCCACTAGTTAAGGAAGAATACGATCTGCTAGGGAGCTGGCACACAATAGATGGTGGTTATGAGAACTCAGCTAAGTTAAAGGAAGCTTATGCCTGAGCCAGCACAGAGGATTTCCATTTCTGTAGAGAACATAAGTGCTGGACTGAACATTGTGCTGTGGCAGTGATGAGTGTCTCAGGGTTTTCCCAAGAGAGCAGCCAATGGGCAGGTAGGACCATGACACCCTGTGAGCTGCAGCTGTGAATGTGGAACAGTCCAGACTAAAGATATTTCTGAGTTGTTGAAAGTCAGATTCCTTTCTTGTTATCAGAAATTCATACAGCTGAAGAACAGACCACCCCTTGGGAACTGAAAGGACTAAATTGAGGCAGTCTTAAGTCAGGCACATGTCTATGAGTGATCAGAATTCAAGGTTACCCTACCCTTATATTTCAAAGACTGCAACATGTGGCATACCATTTCTAGAAGAGCGGGGTATCAGCAGACTTATATTATTGTACTCACCTACCATAACTTTTCCCATCTCACATTATCTTCTTTTATAATGCTTTTGTCCTTGATATGGATCAGTTGATTATATCTTTAAATTGTAAGAAAAACTCAATATGAAAGTGATTAATTTATGTCTATAAGTTTATTTGAAAAAGTAATATACTACCTGTACCCCAACAAGCTTCAAATACCATGTAATATTGAGAAAAATACCTACAATGATGTCTCCAAAGAGAAAGAACAAATGTAAGATGATAATCATGATTTAAATTCATGAGATTGTGCCGTAAAGATAAAAGAAATTAAAAGATAAAACAAAAAGACAAAAAATGAGAAAAGAAAACTCAGTTGAAGTTGGTTGAGACTGTCTGGGAACCTCAATGTGAAAAATCAAAAGCCACATAAAAGTCAGCCTTTGCATCTTAATTAGATACAGGTTAGATAAGCTATAACCTGAAATCAGCCCAACTTAAAATAACCACATTAAAGAATTATTTTTTCCAAGATATAAAGTGACTACTAGCACATTTCATATGATCTTTTTCCTTGTAGATATTTATATATTATGGAAGAAGATCTATCACAAAACTTCTTGTTGAAAACAAGGATTTGTTTCATGAGTTTTGGAACTGGTAGAAGCAGTGAACTTCCTTAGAAGGAAAAGTCAAAGACAGCAAGTATTTCTGAGTTTTTATTGTTTCAGGAATATTCCTGAAATATGAACTAATCTTCAGTGATAATTTTCATTGTCTGCAGTGTCAATTTTCAAGGCAGTATCTGTGTTATGGGTATCTATCCACTGGAAGCTAGACTGAAACCAGTAACTTGTTTTAGGTAAACTAATAAGAGAAAAATATTGATGAAGTTTGCTGCTTCTGTCTTATTCTTGACTTACATTCATTATTAAGACTTAAAAATGTACAAGTCTTTAAAAATACAGCCCTATGGCTCATCCAGTCATCACCAATATATATTTGAGATAATAATAGAATCATAGAATGGCATGGGTTGGAAGGGACCCCAAGGATCAGAGTTCCAAACCCCCTGCCACAGGCAGGGCCACCAACCTCAGGCCTGGATCTACACTAGGTTGCCCAGGGCTCCAGCCAACCTGGCCTTGAACACTCCCAGGGACGGGACATCCACTACCACTCTGGGCAGCCTGTTCCAGCACCTCACCACTCTCTCTGTAAAAAACTTCCCCCTAATATATAATCTAAACCTTCCTTCCTTTAGTTTTAATCCATTCCCCCTTGTCCTGTTATTGTCTATCCTTTTAAAAAGTTGAATCCCCTCCTGTTTGTATGCTCCCTTCAGGTACTGGAAGGCTGCAATGAGGTTCCCCCGCAGCCTTCTCTTCAGGCTGAACAAGCCCAGCTCCCTCAGCCTCTCTTCATAGGGGAGGTGCTCCAGTCTAATCATCTTCGTGGTCTTCCTCTGAATCTCTCCAACAGTTCTGTATCTTTCTTGTATTGTGGGCCCCAGCTCTGGACACAGTACTCCAGATGGGGCCTCACGAGGGCAGAGTAGAGAGGGACAATCACCTCCCTGTCCCTGCTGACCTCCCCTCTTCTGATGGAGCCCAGGATACTATTGGCCTTGCGAGCAACAAGAGCACACCGCTGGCTCATGTGAAGTTTCTCACCCACCATGACACCCAGGTCCTTCTCAGCAGGGCTGTTCTCCAGGAGCTCTTCTCCCAGTCTGTATCCATGTCTGGGATTCTTCTGGACCAAGTGCAACACCTGACACTTGGCAGTGTTGAACCTCATTAGGTTCACCTTGGCCCATCTCTCCAGCCTGTCAAGATCCCTCTGGATGGCTTCCTTTCCTTCTGTTGCGTCAACCACACCACTCAGCTTGGTGTCATCCGCAAACTTGCTGAGGCTGCCCTCAATTCCATCATCGATGTCATTGATAAAGATGTTAAAGAGAACTGGTCCCAAGGCAGACCCCTGGGGGACCCCTCTTGTCACCAGCCTCCACCTGGACATAGACCCATTGACCACCACCATTT
Source organism: Porphyrio hochstetteri (assembly GCA_020800305.1). NCBI lineage: Eukaryota > Metazoa > Chordata > Aves > Gruiformes > Rallidae > Porphyrio > Porphyrio hochstetteri. Next base: position 34,943,287 of record CM036938.1, read on the forward strand.
GTGTACGTTCTGTCAATCAGTTTCTTATCCACTGGATGGTCCACCCATCAAATCCACATCTCTCCAATTTAGAGATAAGGATGTGATGGGGGACTGTGTCAAAGGCCTTGCACAAGTCCAGGTAGATGATATGGGTTTCCTTCCCTTTATCTACTGATGCTGTCACTCGATAATATTTTGCTCTGTTTTGACTTCCACCTGCTTTCTGATGAGCTCTCCATTTAATTTGCTGCATTTTATGCAACTATGTATTAATTTCTAAATTATGATTATTGTTGAAAGCCCCCAGTACTTCTTATTAGAGATTGCTTGTCACACACACTTTAATATAAAGTTATTAGTAACCATAAGGGAATTTCATTTCCCAATATTCTAATTGACAAGTTTTGATGTTCATGAGTATATATTTTATACATCAAATTGAGTATCCTATTACATGCTCTAAGTGTTTCATGAAAAGCCGTATTCTCTTTTTAGTATGTGAATATCCTTGGAGAAGAAGAAAGATAAAGTAAAATTTACAGTTTACAATTCATGGATTTTACTAAGTCTTTGTATGTGTTTCTTGTTATTATCACACATCAAATTTTATGATAATGAGTAGTAACAACTTGTGTATGAACTTTAGTTTTTTGTTTGAACACATCAAAAGGGACACTAATCACATCTGTAATAATCAGCAACTGAAATGAAATGTCTCTGCATGAGTAAGGGATTTTACATTGCTGTGCAGAAGTTATGGCAGTTTTCTTGGTTTAAAGGAACAAAAACATATTTAGAATCACACTTTTAAGTGCAAGAGGGAGTTTGGGGAACATGGTCAACAGTCAAGCAAACGTTGTGTCACGTATGTTGCTGCTGAAATGATATATTAAATATCTCTGCCCTGTGCTCCCGCAATTCACAAGGAGCATAGAGTTTGGCAAATAAGAACTAAACTAGGGACATTTTTTCCAAGCATTTTAGGAATAACTTTGTTCTTGTAAAAGACTGTCTCTAGCTGAAAAGCTGGACATCATTCCAGATCATTGCAACTAACTTCCTGGAACAACACTAACTGAAATTTGTCTTTACATATGTTGCCCCTCAAGCCAGTTGGAAAAAACTACATAATTTCTACAGAAAAAGATAAACAAATAACTATTTTTTTCCCCATTAAAATCTCTGTTATTTTTAGTTCCGCAAGGCACGAACCAATATTAATTCTGAAAACACAAATATTTATGAATCTCTTTTGTTGCCATAGGATTTTGAAAGGAATTTCAGTAAATGGAATAGCAATGCAAAGGCAATAATCTGGATGACTACAGTTGATTTGGGGTTTTGTTAATTTTATTTAGACAGCAAAAAACACAAAATATCACTGAACACTTTGACTGTGATTTATCTTAGCAATTACTGTAGCATGATGGGTGCTGACCTGCGGAGTAAACTACTAGCTGCGGAGAACATGGTATCTAATTCTGAGGTGTTTAACTCAAACTGCAGCATGGTCCTTTGCACCAAGTTCCTGAAAAAAGCTGGCATTCACTTGGGTGTACAGACTTCTAGAGTATATCTTCTGATTTATTTTCATCTAAAATTCAGACATGTGCTCCATGATACAAAACAATATGATACGTGGGAAAACTGGATAATGTATCTAGAAGACAAAGACTTAGACATACATGTACTTGGGAAATTATGGCCTAGATTGCCTAGTTGTTACAATTAAATTTTAACCACCAATCCCCAAGAACAATGACATTAGAATAGTCTGCTCAATTTTTCTGGATTAAGGAGATATAACTTAAGTAAGAAGGCAAGAGAAACTGTGTACTTAACAGTCTAAGAATTATCTGTCCAGTAACGATAATAAGATTTATAATCCAGTTTTCCAATTATATAATTTCAACTATACTTAATACTCTCGCATTGGGTCCTAAAATCAGTGGTATCAGTCTTTTTCAGGATAAAGATGGGTATGCAGAAGGGGATTTAATGTTTTTTTTTTAAATGTTCTTTGTTAGGGAAGTGTGGTGTTGATAATGCACCTTCTTGCTCCTCTTTCTGGGATCAATTTCATATATTTGCCAGGACGGTCTTCTTACCAGATCTTTCTTCAGTGGTTCCCAGTTCCACATTTTATCCAAATTTACTGTATGTGATTATACTTGTGACTGAGATTTATTCTTTGTTCTTTTTCTTACATTTAAAGTTGTTTGTACACAAATCTCATTCTGGTACTTTTGGGGTCTGTTTTACTATCTCACTTACATCCAATAGCCTTCAAGATGTAGTTCAGTGGAAAAAACCTTGTGACAATTTTGGTTTACTTTAGTGTAAAGTCACAATTAATAGATCTTGTATTTATTTAATACTTCTCTTTCAGATTAATTCTTAGTTATTACAGTTAAACACTGGAGAACAGATTTTGCCTTGGGATAAATTGGCATCATTTTATTGGCTGAAACTGAGTTCAGAATTTGGCAATTACTGTCGATAGATAGTGTGAAAGTCATCTAATATTGTCCTATCAGCCTGTGCATCTTAAAAAATCTACCAAAACCAACATAAAACCTAAGTACTTAAAAACTATAATCAAAGAAAAATAAAACCAAATTTATATAAACACTTCCTTCTCTTTTTTTTTTGTTATGAGACCACAGATACTACTAAAAAAATTGCATAGTCCAGAAATTTTGCGGTTCCTTTGAAGCATCGAGGTTTGAGTATTTCTTCCTTTTATGTATAATAAAAATGGAAATAGAGTTGTCAGAACATTATCAGTTTAAGTATTTAAAGAACTATTGTTCTTTCTGGATAACTTTTTATTGCATGTATCCTATGTACTACTAAAAATATAGTCTGAATTTCTTCGTGTACAAGCAGAAGAAAAAGACAAAGAAAATGTCTCAAAGCATGTGTTAAAAATACAAAAAAAATCCAACACAGGAAGTGTGGCCTTTTTAATAGAGAAGGTGTACTGATTCAAATACTTTCCTACTTATCTATAGTAAAATTCTTGATAATCAGGTGATGATCAGATTCTTTAGGTATTTCCCTTTTGGTTCTGTATCATTTGTTTTTGTTTGTAAGTCACAGTCTTACTGTGTCTTTACATAACCTAATCTATCTAAATTTTTCCTAACCTACATGTAATCTTGTATAGTCAGTACTTTCACATTAACTCATGCTAATGTATGCATATACAGAACTTGAAGTTAGAGGGATTTGAAGTGTTATACTAATTATATGGCATTTGGATTCTAAATCATGAACCATTCACATTCTGTACTTCGTTTACTTACATACGGTGTCTGTGCAAATGCTGTTGGTTCAGAGCAGCAGAGTATAACATTAAAAAAAGGCAACGACTTTTTTTTTCTAATAAGGCAATTGCTTTTCTCTTTAAATATCAAAATTAATAATTAATATAATTTTTATTCTTGTTTAATCATATCAAAGTATTAGTGTAATTTAGTGTTAATAATATGAGCTTAGTAGACTTATACAACTGCCTTAGTCATCGCTTATGCCCAACAAAGCTAATTAACATCGTCTTGGTTGTCATTTGCTCACAGTCTTAAGATTCCATCTAGAGTACCTTAGAAGAGTCTTGTTTTAAATAGGACACTACTCTGAAAGACATGAATGAAATTTAAACACAAATGTCCTCATGGTCTATATATTCTAAGACTGTACATCACGGAGTTGCTATCTCTAGGGGCATTTAAAAAATGGGCAGACGTGGCAATCCATGGTTTAGTTGACATGGTGGTATTGGACTGATTGTTGGACTTGATGATTCTGATCCAACCTCAATGATTTTGTGATTCTGAGTTCTAATTTATTGGTGCATCAGATGACTGATAATTAAGAAGGTCCATGAATTTTGGCCATATGACTGTGATTAAAAATTTCTAAAAAAATCAGCTCATAAATTAAATTTGAAAGATTGTTTTTGGCTTAATCATATGAGGTGAGTAACATGGTGAGTAACATAGACAATTGTGGTGACTTAAACCTGGCTGGAGAGGACAGGTACCCAAAACAGCCACTCTATCACTCCCCCTCCTTAGCTGGACAGAGGAGAGAAGATATAATGAGATATGGACAGTGAGAGATCATTCAGCAATTACCATCACAGGCAAAACAGATTAAAATTAATCTAATTTATTATCCAATTAAAACAGAGCAGGATAATGAGAAATAAACCCAAATCTTAAAACACCTCCCCCCCCCCCCTTCTTTCCTGGGCTCAACTTTATTGCCACATTGTCTATCTCTTCCCCTCAAGCTGCACAAGGAGGTGAGAAAATGAGGTTTCAAGTCAGTTTATCATGAGCTGTCTCTGATGCTCCTTCCTCCTCAGTGGGAGGACACCTCACTCTCTTCCCCTGCTCCAGAGTTGGGTCCCTTTCACAAGAGAGAATCCTCCACAAGCATCTCCAATGCAAGTTCTTTCCCACAGGGGCTTTAGTTCTTCACAAACTGCCCAAGAGTAGCTTCCATGGGGTGCAGACATTCAGGAATATACTGCTCCAGCATGGTCACCTCATGGGATCACAAGTGTCCCCAGTAAACCAGCTCCAGCAAGGACTCCTCTATCCACAGCCTGCAGGTTCTTCCAGGATCTTGCTCTAGTGCAGGCTTCCCACAAGGTGACACTGCCCTTCAAGTGGCTTCACCTGCTTCACTGTGGGGTACCCCATTGGTTGCAGGTGGAAACTCTACTTCCTGTCATCTGCCATGGGCTGCAAGGGGGCAGCCTGCTTCACCGTGGCCTTCTCCATGGTCTGCAAACCTCTGCTTTGGCCCCTGGAGCACTTCACTGCCCTCCTTCTTCACTGACCTGGATGACTGTAGAGTTTCTCATATCTTCTCACTCCGTTCTCTAGGAGCAAAAAGCTACTCCTCAGGTCTTTTTTTTCCTTCTTAAATATGTAACCACAGAGGCGCTACTGCCGTTGCTCATTGGCTTGGCCTTGGGAAGTGCTCGGTCCTTCTTAGAGCCGGCTGGTTTGGCTCTGTTGGACCTACGGGAAGGTTCTGGCAGCTACATGCAGAAGGCACCTCTGCAGCCCCCACTCCCACTCTCAAAACCTTGTCATGCAAACACAAGGCAAGGCTGCAAAAGAAGTGTCTGCTTGATCAAGTCTATAAAATTGTAAACATTACTGCCATCCGCAACCCTTTGTCAGAACTTTCAATGTCTCAAGGCCCCCTTACTCTTGTACTGAAAATAAACACATGAGGAGGAGTAGGAAGTGGAGGAGGAAGAGGAGGAGGAGGAAAAGAAAAAAAGCTCTTAAGAAAAAACCCAAAAATTATTGTTCAAATATTTTCATGAGACATACAGTCAGAATTCTAAAAAGAGGAGTTCTAAAAGGAGGTTAGCAGTGATGGTGTCACCATAGATAATGTTCTACCACTGAAAGTGCTTGACCCATCCTCTTGCTCTTATAATGATGTAATGAAAAGTTTGCCCAACCTTTCCCATAGACGCAAAGTTAGCAATTCTCCAAAACAATCTTTCTAATATAGAATAAGCACTGCTCCCATTGACCTCACAGTTCATGGCTAGATGGACTGGGCCACTGTTTTTCATAGGCCAAATAATCTTAGAAAATTATACACACAGTTTTCAAATTCCCTTTCAAATTGTGATCCGTAAAGCCAAGAGTTTCCATTTATGTTCCAAATATGGAAATCACCAGCTGCTGTGTTGTTTCATCAGAATCAGCTTCACAACAAATTAATTCTCTAGTGTGCAGTAACAGTAGTGTTGAATCCAATGGCAAAACTCCCATTTACCTCAGAAGGACCTAGATTTTAAACACTAATATTCCAACAGTTTTTCTCTGTTCCTAAAATATTGCATGTATTTTGCTGTGCTATGGGAAAGTGAAAATATATGGCCATATGACTACAAGAAAAGTATATAAAAATCTATGTATAATATACTATGTCAGTAGACCTAGACAATACAGTTTCACTGTAGTGGGCAAAAGGAAAAGGATTGGTTTAAGACTTACAACCTTATCTGCATTTGATATCTTAGAAATCAACATCACTGTGCCTTGTCCAATGGTGCACACTTAAATATATGATGTTTACGAATTAATTACACATACTCCATATCTCTCCTTAGGTGACTTTATTATTAATACCTTGTGCGCAGGTCTAGCTCTTTTATGACAGCTCTTGCAGTGATATGTCTGAGAAAAATTGGATCTGACGTTGAATTGTGTAGATATAGGACTGTAGTCTGGAAGTTATTCATGTAATCATTAACAAAATTTCATAAAGTGACAGGAAAGAAGCAGCAGCACCAGGAAAGATAAATAACACAGGAGAAAAAGTAACAGAAAAGTAGGAGTAGTACAGGATTATTCAGTAATGTCTTGAACTGGACACACTTCATCTTAGTTATTTAATTATTTAGAAAGAGAAAAGAGCTGAAACTTCTTGTCATATTAGCACCATATTCTAGTCTAGATGCCTATATAAGACAATAATCTTTACTGTTATTTTCTCTTTCCATTGATATACAAAGCTAACTGATAAGTAACCTACTTTCTGATTTTGTGCTATATGTTGGTATTTTCTCCACCCACCCCATAAAAAGCATTTTAAATTAAAATATCTTCCTGATTCAGAACACCATATTATTAATCATCTTCTTATCTTAATGTACCTACAGACATGCAAATTCTGAACTGGAGCTAGAATAAAGTAATTTTTAAAAATACTGCCATAGTTAAACACTCTGGTACTACTAAAGACCAAAGAAAAGTACCATCTAATTTACCTAGAATATTTTTGCTGGTTTGAGGGAAACTGATTTTTCATAGAAGGAAGTCAACGCTAGTACATTATTTCTGGGATTTAGTGTGGCACTAAAATGAGGTAGCATCTGTCCAGAAGGAAGAAGACACGCATTTTTGAGCCTTCATTATGTAGCACATGCCAAAAACATGAAGAATATTATTAAATATCTATAATTTCACAAATCATGTTATCACTAGCATACCCAGTAATCATATTTAATTTTAGCATTCTTAATGAGATGTTAGAAATTAAGATACCACACATTCATTAAACTATTCTAAATCCAAACTAATTCACATTTTAAGACATCAATAAATGAGGTAGATAATCATGTATGAGAGGAAGAATAATTCTTGGTCTGTTATTTGGGAAACATATTGTGGTCATTCTGAAAAAGGAAACGAGAAAGACAACTGTAAAGGTCATTCTTTGACTCAGGAAAGAAACATATTTTCCTACGTTCATAACACTGGAAATTGCACTGGAAATTGCACCAAAAAGACTGGATATAGCTTAGCTATGCAATGAGGAAGGGAATGGTTCCAATGTGAGTAGCCTGAAAAAAGAAATAAAGCTCATTAAACAGCTTCTATTTAAGAGAAAGAAAGAGGGGAAAGTATGTGCTTACATACCTACTGGTACCTGGAACCTAAATAAAAATACATACACATACATACCAATATGAATATTTTATATGTAAGAGTATAGCTATATATCTGTGTAACAATTGCACATACACATATGCATGTACACATTAATGCATGTATATATGCATACATATATTTTTATGTCATATGTGTATATGTTTAGATGTATATACACAGACATAGCTTCCTTTATGCTAATACATTCATCATTTCATTAATACTTTACGTTTTTACTGCATACACTTTAATTTTATGTATCTAAGGACCCAGCCCTCATTTTCCAAATTATCATAGATCGATTAACCTTGTGGTTTGTTCCATGAGTTTTGTGATCTTTCTTTAATTTCAGTTAACACATTTGTTCTATTTGTTTCTAGTGCAGGCTGCTTGGAAAGCCTTGTCTTTCTTCTAGAAGTAAGATTGAATACCCAATTAACAGAATATATGCAATATATTGTACTGCTGCACAGCCTCAAGATCTGGTCTCTTAGAGTTTTATTTCTTTTCCTCCTTGCAAAAATTTACTTGTGAATTTACTACTCAATCCATACATTTTATCACATATCACTGATTTGGTGAGCTATCTATATGTCCAATTCAGAAATAAGCTTGTTCCTCCTCTCACACTATTTTTGGAGAAATCCAGCCTGGAATGATCATTAAAATAACCATATTTTCTTCTCAGGTTTTGGGTAACAGACCTAAGGGCAAATAAGCACACCTGCCAACAGTCATGAAAGAAATATTACCTGTATATGATCTATATATGATTATGCATATATGTATGGATGAATCATGTGCCATTTTTTATATTAAGTTCCTTTGTTTTTCTTTTATTAGTGGGTTCTGCTCACTTTTTTATTTGCTTTTACATAGTAAATATTACAGATCTTCCTGCACATTTAACAGCTTAGCATCTAGATTGTCTATCCAATCAGAACACCTAGATTCAAGCCCAGATTTAGATTTAAATCACACCCTGACAGTTCTTACATGGTAGGAAATACACTACTTCATCCTTTACATCCAGTTCTACCGACTGTATGTCTATTCAAGCCCGTACCTACTGGCAAGTGGGTCCTAAATTTGAACCTGGTAGAGAGACATCTCTGCATATAAAAGTTTGATAAAAAAGTTGCAAGAAGTGCACGTTTAGAATGCTGTTTTTTCACAGCAAAATTTTCCAATGACCTAAAATGGTAAAGTTCATTTTCCCAAGCACACGAGTGACTACTCTTCCTTCAGGAATGAATGAACAAAAGCATTGCACTTTTAAGAGAAAATGCCTCCTGTGAATACTGTCTGGCTCTACTCTGAATGTAGTATCCAAAGGTCAAGCATGGCCTTTCCTTTGGTGCTTAACTTCCTCTAGAATACAGAAAAGAAAATTAGAAAAGAAAATTAAAAACAAATTAAAAATTTTGTCTTCCCATGTATGTGTCCTCTCTTCAAACTTTGATCGAAATGAAGCTTTTGTGGATTTCCATGTTTTGTTGGCTTCTCTTGTACTGTGATTTAAACTCCCTTTTGTTTCTAGAAAATTTCTCAACTTTCCATAGAAACCACCTATGTGGAACTTGAAAACAAGTTGCATTAGTCACAGACATTAATGTCGATGTATTTCCATAAGTCAACTGCTGAGATCGTAACATTTACCACTAGTGCCAGAAGACATACCGATTTTCTCTGTGAGCTTTCAGATCAATATTACCAAAAAAATTACCAATTAAATGATGATAAACAAAGCAGCGGGTTGTGTATTGTCAGATATCTTGTTAACTTTAGAGGTGTGTTAAGCTTGTGATAAACTCCAAAGTGAAACAGTAGAAAGTCACTCATTAAGTCTCCATCAAGCACTCATACTTGAAAGACTACAAGGTAAATTTTCCCATGTCTATTAAGCTGCTTGAAGGGATCATTAAGAAAAGGATTTCTCCTAAAGAGCAGGATCAATTAGAGTTGGCCTGGCATAAGATTCAAACTCATTAGAGCACAAGTGCTTTCTTCCTCTACAAGTGCTTGCTGAGCAAATTAATCTCTGTATACTACACAGTAGTGACTCCAAAAAATTTAAAAGATCTAAGAACTGAAAATTACCAGTAAATACATCAAGATCATAGGGGTTTTTTTTCTTACTCTCAATGAGCCTTCTATCATTTTTTTCATAAATCGTCCATTTTATGCTAAAATAAAATTCTAACTTTCAAAAGAAAAAAACAAGGAAAAATTAGCTAGAAATTTCCTACATAAAGAGCTTAAATAGTTTTTCATTAAAAACAATTTATTTAACATAATCACAACTTTCTGCATCAAAAATAAGACTTTTAACACATTTCTGAATGACACAAATACAGCCTGTGTCCACTTGCAAAAGGTCAAATTTCAACTTCCCATCCCTCTGATATTTGATACAGTTTCCCTTTCCCTTACCTGCTCTCCTTTTCCCCTGCCCCAGAAAGGGAATTTAAAAAAAAAAAAAAGTCAGAATATTTTTACTTTTTACAAGAGTATCAAAAGTTTCTGACATCGAACTAGACTCATCCAGTTTTTCTGGTTTATTTTCCCAAATAGCTCAGTCTGGAGCAGGAAAGAAGAGAAAAATTCACATCAAGTGATTAAAGCTTAGAAAAATTGGAGAGTTAGAAACAGGATTTATCATGGAACACATTAGGCAAGTTTTCTATACATAATAGTGATAGTTCTCTTGTGCTAACATCTTTATTTTTTGTCTCGGATTATATATTTCTAAACTTTTTCAGAGTAATTTTATCGGATGTCAGCAAAATTTTGTGTCAGGGCACAATTATTTCTTTTTGAAGTTTTATGCTCTACATATAGAGAAAAAAAGCTTGGTCCTTTCTACAATGTTTCTTCCAAAGCAAGGATTATGCCATTGGGCCATATGAACTGAATTCCTTATAGATTTACTGTCAGTGAAACTTCAAAGACTCTGTTTACATACAGGTCATTGGATGACACTAAGCATCTTTAAAACGGTGGATGAAAGAAGTCTTACTGAGAAAGTACTGCTGGCTACTGGAGTGCTCCCCCGCCAAAAAAACCCCACATATTCCTGCCTGCTCATATATCTGGTGCAAAAAAACCTATTGGCAAATAGACAGAGCTGCAAAAAGATTTTATCAGATTATTTGAGAAATTATCAGATTACTTGGGAATTTTCATCCAGACTCTCACAGATACTTGAGGTATCAGGGGATGCACAATGATATTCACAGCTGCTCTGCCTTCCTGCAAACTAGTACAGGGTTCTTTTTGTTATGTATCCTGTGCTTAAATAGGGAAATATGTTTTCTTCAACCTCCCTCTTCTTTAGAAAATACTCATCACTTTATACAGAAAATTTGCCGGGATTAAAAAATACAGTCAGTGAATACTCACTGATTGACCAACGTCGTATCTTTGTATCATGCATGACCATGATGAAAATGCTCTTCATTTATCTAAAGTACCCTGTCTATACTTTCAGAATAAACCTTGTGAAGTCATACTATGCTGTGAAACTTTGAATTCATTTCCTTCTGGACACACCCAAGGTGCATGACCAACATAATAGGCTTTTCTTTCAATGTTTTTAGTGTATTGTCTTTCATTCGTTATAAAGGGAACACAAATATTCACATTTTTCTTTAAATAAAAAAAATATTGATTTTATTTGTGACTCTTTAGATTGATTCTCTGATATTTTAAGAGCTGTCTTCTGCACAGATGAAAAAATTTAAAAATGGAAACTAGAAACAAACAGGTTAGAATTCACTGTATGCATTGGAGTCAGAACTGCCATGCACGTTAGAAAGAACAACATAATAGCATAAAGGGATAAAATAATCTGTGGTCAAGCCATTTTAGGTTATGCTTTAAAATTTAATATCTGCCATTACTTTCTGTGGCTGTATTGTTTATGCTGGCAAAAGTTGGACTGTGATCAGCAAAAATTCTCCAGTAATTGCAACATCTGAAAGTATTACTCATTTTATTTAACCTGTTCCTATTTTCTTATTTCAGAACAGGTAGCTTTAAAATTAAGCTGAAAGTTTTAGTTTTCAAAACAAGGAAAAAACCCCAATCAAATATGTAGATTAAATATACACTTTCATATACCTTTTTCTATTTATGAAAATGTTCTAGTTCCTCTGTTTTTTAGGAAACAGTAAGAATATTTTTATGAAAGAATTCAGAAGGACCTGGGAATGTCCATGCTTTTTGATTTAAAATTGTTCAGTGATGCTTCCTAGTTAAATTTCTGGGTTATATAAAGCTTTCAGCAAGGATTTGCTAGTAAAACACAGGAGTATAGGGACTTTCCCAGGAGACACAGTAACTCGAGCACTTTTTACTCATTTTCTAGGTTTCTTCTTCATTCTCAGGAAGTAGAAATGGATTGTTATACCAGCTATGATCCATGCTACCAATAAATTGCCGTCCTTCTACTGAGTATTAACATAAGTGTTAAAAATCAACTCAGAAAGTGCAAAGTAGTAGCCAAAGCTTGGCCATTCCCTTCCTACTCCCCTCACATACGAGGATGACAGACATGGGGTTGGTTTTGGAGTCCCATTCTTTTTCTTTTTTTTTTTTTTTTTCTGTGTTTCTTTGACATTAGAATAGATTCAGGTTTTGGGAAGGCAAGAGGCAGCAGGCAGAGGGCAGTACAAGGGTGGCTTCTACCAATGTCTGATAGAACCAATGGCAGTCTGCTTCAATACAGACCTGCCGCTGGCCAAGGCTGACCAGTGAGTGATAGTGGAAACACCTAAGGAATAATATAATTAAGAAAGGGGAAAAAACAACAACAATTGCTGCCGGAAACAAGAGTTAGAATATTTGAGAGCAACAACTCTGCAGACACCAAGGTCAGTGGAAAAGAAAGAGAAGAACATGATACAGCAGCCGGAACACAGAACAGAGATTTAGAGATTTTCCCTGCAGCCCATGGACAAGAACACAAAAGGAAGGCTTTCCCACTGCAGCCCATACAGGTTAACTGTGGAGCAGATATCCACCTACAGCTCATGTAGGACCTCATACTGGAGTAGATGGATGCCCAAAGGAGGTTGTGACCATGGAGAGCACACGTTGGAGCAGGTTTTCTGACAGGACTTCTGACCACATGGAGAGAAGTTCACACTGGAGCAGGTTTCTGGCATGACTTGTGATCATGTAGGAAACCCATGCTGAAGCAATATGGTCCAGAAGGACTGCACCTTGTAGAAGCGACTCACACTGGAGCAGTTAAATGAAGACCTGTAGCCCATGGAAAGGACTCACATTGGAGAAGTTGGTGGAGGTCTGTCTCCTGTGACAGGGCCCCCACACAGAAGCAGGGGAAGAATGTCCCCCTGAGAAGGAAAGAACAGGAGGGATGACGTGTGGAGAACTGACCAGGACCCCTATTCAACATATCCCTGTGCCACTGTGAGGAGGAATTAAAGAAATCAGAAATCAAGTTGAGCCTAGGAGGAAGGGAGGGGTTGGGGGGAGGTGTTTTAAGATTTGGTTTTACTTTTTCTTAGTTTGGTCTCATTTGACTGGTAATAAATTTAATTATTTTTTCCAAGTTAAGTCTGTTTTGCCCATGATGTTAATTTGTGATTGATATCTCCCTGTCCTCAAGGGGAGAGTGGTTTTGGTGGGCATCTGGCATCCTGCAATGGTCAACCCACCACAGTTGTCTATGTTACTCATCCCATATGATCAAAGAATGTTATGGCAAAAGCTGTCTATATTTATTGACTTGCAAGGTACAATGAAAGGAAAATAAAGGTGTGGTGGGGTTTGATGTGAACATAGTACATATTTCCTCTGAGTTGTGGCTTTATGGGAAGTGGTAAAAGTGAACAGGAGGTGGGAAAATGATTGGATCATTTCTATTAAATTAAATTCAATTAAACAAGACCAGGTGCTACATCAAAAATGCATCAGAGCTGATTCAGTTTCTTTCAGATAATGAGTTTAGTTTTCACGGAGATTTTGAGGAAACCAGACCTGGCCATTCATCTGCTAAGCTGTGCTTGAAATTATTTAAATTTGAAATGCAGAAAGATCCAAAACAGAAGTAAATTGTGTATACAAATTGCCAAAGAGCATATATACAAAAGCCATTATTAATGAAATGAAAGGAATATTTGCAGAATAAATTGTGGACACATCCTCCAAATAGATACAGATAGAATTTTTTTCTTCCCATATGAAATGTGATGAAAAAAAAGGATATGAGCTGTGCCATCATGTTGCAAGCCATCTGAGAGCTAGGTGTTCAGGCACTTTTGAATTGGAAAAAATATATGAGCTGCAGCATGCTGTTTATGTCACCAGTGAGCTTGAGTGAACAAGTCCCCCTAGGCTTCTATGTAGCAGATCAGAAGGTGTCATTTACTAGCAGATTTTTTTTTCTTCAAATTGAAAATGAGAAAGAAATAGACAGCATCAGTGAGGAAAATGAAGGTAAAAGATGTGGTGTGCACTTCATTGTTCTTCTTGCACCATTTTATCACCCAAAGGCACTAATAAGAAGAGGTTCTTGTTCTGCCTGCTTTATGCAAACACACAATTTAGGAAGCTGAAAAACATGCTTCTTTATGGAAGCTTCCATAAGGGAATCTACTGTCTGAATTTTTGTGCTGTCTCTTATTTTTTGACTGTTTATCTTTGATTCTTCTTTTGTTAAACACATTTAAATAATGTTAAAAACAACTAATAAATGGCTTTCCTTTCATATCTTCTTTCACAGGAGAGTTTTTAGCAAAAGAGAATAATAACACACATGAAGTTTTCAGAACTAAACCATCCTGAGGAATTCTTCATGGTATGAATGACCTATCTGCTAAGATAACAATTATGTAAAATATAATTTCATGCTTCGAGAAACCAAAAGAAGGAAATGAGAAGGAAGTTTCCTTTTCTACTAATTTGCATAACTGACTAATGTATTCCAGGGATTATTTTAGGGTTGGGTTTTGTTTGTTTGTTTGTTTGGGGGTTATTTTCCAAGAGGTTTTTTAACTCCAGTCTAGAATGAACACTGTCATTTACAATTCTTGCTTTCAATAACTTAAATTTGAAATTTTTGAAGAAAACAATCATCTGGACTCTCTTAAAAATCAATAGAAAGAAATGGGCTTTTGATGTGCTCTGTTTTACACTGAGGTTTCTAGTTAGTGGTCTAGAGTCCATTTATTACCAATAAAGAGAAACAGGCACTTCAAGACTGCAATTCATTTAATCCTGATGTAGATATCTGACAAAGATAAATTACTTCCTCAGAGTGTGTTACTATATACTTAAAGTTATATTACACTATACTGACTAGAAATAGGTAGTGATTTCACATGTGGGTATCAAATTTGTAGATTTTGAATTCTAGAAGACATCACCCCCTTTTAGTAAATCATACTAAAAATTATACACTAGCATACAGACTACATGTTCTCTTGTTTCATAGACAGCATTTTCTTCTGCAATGTTATGTATGGTTCAGAAAAAAAAAAAGCCTATGAATTTATTTTAGTATAAGTTTTTAAAAACCATTAAATTCCTAAATATGTCTATTGCCAAGTCTCAGATGACAAGAACAGTCCTCTACTGAAGAGTCTTTCATTTGAGTATTATTCCACCTTATCTCTTTGAAAAAATTCAGTTTTTGTTGTTAATTGACTTCTACTAAAGATAGAAGAGAGAAAACATAAACTTGCTGATTGCATCAGAGTAGTTTAATTTCCTTGGCAGAAACCTCTTAAGTATAGAAATAAAACTGCTCCCTATGATAGTTTTCTCACATGAGCATACTCTGATTGAGCTAGCTTCTTTACTTATTTTCCGGTATCATTTTACCTATCACAGACAAGTCTTCATAGCTGCCATGAAAGTACAAAACTTCAGTATTTCATAGAGGTAGTGAAGCCAGAATGCTGGAGTTTTTTACTTAAAAAATGTCCATAACACTTTTTTGATAGTAACTTCAAAATACTCAAAAGTCTTCCTGTGGAAATTTCAATTTATATAAAAATTTCTGATTAACTTCATATAAGTATCCTCTGATGTGTGGATATTTTCCACATTCTTTTTTAGAGTAAAAAAAATAAGGTAGAAGGGTGACAAGGAAGAAAATGAGACAGATTCAATTTAGAACAACATATAACATTTTAGAATTTGTGAACAAATTAAATTTCTTAATCATTCTATTTTAGAGATTAAACTTGAAATTTAAATTATTCCTTTTTGCTATATTTCCCTATTATACTTCCAAATTCAATGTTAGTTTTTATAATCTGCCTCCCAAGTTCGTCAAGACAGAATAACACTTTCCAAAGGGTGTTTTTTCTTTCTAACAGTACCTTTGTTGTCTTTCCTTAAGTCATGGATGTTTTAATAGCACTATTGTATTTCAACACTTCTCACTAGTATTCAAGCCACTTATTTCTTTAAAAGGATGCTCAGGAATAGTCTGAAGTCTCTACCTGCTGTATCTGAGGTTTTCTGCTTTGCTCTATAGCCTTTTTTTATAAGAATTTTCTCATATAGTTAAACTTTGCACTTTCAAATTTAAGCATCTCTTTCCTATAAATTTGAGTACTCAAAATCCATTGAGGTTTTTTTATGTTTTTAAAGATTATTATAGTACCATAAAACTATGACATTGTGGTGTTTTGACCCCAGCTGGAGGCCAGATGCCCACCAAAGTTGCTCTATCGCTCCCCTTTTCAGCTGAACAGGGGAGAAAATATATATTGAGAGCCTTAGGAGTCAAGATAAAGACACAGACTGATCATTCCACAATTAGCATCACGGGCAAAACAGACTCAACACAGAATAATGGAAAGAAAACGATCTCATTTATTACACTACACTACACACACTGTGAAACCATAGTCAGATAATGAGAAGTACGACCAGATGTCAAAACATCTCATGCACACACCCACCCCTTCTGTGCAGACTTCACTTTATTAATGATTTTGCTCCCTTCTTCCCCTCTGCGTCGTGGATGGGAAGGGGCAGGGAATGGGGGTTTCAGTCAGTTCCTCACGAGATGTTCTCCTTCTTAGCTAGGGGGGGGATATTCCTCACACCCTTCCCCTGCTGCAGCATGGGGTCCCACCAACAGGAGACAGTCCTTCACAAACTTCTCCAACATGAGTCCTTTCCCACAGGGCTTCAGCTCTTCACCAGCTGCCCTGGCATGGGTCACTTCTATGGGGCACAGTCATGAATCATAGAATGTCTCTCAGTCTCTTAGGTCCAAACAGCTCCAGCCTTGTCCTCAATGGAATCACAAGCCTCCTACCCCAGCAAACCTGCTCCGGCACTGCTCTCTCTCTCTTGTTTATCTCTGAGTCTCTATCTCGCTCCACCAGCTGCAAGTGCTGGCAGAGGCTTGCTCCAATGCAGGTCACAGCATCTTCTGTCTGTCTCCCACTGCTCCAGCGTGGGGCCTCTCCATGAGCTGCAGCTCGGTTCTCGTCTTTTTCCATGGGCTGCGGGGAGATACCCGCTCCACCGGCTGCAGGGAGATGTTTCTCTCTGGCACCTTGGCCACCTTCTTGGCCCCCTTCCCTGGCCTTGGTGCCTGCACAGTTTCTTACATCTTCTCACTCCCTTCTCTGGTGTCAAAAAGCAGCTGCTTGCATTTTCTTTCTCCTAAATGTGATTCCCAGAGGTGCTGTGACTGTTGCTAATGGGCTCAGCCTTAGTCAACAATGACTCTGGCTTTGAGTCATCTGGTATTTGCTCTGTTGGGCCTGCACAGAGCTTCTAGCTGCTTCTTGCAGAAGCCACCCCTATAGCCACCCCTCCTTCACCAGAACTCAGACACGCAAAATTACAACAGACATCTATTGAATGTTGTTCCTGAATACACCCAAAATATTTCCAGCTCACGATCTGCAGCACACACATTTATTTGTTCTCTCGCCTTACATATTTCTATTAACTTCCTATACTTTGTTTCTCATCTGCAGCTCTGTATGAAATTTGCATTGGACGCTTGGGGAAAATGCTAATTCTCTTGAAGTCATTTCATTTTAGGGACCAAGCACTTTAACAGCCTCAAATAAGTCAGTTCAACTGTTTGTGTGAGTGCTCCTTACACTGTCTCCATCAAAAGGAGCTTCATTAGCAAAGAACTACAATTTCAAATTTTTAAGCTAAGCCAGTTTCCTTTGACAGGCATGAGTTAGTAAGTGATACGTCAGTAGCACAGACAGGAAGATTGGCAACTTCTGCCACAGGACAGTGAGTGGACCATGAAGGAGAGCTGGGGTAGCAACTGTTTCAAATAGGGATCTTTGGTTGTGATCTCACGTTAGTAAACAGCATCATCCAGTGCTAGAGAAAAGTAACCATTATGTTTTTCTCATTATTTACTTCATAATTCTTCATTCTAAGCAGGTTTTTCTAAGTTTTCTTCAGCCAGACTGTTTTTTATCCTTAACTGCTTCTTTCCACATAAGCATTAGAAATGTGAATACAATCACAGTCCACCGGCCTCATTGTACAGAGGTGTGAGGACAAGCCTGATGAAGGCTGCCACGTCAACCAGCATGCAAGGATACCAGCCTACAGCCACCACAGTCAGGTCTAAGGTGTGACCAGAATGCCTCATGCATGGGTAGGCAGCGGCTTGCTACCAGATGCAGCACAGCTCTGGCCAAGACACCTGGCAAGGGTCTGAGCCAAAAAAACAGCCCTCAAGACCCAGGGAAGGCATCACACACAGTTCTGTCTCACAGCTTCACTGTTTTGGCAAAAGTCTTGTCCAAAATTAACCCAGTTTTGCTGTATCAGAGCTGGCCTTGGGTTTATGTATTACACCCATGGGGTATAGAGGGCATTATAGGGCTTGTTGGTGTAATCAAGACTGAGATAATTACAAAGTATCCCTGTTTTCTTTTTCAGAGCTGCCTGTGTTCTGGAGTTCCTGCCTTTGTGCTTTCCAGTGTATTTATAGTACTTATATTCATAGGCTATGGCATGAGAATAATTTCCCCATTTCTCTACATCATAGATATATTTGAAGACTTAAAACACTGCTATGAAATAAAAATGGAAAAAAAATTACTTTGATACATGCAAAGAGTAGGTTGTTAGGGAAAGATATCTCTAGAAGACATTATATGAAAATGAATAATATCTGGTGTATTTTCTTCATATTTTCCTAAAGATTAGTCCATTTTTCCATAATATTAGTTTTCCTCACAGAAAAATATTTCAGTGTTCACCATGTATTGTTCCTTGACAGTCATGATAGCATTTTCTACATCAAATACCAAAATATCTGGAATAGCAATGAAAGTAGGTTAGACAAATTACACCTTAGTGTTACTTTGGTAAGAAACCCGAAGATGCAATTTATGGACAAGAAATTACAAGATACAGTGAACATCTACAGTTAGATGCAATAATTCCTTTTTCATAAATGCTTAATTGTCACACAGAGTACATTAAGCCTAGACACTTCTACTGAAGCATCTTAATTGAAGTAAAATAAAAGCAGTTTTTATGTACATTCACTCAGAGAGCATCAGTTGAAAACATATTTACACACAAGACATTCAAATAAGAGAAGGCATATACAGGACATTAAACTCCTTATTAGATGGTTTCCACTGTCACAGGAAAGCAGAACCAATGGATACTGCCTTGTGTTTTTCTGAAGGCATGAAATCTTCAATTATAATGCAAGAAAATTTCAACCGAGAGAGTATCTTAATGAATGGCCTTTGATCTGACAAAAGCGTGGCTTATAAATGCTTAATACAGAAGTTATTAACACGAGATTTCAATGCAAGTCTTAATTATAGCTGAGTGGCATTCAGAGCATTTACTGGGAATTCACACTGTTTTTTGACATAATTTTATGCGATGGCATAAGTGTAGATATACTGTTGTAAGCTTTGGTGCTACACTACAAAACATCTAAAAAATTCTAGCCCTTGTAAACAGTTCCTCCCCAGCTTTCTTGTAGGCACTTTTCAGGTATTGGAAGGTTGCTATAGGGTCCCACCAGAGTCTTCTCTTCTCCAAGCTAAACAAGCTTAACTCTCTCAGCCTGTCTTCATAGAAGAGGTGCTCCAGCCCTTTAGTCATTTCTGTGGCCCTCCTTTGAACGCACCTCAACATGCCGATGATCTTCTTGTGTCAAGGATTCCAGTTTGCAGACAACGCTAAACTAGGAGGAAGTGTTGATCTGCCAGAGGGTAGGGAGGCTCTTCAGAGGGATCTGAACAGACTGGACCGATGGGCTGAGACCAGTGGGATGAAGTTTAACAAGGCCAAGTGTAGAGTGCTGCACATGGGACATAACAACCCCATGCAGCGCTACAGGCTTGTGGGAGACTGGCTGGAGAGCTGTCAAGCAGAGAAGGACCTGGGGGTGTTGGTTGACTGCAGGCTGAATATGAGTCAACAGTGTGCTCAGGTGGCCAAGAAGGCCAATGGCATCTTGGCTTGTATCAAAACCAGTGTGGCCAGTAGGTCTAGGGAGGTGATTCTGCCCCTGCACTCAGCATTGGTGAGGCCACACCTCAAGTACTGTGTCCAGTTCTGGGCTCCTCACCACAAGAAGGACATGGAGGTCCTTGAGTGGGTCCAGAGAAGGGCAACCAGGCTGGCGAAGGGGCTGGAGGGCAAATCTTATCAGGAGCAGCTGAGTGAGCTGGGGCTGTTTAGCTTAGAGAAGAGGAGGCTGAGGGGAGACCTTATCACCACCTACAACTACCTGAAGGGAGGTTATAGAGAGATAGGTGATGGTCTCTTCAGCCAGGTGACAGGCAATAGGACAATAGGAAATGGCATGAAGCTGTGCCAGGGCAGGGTCAGATTGGAGATTAGAAAAAAAAAAATTACTGAAAGAGTTGTCAGTGCCTGGAACAGGCTGCCCAGGGACGTCATTGAGTCATCTTCCCTGGATGTGTTCAAAAAAAGGGTAGATGTGGTACTTAGGGATATGGTTTAGTTTAGGATGAGAATAGTTGGACTTGATGATCTTAAAGGTCTTTTCCAAACTTGTGATTCTGTAAAGACATTCTGGCTGTCTTGAATCACCTCCCTATCTTCCATGTGCCTCAGCACAGCTTCTAGGAGGATCTTCCTGGGCACAGAAGTGAGGCTGACAGCTCAGTAGTTCCCAGGGTCCTCCTTTAAAAATGGCCATGATGTTTCCTCTCTTCCAGTCACTAGGGACTACACCTGACTGCCATGACTTTTCAAATAGCATGGAGAGTCACTTGGCAACTGTATCAGCCAGTTCCTTCAGGACTGTGGAATGCATCTCATCAGGTCCCATGGACTTATGTATGTTCAGGTTCCTCAGATGTTCACAAACCTTACCTACAGTTACAGTGGGAGTGACTCTGTCTCCCTGGTCCTCATCTTACTGGACCTCAACTTGAGAGCAGTGAGGATGAATGTCACCAGTGAAGACTGCGGGAAAAAAAATTGACAGCTTCAGTCTTTTCCACATCTGTCATAACCAGTTCACCATTGTGTCTCGTGAGGGGCAGTACACTTTCTTTAACCTTTCTTTTCTGGTTCATGCATCTGTAGAAGTCCTTCTTGTTTCTCTTGGCATGTCTTGCCATGTTCAGCTCCAACTGTGCCTTGCCCTTCCTGATCTTGTTCTTACACAACTGGGCAATGTCTCTGTGCTTTCCCAGGATATACTTGTCCCCACTTCCACTGCCCGTGTAGTTCCACCTTGCTTTTTATTTTGATGAGCAGGTCCTGATTCAGCCATGCCTATCTCTTGCCTTCCTTGCCTGACTTCTTACACCTGGGGATAATGAGCTCTTGTGCTTTGTTGAAAGTGACCTTAAAGATCTGTCAGCTCTGTTCTGCCCTTTTATCCTTCAGGGCCATTTCCCAGTGGGTCCTATTGATTAACTCTCTGAAGAGCTGGAAGTTGGCTTTCCGGAAATTCAGGGTCCTGACTACACTTCTCATTTGGTTCATAGCCCTAGGACAGTGAAATGCAGCCATGCATGATCACTGCAGCCCAGGCTGCCTCCAATCTTGACATCCTTGATGAACTCAGCTCACATTGGTGATCATCAGGTCCCATATCATTTCCCTTGGAGAAGGGCTGTCTATTTCCTGTCAGGAGATCATCCTTTAAGGCACTCCAGGAGTCTCTTTACCTACAGCTTGCCATGCTACTTTTCCAACTGAAATTTCCCAACAGGATGAGAACCTGTGAGCTCAATGCCTCCTGGAGCTGGAGCAAATAGGCTTCATCAATAGTCTTCCTTTGATCAGGAAGCCTGTAATAGACCTACGTCACAAGGCTCCTCTTGTCACAATCCTTAATTCTTACCCATAAACTTTCAACCTGCTCATGACTATTCTTTAGCGATATCAGTTCACACTCTTTTCATTTCTTAACATAGATGGCAACACCTCCACCCCTCCTTCCTCATCTGCCCGTTCTGAACACCTTGTAGCCATTAATAGCCACACTCCAGTCATGGGATTCATCCCGCCAAGTTTCGGTACTGGTTGCTATGTCATAGCTTTCTAGTGACATGGTGGTTTCAAGCTGCTCCTGTTTGTTGCTCACGCTGTGTGCGTTCATGTAGAGGCACCTCAGCTGAGCCAGCGGACATGTCACCTCCTTAAAGGGACATCCCTTTTTATTCCCCAGGGCATTCCATGGAAACTATTGCTATTACATTAGAAGCCTCTGGCTGTAAAAATTATCCTGAGACACACTTTGATTAATAATAATGACTACGCTGTCTCCTTTGCACACTGAGTTGAAGAAAAAAAGACATTATTGGATTGAAAGCACAGTCCATAAGCAGTTGAAATAGTTGTGTGCAAAACTGGTGTCTCTGTTACATCTAAGAGGTTTTCAGCATTTAAACATAATGGGCTATAGGAGAACTGGCTGAAGGTGTAATAATTTATTGCATACTGACAGTCTTAACAAATATGTCTTCTTGTCATGATTAATGCTTTAACTTCCACCTAAACAGAGCATGCAGCATAAACTTTTTGTAAATTATTGTAGATAAAAAAAGACAGAATACTCCTGAAATAATATATTTTAGTTCCTGTCCATTTGATGCCTAGCTCAGTCCAGATTGATTTTTTTACAAGGATTAATTTTAACGTTTATCTTTCCAAATCTGTATTACTCATCATGCAATTAGAAAGGAAAAAAAATATATATTACAGTAAATTCTTTAATGTGAAGTATAATTACAGCCCCAAAGGTTGACTGCTGAGACATATTTCTGGAAGTAAGCTACCTTCCTCTAGATCTGCCAGAGGTGTATCAAAGCTAGGCAATGAGCTGATCTATTGAGACGTTAGATCAACAAAAGCATTTCCTTCTAAGCAGTCCCTATTTGGCCTATGAAGCTCTTACCCATTTCATATGAAGAATATCTGTTCCCTCAGAATGTTTGAGTAGGTTATTTTAATTGCATCTTAAATTCCAGCAAGCATAAATCATGACAAAGTGCTGACCATTTTTGAGAGAAAAAATGTTTGTTTTCATAGGGTATTATTCTGTTTACTTCAATCACAGAAACACACCAACACACATGAGGGTAAGGCAGGTTTCTCAAAATCTGCTTTTTGATGTCTCACCCAATCCTCCACAGCATTGTCAGACTGTTCCATCAATCAGTGTTGGAGGAAAGTGAGAAGACTATGGGGAGTGTGCAAGTGCAAATACGTTTTTGGGGGAGGGAAAGTAACCATAACCTTTGCCATAGCATAAATAAGCTTAGAAGAAATACATGACACTCTTCTCTCACTCCTGGCAGCATGGGGCTAGGAGCTGTCACTCAAAGGAACCATGAAGAACCTCGAGCTGCTGACAAGATGGAGTAACTCACACCAACAGCTAAGGTCTGGGGTCTTTGAGGATCTGATGTGGGCTTGTGACTTTTGCAAAGGAGACAGTAAATCTTAGCCACCTACTGAGGAATACTCAGAAATAAAGCTTGTTTAAATTAATTATCATTTTAGTGTAATTTGCTATTGTTAGAGTGATGTAGTGACAGAAAAGCTTTAAAGCAGTAAGTCATAATTCTAGAGTAGAAACTTAACTGAGATATGGTGATTAATCTTAAGTGAGGTATTTTTTTATGTTGACTTCAATGGACCACAAACAGTTACCTGTTTTTCAATATTATTTGGACATATTCTACTTGAAGTAGATGTTTTTAAGGATGAAAAGAGTTGGAAGTCAGGATATTATATTCTTAGGCATTCAAATTAAAGCTAGGCTTAATTTTGGTGCAGCATATGTATTCATAATTCCAAAACATCTTTACAATATAGATGACAAGCATACTCTGTTATTCCAAGTGAAGACATACGCAATGCAGACTTATTGTAAAACTCCCTATATATTATCTTCAAATGTCATTTTGAGCTTGGAACCACAAAGCACTTTGCATTTAAATTAAATATTATTGTACAGGGACCAAACATATACTGAATATTTCTGCTCTACCATGGTAAAACTGTTTGGTTATGTGATAAAACAGCTTATTTCCACACAAAGAGAGAAGCACAGAAGAAAAAAGACAGGTCAGGGAATCCAGATAACACTTTCACCCTCATGAAGAATCCCAGATGCACCATGGGGGGAGGTGTTGATACCCAAGCCAGAAGCCTCAGACCCTTCATGGCACCTCCCCTGGGTGTTCCAGTGAGCCCCTGCCCTGTGGGTTGTAGGATACCCAGTACCATGACCCTGTGAGATGCCCATTGCCTTAAGTCTGTGGAAGCTCTCCAGGTCTCATCAGAAACTGTGGGTTCACTGGCTGGGTGACATGACACTTTATAGTGTGCAGAAGGTGGCACAAGGCTTATTGTGGGATATGTAGGGAAGGAAGCCATGCCTTTCTATGTTTCTATGATGATCAGCAGTGTATGTGCAACCCAACCAGGTGGGAAGAGGTATGAGCAGACCAGAAGTGATCTCTGAGGGTGAGACACCCAAAGAGGTTGGCTTTGGAGGGCACAAGGAGTCCACGCCTAATGCTGGTGGGACTGTGGGGATGGACTATCAATGGGAAGACCTGCTGACAGGGTTTGCATGCGTGTGTGCATCAGTGTGTGAGGGAGAGACAGAAGGATCCATGGGAAGTCACTGGACAGACTGTGTGTCTAAGCCAAGTGATTCACATCATGCATCTGTGTGTGTGTCTGTTCAAGGGGTCCATACCAGTGACAAGGGTGGGTGTGTGTCCTCTGTGTTTGAATGTCCATAGACCAGCAGCTGGAGAGACTGGAACACAAGGGCAGCTATGGGGCAGACTGGGTTTCTGAGCCCTCCTACTGGAGGAATCCTCCTTGTCTTTTATACACACATGAATATCTTCCCACTAACCAGTCCTCATCCTAACCAGCCAGAGAGAGAAACAGGATCAGATTGTAAGTCATAAATGCTATTTTTGTTTGTTTGCAAGAGGACTGTGGTATCTGGCTGTGCTGATTTGTCTATGTGAATATGCGTAATGTATACGAGTGTTTCTGCGTGTGCTTACTGAGAGTACATGCTCAGACTGACCTCCAGCTGCCTACCAGTTTTGACAAGTCCTAACAAAAACCACAGGTGTGCACAGTCTGTTGGTAGAATATTACATCTGGGATTTACATGATATAACTGACCAGTGGTTTGAATTTACGTTTGTTTACAATAGATGAACAATTTTCTGATAAATTTATTTTCAAGAAATCACATTAGATCTTAGATTGCCAAACTCATTGACTAACAAAATCCTCACAGTGCCCCCAGTTCCACAAGTGCCATTGTGGCTGTGTGTGAACCAGAAAAGTGCCATTACACTTAGGAGCTTCAGATGCAAACGATTGTCATATCTTAATGTCACACTAGGACAAAGTTAGGATATGCAATGTTGTCTTTCAGTGATGTCTTTCAGGCCATGATTTTCAGGGAAAGAGGATTTGACTGTATGTCACAGATGGAGACACACAGCCCAGACACTCAGAGTCAGGACGTACACCCCACTGTGATACACACCTGAAACGGTGCTACATTCAAATTAGATGACCAGCTTTCCTTCAAGAGTGCAAGCTACCTACATTTAAAAGACAAGGGAAAAAATTCCCTTTTTTTCTGGATAAAAGTACCAATGGACCTCAGCCCTGGTGAAGATGCATCTCAAGTACTGTGTGAAGTTTTGGGTGCTGCAGTACAGGAATCACATTGAGGTGCTAGAGAGGGTGCAGAGAAGGGCATCTAGGCTGATTAGGGGTCTGAAGACCAGGTCTTCAGAGGAGAGGTTGACATAGCTGGGGCTATTCAGCCTGGAGAAGAGGAGACTGCGGGAAGACCTTATCATGTTCTACAGATGCCTGAAACAAGATTGTAGTGAGGCGGGTGGCCTGTTCTTCCTAGTGACTAGAAATAGGACAAGAGGAAATTATCTCAAGTAGTCCCAGCAAAGGTTCAGGTTGGATATTAGGAAAAAATTCTTCACTGGAAGAGTGGTGAACCATTGGAACAGGTGGAATCACCATTTCCTGGAGCTGTTAAAAAAAATAGGTAAATGTAGCACTTTGGGATATGGCGTAGAGGTTACAGTGTAGGGCTGATGGTTGGACTTGATGATCTTGAAGGTCCTTTCCAACCATGATGATTACATGATTCTATGTTTCTATGAAATCTTGTCTTTTCATTCTTTCTTACTTTTTTTTTGTTTTTTAATATGTCCTTTTTGCTGAAGAAGCCACAGAATTATGGAAAGAAATGAAAGAACAAGTTGTTAAATACTCACATGTTCTCTGTGAAAGCATTGTGAAGCAGAGGAAAAGACACTAGAATGGCAGCAGAAGCTCCTTTTTCTGTCTTGAACTCTCTGAACAGCTATGTTAGTAGAAAGTGGATGAATAAATGTTAGAGCATAGAAATTCAAACTGCCTGTGGGGAACAGCATATGTGCTACCTTTAGGTATCAAGATATTGCATCACCTAAATGATTCTTCAGATGGAAAAGCACTCACAAAGTCAAATTATCTAAACAGAAAGATTAAATCAAAAACTGGAGAAATAATGGTGCATCTGGTTGGAAGAAAATGCAGTACCAGCAATAATATTAATGATGACATCCCTAATTTTTTTGGTAGAAAAAATTAAAATAAGAATGGAAAATTAAAATAGGATGTGTCTATTTTTATCATATCACCCACCAACAAAATGTTGCCGTAGGCAATGAACATGCAGTTAGTAATTTTTAGTTTGTTTGCTCATGGTTCAACCCAACTGGTAGTCAAGGTTCACTTTAGTGTTATAACTTCTATATATAATATATGTATGCATGTGTATTTATAGGTATGTGTGTATATAAGCATGTAGAATCATATGCAGGCTTATGTGCAAATATGTAAATAGAGTATGTAAACATATATACACTGCACGTAGCACACAGATATGTATATGTGTATTGTGCACCATGATGTATGGTTTCTATATAAAAATATGTATGAATGTGCACAAGGTTTTTCTACAGATCTGTGTACACAATCATATGAGAAAAGGGCTAAGAAGATTATTTTGGAGAAATGCTACAGAAATGTCACAAGCTCCATACATTTTACCCTACACCGCATGACTCTATCCTTATGTGACAATGAAAACAATTGCATCTTTGTACATCCATTGTCAAAGTCTAGTTGAGTCCCCAAGCCCAGCAGTTATCATCCAAAAAAGCTATACGATGTTGCGTGAGGTAATGCATACAATGGTTAGTCTGCATTGGGTTGGCTGGACTTGAGCACAATTTGTATTAAGTTCTTCCCCTAGTGAGCATACACCATGTAGTTTCCCATCAGAAGCACAGTGACAAATGTCTAGAAGAATTTTGCAGAATTTTCTCTGTAACACTTATGTTACCCACAGCTCAAACTACTGGACCTGTGGTCATTTGCCTCATTTAAGGTTACAATCATTCTGTCCCCATGCTGATTTTGTGAATTCTCCTTGTGTTGATAGCAGCAGCTTTCACAACTGTTGTTCCATTTAAAGACAGTTTTCGAATGTAGGCAACTGAGAGCTGAATTAGTTATTCAGTCTAAATACGGACTATTTTCTACTACAATTGTCCCTGTAGCTGGTGCTAGAAGATTTACAAAACCAAGTTACCCAACAGTATCGTTAGAATGACCTTTCTGTTGTTTAGTCAGAAAGCGTGTGTAACACCAAATAAATTTGCAATGGTCTCGATCCAAAGGAACTCAGATTCTGAAAGCAGCAGGCTTGTGAAGAGGTAAACAGAAGTAATTTCAGTACAGATTAAAACAGTTTATCACAGGCAGCACAGCAGAGTTTCACATTCTATAAGTGGGGAAGTGTAATATTTTATAATACAAACATGTCTGGGCCAGAAAAACCCGTCAGTTTCCTTCCTACCTTCCCTATTAGATACTGTTACCATCTGCCTTGGACTCTGCTCTTCTTGATACATTGCAAGTATGATATAAGTTCTCTGTCCTAGTAGCTACCTAAAGAAATACTTACTGACCTGTGTACCTATGAGTCAATGTTATTATAAGTCTGCACTTACAGCAGAGGTCTATTGGATTTTAACACTTAAAATTCTAAATTCTACATATTTTTATATGTATAGAGGATCTAAAAATCTATGAGTCATTATGTGATTGTTAATGCCAAATTGTACTGGAAGCTAAGAGCTGGCCTATAAAACTTACTCATGTAAGTTAGCACTTACTTGAAAGGAGGGGTTTTAATGGAACTGCTTGCGTCAGTAAGTGCTTATCAGCGTGAGCGAGGACTCCGCAATCTGGCCTTTTAAAGAAAATTGCTTCTCTGAGTTTCAGGTGGCACATTATGCAAGCCTGTACTGCAGCACCTGCAGTGCATGATATAGATCAACATATGCTTGTCTTATGGCACCATTTATTTAGAAACAGCACACGACACATCTGATGCTAAAAAAGAAGAACAAAAGAATCAACACATTTGTTTTCAGAAAAAAAACAGCTATTTTAAGCCTGTGCTTTTTTGGCTGCGGTTTTGGGGATTTGGTTTTGGGTTGGTTTTCGGGG
The DNA here is from genome assembly GCA_020800305.1 of Porphyrio hochstetteri. Classification (NCBI taxonomy): domain Eukaryota; kingdom Metazoa; phylum Chordata; class Aves; order Gruiformes; family Rallidae; genus Porphyrio; species Porphyrio hochstetteri. The sequence continues at coordinate 34,971,807 of CM036938.1, forward strand.
TTTTTTTGGTGTTTTGGGAAGAGAGGCAGCAGCAACAGGGATAGAATCTGCTTCTTAAGTTTTTTTAGAACATTTGCTAAAAAGCAGCGCTTTAATAAAATCAAATAATACATTTGGGTAAAATAAGAATATCTGAAAACTTTCAGCACATAATTAATGATTATAAAACCAATCTCTATGCTTCCCTGAGGTGTTAACATCGAAATTAGCAGCAGAAAATACTGTGTACCTCTGCTTGAAATGCTGATTGTGACTGTCTTCCTTTTTTCTGAAATTAATTGTGGATGAAACCCAATCCATTATATTTTGTGATCTCTAATGATGTCCTGTGATACACACAGAAAGACCCAAAATTCTACAAAATCAGTATACAGACTCTTTAGGACTACTAGGCATATTGCCAGCATGTAATTCAAGACAGAGTAAAAAAAGAGTACGTGAATTATTCAGAACCAGGGGGAGAGAGGGCAGAAGTTATCTCTATTGCTGTTCATGAACCAAATCCTACAGCAATGTAAAGGCCAGCTGAGTTGGCAGAAGAAAGACCTTTAAGTATATTTAAATATCCTAACACTGAAAGGTCTGTGGCATAAGTGAACTGCAAAGAAAAGAGCAGTGTGTATGTAGCAGTGAAACTGATGACATATACTACATGACTCGTTTCCTGGACATAAACCATCATTCATATGTGAATAAAATGAAACAAGGTAGTCTTAGCAGGCAATTCAATAATCAATGGAACACCTTCATCAATTTTCATGTGGAAATACCATAAGGAGCAAAGTAAGGCTGGAACAGGAGAGTTTGGAAAGAAAACTGTTGCCTCAGTAGCTAATCATTGAAAGGTGAGATCAAAGGGGACAGCCTAAGAGCTAGGGATGAAGACCTTCAGGGAGGGTTACATTCACTTTGGTCTGTCTAGACTACATCCCAGGAAAGTCTAACTGAGTGTAGGTAACTCATATATTTAGTTGCTTTCCTACATTTAATTTTCTTTAGGGTCCATGACTGCTGGGCTCAGATGACAAGGCAAAAAAAACCAGTTTTGTAAAACACAGCCATCACAGCTGAGTTCCATTTTTTTTTTTTTTTTAGGATACTTTTGGTGAGCTTTGGGTGAGTATCAGAGTTAAGATCATCCAAAATCAGAAAAGAAGGAACAAAGGACTAGAACTGTTGAGTCAGCTTTAAGCTGTAGCTCCAATACTAAAGAGAAAAATGCTGACATGAAAAGGTATAAAGCTCAGAAACATGCAAAGCTTTAAGGGAGCAATGCAGCAAGGTAAGGATAGAGCTCATTTTCTCACCAAGAGGTCATAACTTCTCCATCTGACTTGTACATTCGTGACCAGTTGGTTATGTCACTGAGTACCTACATAAGGAGTTGTAAGCTTTCAAAAAAAAAAAACAAAACAAAAACCCAAACACCCAAGTATAGTCCTGCTTACACCCTGGCCTCAGGGTTTCTACACATAATTAAAGGTATCCAAACATAATCAGTTGGTAGAGAAAAGGTTAACTTTACCACCGACAAGATTAGCACCAAAGATTATTCAACTCTTACACAATCCAATACCTAATACATATAAAAAGTGTACAGGAATGGTTCAGATAGAGTTGGTTTGGGGTGAAGAATGTTTATTTCCTTTATTTTTTTCCAAGAAATAGGTATTCTATGAAATTTATCATGTCATGGTCTGACAGTCAGCTGTGCTACTATTTTTAGGAAAGGCAGCCATCCTTTTTCTCTTTGTCTACCTTGTTCTGCAGTATCATAGTTTCTTCTCTATATAGTACATCCATCTAAGCTAATATCCTTGCATATGCATGGGTTTGCAAAATTATTGTACTTTGTGACAATTTTTCCTCCACTTCAGCTATATACTTCACAATTTTCATGAATGGTAGCTGCTAGAAATTTCAAATACATTATTTTTTTCTTCCCCTTGATAACTTTTAGAGTTGTATTTTATTTTACATTACGTGCTTGCCAATGGCCTTGTTACCAACTATACTTCAAACATCATCTTCACAAAGGTGTTAAGACAAGTGCATTATCAAAGAAAGATACCTTTTTCCCAGTATATGTAAGAGGCAATGAGCACACATTGGTGTTGGTAAACATTTTCAAAGTAAATTTTAAAAATGCCTAAGTTCTCATGAAGCTGAAGTTAAAGATTTTATAATTCTAATATACACACTGCTGTGGTAAGACTCGCAAAGAAAAACATGAAAAGAAAAACATGTGCAATTAAAAAAAAAAGGGGGAAGAAAAAAGAGCAAATATGTAAATTATATTGGGCATATTCCTCAAATATGCAAAATAATGCTTTGATTTATACACACTCTTCAGACCTTTGAGTCTTCAGTTTTAGCAGAAATGTGTTTTGTGTTTTATCTTTTTCAGAACATTCTTAATGAGGAATCAAAGTCTTTACCTAAGTACTTGCCTGTAATAATGCCCTTTCTACGAAAACCAGAATCATATGTGTAAAAAGCAGAATCTAAGAGCCTGATCCTCCACATTAAAATCACTTGGAAAATTGGTTTTGGTTTCTGATAGTCTACATAATTCCAACTACTAGGCCCCCATGATCAAAAAGGAACATTGTAAATCAAAACTCCTTCCTAAATACAAACTCCAGACTCTACTAATGAGTAATGTGTCCAAATACTGGGTTCAGAAACAGTTTCCCTGTAGCTCACACAGAAAAGACAGCCATGCTGAAGAAAGAGATAGAGAACTTTGAGTTACAGGAAGTGCTTTACCACTAATAGGTCCTAGGCCACAGATCAAAAGTGTGGAATGCACTAATTAAGGAGAGTCTTTTCTGATTCTTTTTTTTTTTTTTCTCTTTTTTCCGTGGTATTTTAATCATTTAAATACCATGTTAAAATTCATGATATTTAAACATTTACATTTCATGATATTTAAAACCTGGCATTTAGACCAGGTATAAAAACAAAATTAAGATATACTTGAATGTTTGAAGGATCAGAAGTTTTCTACAAAATAGGAGAACAATGATCAATCTTGTATGAAATTGAATTCTCTTATTTTATTAAGATTGGTTCACAGTGATTTGACATTTCATCCATAATATTGCATTAAGCACATTATGAAGAAACTAACAGATGTAATCTCCTGCATATCTAAGGAAATGGGCAAGAAAATGCTCTGAAACAGAACATTTTTATTCCTATTTTGTTTCACTACCACAAGGATGAAGATCAAGGATTTAGAAAGCAAATACGATTTGGAGTTTAGGAATGAATCAGGAATAATGTGGATTTGACCCTGAGACTTTCTAATGAGGTTTAACCTACATAAAGATGAAATTTCATGCCAAACCCATTTACACTACATTTTCAGCAGTTTGGGGGACTTCTGAGGAATATATATAGAGACTACAGAACGCATCATTTTTAATTAATATGGATTTTAGCCATGAAAGATGGTAACTACTGCTGCAGAAGATCTTTGATCTGTAACCATTGTATCATAGCTCAGCTTTTTAGTTCTTGTGAGGTAAGTTCACAATTTAGATGATCAGTGTAATGAATAATGCTTTTCTACCATGTATCTAACTGGTTTTAATGAGAAAGAGAAAGGATCATAATTTCTCATATTCCAAACTTTCATGGATCTTTACAGCTATGGTCAAGCTACTGGCATCATTAATTCTACAGGTCTGTCTGTAGCACTAGCACTGCAGTCAGCCTCAGTATAGGGAAAAAAGGCATGGATACACTTTCTCTGGCAGGTGAGATCATATTTTGACATACTATTGTGTAAGTTCTGGAACAGTTCAATAACACCTTATCATGTGGGCAGCCTGAATTTGTGTCCTCTATAGTACACTGACAAAAAACATTGGTTCTTACAGTAATGTCTTGTAGTAGTTGCTTATACCTGTTTCTAAAGCTTCATAAAATGAACAAATAGATAAAGATTTTTATCTAAACCTGACAGATGAAGTTCTCTTTTAATGCTAACTGTGTGCAGCCTGACACCAGGTGATGGATTAGCTGAGGTTCAGAAGCAGTATGCCATATCAGAGTTCCCAGTGCAGTGCAGTGTGAGATGACCTCTTGTAGAATTTAAAGTATGTAGCAGTGAATGGTAAATGACAGTCTTTATTTTCTCCTGTTCTTCCAGTTTAAGAAGTCCCTGAAAAGAAACAGTTAGTAAGCCATATATGCAAATTTATACAATAATTGGAAAATAAAAATCTTTACACTGTTTTTATACTCTTCTAAAGCTCCTCAGCATTTCCCAAAAGAGTAAAAGGATCATAGTATAAATAAGAACCAGACCTGAGGCATATCAAGTTAACTTTTAATTTGTAAGGAACACTGAAAGTAATGCTAATATTGCAGAAAATGAGAAAAAGAGATGGAAAATAATTGAGGAGGGTGTTTTGAACTGTCAGACGGCAGATCCCTGCTGAATAGCTTACTAGTATAAGGGGGAGAGGGAAGGGAAGAACTTGCTAATGCTTTGCTACTCATCCCTTGACTTTTCTCTGAGATGGTGACTGCAGAGATTCACCTCTGTAAATTAAGAAAGGCTTTACAATCAGAAAACATCTTTGCATTGTTCTCTTCTTTCTCTGGACCCAATTGCTGTCAAACTTAATTATTATTTTTTCTATGTGATACTACATATTTTATAATATTCAAACCTTTCTGGACTGCTCACAGCAAATGGAGGAGACAAGGCTACCTAATATATTTCATTTGGAATCTAAGGCGTTATAGGATTTACATCTTTCTGCAGCTTGGTTTGTATTTGAGATGCCCTTTACAGTACCTAAATTTCCCAGAGAACTAAACTTAACCAGTGCAGAGCAACTTTGAACAGCCAAAGACTGTTTAAAAAAAAAAAAAAAGAAAAAGCTATTGTCTCCTTAAACTCAGTTGTGCTGGAATATCTTGTTCTCAGATTTGCCTTTTTTTACTTCTCTTGAAAAAATGAAAAACCCAGAATCCCATGTGTTCCTTAATGAAGACCAAAGGAAACCAGAAAAACAGAACCCTCAAACGTTTGCCTCTGTTGAGTATGTGAAGTCAGCCCCCAGAAAAACACACTATAACATCTTAATAAAGCTTGTGCCTCCAAAGTATAGCAAAACACTATTGCATTATTACAATGACCTCTGTTAACTGGAGCATGAATTTTGTCAAGAGCAACCAGAAAACTTCTTTCATTGCATTCTGTTTTTAGAAGCTAATAATCCATGCTAGATGGACGTTACCAACTCCCTTATGCTCATTTGATGGTACTTTTTGTCTGCCATCTGTATAACACTAGAGCTCTTAAGAAATAGTTTATAGGACACATATTTTTCTTCCACAGCAGAAATATCACTAGCCTACATATCCTCTGTGGTGTCTAAGTACTTACTTTATGTTTCTATGCGCTCCTCAGCTGTCATGTAGATTCATAGCCCTTGCTAAACTTTGTCTAAAATCTTGTTCTAGTTTTCTTCAAAATAAAAAGCAAAAGCCTTGTAGATAAGAAGTCATTTTATGAGATGATAGCCACCTGATCATTTAAAAAAAAAATAAATATTTGGGGGATTTTGGGGGATTTCTATTTGGAGGTGGAGGTTCTCAGCTGCATGAACAGAAGATATTTTATTCTGAAAAAATATCACCTAGGGTGTACTGCTCTGAAAATTTTGAGTTGTCTGGATTTAACATTTCTGATTTTGAACTGCTTTACCTTTTACATAGCACCTGCATACCTCAGAAGTGACCACATGCATAAACCACTCACACAGCAAGACACAATTGCACAACACATTTTTAACAGATCCCTGGAAACTGTTAGGAAATGGAAATTGCCCCAAAGTTTAACTGTAATGGACAGGAATGTGAACAAGGGAATTATGTACCTCTGAGCATTCTAGCAATGTAAATAAACAAGATGTGTAAAATTTACAAGAAATGCTATGGCAAAGAACTCAGACCTTCCAAACTTCAGTCATTAAGCAGCATTGGTTTTCTTTAGTTACCCAAAGAGAGGCTTCTAGAAAGTCAGAGTGACTTGTAGTGTATGCTTCCTCAATGGCAGCATTGTGAAATGGTTGCCTACGATTCAACCGCCTTCTAGCACTAGGGTTAATGTGATGTTTGTCATAAAATTATGGTCTTCATGCAGAGGAGCCATGAATATTTTTAATAATAACACCAGATTTTTTCATTAGATTGCTTGTCTAAATTCCACTCCAAAAAGTGGTTCAATATGGAAATGCAATATATTAAGGATAAACCATACTCACGGTAGAAAATATGCAGAGTACCTGACAGTGTAACTTGGATGTCTGAATGCCTAATACTATCAAAAAAACCTGGAATAAGGCAGAGTATTAATTTCTGATTGTCCTCTTGTCCTTAATATGCTTATACATCAGTAAGTGTGCAAATAATCTTGATTTACAAATAGAAGTTAAGACCTTTGAAGCAAAACAAGTCTGTAAAATTTTATACATTTCCAAATATCCTGAAGTAAGCTTTACTGAATTTTCTTCATTGTCAAAAGAACACACTTAATCTAATGATATTAGGTGCAATAAAGCATTCCTTTGTATCAGATAAGCAGTTCTTCTCACACTCCTTGTCAGAAACAGCTTTGTTTTATTAACTGCTTAAGTGATCTGAGTACATTTGTAGCAGACTTTGGGTGCTTTAAACTGAAGTATGATTCAAAATATATTATTTGCATAGTAGAGGAAAGTAGTGTCTTTCACCTTATTCTTGTACCTACAGAATAGTTACACAAATTCATGTTTTAGCATTTTATTTCCAAGCTGTAAATCATATTTGCTGTAGTTCCTCACTATTTATCACGTGTAACATATAAAAGGGCTTTATTTGTTTGTTTGCTTACTTCTGAATGCAGTCACTTGACATATACTTAAAAGCATTAAAAATTATTACAGTTTATATAGAGAAGAATTCACTCTATTCTCTTAGAGTCCTGTGTTATAAGCATTGTTTATATCTAAATAAAATAGTTTTCTAATTAGTGTGATTGCTACAGTTAATAAGTGGGTTCAACCCCTCTCTTCAGTCTATATACTTGGGAAAAAACAATCCATTTGTGCTATGTTACCTGATTCGTTGCTGTTATTTTCCACCTTATTGGGAGATAAAACAATCTCTTTGAGCCCAGACAAGTTGTCACTTCCAGTTACTGTGGGTGAGTATGACATGGCATGCAAAATTGCACACCATGTTGTTACAGCCAGAAAAATAATGGGTGTCACCACTGTAATTGCAGATAAAAATTCTGTGTGAGATACTTAAATCAATTACCTACCAAAGATATCTTATGCCAGGGTCTTCTCCAGGAAGAATCTAATATAGCCTATTGACCCGTAGTCAATCAACAAATATAAAGAATGATGATTCTTTAAGGAAACACACAATGGCAGTATGTATTTGTGTTTTTCAATCCTTACAATGACTTTTGAGGATGGAAAATGGTGCTCAAAATTAATAGTAAATAATAAAGGTAAAAAGTGTCTGTATATTGTAATTGTAACTTCATTCATTGTAGGAAGGGGAAAATAGCAATACCTGTAAAATGGAAATGGGTAGAAAAGAGAGAGAAATGAGGAAATGAGAGAGAAAAATATTTAAAATCCTGGAAAAAATAATTATTTTTTTTTTTAAATTTTAAAAATCCAGAAGGCCATAATCAGCACAAATGCCAGACTCAGAACATCAAAGAGAAAGCAGAACAAGAAAGGAATCAGCTGTAGGGACCATTAACTGTGAGAAGAGAAGAAACTAACCCAAGAATGACTTAGTACATTTAGGGCAGCACAGAGCTCTGTGTGGGAAGCTGAGTGAAATGGCAAAAAACTGTAATAGCAGATGAGATCACAGGATGCTTTTTATTTATTTCTTAGCCTTCTTTTGGGCCAAATCCTGAAAAGCTAGTTCAAGATGGAAACTTTATGGTATAGAAAAAATGAAGAAATAATCATATAGTTAATGACAACAAGAAAGGGACATGATCTGGTGTGATTAAATCAACAAATTTAATTTTACAATTGTGAAGTGGTGGAGTACAAGGAAAGGAAAAGTGCAGCCTTCTCAAGCAAGTGTTGACCTGACTTTTATACCAATGCAGAAGTAGTCAGTCAGTCAGAGTGAGTGGCACAGTCTCTACTGCTTACCAAACTTCTGTACCTGGCAAGGAGATGAGGGGAAAAAAAAGGAAAAAAAAAATTTAGAGGTTGCTCCCTGGAAGTTGTGTGTCATTCATATCAGCCCCTACCCTGGAGGAAAGTTTTGAGACGTGGGACCAGAGCCCTAAATTTCCATCATGTCCATCTCAGTGCTTTATTCAACAGATGACAATGATGGCTTTCTGTCTCTCCTCATCCTCATGAGACTGTCTATCAGACATAGACTGCTTAACCCTGAATTACAATGGAGGATTACACGGAAAATCAACGCCTGCACACGGACACTTCCATATGGAGGCAGTGCTGGAATTTAACATACTTCACCTTACAAAAGATTATATATTTTTAGTTAATATTTCTGCTCAAATAAACTTCTTCACATTTGTTGAGATTACTATTCTGACTTAGAGAGACAACTATAGGCAAAACATCTTCAGCCTCTTCAAAAAATATTTATTTTCTTTCACCTGTGTTATTCTAAATGCTTACAGTAGACAAAAATGAAGATTTTAGATTAAGATGAATAAAAGTTTTTAATCTGTGACTTTGAAAAGCGAGCTGAAAATAGACCATCGCCAAGCAGATTCAAACCCACTTCTATTCTTGATCTAATTCTATTTAATGTTTTTTTTAACAAAGCCATAGCAAAAGTTCTTGAATATGTGCAGATTTAGTTATCAGTTATTTTTGAAATAGATGCAATGAAAAACACTAATTAAGACCAGCCATTTATTTTTACATGTCTGATTACACTGTAAATGAACAGCAGTTTTAAAAAACAATACATAGACATGTAATAGATACAGAAATTAAGAAATGTAGGTCATGACTATTGGATGGAAGAATGTGTTAAGACAGAATACTAAAGAGCACTGACTTGAAGGTATAGGTAAGGTTAAATTCAATTTGCTAAGTGTACCTCACTGATCTGTAATATTTTGTGATTTTTTTATGCTATGGGATTATTTATTTAATAAAATTAGTATACTTGTAACTGAAGAACATCTTTAAATAATTTTCTTTTTACCTGACATATACCATGAGATAATGGTAATTTTCCAGGTTTTCGTTTGTTTGGTAGGCGTTTTTTTTCAGTCACATTTTCACTGTATTTGAAGCTAGCTAGGATTGTTTCCTTTTGCTCTTCATTTGGAATACATTATTTCAGGATTACACAAATTTCCTGGGTAGAGTATCATACAAATGTCTAACCTACCTCATATAAACCAAAAAACAATTAAAGGTAAAACAAATAAACAAGCAAAAATTCCAATTGTAGGTCATTATAAAGTTTCTTGTCCTGCAGTGTCATACAACAGGTGGCAGAGAAAGAAAGACCAATAAATCACTGGTACCTATAAATCTCACATATATACTCAGCCAGCTGTCAGTACAGTAGAGAACCTCAGATGAATTGACCTATTTCTTGCCCAGTGTAAAATTCCTGTCTCCTTCTCCACTAATTATACCTTTAGAGACTATTCATGTTTGCTAAATATATATGTGTATGTGTGCATTTATAACCATTTATAGTTTTTTTTTTTCTTTTTTTTTAACCTTGTTACTAATACTGCACTTTTTTATTTCCCATATCATTCTTTGTTTTGGTAAAAACAGGTCTTTAGGCATCATTCAGAAAATTCAGGACTATATGAAAAAGAAAAGAGCAGGCTGTGCCCCAGTAGCTTAAAAATTGTTAAACACAAAATTTGTATTTCAACTCATAATAACAGGATGTGTGGTTTTGCTACAGTTCAGAGCAAAAAGAAGAGCTAACATGTAAATACCAGAATCTAAGATTAAAAATTAGATTCTTTGTTATAATCTGAGTGTTTTCAATGATTTTAGTCTTACAACTGTTCATCCATACTGCTGTATCTCACAAGGATAGAATGAGTTCGTTTTTAAAAACTGCTTTGTGAAGCATTCACAGGCTAGCCAGGAATGAAAAGTCTTTAATGGTTATTTTAGTTTCAGAATAGCTACATTTGAACACAATGCACCACAGAGGTGAAATGGAGGAGAAAGAGAATGAGCAGGAAATATGGTATGCTCTGTAAAAGTGTGTGTTCTCAGGTCATAGTATCTCTGTTTTTCTATAGAAGAATTTGTTTCTTCTTCCTTTTTTTCTTGTCCCATTTTAGAGATAAAAATCAGTGTGGGACACAGTGCAGCAAGAAGGGAAGTTTTTTTTTTTTTTTTTAATAATTTATATTTTGAGAATGACAGTATATTTGTACCTGATTCTGTAAGGAGGATGTGGGTGTGGGTTCAAACAGGCCCAATCTCATTTCTAAATAGGATCTGGGACAATGATATTCTCTACACTCCCCCTGGTATACAAGTCATCCTCTTTGTCAGAAGATGCCTTTTCAAGGGAGACAGATGGCATGAGCTGAACTGCGTGGAAAAAGTGTTTGTGCTTTTTCACCACACCTAGAAGCATTGCACCTAAGGTACAATGCTGCTGTAATTTCTGAGGGTGCAGAGCCTAAAGTAACCTCCTAAAGCAGGCCATGATTCTGCTTACTCGGCATGACACATAGTAACTGCAATTTCTACTGCAGCTCCTCTGTTGCTGGATGTTATTGGAACTTTTTTTTTTTTTTTTAGTAGGCATTTCCTTTGTATAACATGATTTTATAAACATCTTTCAACTGATCTATTGTTTTTTGATCTCCTCAGAAGCCTTCAGGAAACATATCTAGGTTCAACCAAAGGGGGACCTTCCTGTACCTCTTGTCTTCCAGAAGACTCAGTGAAGAGAACGGAGACTCAGACAACACACACACACACAAAGTTTTACTGTCTTTAAGTCTCCCTCCAACAGTGCCTATATTTACTCAGCAGGTAAGGAAACCGGTCCTCTGCCTCCATGCCAGCATTGGTGCCAAGACTGGTAACCAGTGGAATCCTGCAACTTCTGTGACAGAACTGCTTATGACCTCTGCTTGCATTTGGCCATTTGTAGACTTTGTGATGTGCTTGGAAAAAGAAAAATCTTTTGCCCTAGTATTAACTGTTGTAGAGTGAGTCAGGTGGAAATTTCTGCCAGGAAGCAAAGGCCATTTCTTTTAGGTAGGAGAGTCAAGCAGGCAGAGGGGAAGACAGGGAAAGTGGGAATGAGCTTCATGCAGAAGTAAGACAGTGAAACCCACTACATGCCCAGGGTGACAGAAGAAGGAGGTTTTCCTAAGGACTTTGCTTCAGTCCATGAAGATGCTAGAAGCTGTTGGTCTGGAAAGCATGTGTTTAGGGAAAGACCAACCCCAGACAGATTTGGCAAGGACAGATTTTTACCATCTTCTCTTTTGTTTATTTTGTATATGTCAGACAGGAAATCTTATCTGTGTTTGAAGGGCTAACAATTTCCTGCTTTGATCATATTAGTATGTATCTTCAAGGTCTGAAAGCTGTTTCTGTGCTTTTGGAATGCTCATTTCCAAGAAAAGGTACTGGTAAATGTACTTCAAATCTTTGTCTATTGGAGTCCCACCTGCATTTGAAATTGCAAATTGCCTCTATAAGTCGTCTATGTATATACATGTTTACCTTGTGTATAACTGACAATTTTCCTACATTAGTGACATACATAAACAGTATCAGTAACATTGTCATACAGATGTGTGGGTTTAACTCCTTTGCAAAGGCTGATTATTTGCTACTCATAAAGTAAAGCCTAATCTTCTGTAAAACAATAGTTGAGAGAAAAGCATTATGAAATTCAAGGATACCAGTAAAATTAATCTTGCTTACAAAAATGTGTGGGTGCTGTCATGGAAAAATCAAATACCATAAATAACACAATTAATGTCTTCCTTCTTTATCACACTTACTGGACGAAGTACCACTTAGTCATGAGAATAAAAATTACCTTAAAGCTATAGGAATTTGATTAACTTACTTTATTAGATTAACAGCATCTCCAAAGAGAATTAGAAATCCAGAAAAACCTCTCAAGTTCTGGTCAACACAGTGACAGCAAACACAAGGTCTAGTGGAAGGTTTTACTGTGCCTCATGAAAATGCCAACAAACTTTTCCTCGAGATTGATTTTCTGTTAAAATGAGGAAGTATGATTTGAAGTGATTCATACATTAACTTAGGCTGTTAGTTTATTTAATCCAAATAAGCATTTTGACCTGGATGCTGAAAGTTCTCCAAGCCTGACTAAGCAGTTCTGCTTGTTGTAATAATAATAAGTAATTTACAGGGTGAAACTACAAAAAAGATTGTCTAGAATACAGTATCTTTTCATCTCTAAAGTGACAGACTTAATAAGAAGCACATTCCATTGTCAATATTTTAATGTTTATCTCCCTTAATGTAAAATCAATTCTTCAACATAAGCTAATTACTCTCAGCATTAAGTTACAAATATTCCTTCCTACTGGCCTGGAAACAAAAGAATACAAAAGACGAAGCAGTTTGTTTACTAACATAAATTTTATCTAATCCCACACACACATAGACACCCCCTCCCCCAGCTCTGTCCTCTCTTCACCCCCACAAGCAAAAAATTACTCTAAAATTTTTTGTATGAATATCCAGACATTTTTGGGAAAGGTGATAAATTTAATACTTATCATAGTAACATGGTAAACATATTTAAAACCAGTCATCTGGTGAGTTAACACAAGTGCATGTCTTCTGTTTGACTTTATGAATTCGTGGGGTTTTTTATCGTCCAGTAGCGATTAGGGCATGTGTAATCACTCCTGTTGTTATAGCTGAACTTCAAATAATTTGTGTTGCTGTAAATCTACAGCCACATGTGTTCCTAGATTACATAGGAAATGTATGAACACATCATTTTATGTGCTACTAAAATAAAATATCTCCTATGAATTTCCAACATTTTCAGAGTAAATTAAATAAGATTAACTGCAGACAGTGCTACATTTCTATGTGGGTTAAACCAGATTAAGAGAGTTCTTCCTTCCAGATATCCAATTTTTGTTTTAAATTAGTATAGACTAACGAGACGGAATTATAAGAGAAACTCTGTGTAGGCGATAAAAAATTATCTTAAATAAATTTTTGAACCAGTGGATGATATATTTTTTTTTTTAATTTTAAATACCAAATGCAAAGATCGTAGAAGTGGAAAAAATGTTTTCTCTAGCTGCCACTATCTTATTTCTTCTTGCTAAACAACATTAAAAGAATGGCCTTTACTGGTCACCGTTAGAAGCAATTACAACAATGCAGCTAAAGAACACTGCCAAATGAAAAACTTGTCATTTTCAGATAATGAGATAGTATTTTATTTTTAATTTGTGCTACAGCACAGCTTACAATCTCCAACCAAGATGGAAATTGAATTGTGGCAGCAATGTATATGCACAAAGTAGAAGCAGTCACTGCCCTAGAAAGCGTAGCAGCCTAAGCAGAGAAGTCAAACAAAGAGAAAGACAGAAAATCTACGTACTTAGATGCTTCTTCTTGTGTGTTCTCATTGCCCCTCCTGCCCTTCTTTTTTAAACAGAAACAGGATTGATGTTGACAGTATGCCTTTCAAATACAGCAGTGTGATGAAACACTGAACCACTCATAAATGTGTGAAGTGAAAGAAAGACAGGATTGCCACTTACCATGGCAATAAACAGGTAGTGTCACAGCAAAATAATATTTCTTCATTTAGGCACAGGAATTTTTTATTTGGTTATATGAAAATCAGGATGCACGTGTGTTCAAAGGCTAAGAGCACAGACTTCATTTAGTATAGCGAAAAAAAAATCCTTTTCCCTGAAGGATTTTCTCCCACTTGCAAATACAGTTTCACCTCTTGCTTTTCTCCTTCATGTATATGTCCAAGCATTCCTGAAGAAAACAAACTTAATAGTATTCCCTATTTCCTTTTTTTTTTCTTTGTTCTTTTTTTTTTTTTTTTCCCTCCCTATACAGGCTATTTCAAATCTCTGGGAGATCTAGAAATGCATGTGTCTCTGGTAGTATCTACTTCATTATAGAAACTGTGTATATCTTTCTTACATTTGTTTTGAGGAAAGGCTGAAAATATCTGCACTCCCTCCCCCCTCCATTCCACTGGTGAGTTGTTAATCACGGGCATACTCCTGAATGCATGACTGACTCCCTACTAATGGGAATAAGAATTCACTATCTGGCTGTATAGTATTACTATAGATTACTAGAAATGCATGGGAGCAGGCTGCTCATAAATCTTGTGCTGATATTTTACAAAATATTTATAACTGAAGTAGTTTTCAATTAGAATGTTTTGTGTGACACCCCAGTAATGATACAGGACCACAGGGTCAAACACGTCTTTTACAGTGACATAAATCAAGAGTAAATGTCATTGAATTCTGATCAAAGTCAATGTACAGAAGAGCAAAATGAGGCCACATCATTACTAAAGCACCTTCTAATATGATCTTATTGAATTCACATGCAGAAAATGTATGTGTGAAACAAAAGATGCAAAGGATGTGTCTGCCTGTTGTGGGTAACATTACAGGACTCAGCACTGAGAATTATTGTTGATTTAGATCATGGTAAATACACTCTCAAAAACATCAAGCTTAAATTATATAAGGTTCCTAGCTGGACTGATGAAATGTGTTTTATACCCCTACAAAAGCTGGGGAATTTATATCAATCACTAGGAAAAGCAAATAGATCAAGCGAGGGCCTTACCATTAGCTCTGCAATGCTTGACAGAAATAGGACAGCAGAGAACAGTTTTTTCTTGGTGCACATGGGGTTCTGTTGATGTCATCTGAATCTTATTTTGCACTGCTTATGCACTGTTGCCTGGAGGAGCCCTGCAGTCTTGAGGTAAATGGAGTAACTTAAAGCTTTATCACTTAAACATATTCCTTCCAGTCTATTATCAAGATAATGGGTTCTTTTTCGGGCAGTGGAGCATGTTCTGTCCAGATGCTACCACAAAATTAACAGAATAAATAAAGAATGGGCAATGCGATTTTTGAGTCCATCCAACACAGAATCAGACTAACTAAAGTTGGAAGGGCCCACAAGGATCATTGAGGACAGCGCCCTTCTCCTCTTAGGACTATGTAAAAGTAAATCATATGACTCTCCTTCAACTCTGACAGGCTTGGTGCTGTAACCACTTCCCTGGGGAGCCTGTTCCACTGACCAACCACCCTCTCCGTGAAGAACAAATGTACAATCGGAAGTTTCCCTGCAGCAGCTTCATTTCTTTTCCTCCTATTCTGTTGCTGCTCACCTGAGAGAGGAAATCTGCACCTCTCCCTCCACTGCCCGCTTTGAGTATGTTGTAGGTAGTGATGAGGTTACTCTTCAACCTTCTCTTTTGCAAGGTGAACAAACCAAGTGACTTCAGCTTTTTCTCCTAAATCTTGCCCTCAAGACCTTTCACCCATCTCAGGCATCCTTCTTCAGACACATTCAAATAGTGAGTGGGAAAATCACCTCCCTCAACCAGCTGGCTATACTGTACTGGATGCACCCCAGGGCACTGTTGGTCTTTTTGGGTTCCAGGGAACCCTGTTGACTCAACTTGCCATCAACCCAAATCCACAGATCTGTTTCTGTGAGGCTGCTCTCCAGCCTTTTGTCCCCTAGTTTTTACACTTGTTAAATTTCATACTGCTGGTGACTGTCCAGCAGTCCAGTCTATACAGATCTCTCTGTAAGGCCTCACTACCCTTAAGAAAAACCTGGTTTAGTATATCTTTCCAAACTCTTACAATTTCATTATAATAAAATAACAGCAAAAAAGAAACTATTTCAATTGTCATGTTCACGTTACATACTTCATTAATAGCTCTGTGACATTTTTAACAAGGTCTTTCCTCACTCTAAACTGAAGTACTACCTACTAAACAGTCTTGCTTACATACAATACATTTCCTTGCTCGAAACACTTAGCAAAGAATTACAATATTTGCAGTTCTCTTTGAAGCAGCACTAAATTCACTTTGCTGTATATGATTATATGTTCATATATTTAAACATGTGCTTGGTGCCACTGTTGTGCTTTAACCCCAGGTGACAACTAAGAACCACGCAGCTACTTGCTCAACCCTCCTTCCCCATGGGGTTGAGGATAAAAATGGAAAAGCCCTCATGTGTTGAGGTAAAGACAGTTTAAAAGGATAACAAAGGAAGATTAAGAACAATGGCAACAGTAATACAAGTGATACACAAATGCAATTTTACACCACATGTGAACAAAAAAAACCCCACAACTCAATGCCCAGTCTGTTTCTGAGTAATGATCCCACCTCTTAACTAGCTTCCCCATTTGTATATGGAACATGATGTTATATGGCAGGGAATGTCCCTTTGGCCAGTCTGGGTCAGCTGTCCTGGCTGTGCTCTCCCAGCTTCTTGTGCACTTGGCAGGATGTGAGAAGCTGAAAAGTCCTCAATTTAATGTAGACACTACAACTACCTAGCAACAACTGAAAACACCAGTGTGTTACCAACAGCATTCTCACACTAAATCCAAAACACTGCATTATACCAGATACTAAAAAGAAAATTGACTCTATCACAGCAGAAACCAGGACAGCTATTTTGATGATTTTCTAGATTTCTTTTCCTTCTGGTCTTTCAGCAGCATCCCTATTAGCCCTGCAAAATTTATTAGCTGGATGTCACTGGCCTGTGTAAATGAGGGTGTAGTAGCAGAATCAGTCAGTCTGAGTTTACTTATTTCAAGTCAACATAAGGTCTTTGTTGTTGTTGTTGTTGTGCTAGCTCATACAGCAAGAGCTGAGCAGAAGCTCTAGATTGTTATTTTTATTCTGGTGAGCAGCAAAAGGCTTCAGTGAATTCTACAGTCCAGGAATAAATAATCAGAAGTATAACGGAACTGCCAAGAAATTAGATCTTGTCCCATAAGACTTTTCTAAACAGTACGTTGAACCAAATAAACTTCCATAGCAGTTTCCTCTATCTCTTTATTCTGTGGTGTGTTTTAAGCTCTTCACCAACTTTTGTCTCCAATCCCTAATAACCTTCAATCTCCATGAATCATTCCCTTTGGCAAATCGTATTGTTAGCTATCCTCATTTGGAAAGTATACCCTGCAATGTCCTTCTGGCTGGGTATAAGCAGCTGTGCTAGAGAATGTTCACAAGGGATCCATGATATGACCAAAGAGACTGATGGCCTAACCACCACAAGAATCAGTGAGCTCAACTGTAACGTCATTTATCATTATTCTGTTCAAATTAAACAAGCCAACTTTTCAGTTGTCTTTTTCTTTGTGTTTTTTTAATGTTGTTTTAGTTTTTATTTTTATTGAAAAAGTTGACAGTGATGTTTTTTCTGCTTTCTGTGCCTTATTTAGCTAACTTCTAGCAAGGCCAGTAGTTTGAAAAGTATGTAGCTGAAATGAGAAGTGTGCAAAGAAAGCTGTGTTGCATTTTACTATATGTGACAAAGTCAGAAATAGTTTTATTTATCTTTCCGTGTGTGATATCATTATGAAGAAGAAATAGAAAATCTTAGCAGCCACACAGAGAACGCTTGGTGACTTCCACTTCACAGCTCCTTCAGCATACTAAAATTCAATAAATTAGTAGCTGAAGCAATTCATAAATGGCAATTTTTAGCCAAACATTTCATAAAAATATTTTCCTCTATTTCATTACCATGTACTTTGAAGTTACATCTGGCACTGGAATAAATCAGTGCCTGTTTTAAATCTTAGGAACCAGAGCTTTACTTCAAAATCATAACCAAATAAACATTTTCCTCTTTGGTAAAAAAAAAACAGAGGCTTTCCTCCCCATAATTTGTGTATTCATGAAGAATAATCAGTAAGAGTAAAATACAATGTGCAAAATTTCAATTGCCTGAATGTCAAACAAATTTCCCTGCTTAAATCCCCACATTTTTTTCAAAACTTTGCCAGAAAGCTCCATGTCTCTGAACTTTCCTCAGACTCATATTCCCAATGCCTGCTTGGGGACATGCTCAGCTCTCTGTTTCTTCTCATTTTTCTGTCATGCTTCCATGCTTCCCCTCTCTTTCTCACACATACAAAAAGAAAGAAAAAATCCAACAAAATGCTTCCCATAACTACCAACAACCGCCCCCCAAACAACTTTCCCTCCACCCCAAAAAAAAAAAAAAAAAGATGTACCAAAGACTTTTCACACATATATACCTTTATATTAAAAAGTGACATGTGCCTGTGCTTTCAGTGATGGCTGCTACATTTGGTACAGGTATTCAGAAGTGACTTGTGACAGTTATCTTCAAGAAAGGGTGATAGTTACTCTTAACTTACTGAAGTGAGATTTTATCCAGCCTGCAATTTTACATTAATCTAAATATTCATTGTGAAGATTCTGTGACATATATATATTTTTTTTTTTCCTCTGTATTTACTTCCACAGATAACAATACAAGGATTTTTTTGGATGGGTGTTTATTTGTTTTGTAACAATTTCTACTCAATTATGAGATGCATTATACTTGATTTCTTACATTTATGCAAGAAATGTAAAAAACAGGTAAGACCTACAAGACATCCAGACAAGGACAAATTTGAAAAATTGACACTTACCCTGTGGTGGTTAAATATTAGTGGCAGACACACAGAGGTATGTGTTAAGTAAAATATGCACTGACACAACAGAGCTAAGGAAAAAAATAGAGTTGAAAAAATAGAATTTTTCTCTCTATGTGCACTTTTAAGAGCAAAGTACAAAAAGAACAAAAATGTGTATATATAAAATAACCAGCTAGTCAAGTAACTTATCTTCTTTCAAAAATTAAATAAGAGACTTACATACTTAGACTTAAAATATAGCCCATATTCTTCTTTAAGAATTTTTATTTTTTTTTGCTTACAGGAGAATGCAGCTATGATAACTAAGATTTCCACTGCTATAAATACTAAGCATAGGTAAATATTCCCTGCCCTGATGCATACATAGCATGGTGAAAAGCATTTTCTGTCCTGATGAGTCTAGGTTGTAAAGAAACATGAAAGTCAGTGAAGACAAGAGGAGCATTATCCACATTTTACAGTCAGTAAAAGAGAGCAGAAAGATTTGTAGAGATTTGTCTACTCTGCACCCAAATGATGCTGCCTTTGACACGGGGATTCAGGGTGAAAAATCTCATAATAAAATAAGAAAGCTTCTTTCCCAACCAAAAGTCAGGGGTTGAAATAGAGCATTCATTTAGTTCACTAGGCTTCTATTGGATGTTGGATATAATGAGGATTTTGTAACACAGATGGTCTGTGAAACAAAACAGGAAAAAAAAAAAAAAAACACAGCATTTTCTTCATACACCCTTTCTAACTACCATCAAAGAGCAGTGATTCAAGCCCTGCCAGCCATGGCTGCACTTGAACTAATGACTTGGAAGTGAAAAGACTCTACAGTCTATTACTAATCTCCTGAGTCATCTGGGCTTTCAACCATTTTTAAAGCTATATTTACTGGGATCAGAACATTTGCCCTTCTCAGAATAGATTTTATGCTGCAGCCCATAGTCCAGAGTTCAAGAGTCTTCCATTTATAAAAAGAAGTCACAGTGTTCCTGTACCATAACTTTCTGACAGTAGGGAAAAAACTTGTCTCCCCAAATAATAGGATATAATTAAAATTTCATTTTCTCCTGTTAAAGATCTCCACTTTCTATGAATTCATGCATAAATACAAGTGCCTTCTATTTTATATCTCTTTTTTTTTTTTCCTGTTTAGTTATCTTCATAAAAAAACATACAAGTCTGAGCTAAATTAAAAGAAATTGCTAATTTTATTTTACCATGTTAGCTACTGGCACAAATAAAAAAAAAAATGAGAGAAATTTTATGAGGTTATGAGAGAAAGATGTACAATAGGGGAAAATACTATTTACATCAATAAATTTTGTTCATCTCAGGCACTACCTGTCTTAGGACATTAGCGCCAATTTATTTCACAGGACAAATGAAATATGCTTTTACATTTTTCTGTCTTCTGCAGTTAGAGACTGTTATTCATTTTACCAGAGTACTTGAAATGGAGAATAATTGTTAGATGTAGATGTAAAAGACCCTTCTTATCGCATGGCCTTTACAGCTGTTTTGGAATTCATGCCGCACCCTTTTCAAGTGCAAGGATGTGTGCTTGTGCGCTACGCATGCACACAAGGGGTTACACACAAGCGCGCTGCTGAATTGAGCACTGAAGTCAGTGGAAAGGGGCACAGGTGCAAGGGTCACGTGTATTTTCAGACAGCTTTTCCATACTGGAGAAGCAGTGGACAGAAGTTTTGTGGCACTGTGCTTCACACGGCATATGCCAGATACAGATTTAATGCTAACGCAGGAAGGGGAATGCATTCTAGCCTCTAACAGTTATAATGGAGAATATGCTGTCATGCTGAAAAGTTCCACAAAGAGGAAAAATAGCATTGCCTACTCACAGCATGAACAGTTTGCTTGGTATGAGCCTGCCCCTGCTTCTAGAAATACCCAGTTCTTACTAGGCACGTAGTAGACTCTGCAGTCTTAGCTCAGGCAACAGCAGTCTTGTGTCATACTAACATGCTGTCATTTTATTTGTACGGTCTTTTTCATGGTCATAACTGATATTTATCCTTAAATGAGTTTAACAGACACCTAGAAAAAAAGCTGCACAGTTGCTAAGTGTTATCACAGCAATTGCTCTTCTCTTCTAGTAAGTACACTAACATATTGTGTTGGAGCACTGCTCCTTTGAGGGTTGGAGAAAGTTGCTACAATCCCAAAAGTGCAAAGAAAGACAGAGGAAGAAGTTTCTTTGTTTCATGATGTTTTCAACTTTCACAGTATCACTGCAGTGGTAGTGGAGTACTCATATTATCATGACCTCAGTACATATATGAGCTTGGTCATTTCTTGGGCACATGCGGGCTGTCATTTCTTTCTGTGTCTGAAGAAGTACAGCAGCTACAGGTCTTTTTACTGGTAATATTTAAGACTCTCACACAGTTTCCAATGAGTGATTATTTTCTGTTTCTCACAGAGAATAAAGAAAAGCAGCTGGACAATATTCAGCACACAAGTTACTCACATTTTCTCCATCATGTACCAACCTGAGTCTTAATGGAGCCTGTCTTCATGTTGATAAACCAGATAAGAATTAAAGTGCTTTTAAATTTTTGTTTCTTTGTTCTGATGAAAAGGGGTAATAGATAAATAAGAGGTAGAATTAACAATCCATTAAAGATATTGTGTAGGAAAATCTACAGAAAGTGAGTTAGTGTGTTAACCAAACCCTTCAATGGTTTAAAAAAATGTGATTTCTATAAATATCAGTATAAACAAATATTATAGTATGGTGTGGTTTTTTGGTTTTGTTTTTTTTTTTTCTGACTTATTTTCAGCCCCAGGATATTTTAGCCATTTATAAAGCATGTTGGAGCTCTAACTTTTATGTTTGAATGCCTATTCAGCTGAAAAAAAAAAATCTATTTGCAATGGAATTTCTTCCAAGAGTCCAAACAATAAGTTCCAGTATATGAAAATCATCACATCATGAAAGCAGTAACTCCAGCAGTTAGATTTTTCTTAGAAAGACTGTATTCCTAGGAAATTAAAAATTCTTTTCAATGGAACAGGTGGAAGGAAATGTAAATTACAATTCAATGAAGTATTTTGCAATTCTTCTGGTAAACAAACAATGGCTTTTAATTTCTATGGGGTTGTTTTTTAAGAACTTTATATTTTTAGACTGAATGGTAGCTTCTGTTTCTTGCAAAAAATGGATTTGACAAGGAGAACTGTTGTTATGTTTTAAAAGATCTGTATGTAAAAACCATTTAGATGTAAAGACTAGAAATTCCCCAAAGACTTTTAAAAGACTGAAATCAGATTTAATACTCCATCTCATAATGTTGAGTTCTTCTAGGGCCTCAAAACCATGCTATCCTGCATGAACACAGCATGATATATTAAAATCAATGCAGAAAAAAACCTTCAACAAACTATTTCTAGGAATATTTAGAACACACTCTATGCATAACTAATTACAAGGAGACAAGGAGACATAAATGCATTCAGAAACACACCTACAATGGCTAAATCCTCTTTATTTTACATTACAGTTCAAACATCCTTGCTTTATTTATTCACACTATTACTCTGAATCTAAGCCTGGAATACAATAATAAAAGAGAGTACATGGGTCAGTATAATTTACTGTGTCAATTCTCAAGGTGTCTGGGAAGTCAGAAGCCTCATTCCAGTGTTCTTTTTCCCAATCTCTCCTGTTACTTAAAGCAGTTTCCTTTTAGGCAGCTGATTTTAAATTACTTTTTAAGGCTGATTTTGTAGAACTTCTTCAATATTTTGTGGACCTGCAATTTTATGAGAGCCATAAATGCCACAATTGACAGATAGGGTATAATATTTTGATGGAAGTATTGCTGGTACTAGGTTGAAACTTGTGCTACTGGATATTGAAGCATATTCATACTTTCATTTCTCGTTAAACTACACCATCTTTCTTAGCAGTTTGATTAGATTAGTAAAACGTTATTCAGAGTATTCAAAATTATATGCTTTGATTCTTTAAATACTTTTGTGCTCTTTTCTTCAACAGCCCTTACGATTTATATGCTGTGCAGCATTTCTGCTGATTTGTCAGCTAAACTAAAGCAAAGAAGTCTTTACACAGACTCAGGACAGGCCTACAGGTCTTCTTCAAAAGGTTCTAATAATGAAAGCAGCAGGGAATGGAAAAGGACAGAGAAAGTAGATACATCGTTCTGTCCCAAATACCCAAAGAGACTCTTTCAAATAAAATCTTTTCATTTTGATGTTTGAAAAGAAGTTGGAAACTGTAACTACACGGGGCCAAACAGTAGAACAAAGACTGAAGTATTTAAAGCTGGCATGTGCAATTTTGTGAGATGCTGCTGACAATTGACACAGTGCAGAGCAACTCAAGAAAAACACTATCAGTCAATTCTTTAGCAAAAGACTAATTTCTGTCTTAATTCCTGACAGAATTGAATTGGTGATTTTTTACCACCTTCGTTATCTATACAGGTTTTTTTTCTTTTTTTTTTTTTTAAAGAAATAGTAAATAGACCCTTAATCCTTATTAATATAAATCTTTTCATGGTATCTTTTTTTAGAGTACATTTTAAAAGCTACCCTTAAAAAATCTTCTTTTATTTTGGGAATATTGCATATTTTCAGGAGAAATGGGTGCTATGGATGTGGCATCCATAGTAAACCTGTTTAATTCTGAGATTTGCGGAAACTTATGTTTTGCTTTAACTTTTATATAATTTTTGGAGGTAAAATCATTTTTCACTGTGTCCAGCTTTCCTGAATATTCTCAAATATGCATTGTTGTTGCTGGCGTCAACACACTGAATTCTCAATGTAAACTGTATCTACCATAGTGCAGTAGAGCCAGGGGTTGTTATGATGTTCTATATGGTGCACAGCCAAGAAGAAGGACTTGTAGTGCCAGGTAAGCAGAGTGTGCTCAGGAGGAATGAAAGAGCATTAATATATCTCCTACTATTATATGTCACATGAAAATTATACACCCGTATCAAATTAATTTATGCAGATCTTCTGGGCAGATCATTTGCCTTTGGTAATGATATTCATTATAAATTAATTCCTGCTGATTTTTTCAAATGAGCCAATATTTAATGCAGTGTAAATGTTTGCATTTTATCTCAATATTGAAATTCATCCCTTAGAACTACTCTGGACTGATTTGTGCCCTTGGATATATCTATCATTATGATTATACTGTGCTGCATGCTTAACAAGCAGTGCCACCTTTCTCACTGTGGCTTTCTACTGTAGCAAGATCACCACTCATTCTGTCTTCTTGGTAACTGTAACAAAAGTTTGGTATCCATGTTCCTGAAGCAGCATTGCAAGAATCTTATTTTGAAACTTAAATATACAACAGAATTAGGTTGAAAATTAAATATGTAAGAGTTTGGGGTTTTTTTTTTTTTTTTAATGGGGACATGTTGCTAGAAGTAAATGAAAATCTAAACATGAGTGGAGAATACATAATTTAAAGATAATTTTTCAGGGCAAAAGGGAAAAGTGATGATGTAATTCTTAGCAATTAGCAATTGCCATCAACAGGTTTCAGAAGTAATTTTATTTAAATGAATGACAGAAGACTTTTTTTTTTGTCTGAAGAGTCAGTATGAAAAATCCGTATCCGTATAGAGCTGACATTCAGGGTTTAATGGCTTTGCGGGTTTTGTTGCGCAAGTAAATTAAAATAACTGGGGGGGTGGTGGGAGATTTCTTCCTGAAAAATACTTTGTAAGTCAGCACTTCCAGAACATGTCTGACACAAAATGTTTATTTCTGTAACTAAGATAATAGATTTCATTTACTGTTGCAATTCTTGTAGGAAGACCTACAAGAATGTTACATTTCTTTACATTTTGGTCCAAATAGGACTTTCACATATGGCTAACACACCAGGATTTAAAGAAGCGTTTGAGCAAAATGCTGGTCTGAACACTATGCGCTTATAAATTGTCCTTTAAATCAACATTTTGAGTTACATTTTTTTTAATATAACAAATTGAGGTCATGACAGGGAAATCTGCATGCATTGATGAATTCTCAGGGGCTTCTGTACTCCATTCCTGTCCCATAATGAATATTGGCTAGGCACTTATTTAGAGCCTGGACAGACTACACAGATCTATCAGCCCTCCTGTAAGCTTGTCCAGTGTTCCTCTACCTCCTGTATTAAATAGCTTCCCTGGTACCTAATGGGAGCTTATGCCATTGTCATTTACAACCGTTACTTTTGTTCTTTCTTTTCATGGATGTGAAACAATTCTGCTCTTATTTTATAAACTAGAAGACTTTGTCCTCATCCCTCTTAGTCCTTTTTTGGACTAAAGCATTAGTTATTCTCACAGATCACATGTTCTTTCTATTGGGTTTCTCTGTGTTCTTTCCAACTACTCCCTTGCAGTGCAGTGTCAGACAGGGCAAAAATATTCTATCTAAAGCCTTACAAAAACTAAACATCATAGTGTTTGGCCAGCTGTTCTGACTTGCTCTGCTTTTGGTGGGGTTTTTTTGGTAACAACATCTTTTCACTGAAATCATTATTCTAAGACTTGCCTGTTACTATATTAGCATCATATCAACTTCATAGTTGTCCTGGGTTTGACTAAAGTAGGGTTAATTTCCACCAGAACCTGGGAGAGGACACAGCCAGAGCAGGTGACCCAAAATAACTGAAGGTGCTATTCCTTACCATGACAACATGCTCTGTATAAAGGGGGGGCTACTGAAGGAAATGAGACTTCAGGACATGTGGCTCAGACCGTCCAGCTTTGGGACAGCTCTGGCCTGTACAGTCTGAGTTGTGCATTTTGGTGAGAAACTGCACCAGGTGTGTATATTCGGTGACAAGTTCTGTTGTTATTTCCCTCTCCTTTTGTTGTCCCAAGAAACAGTCCTTATCCAACCCACACAGTTTCCCTTTGTCTTCCTATTCTCCTCCCCATCCCGACAGGGAAAGGGCTGGTGAGCTAGAGGCTGATAGTGCTCAGCTGCAGCTGGAGCCAAATCATTGACTAAACATTGAAATGTAAGATTCAGTGACTTTCGGGATTTAGTGGAAGATCTATGGGACACTCCATTAAAACCTCAATCACAAATGCTTAAAATGGTACAATAATGTTCACTATAGATACATTAATGTTACTGGAACAGAATTATAAATAGTCTGTATTTGTCTAATCACCATGTGTTCAAAGAAACCTAGAGTTTACATATTGGAGAGTGACAATGAAGCCGATGAAAACTTCTTTATTTTCCTTTTCTTTTCTTTTTTTTTTTTTTTTTTCCTAGCCAAGGCTATTGTAGTTAAAGAAAAAGTTTTGCTTCTATTTTTAAGATGAGAAAAAAACCTGTATAGCACAACGTAAAATTCATTAATCTTAAAAAAAAAAAAAAACCCTTCATAAATTTTCATCTCTGTACCTGAATTCCATTCAGAAAAGTACTCAGCAAATGTTAATGGTCTTTAATAAATTCTGACACGTTCATAAAAATAATGAAACTGTAATGTATCAATGTCTCCCAGCTACGAAACAACCTGTTGCTTCATTTGAACAACACAATTGGGCTCCATTGAAGTAATTTACTTTACTCTAGAGGACTGCTCAGTTGTATGACAATATTGAGCAAATACAGGCTGCTGATTCATTTGTAAAATCTTCTGCTACTTTATTTAATCTTACTGCAATATTTGAGGGCAATTCAGCACTACAATAAAGAGGAGTCTCTCCAGCAATGCGCACTGCTCTTAGTCTTCTCACTTTTTTGATTTCCAAAGCAGGCATGAAGGTGTGCATATTCCCTCAGGGAACTGAGAGCCTTTGTGTAATGAAGCAATAACAACATGCTCTCCTCCAAAGGAGGGAAACAGAGTATAGGGCAGTGTCTGGGGGCAAATATATCCCACTTAGTAATCACTTTTAAACCATTTGGTTGTAGAGAGAGGAAGAGGTGGCAGGAGTTGTACAAGCGTACAGGACAGTACTTGCTACCCATAGGTGATGCAATCAGCAGATTTATTTGTGGCACCCATCTAGACAGCAGGTGTATAAAGCATGTCACAGCCCGGCCCTGGAAACAGCTAGATTTTTACAATCCTTGCCTTGGTGGATGATATTTGCCCCACAGTTTGGAGGGTTTTTTGGCCTAATAGTATGTGTCACTTCATCTCAGCTAGTGTGATCAGTGCTGTTGAAAATGAAATATATCTTGTTCCTTTAATGAACATAGAGGAAGCAAGATAAAATAGCAGAAATAGTAGTTTTGCTTATGACTCCAGGAGAAATTACCTTAATGGTATGGCCCAGAATAAAGATGGCTAATCAATGAGCCAGAAAAACTAGTTTCCATTTCTGAATATGATATCCATCTAGAAGTGCAAATGGCCAGCCTTCCTTTCAATGTTTTTATTTCAGGACATTTCTGACACAGCTTCTATGGAAAGAAAAATGGCATCAAAGTTCATTATTTTAACAGATAAAATGGGGTAAAAAATTATAGTGGTGTCTTTGTACAAAGATGCTTTTCAATGAGGTAATATTAAATCATCTTTTCATAAGGAAGGCAACATCACACGTTGTTTTAAAATGAAGCCATGCACTCTAGAATTTCAGTATATTCAATGATTAAACTTTAAATGTGGTCAAAAAAGTACTTCTGGTATATGCAAACAGTCTGGCCTGCTACACACAGGATTGTACAGGTCCTGCTTTTTTTTTTTTCTTTTTTTCTTTTTTTAATGTGAATAAACTTAAAGAAAATGGAAAAGATAGAGTAAATAATTCTTAGTTTATGCAGTATCATGAAAGCTGGTATTAGTCATTAGAATAATGATGTAAATACATCTGATAAACACTTTAAATTCAAGTCTCCTGCTAGCTCACTCTCTGTAAAGTTTATCACTTGATTCTCTGAACCCTGATTCACATCTCCTCTCTACAGGGATTCTTGAAACTACCTAGTAAAAGATAGCCCAGCACCTTTTCCTGGACAGTCTCAATATTTTTGCAGTTTCTCAGGTCAATTTTTCATTCTGAGACCAGCCTGACTTTCTTCACTGAAGGGCAGGGTTATATGGAGAGTACCCACTCACTTCCTTGATAAAGAACAGTTAAAATTGATCACTTTTTCACTCCCTTCTTGGCTGAAAAGTGCTATAACAAAGTGAAGATGTGAGGTTTATAGGAATATATATGCAGTGTGTGGTGCAGTCACTGAAAACGTTAATTCTCTCAATACAGAAAAACATGATCAAAGACCTACTACTGGTAAAAGGCCCAGGTTTGGCTAAGTCTTATGAAAACTTGTGAAATTGTGGGAAATTTATACATATCTTGAACCGGGGTTTTTTTTCCATCCATACTCAGTAGTATTTTGCAGTCTTGTTACTTTAAACCTATTCTTTCTGTGTGAGAAGTTTCCCTTCCCTTACTTTCCCTCTCTTCTCTTTGAGTATATCTTTCTCTTACAAATAGCATGCAGATCTTCTGACTTTTACATTTTACTATAAAATCAGCTTTACCCAGTCAGCTGGTATGAGTGAAAACCTCTTGCTTCTTCTGCAGGTTACGTGAGTTAATTTGTATCATCCTTCTGTTTATAGAGTATTTCCTGAAAGCTAAGAGAAATGAGAACTACCTACTAAGTAAATAAATAAATAAGTAGATAAATAAATAAATAAATAAATATTAAATATTATTATTTTTATGTGCAATGTCATGGAACAGAGTATGACTGTGGTACCTGTGGAAACAGTGTCTTGGTAGAAATAAAAGTATTTGCAATGCTTTCATCCTATAGGCAAGTAAATGGGAGAAAAAATGTCTAGACGAACAAATGATATTTTGCAACTAAAGCTTAGAAACACAGTCTTATAAATGTCTCTGAAATTTGGAGTCTCTAGAAGTATAAAGCATAGATGGGCCAAATATTTCAATACAACTGAAAACCAAACCAAAAATCAAGAAAGAGATTGAGTTACGCTACTGTAAAGACAAAGTCACTAAGATGATAATTTTTTTTTGTAAAATTTGTTTCTATAAAATATATATGTTTGTACATAAGTACATACAAATATATATGTATACATACAAATATATGTGTACATATATATATGTATGTATACGTATACATATACACACACACATATACATATAAAGTTCTTGGAAGACCCATGCTTGAATAAAAATCACAAGCTGGGTAATAATCTCGTGTGTGTGAGTGTGTCTTTTATATTTACATCCATAGGGAAACATGATAGAATACATCACAACTAAATCACAGATGATGAATTGTACACATTTTCATTTGATACATAATGTAATTCAATCTTTATTACCATTGTCACTATAATCAATACAGACCAACTGCAAGTGACATACAGGGAGACAGCATTATTATAATGAAATGGATCTGGATCAGCAAAGCCACAGCAGGTCTTTTTCCATGCAGAGAGATTTCTTTAAAGTATTCAAGCAAGAAACGAAAGCATAACATCCAGGCAGTCAAATGGACAGAATTTTCATTCAAATATATGACTTAATCTTCTCTACTTTGTCCATTTCTTCCTGGACTTCATAATAACCTTGAGAAATCAACCACATCATGATGTGAAATCCCAGTTCTGTAGCTGTCTTACGTCACCTGTGAAATGGTGGTTCTCTTGCAAAATAATAGCATTTTCATAATTTTATAGAAATTGGTTCCCCGCTTCAGAAAATTTTCATTTGTCTAATGATGATTAAGTTTCTGTAACAGGTTATCAATATTAAAACCAAATTGATAATCTTATAAAATATTGAACAGCTTGAATAATAATTATGTTATTAAGAAAAGTCTATACAGGTGACAACCAATTGGTCAAGAATCTATAATTGCAAAACAGCTCAGATTTTCCTAGAGCTATCATTTCCCCAAATGAAACCCCTCTTTTCAGGGTTTTGGCTGCATGTGCTCCAAGCCAGCTCATTGCTACAATTCATCTGTGCAGCCAATTCTGCTCAGTTTATTCAAGACCTGTGGTGTACCCAAATGTTGTTACTGGGGCTTCTGGTTCACCTTCTCTTCTCAAACAGGTCACTTTTACTGTTTCTCGAAAGAGTCAATATTTTTTATATCCTTTTTCCTTTGCAAACCTTAAAGTATGTTATGAAGAGTATTCCCTTTTCTATCTGGGCAAATAGATGAAATTACTTACTCAAGGGCAAAATGTGAACTAGTGGAAAAGAACCTTTTTTCCCCAAGTCCTCCTTCATATCTGTTAATATCTGTGGCATGGAGTTAACAGCACTTTGAGTAAATTTTAGAGGAACAGTAGTAGCTTTCCTATTCTGCATGCTTCCATAGTATTCTGAAGGAAGAGACTTTAGGAGTGGCTCCCTAAGTCTGCATAGTATCTTTGGTGTCATCCATAGATGTCAGCGGTTTTGCCCAATTCAAGCTGGAAAGACAGAATAGTAACTGCAAAACAAGTTTTCTCTCTGTATCTGTTAGTTCTTCACTAACTCAAGAGTCTCCCACCAGAAGGATAAGGAATCCCTTGTGAGTATTTTTCTGAAGGAAGATCTTATGAAACCTACACAAACAGCCAGCCAGAGCAAGAGACTATCCTATCTCTAAATCTCTTTGAAGGCAAAAGCAATAAACTCACCAGAAAGAATCGCTCAGAATAAAGTATTAACTAAACTGTATTTTGATTACTGCTTTAATGAGTTTAAGTTCAGAGAATAGATAGCTTCAAAAATTAATAGTGTACCTGACACTTCTCTAGTTTGCTATGCAGTTCCATTGTCTGCATATATCAATCTTTTGTGTTGGGGTAACTATAACTTTGATTTATACAGTGTCAACAGAACAAAATGGCTTACCTAATTTTTGCCTTTTTCTCATTGCTTTTCATTACCAAGAGAATTTCCCTTGCTGCAGTTCTACCTCTATGTTACTCAGCAGTAGGATTAATTTCCCAGGATCTTCTAGGAATTTTGTCTCTCTCTTTTCATTAGTTATTCTTTTCTATAATTTTAAATGCAGACATTTGTAGCTAGGTGACACCCTTAATCATATGGTCTTGTTTTACGTAGACCTGTGATGAAAAATGGGTTGGATTCAATGACCCTTGGGGTTCTCCTCCTACTCAAGATATTCCATGATTTTATGATATATGATAAAACAATCTAAAAGCTTCTAAATCAGACATTCCTAAGTTGGAGGTCCCAGTTCCAGATTTACCTTTATAGGTCTTCTGCCAATACATATCTAATGAGAATCTCTAACTATAACATAGCCTTCACATCCTAGTACTCTTGATAGAGTCTAACTGTCTAAGTCAGAAACTGCTGACTACCAAACAGCTACTTATATATTCAGTCTGTTTTTTTTGTTTAGCCCCATGCCTCCCCTATTGAACACTATTCAGACTACGTTGTAAAATGTAGAATTATTCATATGGCCTTTTTGCCTGAGTTATGAGGTTGACACAATCAATTATTAGGTTTTTTTAAGCATTCCTCTGAAGAACAGATATGGCTGTAGGCATAAGTAACCTGAAAGGGTACTCAGGATGCTAAGGAATGTTTTTTGTTGGTTTTGTGGTTTTATTTTCTAGACATTTTTTTCTCCCTCCGCCCTACTCCCTACTTCTGAGATATCCATGTGCCCATGGGATCTCTCCCTGTATAAGTTCTTACTCTAAAACAATTAGATGCTTATTAGTTAATTACATTTCATGTAAGAGTAAAAGAGCCAAAATTGCAGCATCAAGGCACAGTGGTAGGGTTTAGAGTGTAAGGAGAGAAAATATGTTTAGGAAAATTATAATAGTGAAGGGATTGGGCTAGTTAAATGTGTTTTATAATTCAATGTGAAATCTTTTAGAGGGAGTAGAGAGATTTACTCATTTTAAACCCTGCATTTAGTTTAAATTTGGGAATTTTTATTGTGCAATCTGCCTGTTAAGGTAAGTAGATGATTAACGCCATAGTACGGATGGAGACTAGAAGTACAGAATTCTTAAATATAAAATCATTTTCAAGTAAGTAATTCATTAAGACAGGAATTTCTTTTTTCCAGAATTTATCTCTTTAGCTTCACAATTTCTTTATATAAGATTCCATACAATTAAAATTTAAAATACTGGAAACTTACAATAGGTAAGAAATGGAAAACATGACACAGAAAGGGATAAAATCCAAACTCAATGAGAGATGTCAAATATTAAGATTTTTGTAAGGCGATCATTAACATGATTAACAGTGCTGTCATTACCATATATACTGAGTTGGTCTATCTGGTTTATTCTTCATTAATACAGTAACTAGATATTTTGGAAATTTTTCATTACTTGGGATAGGGATTGGATGCTTCTGGAAATGTAAACTAGTCACAAATCAGCTTTAAGGCTTCAGAAAAAAATCTTTCAATGTGGGTATACACGAAGAGTGATCTATTTTACGAGTGAAGCAGACATTTTTGTGGAGGTACCACTAATAACTGTGCCAAATTTGAACAAAATGCAAGCTGCATTTACTAAAACACAAGCTTCTGAAAAGCAATGCTACTACTTTGATCTCATAATTCAGTCGTAACACAGAGCAAGTTCTGTCGCCTTATAATGCGATATAGATGGTCCTTGATTGAGTAGAAGCATGTAATTCAATTGAAGAGTTCTGCTGACACAAGGACAGTCTTCAGGTGATTTATGAATGGAAGTAGAGCACCTCAGCTGAATTACAATCTTGGCATTCAGCTTGGAACGGGTTTGAAATACACATTATTATCTTTATTCTGGGGTGAGGGGAGAAAGGAAAGTAAGGAAAACAAACAAACAAAAATACTAACAGAGGATAAAAACTATGAATTGGAAATATATGCAAGCAAAAATTTCCTCCCCAATTAAAAAAAAAAAAGTTATTTTATAGCTCTTTATAGAAACTTGCCATTTGAAATCTTTGGACACAATTTTATGGTTCCCCAAATCAAAACATTGTGGAACTTTTGACTGTTTCATAACTTGCATCATGATTAACTGGAAAGTCTTGTCCATATAAATAATCAAAGTTTTCTTTACTAACTCTTTATTACAGAGAGAAAACTTGATTTATTTACTGCTTTAAAAGCACTGATCCAATAAACTAATGCTTTCCTGAAGAAAAAGGAGGCAACTGTTCCTATGCAGATTTTGGAGATGATATATATGTGGAAAAAACAATCCTAATGAAAACAGATTTTCCTTTAACATGACTTGGTTGTGACATGTATATATTCATGTGGTTGGTGCTCAGGAGAAGATGAAGGCTATAGGTTGCAGCTTGTTTCCCCTCTGTGCTTGCATTTATGCCCCCTGTGCAGGGTTCAAGGCTTCTGAGTCTTTTGGATCCAGTCTCATCTATGTGCACAGATTTCTGAGCAGATGAGAGCCTCTGAAAGTGTCTATACAGGTGGCTCTGTGTCTTGCTGCAGTACAAATCAGAACACATCCAGCACATTCACAAGAACCCAAGAATTCAGTGTGTCTGGGTCAAAAAATGCCATGTTAGCCATAGAGAATTGATGCATTATGGACATTGTGTAGCTCCTTCTGGAAATTCCATGGAACACAGCAATTATTTAGTCCTGAATTATTCAATCATACACAACTATCACTAAATATTTGATGGATTCAGCCATCGATGCAGCTCACCGAGTTCTTCTCATCTATTATGAATACTGTATAAGGACATGAACAGGTAGTAACAGAGTCATTATGACTAGGCAAGAAACAACAAGCTGACTTAGTAATGTTTGCCTTACAGGGAAGCAGTCAGGTACATGCTTCTCACAGGGGTATATTGTAAAAAAAAAACCAGACTTAAAAGAGAAACAAGTTAAGAGTGTTGCTAGAAGCAGCTGTGCAAACGAAGTTGCACTTATTCCCTTTTTGAGGCATAGTTCCTTCTCAGTTTCTTTGCCACCAAAGGCACAGATTTTCTACTAGTACAGATGATAACAAAGTTATTACTTTTCGTGTAACAAAGGTGGTACAGCAAAAAATGAATGGTGATTTTCAAAGTCCAAGTTTAGCCTAATTCCTATCTGTTCTCTGTCTATATATTATAAATAGAGCAAATCAACGAGCTTTGCTTCCTGTTTAATCTGTAGCAGTTCATACTTGTACAGTGGTTGGTTGTGACAGTGAGCAAGTAAAGGGAAAATTTTGCAAACTACAATTGTTTTATCATTAATGTATCTTGCATCATGAATGTCATACTAACTTTATATCTTAACACCACATGAAATCCAACAGTTGTATTCTATTGTTAGGACAGAACGTATCGCATAGAAGGTTTGAAATTAGAACGAAGCAAGCAAACTGTACCATGGGAGCAAAAGGAAATCTGTACTTACTGGTTCAGAGCCTGTTGTCAGTGTGCAACAAATCGCATGTATTCATGAACTGAACAGACTTCAGCTGATGTTGCAACAATGAGAGAATGAGAAAACGGAAGTAACAAATAAGAAGAATTAGAGAACCCAGGGGTTAAACCAATATGAGACAAAAAAGAAAATGCACTACTGCATTCAAAGGTTTAAAAATGTTTTATTGAAAATTAACAATAGAACAGCAAGATCAGATCATCAACTATATAAGTAGGCAGAATTTAAACCACCAGACCTGTAGTGTGTATGACAAGGCTCATATAACTTTACCAATGTTTTTCATGTTAAAAAAAAAAAAAAAGAGGGGCACATAGTCATAGAAAGAGGAAGCTCTTAAAGTGCTGATATATAGTATTACACTGTCAAAGAATTTGCTCCAGAAATCACAGAAATATGGAGTGTATAAGGCTGGACAACTATCTGGAGATCTTTTAGTCCCACACCTGATTAGAGCAAAGATAGCAACAGCATGTTACTCAGAGTTGTGTGCAGTGTGTCTGAGTATCTCCAAAAGGGACACTCCACAGCCTCTCTAGGTAGCATGTGCAAGTTTGACAACCCTCACATTAAAAAAACCCCACAGTTTCCTTTTTGTATTACTTTTCTTCTTAAACTAAATAGAATTTCCTTTTTTTTTTAAGTTTGACATTGCCTCTTGACCTGGTGCTGGACACATCTGAGAGGAGCTTGACTCTCCCTTCTTCATCTTCCCCTCTGCTCTACTGGGGAGCCCAGAACCAAACCCACAGGTATGTCATATGTCTTATCAATGCTGAGTAGAAGGGATGATCATATCTCTTGACATCAGGCAATGCTCTGTCTGATGAAACCCAAGATGCTGTTGGCTTTGTTTGCCAAAAGGGGACATTGCTGGTTTTTGTTCATCTCAGTGTTGACAAGGACCCCCAGGGTCTTTTCTATAAAGCTGCTTTCCAGTTGACCATCACACTGTTTGAGCTATTCCTCTTCAGGTGCAAGTCTTGACATTTCCCCTTGCTGACATTAATAAGGTTCCTTTCAGCCCTTTTCTACAGCCTGTTGAGAACTTTCTGAATAATAGGTCAACGACCTGGTATATCAGCCTCTCCTCCCTGTTCTGTGTCATCTGCCAGTTTACTGAGGGGACATTTTGTCCATCATCCATATAATCATTTTTATGATATTAACAGTATTGGACTCAATATCAACCATGAAGGGGATACAAAATTACCAAAATTCAGCCAATTTTGTACTGCTTATCAAAACTCTTTGAGCCTGACTAACCAGACAGTTCTTAATCCAACTCATTGTTTACTTATTTGGCCTGTATTTCATCAGATCTTGTGCAAGAGAGACAACCTGGCTCCCAGGCATTGGCCAACACCTTTCAAACTGTGCAGTCATGCTTATGACTTACCCATGAAGCCCATAGCTATTACCCCAGCTAAGGGTAATAGAACCCTGCTACCAGCCTCAGCAGGAAAAGCCTATCAATAGTACCCAGGACCCAAACACCTAGCAAGAAGCAAGCCTTGAGAGATGTCAGGTTGAGTTGGCAGGGCCACCTCTGTCCCTCAAGCAGGGAGTTACCCACCACTGTTCCTTTCCCTGTCCTGCCCATGTGTGGTGGTTTGACCCTGGCTGGAGGCCAGATGCAATCAAAGTTGTTCTATCACTTCCCTTTTCAGCTGGACAGGGGAGAAAATATATGTTGAGAGGCTTAAAAGTCGAGACAAGGACAGAGAGAGACCATTCCACAATTAGTGTCATGGGCAAAACAGACTCAGCACAGAATAAAAGAAAGAAAACTCTCTCATTTATTACACTACACTGCACACACAGTGAAACCAGAGTTGGGTAATGAGAAGTGTGACCAGATCTTAAAGCACTTTCCCCCACCCCTCCTTCTTAGCAGACTTAACTTAATTCATTATTTCTCCCTTCCTTCCCCCCTCAGGTGTCACAGGAAGAGAGGGAAATGGGGAATTCGTTCAGTTCCTCATGAGTTGTTTTCCTTCTTAGCTGTGAGGGTGAATTCCTCACAGTCTTTCCCTTCTCCTGCATGGGGTCCCACCCACAGGAGACAGTCCTCCATGAACTTCTCCAATGCGAGTCTTTTCCCACAGGGCTTCAGCTCTTCACCAACAGCCCCAGCGTGGTTCACTTCTATGGACTGGAGTATCTCAGGCTCAGGGTGCTCCAGCCTGGTTCCCTCACAAAGTCAGAAGTCCCTCCAGGAAACTGGCTCCAGCATGGACTCCTCTCCACAGGCTGCAGGTCCTGCCAGGACCTTGCTCCAACATGGGTCACAGAAACTTCCATATGTCTCCACCTGCTCCAGTGATGGGTCTGTTCATGGGCTGCTGGTGGGATCTCTCTCTCCATCATTTTCCATGGGCTGCAGGGAGACAACCTCCTCCGCCAAGATCTTCTCCACAACTGCAAAGGAATCTTTCTCTCTGGTGCCTGCAGTGCCTCCTCACCCTCTTCACTAACCTCAGTGTCTGCAGAGTTTCTTACATCTCTCTCTCCTTTCTCTGTTGGCAAAAAGTGACCACTTGCGGTTTCTTTTCCTCTTAAATGTGAATAACAGAGGCACTATGACTGCTGCTTCTGGGCTCAAACTTGGTCAGTGGTGGGTCCAGCCTTGAGCCCAGCTGGTGTTTATTCTCTCAGGCCTACAGAAAGCTAGATACTTCTTAACAAAGACACCCCTGCAGCCTCCTCCTCCATCATAACACCTTCATGCAAAACCACACCACCATGCTACCAGAGGAGCTGGGCACAGCCAGCTCAGAGTCTTTACTGAGCAGATATCCCTTCTTTTCCTACTCCCAGGGCTCATAACTTGATCTGTAGGTCAGAGCTGCAAGCAAAGCCAGACCTGCAGTCTCCTGGTGCTGGAGCTCACAAGCTCCCAAGCTTCACCAAGGTCAGCAGCTCCATGCCCAGCCTGACAAGCCGAGGCTCTGCATACATCTCCTTGGTGCAGTGGAGGTTCAGATTTCTGTAGCTGTATGGTCTAGGAGGGGACCTGGTCCATCTCCTTGTGAGCATTCCTGATGTACTACAGTCTGCTCCTCTCCTCCAACAGCTGTATTACTTGATGGGGTAGAGCCTTTACCAGCAAACAGCTCTGCAAGTGCTAGGATGATTGTCCATGGCCTCAGCAAGATGTCCCAAAGTTTCTGTAACTCCTTTTTGCAGAGGTACCTTCTCCCACAGGAGCTTGAGTCTCTGATGTTAAAGACAGGGAGAATATTTCCTTAGCCTGTTACAGTACTTATATTTCAGTATATCTTTCATGGTAGACACACACAAAAGACAGTACTTCAACCCAAGATTAAAGCTAACATAGCCAGAAACAATTAAAATCATACAATGAAAATTTTGCTGTGTGTTCTAAAGCATACACTTTGAGACATGTTGTATCTATATTGTATGTTGGATCATGGAATTGAAAATAAGATGAGAAAAAGAACCTTCCCCCAGTAAAATCTGTAGGAAATATTGACTCTTTAAATAATCTGATGCTTTTCCTATGGATTTTTTCCACTGGTGCTTGAGAAAGGAGGGATGATCTGACTGCATAAGGTGACCTCACATGCAGGCAGACAACTTCTATTTTTTTAATCCCATTCAAGCACAGTGTACATGCTTAGTGCTATCTTCTATGCCAAATGAGGGTGAAATATTTATAACTCCAAGGGTGTCCTTTCTGGCACATTAGGGTTCTGTCCATCAGAGGTCCAGTATGCCCTGCCACAAAGATCTATATCTGGGGCTGAAGGAAAAGAGATAAATAAACTGCCAACAAAGAATGAAGCCCAGTAGAGTTGGGGTTGGTTTTCTGGAGTTTTGTTGCTGTTGTTTGGCTTCTTGGTTTGGGCTTCTTTTTTTTTTTTTCTTTTTTTTTTTTTAAGTAGATGCACAGTGAAGGAACCTGATAATCTGAAATTTAAAATGCTATTGATTTTTTACAGGGCTTGAATCAAACCAATCATTTTTTTGAAACATCAGGTTACCAGATTTATCATGTGGAACTGAAGAGAGGTCAAGAAGTCAGGGAACCTCTATTTTATTGGAGC
Organism: Porphyrio hochstetteri; assembly: GCA_020800305.1. Lineage (NCBI taxonomy): Eukaryota > Metazoa > Chordata > Aves > Gruiformes > Rallidae > Porphyrio > Porphyrio hochstetteri. The sequence continues at coordinate 35,010,014 of CM036938.1, forward strand.
CTACAGTGGTCAATTAGACTGATGTGCATTTCGTATTATCCAATTTACATATCTAATCCCAGCTTTCTAGCCTTGTTAAACTGAATGCTATAAAATAAATTGTTGATTGCATTTTCCAAAGTATACCTAGAAACCACAGATTCATATGGATTTCTTCATTTCCTGTTCTTAGCAATAAAATGGGACATGGAGCTTTAAATCCCAGCAGGCTGCCATGTAGTTTGAAGGAGGAGATGTATTCTAAGAGTGGTGTTCTAATAAGATGCCACTCTTCTGACTCTCTTTCCAATGTTCTTTACAAAAGAGGTTATTCTCAGAAGCTCTCTGGATAATGAGAAATGAATAATCTAAAGAACAAAAATACTAAACCTGTGAAATAGATTAGGATGCTCCTCTCCTGCAGTACTTACCTCTGCCTTAGTAGACATCATTAATGGTGCTCTAAGGACAAAAATGCCATCTTTTTTTGTTGTCTGAGAGGTTTGTTTTTTTCCAAAAAAACTAAGGTGACGCTGTTAACAAAAACAGCACTCTTAATGCCACTGTCTTCACTCTCTACTATTTGGTTTAATTCTTTTGTGCATGGAGCTTCAGACAGTAACTGCTTCATCCACAGTACCTCGTTCAACTCTTGTGTAATGCTGCTGCTAAACTCCCTTTTTGCCGTTGTGCAAGGTTTGAGTTTGGGAGTGGAAAATGTCATTCACTGGCAGTGCAGAAGGTGATGTCAGCTCTAATGTCTGTTGTTTCTGATGACTTGCTGATCAAGTAAATGGAGGACTTGATGTGCTTATTGCTTTATTGAAGTCTAGTACCTTAAATTTTTGTATTAGTTTTGCACCTGTCTTTGACATCAAGATACACCTACTTAAAATGGACAGACATGGTTAATCAAAATCAAAAAGGCTGGGCAAGTCTGAGACTACCATCTTGCATAAATAATTCTGCAGCTTCCTAAACATTAATGATGGTAAAGCAGAGAAAGCAGGTGTGGATGAAGCAAATTAAGTCAAGTAATAATTTATAGATGAATACTATTTGATTACCTCTGCTGCAGATTTATTTTTTTTTTCTGATTGTAGTGATCACATCAAGAAGACACGATTTACAGGGTAACTAATTACAGAATTAGATGGACCCCCTAAAACTCCTCCAATTATATCTTTAATGAGAACAAAATATACAGATGGGCAAAGCATAGAGAGTCTTCTAAAGATCTTGTAGGGGTTGATATCCTAAGGATTATTCCTTCCCTAGGAAATATTGCAAATCACGTTTCCCAGACAGCATCACCAAAAAATTAGTGTTTCCCCAACTCAAACTGGGAAGTGGTCCAGAATGAATCTTCTGTGATTTAGAATTTTAATTTGATATCTGAGCCAGACTATCACATCCTAATGTTTTACATTACTATGCCCAGAAGTTACCTGGAGTGAAATGAAACTGCAAAACTGATTAACTGTTTACTAATCTAAGAAATATGACAGTTGCTTAAGCCAGTCTACAAAACCAAAGGATTGGATATATGAAAACAAAGGATAAATTCTAAAAAAAAAAATTAATGCAATACTTTATTACCAATCATAACTATCTAGCTGAAAAAGAAACAAAGCGAACAGAAACAGATCTTATAATATTTTTTCTTTCCCTATGCATTTTTTTTTCCATTATAAGTACCCTTTAGCCAGCTTTCACATTGTAAAAAAAATGTTTTATTCATCATTATTTTCTAGTTTATAGATGTTAAGTATTTAATTAATTCAAAAATATGGTAATCTGCACTTTAAAAAGAATAAAAAGGAATTAATTTTTCATTTCAGTGATTATATGGGGGAAGATCTTTTAGTTATGAATGTTCATACTAAGTAAAACTATACCATGTCTCCTTCTCTAAAAAGAAACACAAAAAAAATGAAACAAAAGAAAACAACAACAACAACAACAAAAAGATTAATTATTTAAAGCTATTTCAAAAGTAAAAGGTAAAAAGTTCAGTGTTAACGTTTGATACTGTGACTGCAATAGAAACATTTTCAATACCTTTTCTATATAACACTCCACTTTTTGTGTAAAGCGCAAATTCTTTGTGAACTTTCATAGAGACTAAAGCATTACTTTGCAACAATTTAAATTTCTTTTGGGAATGCCATGTGGAAAAGCCAGAGATGTATGCCAGGGAACAAATACTCGTGTCAGAAAATCTCCAAATAAAATCATGGCATAGTCCCTCAATGAACATTTTGTGCTCCTCAGTGGCTCCTCCAGTTTGTCAGACAAATACTGAAAAAATGTCATACCAATTTTTTATACTCTCCAGTGTTATCAGAAAAAGTACTAACCTTATGAGAGGTATTTCATAAAACAGTATGGCACGGGTTTTAAACTATAAATAGATAAAATATGGTTAATGACAAAGCTCTTAAGCATTTTTCCCCCTCATATACTCATCAACTCTAGCGTGCAAGTCACATAAGTTTCTTGTCCTTTCCATACTTTGTAGCCTTTCCTCTTGGGCAATTTATCACCATAACTCACTTAGTTTTGGTGTGAGCTATTTGGAAATTGTTGTAAATAACTACAGAGACAAAAAACACCACAAAAAAGGAAGTTCAGTGGCACAAATTGTCTGTAGTGAGGCATTCTGCAATACATTTTCAATTAGAAGCTCTCTAAATAATTGTGATGATTGAATATCTCACAAAGAAATCTATTCATAATCTGAAACTGAAAACTGGTTGAATGGGCAGACCCAGATAGCTCTGGTCAGTGGAACAAAGCCTAGTTGAAGGCCAGTAACTTGTGGTATATTTCAGAGGTCAGTGCTACATCTAATATTCTTTGACATCATTAATGATTTGCATTATTGGGCAGACTGTACCTTCATCAGGTTTGCATTTGGTGAAAGACTGGGAGGAGTGAGTGGCTGATATGGCATAGGATTTTGCTGCTCTTCAGAGAGACCTGGACAGGCTAGAGAAATGGGCTGTCAGGAACCTTATGAAGTTCAGCAAGGGAAAGTGCAGAGAGCTACATCTGATGAGGAATAACCCCATGCATAAGCAAATGCAGTGGATGTCCTGGAGGTCCTAGTGGATCTCATGTTGAAGATGAACCAGAAATGTGTCCCTGTGGCAAAGAAATTCAATAGCATTCTTGGCTGCATCAGATAAATTACTGCCAGCACATCAAAGGAAAAGACCCTTCCCCTTTATTGAGTCATGGTGAGATACATCTGGAATGGTGGAGTACTGTATGCTGTTCTGAACTGCCCAGTACAAAAGAAACATAGAGCTACTGTAAGGACATCAGCAAAGGGCTACTACAATGAGAAAGGGATTAAAGCACCTCATGTATGAAGAAAAACTAAGGGACTATTTAGCCTGGAGAAGAGATGGATTAGGGGAAATCTCATCAACTATCTGAAGAGAAGACAGTGAGACCATTGTAGACATTCTTGGTGACACGACAATAGACAATGGGCACTGGCTGAAGCAGAGTAGGGTCGATATGACTGTAAGGAAATGCATTCTTTTAAGTGAGGATAGATAAGGCCTGACAAAAGCTGTTCGGAGAAGTTGTAGAGTCTCCATCTTTGGAAATATTCAAAGCCCATGTAGACACAGTCATGGACAGCCGGCTCTAATGGCTATAATATTTGAGCAGGAGGGTTAGGCATGATGACCTCCAGAGGTCCCTTCCAACCTCAACCTGTCCATGTGCAAAGCATCTGACACTGTTCTGCACTGGAGATACATGTATTTGACAGATGAACCACTTGGTGGATAAAGAACTGGCTGGATGGTCACACTCAAAGACCTGTGGTCATTAGCTCAATGTCCACATGGAGGTCTATGATGAGTGATGTTCCTCAGGGGTCACTACTGGGACCAGCACTGTTCAATATCTTTGTTGGTGACTTGGACAGTGGGATCGAGGGCACCCTCAGGAAGTTTGCCGACAGCACCGAGCTGTGTGGTGAGATCAACATGCTGGAGGGCAGGGAAGGCATCCAGAGGGACCTTGACAGGCTGGAGAGCTGGGCCCATGAGAACTGCATGAAGTTCAACAAGGCCAAGTGCAGGGTCCTGCATGTGGGTCAGAGAAATCCCAAGCACAACTACAGGCTGGGCGGAGAATGGATTGAAAGTAGCCCCAAGGAGAAGGACTTAGGGTGCTGATCCATGACAAGCTCAATGTGAACAGGCACTGTGTACTAGGAACTCAGAAGGCCAACCATGTCGTGGGCTGCATCAAGAACAGCATGGCCAGCAGGTCAAAGGAGGTGATTCTTCCCCTCTATTCTGCTCTCATGAGACAAGAGCCCAGCTGGAGCACTGTGTCAAGCTGGAGAAACTAGCCATTCATGGATTCAATGGATATACTCTTTGCTGGGTTTAAAACTGTCTGGACATCTGGGCCCAAAGAGTTGTGGTGAATGGAGCTAAATCCAGTTAGCGGCAGGTCACAAATGGTGTTTCCCAGGGCTCAGTGCTGGGGCCAGTCCTCTTCAATGTCTATTAATGCTCTGAGCAAAGGGATCAAGTACATCCTTAGTAAGTTTGCAGACGACACCAAATTGTGTGGGTTTGTCAATCTGCTGGGAGGCAGGATGGTTCTTCAGTGGGACCTGGACAGGCTGGATAGATGGGCAGAGGCCAGATTTATGGGGTTCAACAAGGCCAAGTGCCAGGTCCTGCACTTTATTCACAATAACTCCAGGCAGCACTACAGGCTTGGGTAAAGTGGCTTGAGAACTCCCTAGACAAAAGGACCTGGGGGTGTTGGTGGACAGCCTGTTGAACATGAGCTCACAGCATGCCCAGGTGGCCAAGGCGGCCAACAATACCCTGGCCTGTATCAGGAAAAGTATGAATAGCAGGAGTAGGGAAGTGATTGTTCCATTGTACTCAGCTCTGGTGAGGCCGCGCCTCGAGTATTGTGTCCAGTTTTGGGCCCTTCACTACAAGAAGGATGTTGAGATGCTGGAGCATTTCCAGAGAAGGGCAACAAAGCTGGTGAAGGGTCTGGAGCACAAGTTGTATGAGGAACAGCTGAGGGAACTGGGGCTTTTTAGTCTTAAGAAAAGGAGACTGAGACACTTGATCTCTACAAGTACCTGTAAGGAGGGTATATAGAGAGTTGGGGGCTGGTCTCTTCTCTTGGGTAACAAGCAATAGGACAAGAGGAAATGGTTTCAAATTGCACCAGGGAAGATTTAGGTTCAACATCAGGAAGAACTTCTTTACTGAAAGGGTAGTCAATTATTGGAACAGGCTGCCCATGGGAGGTGGTGGAGTCACCATCACTGGAAGTATTTTAACAGCATGTAGATGTTGTACTCGGACACATGGTCTAGAGGTGGACTAGACAGGGTTAGGCTGTGGTTGGACTCGATGATGATCTTCAAGGTCTCTTTCAGCCTAAGTGATTCTATTATTCTAAGCTCTGGGTTCCCTGGTACAGGAAAGGCATAGAGCTGTTGGAGCGAGTCCAGAGGAGGACCACAAAGATGGTCAGAGGGCTGCAGCACCTCTTCTATGAAGACAGGCTGAGAGAGTTGGGTTTGTTAGGTCTGGAGAAGAGAAGGCTCCAGGGTGACCTAATTGCTATGTACCAGTATTTAAAGGAATCCTTCAGGAATGTGGAAGAGGGACTGTTCACCAGGGAGTGCGGTGACAGGACAAGGGGCAATGGCTTCAAGCTGAAAGAGGGTAAGTTTAGATTAGATGTTAGGAAGAAATTCTTTACTATGAGCATGGTGAGGTGCTGGAACAGGTTGCTCAGAGAGGCTGTGAAAGCCCCATCCCTGGTAGTATTTAAGGCCAGGTTGGATGAGGCTTTGAGCACCCTGATCTAGTGGAGGGTGTCCCTGCCCATGGCAGGGGCCTCAAACTAGATGATGTTTGAGGTCCCTTCCAGTCCAAAGAATTCTATGATTTCAATGATTCCTATGATTCGTTGATCCTGATATTTGTGGTCTCATTCCAAATCTGATTATTTTAAAGGGCAAAGTATGACTCATGCCAAATTTCTTACCTTTTCCAATATGCTTCAGTACAGTATATTATTTAACATTCAATGGTTCATAATTATTTTTCCATTGTTTTCTCTAAAGCTACACAGAAAAGCCTATGTCTGTGCCAGAGTCACTCAGTAGCAGTTAAAATATCCAGTCAGTGGAAAAAGGCCTTGATAGTTTACCTGCTATGTAAGGAAAACCTCTGCAAACTCTCACTGTGTTTTATTGTCTATAGTAAAATTCTGGAAACAGCCTCTTAATCTTTTTTTTTTTTTTAAGTGTAACTCAATTACACTTATGGTGGAATAAAGAGAAGGGAAAAACTTGAAAAAAAATTGCGATATTTAGAGGATGAAAGCAGTGAATTCAACATGTAAATTCATTATCTTGCAGGCTAGTAAATTTTCCATTCATTTGTAAAAATTTGTTTAAAAAGGGCTCAGGTTTTCTGTTACCATTGCATATGTTTTTTTGAGAGTAAGTCACTGTGATTTTTGCTATTTCTATATAGATTTTTAACTTCAGCCTTTTAGTATTTTATACTTTGATTGACAAACATTTAAATTACATGCTCTATTTGCCCTGACAGCTTGTAAACAGGAAAGTATACAGGGACCAACCACTCAGGTAGACTATCGATCTAAAGGTCAAAGTGGAAGAACATTTCAGTATAATGGTTTGAATACCTGAGTTATTCAAATTATAAAATCTTAGTATCATGTATAAATCAAAAAGAAATAGCAGAGTATTCATTTGTTCTTATGGCCTAGATGGTGGTGATATGAAGAACTAGAGCACAGTCTTAATGTTTCCTTCTTTTTCTGTAGCTTCTGAAGATCAGATTACTGGCAAGTTAAAAACTAACATTAAGTGATATCAACAGTTGTTCTTGTCATTACTATCCTTATTCCCACTCTTCTCTGTTGGTTTATTTTGGTGGGTTTTTTTCCAGTTACAACCACTTGCCATATCTTTTCTAAAATTACACTGTAAGACTCTTGGAGAAAGAACACATCCTTGTGTTTTCAAAATTCATTACATAATGGGGTCTTGATACAGATTATGGCCTCTGGATGTTGTAATAACACAAGTAGCTACTAAATTACAGTACAAAGATATTGATCATAATTAGATCAGGTCAAAAGTAACTAACCCTACTGCAGTCTCATACATGGTAACTTGGCTTTCCTCTAAGAGATGGTAAATATCTGGAATAATTTTGAAAAGCTAAGGAAGACAGAATATCGTAGCTAGTCTTGATTGTAGGGTTTGGCTCGGTTCTATGGACTCCAAAGGCACAGTGTTGCACTTTGCTGATGAGAAGACCCTAGTCCAGGAAAGTCAAATCAGTCAAATGGAAACTTCTGCAACTTTAAACGCACAATTGTATATAAAAAATGTCAGTAGCTTCAGCCTAGCTCATCTCTTGTACAAAATGTCTCTTTTAGACATGTCTAATGCTGTAGTCAGAGATAGTTCTTCAGATTTCAAAAGCTACAGTCCCTCCCACTCCTCATAGTTTTGTTCTCTTGCAACTGTATATTATGCTTTTAGTTCTTTCAGTGTATGTCTACTTTAAAATGATGGGAGGGTGGCCAACTGCTCTGTAACAGATCATTAACCTGAGTGACAGGTTTTGTGCTAACTGCCTTTCCTGTCACAACATCATTCTCCCTTCTTGGGGTGGCTGTGCCTATATCTTGTAAATAGTAGGATTCTTGTTGGTTATGCAGCTTTCACTGAGATGTAATTCAGCTGCTGACACCATTACAAGATTAGCAAAGTAGGTAGAAGCCTAACTGTGAGGTGAAATGGTTGAAACATTTATTTGATGAAAAAAAATCCCAATGTAATATTAACAAAACTATTTCTAAGTGTCAAGAAAGTAAAATTTGTACAGAGGATGCTGAAAGATTCAGTTTTTATTGTGTTCATCTCCTAAATTTTTCATTCTCTTCCTAGGAGAGAAAAAAGTCTCCCCAAAATATACGTAGAGAGAAAAAAAAAAAGAGAAGACATCTCAAATTATCTGGCGAAGTATTTTATTTAATAAAGATACCCCATTTTTAGTTGATATTATACTTTGATCCTTCATTTTAATCAAACAGCAAAGGCAAAAATCTTGTGTTAACACATGCCACAATGTTGTAGGAACACATGAAATTTGGCTGTGCATCTGAAGGCATCCTTACATGAATTTAATTTTTACAGGAGTTAATTACTACACAAGATAGTGATGTAACAATCCTGACCACATCACAAAGAAATGTACAGGTTCAGGTACTGCTCTGACTAAGCAAATCACTTAAGTCATTTTTCCTGAAGCATTCCTGTGAAACATGAGCTTTTTAGCTATTCTAATTTTATTTTTTTTTAAAGTGTGCAGAATTCCAGTAGGTACTGTTCTAAATACTATTTCTCCTTTGTTTTTTATGGCACTCCATAAGTATAGTACTGTTTAATTCAGCAAAGAGCTCACAGTCTCCTAAAGGAATTTAATTGGGAAGATCTTAAAGAGTTAGGACTTTAATTAAAGAGTTAGGCGAGGACCTCAGCTAACTAGAGGATTTAATTTGTTTGTTTTGTCATTGTTTTGTTGTGTTTTTTTTTTTTTTAATCTCAGCTTTTTATCTAGTATACCTTGCTAATTTCTCAGAGATATTTTCTTATTAAAAAAACTAATTGCTTAAGTACATATTTTAGGAATATATAGTTACTTTTACTTCTCCATTCTATTCAGCTGGCACTTACTCTGAAAAGTACATTGTATCATTCAAAAAATATGTGAAGTCTTTCACTGGTAAAAATGAGTAAATTATGCATATATCAGAACACAAATTATAACCAGTACTTCAAATCGGGAGTTAAATCAGCTGGTTGCACTTTTTCATTAGCAACTATGTTGCAGATAAACAAACTATATGATACTGGCCCTGCCAAGATTAGATACGCAATTTCATTTATAAGGAAATATTTGTGTGTGGGGATTGTCTTTATTTTGGTATGGGTTTTTTTTCATGTTTTATTTTTTTTTAGAGCATATATGACTAGACAATGAAAATGTAATTCTTCCTTACTATCTACTTCCATTCATTCTCCATGTTGAAAGTATAAATGAATTGAATTATCATCTCAGGATTATTTTAGAAAATGTTAGTCAATTTAAAGTTCCTTAATTGCTGTTTATTTTCATAATAACTCCTTTATGCTAATATATCCAATATTAAAATTCTGAGGGTTACAAAAAATTTTCAGGGAATTTCTAGATCTGCTGCACTTTGGTTATCTCCAACCTCATCATTCAGTAAAACATATTTATCTGCCTGACATGCCTCCGAGCCTGATCTGCATAGAACCTATATCACAATTAACCTACTTGAAAGCATAGCTGAGAAAGCATCAATGAACCCTCTAACTTTCAGAAAGATTTCTGTCTGCAAGGCTATAAATCCCTCAGTTTTCCACCAGCATGCTGCATTCACCATTTTTACGCCATTGTGTTACAGGCATCCATCAGCACCAGCTAGGAGAAACTGTTTTCTTTTCAATGAACAATATATTCACAGAACCAGTAAGTCCAAGAAACCAAGAGACCATTCCCTAATTGAATGAATCTTCATTTTTTACCAGAGTGGGAACTGAAACATGAATACCTGTTTAAATGAATGGCTTACGCATGTGATTGTCCAAAGCTTTAATTCGAACTTCCTAGGGGTGCTTTATAGTCATTACAAGTATAACACACAGGAGGGACTTACATGCCATTTCTAGAATAAATGTCATAATTATTTTAAATCTTTATTTTTCCTAAAGTCATCCTGAATAAAATGTACATTGCCTCCTCAGGTCACAGTAATTCTCGCCTATTAGACGCAGAAGTAGCAGAAGCAATACTACAAAGAGAAATACCAAAAGAGCAAAGAAGTCCTTCCTTCAGAGAAATGTGGTTAAGGCGTGCTACTTTATGTAATTAACAACATTGCAGAAAATATCAGACTTTGAGACATTAGGCATCTTAACCCATACAGGCATTGCTGGCCAGATCAGTGCACAACCTTTGGCTTAAATTGAGCAGAGAATTTGTACTGATGGTTGCAGAATCACAGCTTGTGACAATGATATAACACCAGCCATAGTGGTTAGAACTTGTTTCCAGTAGAGATCAAAACCTGATGGATAAGAACAAGAATAGCTAATAGGAAAGGTCTATAATAGTGCCTGAACCACTTTGCTTTCTAGCCATAATGTACACTCTGTTCTATACAGCATAAGTAGTACAGAAGGACAGCTGATTTTGGTATTCTCTGTTGCTCTTGAAGGAAAGAAAGACTTGTTTCAGCCTAAAGGAACTGTAAGCTTTAACCACAGAGGTTATGTCAGAGAATTTTTCGAGAGAGAACATTACCCTGCTTAAGACCAACTTTTTCCCCTACATAAAATTTTTCAAGGAATCTTTAACATCTCTCAGATGTCTTTTTCCTCCTCTGTCATTAATGAAAGGCTTTCTGGAGCCATTAGGACCACCAAATATTGTTCTATTTTAGAGGATCTGTGATCCATTTTATCATCTCATCTTTAACCTTCTAGCCCTCAAATTTCCAAATCAGCTAACCATCTTCTTTTCCATCCCCCAATTTAGCTTCTGTTGTACCATAGAGTACAATTCGCCCAATGAACGGTTAAAACTAGTATCTCATGGTGGCTATCAGTGAACAAATATGAACTAAACTCACTAACATGACTTGTGCATGGGAACAGCCTGGCTACTGACCATTCCAGAAGCCACATATCTTTCACTCCGATTTCAGTATTCTCTGAGACCCAATTATTTATTCCCAGTTGTCTGAGACATCACATTTGATCTTCACAAGCATGCCCCATGTGAATTCACACCAAAGGACGCACAGCTTAAAGCTGAGCTACTATCCAATTCTAAATATTTCTGTGGGTTTCTTTCTTTTTTTTTTTTTAAATAGAACCTCTCTCAGGCAATTTAATTTATGACTTGAGAAAGAGCCTGAGGGGGTGTAGTTTAAAAAAAAAAGAAAGAAAAGAAAAAAAAAAGAAAAAAAAGAGACGTGTTATCCCCAATTAAGATATACTCTAAATGGAATCTTTACTGTGACTATTCTTTCTGTGCCTAAATGGTTTACAAAACCCAAGTGAATTGAAACCTTATAATTAAATACATCTAGACTAGCCAAAGGCAAAGAAAAAACATAGAGTTAAACAATCCCCTATGTCTCGACTATTTTATAAGCATAAATGCTGGGTATTAACTATGTATATAAGTGTTAGAAGCTATATGGAGAACTAATATTTAATCAGCTCATGCATTAAATATTAAAATGGAATCTGACATCACATAATATGCTCTAACTAATACTCCAAAAAGCCCAATGAATAATAGTTTTTCTGACTGAAATGGGATCCTCATTTAAAATATATTTTGATACAGATATCTGAATCAATATAAGATTTTTACATTTTTTATTAGACACCATGAGGATATAAAGAATGTGGGAAGGTTGGAGCTCATGACTTTGTATTTCAGATAAACCCATTATAATTTGTTGAGCCTCTGTAGTGAAAAAGAATGATAATGCTGATGATGACAGTGAAATGAATGCGAAGCAAAGCTGAATGAGTTTGGTTAGGGCACTTATTACTGCCTGGTGAAAGGTCAGCATAATATTCTAAACCTTTATTTAAGTGTATAGCAATATTCTTTTTGCTAGGGAATAAATTCCAAGATAAATGGCCAGTGAATCAATAAATGCTCCAATTTGTGGCCTGAGAGTTCATTTATCATGAACCATTTATCTCCTCACATACTCTCCCATAAAAAGCAGCTTAATTAAATTTCATGTAGACTCCTTAGATTGTGGTATTATCAACATGCACTAACAAATCACAACACTGATGGAAAAGCATATCTGTAAGCTCACTTAAAGCTAGTCAGAAAGGAGTCATTATTTTATTATGTCTATACTAACCTTCAGAAATAAACAGAATTAATAATGTACTAATAGACCGTAGTATAAACAGCATGTATTGAGGAATTTTATCACAAAATACTCATAATAGCCTTTAAGTAATGAATATTGCTACAATCATTGTACAAATATTCAACAGTGTCTGCACTGCAATCAACTTTGTCTTCACAGAAAACTTTATTTAGGATAACTTATTTAGATTTAAAAAGTTACTCCATCTAAAAACCCAGTAATATATTTTCAGAAATTATTGCTTTTGTTCCTAACTGAAACATCAACAAATAAAGAACAGGATCTTAACCAGGAAAGAATAATATCCTGCCCACATGTCTTTTAAAACACTGTTCAAAATACAGAAGTAAATTCACTAACAGTGCCTGTACAAAAAAGCTTTCAGATTGGAAAACCAGAGGCATTGAATCTTCATATCTCTCCAGACAGCAGTAGGCAACTGAGATGAAGGACTTCTGTATTATACATTTTGTGCTCAAATTCACAACCATTAATGAGGTGATTGGTAGGTGTGGTTATTAATAAAGTATTTTATTTGCCAAAAAAAAGGACTTTTTATTAGCCTATGTTGTCTGTAATTTGTTTTAATGAAAAAAAAAAAAATAAAGGCATTTCAACCTGATGACAAGGCAAGACTTGAAAAATGAGTAAAGTGACTCAGAAAAGGTGTTTCCTTGCCTACCTATTTATGCAGTGATAAATGCACTTAGCAAATATGGAAAACTCGGGGTCAGTTCACTCCTCTTCCTAAAAAGACATGATTGACAACTCCTACCTCTTAGAAATGTGCTTTATATAGCAGATGACATGATGTTCTGGGAAGTGTGCTCATTCTCTCTTCGATACATGCCTCCAGACTGTCCTATATTATATTTTTTGGTACATCAAATTCTTTCTTCCCCCTTTTATTTTTCACTTTACAAAAAAACCCAAAAAACAAACAAACAAACAAAAAACAACCCACAACACATAAATGTTTGCTTTTTCTGCTTTTCAAAGAACCAGATTTTCTGACAAACCTTACACAACAACAGATACAGCACAGTTTCCCATCTGAGGTCAGAATGTTTTCTATTTAATCTTCTTGTTCTTTCAGGATTATGAAATTGATACAGCTATGTATATCAATCAACATGTTTTTGTGGGTCCCAACATTTAGTAACATTTTAGCTGATGTCATTGATTTAATTCCTGCAAGTTGATTCATCTCCTACAGATATTATAGAAATGATAGGGTTTACAAAATGATGATTTGAAGAAGATTATATTGGTCTTAGTTTAATTTCATTTGCATGCTAGCATAAAGAAATGAGCCGCAGCACACAAAAGCATCTCAGTGCCATACATTTTTCTTCTGAAAAGGATATCTCTTTTGTGAAAACATTCAATTCATTATATTATGTCAAGAAGTAGGACAAAGTTTCCTAGGGGGAAACATTCTCTCCAAAGAAATATTAGTTCCTCAGAAAAAGTAAGGGAAATTACTAGGAAGCCTCAAAGGATTGCATATGTTTTACAATCTCCTTAGAAACATGAAAGAAACATTCTTCACCATGCTCAGGAGGTGGCTTGAAGGTTGAATGTGCAGTTGCATTGGTTAAATAAGCCCAGATGATACTAATGATGCAAATTTGGAGTCCCTTGGAATACGAAAGACTCCCCAGCACAGGACTCCTCAGTGCTAGGTGATTCTGGTTTCGCTCATATGGGATAAAAGAATTTAAACTTTCAAGTAATTTTGCTGCTACCTTTGAACTACAGGGCAGTGGTGTCAAGCATTGCACAGAAATGTCTTCTGGGGTTTTTGGACTGAAAGGAAAAGGCTTACACTGCTCAAAAGTCTTATTCTTTATCAGTTGATTGGTGGACTGATTGAAGATTTAAATCGGTTTCTCATGTTTAACCTTGTTTCTGTTCCTTTAAATACTTGGTTATTATGCTAGGGAGAAAAAACAAAACAAAATCAAACAACAAAATCTAAAGTATTATTTCAAATAAAGGGCAGTTATTTCTCAAAATAATCATGTCGGGTTTTTTGTTGGGTTGTTTTGTTGTTTTTCGAGGGTTTTTTTTATAGTAGGATACCTGTTTACCCAGAGCATTACCCATTTTCACTGTTTCGGTGGTACAGCCCTGGTTAGCAAGTTGTGAGATATTCGATAAGAGAAATGTGGCTTTCTCATATAAAATGTATTAAGGCAGCCACTTGGCCTGAGGCTTTGGGAGCATAGAGTGCATACACAGAGTACAGAACCAAGAAGGAGGCTTTCTTAGCACAAAAGGAGTGATGCACTTAGGTAGTTATGACACTTTCTGTGTCTGAACTATTTCACTAGATATCTCTGTGTCTTTTTGTTTTGTCAGGGAGACATAGTCACTGCACTGCATTGGTAATAAACTTCTCAAACAGTCATTTAAATAGTAAAATTTTGCGTATCTAACAAAAGGTTTCAATTTAATTTATTGATATCTTACAATTATCTGCCACCTGTCAGCAGGCACTACCGAGCAGGAATAAATCCAGTTTTGAAGTGGAAGTATGAAATCTTAGCAGCAGCAGATATTTCTAGATTTTTTCAAGAACAGTTGCATCAGGGATTAAAAAGACTACCAGAAATGGTACCATAATGCTACCATAATGCTGTATTGCTATTAAACAGTGTTCCCTGACAAGAAGATAATGAAGGTTATTTGTTTACTTTACTGGTTTCTGATTTCCTTTCATCCATCATAATTTCTGACAGACTGACACAGAGAGATCTAGTATGCGTTGTTCTTAGTGAGAAAAGTATTGGCCAAAAGGTTGGGAAAATGTGACATAAGCTTGCCATTTAATTGTTAATTAAATATGTTCTGCCTCAAACTTCCTTTATTTGGGACTAATACACACCATCACTTACACTAACAGGAAAGGAATTTCTGTTTCTTAACATTTTTAGAATGATGATACAAAAGATCAGCTATTCTTATAACACAGAAAGGAAGAACATACAAAAAATACTAATGGGCTTTCTGAGGAAGACCACTAAATAGGCAAAAAGAGTATTTATAAATGAAATAGCAGAAGTCTCATTTAGTTGAGATTACATGTTTTCCTTCTTTTTTTTTTTTCTCTTTTATTTTAATATCACTTTGACTTTGCTTAGTTGGTAGGTATAGTTCACAAGGCAGAGAGTTTTCAGTGAATACCACCCTCGGGAGTCCACATCAAGTACACAAACAACAAAGAGCCCAAGCAATCTCTAATCTAGCAGACAAAGGCATAAAAACAAGTTAAACAAGCAGAATCTTGAGCAATGCAAAGTGGAAATAAAGTACAAATTTTAACAGTGAGAATAATTAGCCGTTAGAATAGCTCACCATGAGAGTAGAATCACCACTGCTTGAACTCTTTGAAGGGGTGTTTCTCTGAAAGAGATCTTATTTAAACAAAAATTTGTTAGACTCAGTGAAGAGATTACTCGGGATTTTTATGCACAGTTGTAGAATAAATGAACACGTCTTTTAGCCTTATTGATAATATGAAAATTAGTATCATTTTGATATAATACTGGGGTATGATGGAAGCAAGGTGAATTAGATTTATCTTGTCAATGACTATATGCTTTGAGAGCAGGTAGAGTTGTGAATGGAGTGTTTAGCTGCTTATACACCTGACAGATGATGAATTTGACCTACCAACTGGGAGTTCTTTTTATTCAATAAGTCATGGGATTTCTATCAATCACTAGAAATGTTGACATTTTTTCTTTATTTCATTGGGCTTTGTTTTGTGAGGGTTTTTTAGTATTGTTGAAAATAGTTACTTTTGAAAATTCTATCTGTTGTTCTTTCTTTCCTTTCCTACACTTTCTGTTTTGCCACCAGTCTAGAAGAATGAAACCTACATTGATGCCTATCTTTCCCTCCCATTGCTCCTTTCTGCATTTTGAATTTCTTGTTTTTCCACTTCAAAAATTTTCAAAATTTCCTAGCCTCTGAAAAGTCATGTTCTGAAAACTGGAGAGTGTTAAAGATCTGAAAGGGAAGAAAGGAGGTTGCAAAATATAGCATGTCAGAAAAAAACTGAGCGTGTCATTAGTTGTCTGTATATATTTGCAAATGAAAAATGAACAATATTTTTTAAAAAGGAGACAACTTTTAATTTACAAAGTTCAAAGACCTCAAAGAATTGAAATCTACCACAAAACTGTGAAGAATACAGCCATGTGCCTTCTCAGTGCCATGGAATTGAAACATATTGATGTTTCAAATATAATTACTTTTTTTCACCCTTTCATGTCTGTTATGCTTTGGTGGCACACATTGGTGTATGTAGCACCCATATTTGATGAATGCAATGTATTCCATTGAACAACAACTTCTTAATGTCTTTAGAGGTAAAGGGACAGTCAGTTTGCTTGGCTTAATGAACTCAATCATAACTTGCCCTTCAAAGAATGAATCATCTCAGGGGAATGAAAGTTTTGACATGATGTACATCACATGAGAAAGAAGGTCTTTTGACTTTGATTTAATTGGCACATGTCTGTTATTTATTATAGATGCTTTATTTAACAATGTTTTCCTCAGATTGTGTTGAGTGGAATGCATTTTCTCTATTGCACATCCAGCTTGTTGTTACTGGAGAGACAATTAAAGCTAGTTATCAATAACTTTTGGATAGCATAATACTGGAAATTTAAGATACATAGCTTAGTCTGTGTATAAAGATTTGCTTCTTGTGCCCTTTCTATAACTGTGGGGAAGGCCACGACTGTCAAACTGTGTACCTAAACAAGGTTTTTTAACAAACCGAAGCACACTGAAATGACCTCAAAGCTGTCTCACAAGTATAGAAGATAACCTCATATGCCAAGTTCTGGACTGATAGATATGAATAAGAGATGCCTTTGCCAACATTTGATTTCTGCTCAAATATCAATAAATGCACAACAAGCCCCTAATGGATATAAAAGATCTAGATCAGCTACTGTCACAGTTTTGCATAGCTGTGCTGCCAAGATGGCTTCTGCAAGCAGCAGCTAGAAGCTCTCTGCAGGCCCCAGAAAGTAAACATCGGCCAATTCAAGGCCAGAGTTGCTGCTGACCAGGGCTGAGCCAACCGGCGATGGTCACAGCGCCTCTGGGAATCACATTTAAGAGAAAATAACCTGCAGGCAAGTGCATTTTGCCACCTGGGAAGGGAGTGAGAAGATGTAACAAGCTGTGCAAACTCAAAGGACAGGCCCAAAAGAGGTTGGGTGTAGGAATGAGGCTCTCTGGGTGCCGGAGAGAGAGATTCAGCAGCAGGCCATGGAGAAGACCATGGTGGAGCAGGTGTCCCCTTGCAGCCCATGGATAAGGACAGGGAGCAGAGACCATCTATGGCCTGTGAAGTGATTGATCCATTCCACAGCAGGTTTTGCAGGGGACTTGTGACTCTGTGGGGGACGAGGCCAAAGCAGTTTGGGCCCAAAGGTCAGCACCCCATGGAAGGGAGCCAAGCTGAGACACATGGTGAGGAGATGACTCCCTGGTAGAGAGGACTCACACTGGAGAAGTTTGTCTTGGACTGTCTCCCGTCGGTGGGACCCCACGGTGCAGCAGGGGAAGGGTGTGTGTGTGGAATGCCCCCCCAGCTAAGACAGAAGACAACTTGGAAGGAACTGACTGAAAACCCCCATTCCCTGCCTCTCCCTGTGCTGCAATGGGAGGGAAGAAGGGAGCGAATTTATGATTAAAGTCTGCAAAGAAGGGAGGGGTGGGGGGAAGTACAAGTGTTAAGATCTGGAGGAGGAAAGCAGCTTATGAGGAATTGACCAGAACCCCACTCCCCATGCCATGTTGGGCAGGAAGAAGGGAGTAAAATTGTGATGAAGTTTAAGTCTGCTAAGAAGGGAGGGGTGGGGGGAAGGTGCTTTAAGACCTGACGATACTTCTCATTACCACACTCTGGTTCACTGGGTGTGTAGTTGTAGTAGGAATAAATTAATTTTCTTTCTTTTATTCTGTGTTGAGTCTGTTTTGCCCATGACACTAATTGGAGAGTGATCCCTCTGTCCTTAACTCAAGTCCTAAGCCTCACAATTATATTTTCTCCCATTTTCGGCTGAAAAGGGAGTGAGCAAGCAGCTTTGGTGGGCATTTGGCCTCTAGCCACTACAGCCATGCAATACTGAAAGAAAAAATGTGTGTGTATTTGGGGGCGGGGAGAGACAAAAAGTAGATTAAGTGAAAGCAAAGGCATTTAAACTACTCTGTGAACTTTTTCTTTAAACAAAGACTGAAAAAAAAAAAAAGAAATGGTGAAGACAAGGAATTCTTAAAAATATAAACAGAAAACCAAGCTCTGGAAAAAAAAATACTGCCTATTCAGAAGCTATTCCAAAGCACAACAAAATTGAAAAGAATGTTGGAAACCTAATGAAATGGCATACATATGTCTATTACTACAGGCAAATACAATTAATTTTTTTGCAACTCAGTCCTCATGTTCTAGACAACTCACTACAGATTTTTATAGTGTGTAATGCCCCTTACTAGGTATATTAGAGTATGCTAGATATTTCACCCTGCAGCTGTGAATCCTGGTCTCCTTTAAGAATTTCATATACAAATCACAGATTAAACTTTTACAAAACCATGGTATTAGACATGGAACATCTGTCTTTATTTGAAGCTATGGGAAGGGGAAAATGAAAAGAGGTTTAAAAAAGTTAACAATAAACCCTTTGAAATTCCAGATATAATATCAGCTGGAAATCCTTCAGGCTGACTTAAAAAACCTCTAAGAAAATACTACACAAGTGCAACAGGTTGAAAAAAGATAATGAGAAGGGGCAAGGAAAACAACATAATACAATATATCTCCACTGCCTGCAAAAGTGAGATGCTGGCGATCTTCTTTTGTATCTCATAAATGTATTTCCACTCTATTTTGTAATATAAATCTTAGACACAGTCATGCAGTTTTGAAACAAAGCAAAATCTGAACTCA
The DNA here is from genome assembly GCA_020800305.1 of Porphyrio hochstetteri. Taxonomy (NCBI): domain Eukaryota; kingdom Metazoa; phylum Chordata; class Aves; order Gruiformes; family Rallidae; genus Porphyrio; species Porphyrio hochstetteri. The sequence goes on from CM036938.1 coordinate 35,029,020, forward strand.
CTTTTTCTGCCTCTGATACATAAATTATTATTAAATCACTTCCTATAGTCTTATTTCATTTAGCAAATATTTAGAGAAAAAGGATTTGGCCAGTGGAGCACAGAGAGGGGCAGGGGCATTAATTTTGTCCTCTAATCTGAGCACATTATGTCAATAGCTAAGAGTACCACAGACAAATCACCTGGTTTCTATGCTATTGGATAATGCAAGGACAATTTTCACTTAATGAGCAAATGTTATTTTTGTAACTCATAAGGAAAGAAATTTGAGGTAAAAGCCCAGTTTACAGTGTTCATTGATGCTTGAAGATTTTTAACTGGCCTTTGGTTAACCCTAAGCCTTGCTATCCTGTAGTTGGGTAATTGGGGTTGCTGAACAAAAGAAAACTCAAGACTCAAAAACTAACCTTAAGTGACTGAATTAACAAAGGACACTTTTTTTCTTTTCCCTACCAAGAAATGAGTGGAAATTATCAAGGTATCTCTATTAAGGAAGATACATTCTGCTTTCAGAACTATAGATTTCCAGATAAATCCTGTGTATCTATTCCTGTGCATAGAATTAGGCAGGTGAATAAAATGCAATAGCAGCAGAAGAAAAATTTTCTTTAGTAAGGGATCCACAGATACCACCCTCACACACCCTCTCCTCCAAGTTATTTCAAGTTGAAAAAAGCTTGCTAAAAGTATATTGAAAACTATATTTTTGTTAGCAAAGGGAGATACAAGGGAACCAGGCTAACAATTAATTAAGGAACTGTGTGATCTATAGGTTCTTTGACTTTAGAGAAATTTCATAAGATTGTCTGGCCCTGTGTGGAGCCAGGAATTTGACTTGATAATCCTCACAGGTCCCTTCCAACTCAGGATGTTCTCTGATGCTATTACTTGTTTTGCTACATACAGAACATTACTCCTACTCTTGGTCACACGTACATGGCTTCTCTGGTGGTGTGACTATACAGAGGTCAGACTTAACTCTTGCATTAACTGAGATTTCTACATTGTGTTTTCTATCATTTTTGGGGAAAAAAAAAAAGAAAAAAAAAAAAAAGGAGCAGTACAATATATTGGTGGCTGTGCAATGCCAAAGGAAATGCCACTCAGAGAACTACTAAAGAAATTTTAACTTTTCCCCGATTACTAAAGCATAACACTATAACATATGCTATCCTTGTGAACTGTTTTTTTAAAATATAATTAATTTTAAAGAAATCATGGATTTTGTGTTCATTGAGTATACAGATAAACAATGAAATTCATTATAGCCATAGGACATGGAGAGTTTGCATACTTTCCCAGGAAATCACACCCAGCAACATCAGTTTACCATAGTGCTATTTCTTCATCTATTTCTGTGCTAGGGTATGCAGTGCATTTATTTGTACCCACTGATGTTTTAAGTATCCAGACTGCTAAATGGATAACGGGCTGACAGGCCAAGCTCAGAGGGTGGTGATCAGTAGAGCAGAGTTCTGCTGGAGGCCTGTGACTAGCAGTGTTCCCCAGGGGCGAGTGTTGGGTCCGGGCTTCTGTAACATCTTCATCAATTACCTCGATGAGGGACTAGTGTCCACCCTCAGCAAGTGCCCATGATACAAAGCTGGGAGGGGTGGCTGACACGCAGGAACACTGCGCTGCCATCCAGCGAGACCTGGACAGGCTGGAGAGCTGGGCAGGGAGAAACCAAATGAAATTCAACAAAAGCAAGTGTAGAGTCTTGCACCTGGGGAGGAATAACCGTCTGTATCAGTACAGGCTGGGGGATGACCTCTGGGAGAGGAGCTCTGTGGAGAAGGACCTGGGGGTCCTGGTAGGTGACAGGTTGGCCATAAGCCAGCAGTGTGCCCTGGTGGCTAAGAGGGCCAATGGGATCTTGGGATGCATCAAGAAGAGTGTGGCCAGCAGGTCTAAGGAGGTGATCCTCCCCCTCTACTCTGCCCTGGTCAGGCCCCACCTGGAGTATTGTGTCTAGTTCTGGGCTCCCTGGTATAAAAAAGACAGGGACCTCCTGGAGAGAGTCCAGAGAAGGGCTATGAAGATGATTAAGGGCCTGGAACAGCTCCCGTATGAGGAAAGGCTGAGTGAGATGGGGCTGTTCAGTCTGGGGAAAAGAAGACTGAGGAGGGACCTAATTAATGTTTATACATATCTTAAGTATGGGATGCAGGGGGAATTAGCCAGCCCCTTTTCAGTGGTCTGTGGAGACAGGACAAGGGGCAATGGCTGCAAATTGGAGCACAGGAAGTTCCACACCAACATGAGGAAGAACTTTTACACAATGAGGGTGACAGAGCACTGGGACACGCTGCCCAGGAGGGAGTCTCCTTCTCTAGAGATATTCAGGAACTGTCTGGATGCCTCCCTGTGCAATATGTGCTAGGGAGCCTGCTTTGGCATGGGGTATGGACTCCATGATCTCTCGAGATCCCTTCCAAGACCTACAATTTTGTGATTCTGTGATAATGCCCATTGGAGAATATATAATTACTAGGCCAGAGAAGTCCTATGATTTTGAGTTCAGTGTTTCACAGAATCACAGAATCACAAGTTTGGAAAAGACCTTTGAAGATCATCAAGTCCAACCATTCTCATCTTAAACAAAACCATATCTCTAAGTGCCTCGTCTACCCTTTTGAACACATCCAGGGAAGGTGACTCAACCACCTCCCTGGGCAGCCTGTTTCAGGCTCTGACAACTCTCAGTAAAAATTTTTTTTCTAATTTCCAATCTAAACCTGCCCTGGCACAGCTTCATGCCATTTCCCCTTGTCCTATTGCCTGTCACCTGGCTGAAGAGACCATCACCCACCTCTCTCCAACCTCCCTTCAGGTAGTTGTAGGTGGTGATAAGGTCTCCCCTCAGCCTCCTCTTCTCTAAGCTAAACAGCCCCAGCTCCCTCAGCCGCTCCTCATAGGATTTGCCCTCCAACCCCTTCACCAGCCTGGTTGCCCTTCTCTGGACGCACTCCAGGACCTCAATGTTCTTCTTATGGTGAGGAGCCCAGAACTGGACACAGTACTCGAGGTGTGGCCTCACCAATGCCGAGTACAGGGGCACAATCACTTCCCTAGACCTACTGGCCACATTGTTTTTGATACAAGCCAAGATGCCATTGGCCTTCTTGGCCGCCTGAACACACTGCTGACTCATATTCAGTCTGCAGTCAAACAACACCCCCAGGTCCTTCTCTGCCTGACAGCTCTCCAGCCAGTCTCCCCAAGCCTGCAGCGCTGCATGGGGTTGTTATGTCCCATGTGCAGCACTCTGCACTTGGCCTTGTTAAACTTCATCCCATTGGTCTCAGCCCATCAGTCCAGTCTGTTCAGATCCCTCTGAAGAGCCTCCCTACCATCAGGCAGATCAACACTTCCTCCCAGTTTAGTGTCATCTGAAAACTTAGTGAGGGAGCATTCAATCCCTTCATCAAGGTCATTGATTAAGGTGTTGAACAAGACTGGACCCAGGACTGAGCCCTGGGGGATGCCACTCATGATTGGCCTCCAGCTGGATTTTGTTCCATTTACCACCACCCTTTGGGCTCAGCTATCCAGCCAGTTTTTAACCCAGCTGAGGGTCCACCTGTCCAGGCCAGTGGCAGCCAGTTTCTCAGTGAGAATGCTGTGAGAAATGGTGTCAAAGGCTTTACCGAAGTCCACATGCACAGCCTTCCCCTACTCCTGAAGATTCCTAACTTCCTCTGCTGTGGCTTTCATCCAGAGCATTTGTAGCTCTCACTGTGCCATATACTCGATGTTTTCTGTGTCATTTCCTCCTAGCTTTGCACTTAAAGCCCTATCTCTCCCTGAATCCCCTGTCATATGATCGGGACCTATGTGTAAGTATTAATAAAACATGTGTCTGCAGACTATCCCTTAGTTCTTCTGGATTTTACCAAACTTTATTTTTTTTCCCCGAGCATCAAAGGTCCATGCAACAGACTACATAATAAGTACCTGGCTTCCAGATGTGAAGTTAGGTGTACAAAAGGACCATTAAGTACACTGAAAGTCATCTTCAGAAAATCGGGATTGATTTATATGTAATTTACCAGTTCTGAACATCTATTCTACAGGACTGTCAAGGCTGCAGCATGCAAATCCATATTCCTTCACCCGTGCAAATACTTTGATTTTCCACAATCTTGAGCAGCATGTTTGTTGACATATGTGGCTATTGTGAGTGAAAACTTCTGTTAAAGCACTGATTTTCAGAAAAGGAAAGTGATAATATTTGCAAACCTAAATATACCAGCCAAGGAAAAAACTCATTTTTAAGTAGGTAATAACTGTACAAGAAGACTTGTTTTCACAGGCAGTGATCACTGAAATAAACAGCATCTGATACTCTACCCTCTTAAATTAGTTTGGTTTTGAGGTGTCTTACCAAGAAGATTGCTTAACTTCATGGTTTTTTCTGTTACTATATCCAAGAAAAAGTTAATATTTGACTTCGTAGGTGATGAACAAATGTCTTAATTTTATCCATGTAGATTTGTACCCTCCTCCTTGATTTTTGCTTTGAGTATCAGGTTCAAACAAACTCAGACTCTGAAAGCAAAATTGCTGATTATCACCTGGCTTAATGTTGAAATTTTGAAAATATTTCACATCATGCAAAATCATAACATGACCCACTTTCAATATCATTAGTTAACAAAAACGAAAATATATCTCCCCCCCCCCCCCCCCCCCCCCCCTGCAATATGAAGATTATGCAGAAACACATTCTTAATTAATCTTCGGAGCTCAGGAATGTTTTTGAGCCATCCTTTCTTCTGTACATCCTAACATTTTTCAGCATGTACTTAGCCTTCCTCACTTTCAGTAGGGGACTTTCTTTTTTCCAACCAATAAATTGAAGTTACAGTAGCTGAACAGTGAAAATGCTATGGGCCTCATTATTTCTTTTGACAAGCCTCATTGATTTCAATGCAACATGACCATTAATTGCTAGTAATATCTCCTAATCCAGGTGTAATTGATTAGCAGTTAGAGCTATTTTTCTGTTTGGTTTAAGAAACTACTCATCCTCATCAGAAAGCTGTGATATCATTAATTCTGCTCTGCTGCTTTAAAGGAAATTAATAATCAATTTTCCTTCTGCTCTCCTTAATTTATACTGTAATAAGGACAAAACAGTCTATTTCGCATGGCAGGGAAATTATGTTATAAAACACGTACTTAAGCATTAACTGGAATCTTCTCATTCATGACACTGAGTCTAAAAAAACAAGAAGCAAGGATCAGTGCACTTTAAATCAACTGTAGAATCAATTATGCAGAATACTGCAAATGCCCTCCTCATTCCCAGCACAACTTCGCAACAACTGGATCGATCTTAGAGGCACATCTATAAACAAAAGGCTTTTGGGATAATTATGTTCACTTTTGACCTTCGGGCGACCAATACTACACATAAATCTTCCAAATTGCCAGCAATATCCGGTACAAAAACATGTCTTCAGACTCAATGCCTTAATGATGTAATGGTCTTTAGCAAAACTGATTTCAGTGTGAGCATTTGAGCTGGAAACTGTACAATATATAGACCCTGGAACAGCTTTGCAAGCGGAGAATGGTGTCATTTTATCACTGTCAGCCTCACATCTGCAACACATGAAGGATACTAGTAGTAATCTGATGCTTATTATCTGAAGCGCTTATGCACTAATGGCTGAGGACCGATTAAAAAATGAGGTCTTAACCTACACTAGATACCATAATCTTTCTGAATAATGATTTTTTTCCTCTTTGATACTTCACTGATGTATTGTATCTGTGTCAAGTCCCACAAGTTGTCCATGGAACTCACACTTCTGTGCCTGTTTTATAGAATCAGTTTACACAGCAGTCTGTAACCAGCAAAGCTGGGCGTTAATTAGTAAATCACGTTGTTAATACCTCAAGCCTGGCTATGGAGTGGAAAACTGCTTACCATGCTGCCACCTGCTGTAGTGCAAACAGCTCATCGCTGTTTTTGTCTAACATTAAGTAGAAGAAGATATCACTTAAACATGAAAAATACCCCACCCCACCCTACTCCACAGTGGTACGTACAAATTTATAATTTTAGTTTGGGTTTGGTTTTGGGTTTTTGTTTTTTGGATTGTGCGTTCTTGTGGATCTTATTAATATCTAACTTGTTAATTGCAGGGTTGGTTGATGGCAAACTGCAGCCTGGTTTCTGTAGCCATGTAATGCTGTAATCCAGATACTAGCACTGGAATCATGTTATTTTCTTTAGTGAAATAAGAAAAACATTCTCCTTGTTTTCCCCACAGAAAGTAGATTAGTTCTCACTACAAAAAAAAAAAAAAAATCAGCAACTGTTTCAAATGTTAATCAAAATAATGAATACTTAGTATGCGATTCCATACATAGCATATATGATAGTGAATCATATACTGAAGATAGTTATTGTGCTATTGATTTTCTGAAGGCACAGACACCAAGTGATACTGGGTAGAGATAGTGATCTAAAAATCAATTGCTGACTAAAATTTGACTTACTGCTCACAAACTGAGAACTCCTAAATAAATACTATTATTGGAGGAAAGGGTTATACTCTAAGGAAACACTAACAGATTTATTTTTCTTTAACTTCATCTTTAATAACAATCTGAAATCAAAGTATTTGATTTAATTATAACTTAACTTTCCCACACATCTCACTAAGGTCAAAAGTTTAGTGTAAGGTTGGTGCAAATTTCTGCCATTCCAAAGTAAGAATAGGCTTTAAGTCCATTTTAGAACCAAGAAGGATAGTGAAGGAAGAAGGTAATAATTCAGTGGAACAGGCTGTGTTTTATCTCAATTTTCAAATGCTGCCAAAACTATCCTGAAAATGGCTGGAGTTATACAATGGTGCAGCATCTCCTGAGACAAGAGGACGGAAGAGAAATAAATGAGAACAGACCACAAATCTGAACAGTTGTTGGAAAATATACTTCATAGTAGTGTGATGTCAAGGCAAAGAGAGAGGGACTTGTAGCCTGTCCCTGTTGTATATAGCATCCCTGGACACTTGCTGTCTCATGGCATGTTCTCTGGCTTATTGACCCAACGCTGGTCTACAAGAATAGTCTCTGGAAACACACTGTGGTGCAGCAGCTACCCATTTTCAGTCAGCTAGCACTCTCATTCAGGGCTAACACACCTCAACATTTGAGTTAGATCTTAAGAGAGAACACATTGATTCCAGACCAATCCTAAAGGCTCACTCACCACTTTGACACGCACCACAGTGTGACTTAGCTTCCTTTGCCTTCTGTGTGGACTAGGCCACCTTTGTGCCTTGTTTTAACTTGTGCCCATCTGCTTCCCTCCACTCTGCTTAGTGAAGGGGAACATATGGCCCTAAGTGCCTAACTCTGATTTCTTGCCACACCTTCAATTACATTGCCATATGTTCTAGCATCATACTGTAATTGCTGATAGTTAGTGCTAGAAATACAAAAGGGGCATTTCACAAGCCAACAGGTTTACTTCTGCTATATAATAAAACAGAAACAGCTGTCACTGTACCATCATCATATAATCTCCTGACTTGTTCTGCACACAATGCTTTTGTAATGTTATGTATATCATGCAATCATTCCTGGATCATTATTTCTCTCTTCATCACTTTAAAACAAGGAAAGAGAAAACATATTTTCACATTGTTCTGTGACGTCAGATTATCTCTGTACCCCACTATTTTCCATGGGAATGTCTTAGAGTCCCTTTTACTAGGGAGAATATACATCAGACACATCAGAGAACAATGCAACTATTTAATTTTACAAGGTTTTTTATATTCTGGGGGATACTTTGCTGATTTAACGACATTATATTGCTGCCTAACTGAGAAGAGCTAAAACCCACTGTTTTTGCTGTAATAAGTAGGACAGTACTCCCTGTGATATTTTTGCATTGCAAGCATATGGTTGCAGTTTAGAAAATCTACTGGAAGAACATTTGTGCAATGTACAGGCACTCTGGATTTCTATTATTCATGGTGACAGTATAAAAGCTTCCACCTCCCCTAACTCATGTTTAGTGCTGTCTGGCTTTTTTTGCCCTTTTTTTAATCTCTTCTCTTTTTCTCCTCCCCTTTCCCTTTCCCTTTCCCTTTCCCTTTCCCTTTCCCTTTCCCTTTCCCTTTCCCTTTCCCTTTCCCTTTCCCTTTCCCTTTCCCTGTCCCTTTCTGATTGCCAGAACAACTTAATTAAACAGGGAAAAATTAAGATGTCAGAAAAATTAAGATGTCTGAAAAATTAAGCTATAACACTAAGGGGAAAAAAAAAAAACCCTATGTATGGATACCAGAGCACAAGCTCAGTTGCTGAATTGCAGTGAGCACAGAAAACAGGTGACAATCCGAAAAGGACTCAATTAGGACACAGGCTAAGCATCATGCAACCAGAAACACACTAGTTTTCTTGGTTTTTTTTTTAAATGGTTGTTCTCCTAAAATGAAGCTTTTCACAGGAACATATACGTTTCAGCAGTGATCTGTCTTACATACAAGGTAGAAACTAGTATAAAAGGAAATGCTTTTCTTTCTAGAGTCTTCCTTATCTGTGTGTTTCCTGAAATTCTGTATATTTCCTGAAAGATTTAAGTCTGACGTTGCCATGCCAGTTGGTGGTTACTGCCAGTTTCTAATCTTACAATGAGTTGTCAGTCCTGTTGTCCAGATGGCATTATTATAAAACTATCTCTTTCACTGTCCCAATGTGTAATTCTCAATTATGGCAGCTCTGAGTGTTTTCTTTTGCCACTACTTTGAGAGACTATTTGCTGGTTTGGTCCAGAAATACTCATTTGCTGTAGCATTCTGTCACCTAAATTAGAAAATTGACTGTTTTCTTGTTTGAGACTGAATTGCTGCCCTCTGCTGCTCCTCCTTCTTAAGTTTAAGCACACTGCCCTTTATATTGGAAAGATCAGGTCTAGTTCTTCAGTCCACCACCATTTGCATGGGCCACAAGAGTTGTATAATGTCTGAGGTGGTACACTATAATGGGTTGACATGCCAGGTAGAAATGTCTTACAGATAGTCTTTGACTGCACTGTTGATCTCTCTGTTGTTTCTTTTAATTGTTTTGCTTATTGAATGCTTTGTGATTCTGCATTTGAAGAAGTTTGTGATTCCAATGGGAGATGAATCACTAGAACTTTGTAGCATATGATCTGACTGTACACGCCACCTTAAAGATGCACCTTCAATCTCCAGCTGCCACTTGTTGTGACTCATGGAAAGCTCTCCTTCGCTGATACAATACTACAAATGTACACCAGAGTAATATTTCCTGCCAGTGGAAGGTAGCTGCAGGAGACTTCATTGTTCTACTTTATATTTTACCATACTCTTTCATACTTCACTTATTGCTCTGAGCTTGATCTCTTTTTCAAGCAGCATAGCTCCTAGCTGTACTTGCGCATGCCTCTTCTCATGGGTTTGAAACATGAATCACAGTTGTGATGTTAACTCTTAACTCTATCAGGATTATTGTTTGGTCTCCTGTAAACAAAATCCCATTTTGCACATACAGCTCATTTCTCAGTAGGTAGTAAACTCTTGTGGCACATACTCTTTGCAACCTGACCATCCCTGGAGAATGGAGTGTTTTATTGTCTGCAGCATGCCTCCTGCTCAGTGATTTGCTGGATTGCCTGGCACCTTTTATTAGAGATGTGAAAATATTGTAACAGGTTGATAGACTATGCTCCCAATCCACACAGCCATCTGTGATATACTCTGGGAGGCCTGCCTTGCTTATCGTGTCTTGCAGCATCACTGGCTTACCTGGGTAGCATCCACTCCTCAAAACAGGTCACTGACAGTCCAGTAGTGTTCATTATAGTGATTCATATTTTGTTTCTTAAGAGTTTTTGGTGAGACTGGCCACTCCTGGGTGACATGGGAACTGATGAAACTGTGCAGCTCCCAAGAGCATTCATGCAGCCTCTTGACAAAAGTGAAGTATTTTTTTTTTTCCAGGTCTCAGTGATACCACTTTATGCATTTAATGAATATATTTTTACTGCAGCCTGGGTGAAGGTGGAACATCTGAGAAGCTCTGTTCTTCCCAGGGATGGCTACATTTTTTTCCAGTGGCTTAGGTAGTATGTATTTGATTGTTTGTTGCCTGAGAAACTTTTCTGCATAGATGTGAGATCAAAATCAACCAACCCAGTATGAGCAGGGATAAACCATGGCGGTACTATGGATTTTTCCCCAAACCTGTACCTTATGGACACTGTATGCCCTAAATTACAGTTAAGCTTCCTTAAAGAGCCAGGCCTCGTTTCCCTGGGGACTGCAGGTTTGCTCTGCGAGGAGAAGATAAAATAATCTTCCCCATCAAGCATCAAGCTGGACTTGCAAATTTGGCTTCAATGTGACTCCAGTGTTACAGACCAATGATGAATTCTAGCAGCAAAATCATTCTTTTCCAATATGCCTAAATAAACGCAGGGCTCAGTTTGCACCCAGGAGGTGCACATGGTCATACCAAAGAGAGAGAGACCTGGAAGACTGCTGAAAGGGAAAGCTGTGAAGCAACACGGGTACTAAAACATATCCCACACAGTCTTTTGCCCAGTGAAGTAGGCAGCTAGTTTTTCCCTTTAGATAGGTCTCGTGGTTCTCTTGATTCCTGGATTTAGCCCAGGCAAGCCTGGAGAAAATAATCTTCTTACCACATTTGATTAAACAAGCAGCCAATATGAAATGTCTTCTCAAGATTTTTGAGGGGTTTTTTTGGTTTTTTGGTTGGTTGGTTGGGGTGTTTTTGGTTGGTTGGGTTGGGTTGGGTTTTTTAAGATTAAAATTAAATTAAGTAAAAATAAAAACAACATGCTTTGGTTAAGTCAGGTCAGAGCAACATTCTTTGTCTCCTTTCATCATTCTCAGAGAATAACCTTATTCTGTGATGAAGTCTGCTTCAACTTCTTTTGGATGATTGATGCAAATGACATTGATCTTTCTCTGTAACTTCCTGTGTGTACTGTAAAAATACTATTCACTATTAGAAAAAATAATTTCTTATTTAAATGCCATTTAATGGCATCTAGGGCAAATCTGGCATAATTGTGATTGTTTGGAGTTGTAATTTTGTTCTAGGTGTGTCTTCATATGAGGGGCTGTATACAAGGATGGCTAAGACAAAATTATTTTAAAGTAAACATGCTATGCAGAAATATACAATATTAACAGTGGTGACCTTCAGGTAAGATGATAGAATCATTTACCATAACCTACAGAGGACGCAACAATTATCTTCAGCTTTTACAAAATGAGTAGTTAGGTATGTTATTTAAACTAGATGTGTTTCACTATACTTTTGTCATTTTTAGTGAAATGCTTGATTAACCTTTTCTTTTGCAAATCAGAGTCTTATTGTAACCATTTGCCCTAATTTAGGTAACTTGCAAATTCAGCTTCTGTGTTCACAGTAGTTTATGTGTGGAGTCTGAAGCTCATGCCACTTTATTTTATAAATTTCAGTGCAAGCTTTGCATAAGTAAAATAAAAAAGTTTGGACCTTTTAGCCTGATATACTGAAGTCAGTTCTTCTCTGCTGTAAAATTACTTTTCTTTAGGAATTAAAAATATATAGTGTCTTTTACAGTGTTGAAAATAAAACTAATTCTTATTTAGCTGTTAAACTCACATTTCATTCTTTTCGATACTGTTAGTTTTGGTGAGGGATCATGAAAAGTGGTACTGTTTATAGTGGTCTGCAGTGCCTGTATTAAGGAATTATTTAAAGCAAAACAATTATGCCTGTAGTAAGAAAATATTTAAAGCAAAACAATTATTTACTATCCTTTACCTACTAAATTCCACAAAATGGTAAGAAAACACTGAAAGAGACAGAAGGATAAGAAATGAATTATAGAACATGAACACAATCACGTACTGGAGACAGGCATATCCTCTGCTATAAAGAACTGTGCTTAAGACAAAATATTTGCCTTATTTTCCCAAATGGAAATTGGAATATTGAAAGAAACTGCAGGAGTGACAGCAAATCTGTGACCACATTAGTCATTCTGTCAAGGATGGAAAAATCCAGAAAGAAAAATAGTAATTGCCAAAGAAAACAAACTTGGCCTCAGCAGTTATAAATTGGCACTGCTGTTTACTCCATGCGCTCTACTCAACATGTCCCAGCTGTGTACGTGTCATTCAGCTGTCCGACTCTGTCTATGCAGACTTTTCTTACTGAGGCACTTACCTAATCAGTTTGTGGAAGCACAGTACTACATTTGTTCAGTTTGCCTGCATAGAGGAAGACATGACAGATGTATTTGAAGTAATGCTAAAAACTACCATCAGTGGGGAAGATACCAATCTTCAGCTAACAAGTGGGTATTGTGAGAAATTCTAATGCTGCAGTAGCAGATAATCATTCACATTTATATCCTGCTGTTTAATGGTGACATATATCAAGGCTTCATCTACAAGAAGCTCATACAGTCAGTCAGAAGTCAGATGATAGAAGAGAATGTGGGATAAGAGGCAGAGCTCTAATAAGTTATTGTAGTTTGCACATTGTTTTTAAAAGATCCAGATTGCTTTCTGTGGCCTTACTGCTATGTTTTGATTGTGCATTACAGAGGAACTGTAGCTTTATATTTTATTTACATTCATCCCATACTGATGATGATGTGCTATGATGAAGGTATAATATAAAACAGTTCCTGAGAAAAGCACTGCACTTTAATTTAGTGTAATCTCTAAATCATCTGCAAAGCAGCTTTACAATTCAGCAACAGTAATAGTGCCATACGTGTGAGTTGTGCAAAGGAAGTTTACCCGACAATGTCTTCATGCCCTTCATTTCTTTTGTTTCTCATGCCCCTTGTAGAATCCAAATTTCTATGAGTTATCCAGGGACTTCATTTCAGAAAGGACCATGCTTTAAAAGGCATAGTTTGCTCCTTTTACAGGGAAATGCAGAAGATGTGTGAAAAAATAAAGAGTTTGGCTTGATATGATCCTAAACTACCCCTGCAACCCAGTATTTCCTGAATACTGAATTTGCTGTGAATACACACAGGCACATATCAAGAGGAAATCTGTTGTTGAGAGGTAAAAAAAACCCCAACATATCTTTTGGATCAGCCTGAAATATTAAGTAGAGGGTTTGCTTTCATAAAAGCAATGTGTTCCATAATCACATACACTTCTTATCAGAACTTGGTATTTGAAATATATAGATTTTAGCTGTTACTGAAAATATAACCGTGTAAGATATTTTACAAAATTCGATTGATAACAATAACAGACACAAAATTACTATTCAGAGTCACTCAAATTCTTCTGTTGTAAGTATCTGAAATTGGTTAATTGAAGTAAAAAAATTAAGATATGAGATAGTCATGCTTTGGGTAATGCAGAAACACGGAAAGGAAAGATCTTGCTTTCACGCCAAGCTGATATGATCTGTGAGCTGGGGGCCACTTTCTCACAGAGATGACACCAATCATTCAATCAACCCATTTTTGTGAGGCTTTTGCCAAGCTGTGGTGGAATTATGCATCTGATTACCCACACACACAACACAGTGAGATGTTGACATTCATAAGAATGAAACACAGAAGAAAAGAAAAAACCAGAAAAAAAGCACCTTGCTTATGGCACACATTTCTTTGTTTTCTGACTCATACCACTGCAAAAGATACAGGGTGCCTGTTGCCTCTCCTCCCCTCCCCTCCCCTCCCCTCCCCTCCCCTTCCCTTCCCTTCCCTTCCCTTCCCTTCCCTTCCCTTCCCTTCCCTTCCTTTCCCTTCCCTTCCCTTCCCACAGTGATCCAAGAGAAAGTTATTTCTAGCTATCTTTCTACTGTCTGGATGGACAAAGGCTCAGGCCTTTTGATTTACATAATTCATGGATATTTCTAAAATAGTTACAGAGTTTTTCCTTTAATGATGTTTTAATGCATTCTATTGTCATGTGACTGCAGAAATGGGGACTTGTTTACACTATTGTTAAATATCTTTTTTTAAGTTAAATTTTTCTTTTTCATGTGAGCATCAAACTATTGCTTCTACCTTTGTGAACACCCTGTTTTAGGGGACCATATCCTCTGCTGGCTGACTCTGGTGTATTCTGGGACACACTGCATCTGACTGTAAAGGGGATTCTTAGGCCTCAATACAGGGTTTAACTAACCTTACATTCATTTCCTTCTGTAAATTAATTTTTTAACATGTTTGCATTGTGGTTCTATTTTGTTTCTTTAGAGAGGAAGATTGCTTAACAAATTGCTCCACTTTATTTCACATCCTCTGCAGGGGACTAACTGAATAAAATTGAGATGAAAGTAAAGAACAAATAGTAGAAAAAAAGCCCCACAGTAAAAACCTGCTTTCTGAAATGCAGGCTTATGTGTTAGTAAATCAGCTACATATATAATCATAAGCACAGGCAGCTTGTGACAGAGATAAAACACCATTTATCGCTGAAAAACAAAAATATTGTAATGGTTTAGCCCCACCATGAGCTGCTTGCTCATTCTCCTGACTCACAGAGGGATGGGGAGGAGAATAGGAAGACAAAGGAAAGCCTAATGGTTTGGTACAAGGGCAGTTTACTGGGATAGCCAAGGGAGAGGGAGACAACAAAAGGACTTAGAACAGAATATACATTATGGGTGATACACAATGCAGTTCCTAACTGAACCATTCAACTTGGACCATACAACTCAGACTCGTCATGAAGCTGGACCGTACCCAGTGTTCATGTCCTGGAGCTGTGCCACCCCTCCCAAATTAGTCTGCTCTTACTGTGAACACAGCATCGTACGGCACGGAATACCCCCTTTGGGTCACCTGTCTTGACTGTGTCCCATCACCATTTCCGATGAAAATTAACTGTGTCCTATCTGAATCCATGATATTACCAACCCCTTACTCTATACCATCCATATCATCCACAAATCCAACAAATCCCTTAAGTACCACCATTGTTCCCTGTCTTTGATATATATACACACAAAGAGATATCATTCCCTTAGTCTGTAGACCATCCTTCTAAATTGTCTACTGAGTGCCTTTGTCCATTACTTTGGGCTCCATCTGTTGTAAGAGCCTCTCGGGGCAGGACCCATGATGTCCTAATGAATTGTTGCATGCTGCATCTGGAGCTTGCCATTGGTTTATCTGCCATGGTCCATGATCATGGTCTGCAGGTCAAAAATATTGATTTCAAGGAAATTGCTACATGCAGGCAGGTTACTGAGACCAGTTCTAGTTTCACCATCGTGGGACTCATCCTTCATTAATTTGGGTGCTTCTTACTGTGATACCACTGATACAACATATAGCAATTGTAGCAATGATAATGTACAATAGCAGGGTAATTTAGAAATTAACATCATACAAGTTAATTTATTGGCTATTCCCATCCAAAATCAGATCCCCTTGAGGACTGGACTTCATCTCTGTAAACTCATACAATTCACCTTCTCCTTCAGCAGCTTCCCCAACTCGTCATGTAGGACTCCATACAGCAACCTTCCACCACTGATGGTTTCCCACAGTGGGACAGGACTCATCAGGGAACAGGGCATATGGCCTCTCATTTTCTGGTAGTTTATTGTATGGTGGGGCTTCTTCAACATGTGTTACTTTCTCTTCTGGTGATATTTCAAAATTTTTGCCTTCTCAACTCTCCATGATCAGTTCCAGAACTCCTGGGCAACTGGAATTGCTTTCCTATTCAAGTCCACTGCATAATCAGTGCAACCCACTTATTCCACTGGCCCAAGAGCTACTGCATGGATTATTTCCTGTGTACTTTGTTCAACCCATAATACCTTGGAATGCTTGTATTTCCTTTTTGTTAGTGGAGACATGGCTGCTGTTTTGTTGGTCACATCCATTGTGATCTGATGATGCCCATTTTGTATTTTATTCCTAAAAAGTTTATCTCCTGGGCATGTCCCCTGACCATACCTCTTTCTATGGCAAAATCAGCATTCAGAAGGATTTGGAAAATATTCTTCCTTTTCTCAGAAACTTCCTTTGCTGTTTTGCCCTATATGATGTAGGTGCAGGTTCTCCAGAGCTTCACCATTTTCCAGTGCAGTCTGGACTAGTCCATGGCAAATGGTGGAGCTGTTTCAACACCTGAAGTAGTTGATTCTAGGTGTATTGTATGCCACTCCAAGTGAGAGCAAACTGTGGTCTGCACTTTGATGCCAAAGGGATCAGGAAAATATGCATTAGCGATATCAGTTGTGTTGTACCACTTGGCTGCCTTTGATTCCAACTCATGTCAAGGTTACAGCACTTAAGGGTGATGATGTGACTTCATTCAGGCCACAATAGTCTACTGTCTATCTCCACTTGTCACTGGACTTCTGTGCTGGCCATATCAGGCTGTTACAGGGTGAGAAGGTTCTGCTCATCACTCTCTGATTGTCCAGTTGGGATCAGGGAGTCTCACTCAGAAATGCACAAGCGAGACCATATAGCTCAGACCCATCATGAAGTCAGATTGCCCCCAAGACTTACATCCTGGAGTCACACTGTGCCACCCCGTGTCACCCCAAGCAACACCCTTTTATATTAAGTACTACATCATGTAGTATGGAATACTCCCTTTGGTTAGCCCCATCACAACTTCTTTTGAAAATTAACCCTATCCTAGTTGAACCCAGGACACAGGTAAAATGTAAAAGCTTTGAAAAAATGCTTGTTTATAGCAAATTTTTCGAACAGTGACTTCAGAAATTATTTTTACTCAATTCTTGAACAGAGATTTGTGGCTAAAACAATGATTTCCACCTCCTATACAAGAGTGTAATTATTTCTTTGGTCAGTAGAAAAGACACTGAAAGAAAATTCATGGCTTACTATGATGAATTGCCAAAAATGACCTTAAGTTTATGATTTTTTTTTCTTTCTAAGTTACGTTAGATATCTTCTTGCATAAATCATTGAAAAAACATACCGACAATCAATGAAAAAATAAAGATGAGAATATTGAATAGAAAGGAGATAAAAAGGTCACTGAAGTTTAGTTAGGTACATTGTCCTGAATAGTATTTCTAAGCTGCACAGTTGCTCTGTAAAGATGGAACAGAAGGACAAAGATATAAAGCCCCATACTGATCTGACTAAAGTCTGAAAGAATGATAAAAAAGTTTTTCATAGCAATAACAAAATAGTCTTAGAAGGATTTATAACAAAATGAAAATCTTTTTTTGGACTACAGCATTTATATACAACTGTAAATATCAAGTCAACAGTGAATAACCTGATGGTACCTCACTGATCAGTAAAGAATCAGTAGGAGTCAGGTACATTGGCAGTTACACAAGTAGCATCTAATAGGCACATTGTGTCTCCTAGAAATCTTTAAGAGTCGTTTCTCACAGTGAAACTGGGACATAGAAAGAGAGCAATTGACCATTTTAGAATGAGGTAATGAGCCTGCAGCTTGCAAATCCTGGCACAGTTTCTAATATTCCTAAGCCAAAACATGGGTAAGAGTTAAGACAAGATTCATCATAAGAATTCTTAGTTCTACATGGCTTTCTCCGTCAGGTGCACACAGTGACTTACACCAATTTTATTAAAGGAAAAAAAATAATATTGCTCTGAGATTCTCTGATACATGGGGTTTGCCTGTTAATAAAACAATTACTCTTTAAATAATGTATTACCTCATAATAATTTAATTATGGAAATAATGGAAATAAATTAGTTAAATATCTGGGAAAAAAGCTCTTTATGAAACTGAAAAAAATTACTCTTTTAATAATAATATTTGATTAGACATTTTGAACCTCGATTTTTTTTCTTTACTGTTACTTTATTGTAAGAATATAAGTGTGCAGCTAATAAATTTTCTTCTCTTGTTAGTAGACAGAGATTAGGACATCAGTATAAAACAGCATGTCCCATATCAATTAATCACTACCTTCATAGTAAAAGTGCTGCTAAGTAGCAATAACCATCAATAAAAATAGCATGGGTTAATTGGAAACAAATCTATAAACTGAGGGACATCTCACAAGAAGGATATGTAAGTATTGCAGAGAAACAGAATCACATTAATCCCAGACGGACAAATCATTATGTCAGTGTAAATTTACTGTTACATGGTAATATGTCTTTCACAGAACAAATGTTTCTGTGAAAGACATGGGACCTTGAACAAGGCAGCCCAAGGAACCTATAAGGAGCTCTAGAAAAAACAACTGACCTGGAAATTAACAGATTGAGTTGTGGAGACTGGAAATAAAGAACATTTTGTGTCGCTTATAAACCACTGCTTCAAAAAGTGGGAAATCAAATCACATGAGGACATGGTTACTGATTTTCTCAGAGTGAATAACAATGAAAAGAAATAACATGTGGTAAGAACTAACATAGCATTAAATTCACTTCGCCTGTTTTCTGCTGCTTATTTGCACACAATGATTGTAGTCCCAGGGTAACAGCTCCTTTCATCCATGTATATGTCAGTTTCTCACTGACGGAGTGGCACAAAATCATCTAAAAGTACCAATGAACACGACCAGCTCTTTTCAAGAAAATGACCTAATAAGAATCTTCTGAAACACAAAGGCAAAACAACAACAACGTTCTTCTCTACTGAGGTCAAAAAATTTGAAAAAAGAAATCCAGATAACAGCATGCTCAACACTGAGATGAAAAAAAACTGAGATGAAAAGCTTTTCCAACCCAAGTGGCTGCAGAAATTTGGAGCTCCTCCCAAATTGAAAGTGCTTCTGAAGGGCTCATAAGTTTTCAAGAAGAAAATAGAGAGAAAAATTCTTCATCGGGGTAGTTCAGGACAATTGAACCACATCTGTGGCAGCTCTGCATATTCAGCATACCTGCATGTTGATTCTGCACTCCCAGTCATAAGCTGCAGAAAACAAGCAGCAGGATATATCTCTGTGCACAAAAGACACTGTGTTGAAGTGGGGTGTATGTATTTGTGCCCCAAATCCTGTATCCTGCTCACTTCAGGATCACTGTACAAATGTAACATGTTATTCCAGGAAAACCACAGGTTCAGTCCTTTAACAGGGCTTCTGCTCCATAATTACTGCAGTTGAGCCCTTTCCCATTCTTGCCAGTATTTTTTCTGAGTTTTGATTAAGAAGACTTAAGTTTCTGTGATTGAAACCCTTCAATTTCCAGGGCAAATATGACATTACCAGTACATTAGGTTAAACTGTTCATTATCTTTCTTACAAATAGTTACATATATGCATAAAGACACTTGGTAATTTATTTATTTTTTTCCAGAGGGTCTTCAGGAACCCCAGTTACTATGTATTTTGGACAAGGTAGAAAGTTAATGTAACTCAGTATGGCTCCATTAGTATAATAAGGACAACACAGCCATTTTTGAGTAGTGCTGAACAGTAGCAGGTAAGGGCTGCATGATGCCAGATGAACAGAACTTTTGACATCCTAGGTAAACACTGTAACCCTCTCTCTGCTTTTTTTCTTAATCTCTTGGGGCTGGGTATGTCTTGTTCCAACCACACCCATGACTCTCCATCTGTCTCCTGTGACCACTGTGTTCCATTTTGGGTTTAGATTGTCAGATTTGTTTTGTGCCCCCATTTTGTAGTAGGAACGAGTAAAACGAAATATCTGCCCATCTATACCTCTCCTGCTGAAACAAATTGCTGGCTTTGTGGAGACTCACTTTTATTCCTTGTGTCCCCTGTTCTTGAAACTGGAATGAGGATCACAGCAAAGGCTGTCTCCCCCACTTACACTCAGATGGGCTGATATTCTTCCTTGGGAGAGGTGTGTTTTTTCCAGTACAGTATATTTGGTCACTTAAGCATGTACTGAGGAAAGATTTCTCTGTTTCTTCCTAATGTCTCGAATTAGGTTTCCCAACCCCCTTGTATCTGAAGGACAGATGGAATTGCATCATTGCAGCAGCTCTTTTCCAGGGTGAAAATATCCCTTTTTCTGGGCTGCAATGATTCACAATATAAATACGGGTGATTGTCTTTCACCTGTACTAGCCATTCTCATGAGGCACTATTGTCGCTTGAGCTGCTCCCAAGGTTGAGAAACTTTAGATATAGTGCTTCACTTGCGATTCCTTTCACTCTTTCAAATGCTTGATCTTAGATCTCTGACTGTTACAATGCCACAATAGCTCAAAAAGACTGTTAGCTAGCCTATAAATCAGCTGGGTTCTTTCTCATTCTTTGATTTGGTATTTCTCAGGGTCCAGCTGGAGTACCTGAAAAGTCAAAAGCTTCACTGAAAAATACTTTCTTTCAAAATCTGCATGTAGGTCACCAATTTCTCCTCATTATTTGTTATTATTTGGTGGGGTTTTTTCCCTGAATTTTTTATTTAAAGTCCAGATAACAATTTCTCTGTAGTCTTCTCTTAGTATTCATGTAAATCAGTTGTGGAAAAGTGTCTCATGTGCTTTTCATTTTTAAACCAGATTTCTTAACAAAATAGCACTTATTTAGCCATGCTATCAGACTATTCTTGTGGTTAGATAATTCTGAATCTTGGTCAATTTCAAAAATGGATAGGTACAATCTAAAAAAATAGCAATATTCAATGATTGTGAAGAGTGGTGGTTCCTTAAGAATGAAAGATACATGAATAAATGAATTAATATCCTCAAAAGCATAAACAGCGACAATAAAAAATCAAGGGAGTATTTGGCCTGCCCACTGGTCATTCAGCTCACTTACTAAGCAGCCAAACAGCATGTATGTATCTCCAAATAAGCTGTAATTTGCCACTTGTAATCATGCTGCCTCTTGCCCTTCTAGTACTTAGAAAAACGGGTGGAAATTACATGTATGCTGGGAGAAAGAAACAGGGAATGAGGAAAACTGCAAACAAAGTGATAGTAGGATATGGCAGTAGAAGAAAAGAATTTCCTGAGGCTGTAGGGTGTATGTGTGGTTGTGGGGGAAAGGTTTGTAGGATGTTTCAATGCACAATCTGTATTTTTGGTGGGGGCTGCATTGTTTTTTCTTCACTTTTACCCTTTGTGGTTTATCCTGTTCATATCCATTTTATTTCCATTTTTCCCATGTTCTTTTGGTGTGGAAATGCAATATGCCTTGCCTGAGATCTTTCCTAATTCCTGTCTGTTTTGTTTCTACAAGCTGTCTTGTTTGCATACCACCACAGGTATGCACCATGCTGGAGTGATGACTGTTATTGTGTTTCATATGTTATAATATACTCAACAATACAAAGACCTTGATTTTCCTGATCTAAGCAGTCAGCTTAGCACGGACATGTCAGGGAGCAGCAGGCAGTGCTGTTTAACAGGGGCAGCTGGGAACCAGTGTGGTGCAGGGCAGGGCAGACAGGGTTCAAGTAGACAAGATCCTTTATAGCAGCCAGGGCCAGCCAACAGTCCTACAAATCTGAGAAAATGGGACATCCAGCAGGGAAGTCCATCAACTATATGAGGTCAGGACTGGCAAGACCAGGTGTGCTGTCAGCACAGCCCAAGTCATGCCTGAGATCAGGTGTAGCTCCTGAGCTGAAGCAGGGAGGACCTGGGCCAAGATCCCAACACATCTGGTTCCTCAAAGTCAGCACCGCTGGAGAAATTGCCCAGCATACAGGAAACTCAACACTTTGTTGGTGGCTGTTGGCGGAGACCTCACAGCTGGACATGACAGGTAAATAAGGACATAATTATTTTTTTTTTTATGTCTTCCTCATCTTTGTCTTCTCATGGTGTTGATTTAATTAGAGACACAGAAGTTTTCATAGAATCATAGAATCGTAGAATCATAGGGGTTGGAAGGGACCTTGAGAGATCATCAGGTCCAACCCCCCTGCAAAGCAGGCTCCCTAGCACATATTGCACAGATAGGCATCCAGACGGGTCTTGCATATCTCCAGAGAAGGAGACTCCACCACCTCCCTGGGCAGCCTGTCCCAGGGCTCTGTCACCCTCACTGTGTAAAAGTTCTTCCCCATGTTGGTGCAGAACTTCCTGTGCTCCAACTTGCAGCCATTGCCCCTTGTCCTGTCTCCACAGACCACTGAAAAGGGGCTGGCCAATTCCCCCTGCATCACATACTTAAGATATTTATAAACATGATTTAGGTCCCCCCTCAGTCTTCTTTTCCCCAGACTGAACAGTCCCAGCTCACTCAGCCTGTCCCCACAGGGAATACATTCCATTACCTTAACCATCTTCGTAGCCCTTCTCTGGACTCTCTCCAGGAGATCCCTGTCTTTTTAATACCAGGGAGCCCAGAACTGGACACAATACTCCAGGTGGGGCTTGACCAGGGCAGAGTAGAGGGGGAGGATCACCTCCTTTGACCTGCTGGCCACACTTCTCCTAATGCACCCCAGGATCCCATTGGCTCTCTTAGCCACCAGGGCACACTGCTGGCTCATGGCCAAGAAGGCCACTAGGGCAGCACCCAGGCCCTATTCATTAAGCTACTATATCTATTTATGCTAGCCTATGAACTGTCCAAACAACTCTACTTCAAATGAGAAGACTCTTTAAGTAGTTCCTTTGAGGCATAGATTTTTTGACATGTTGATGGAGCCATAAGAAAATGTTTCTCGAATTTTGAGCCTTGAGAACATTTGCATGAAAAAATGAAACTTCTTCCAGAGATGACAATAAATAACTTGCCCATTTCAGAAATCCATAAAAAACCCCCCCAAATAACCCAAACCAAACCAAAACACAAGCAAAAAAACAAACAAACAAAAAAACCCACCCCCAAACCCCAAACATGGCCTTCATTTTGTGGTGGTTTAGCCCTGGCCAGAGGCCAGATGGCCACCAAAATCAGTCTATTGCTCCCCTTGTTAGTTGGACAGGGAAGAAAATATGTATCAAGAGGCTTAGGAGTCAGGATAAGGACAAGGAGAGATCATTTTATCAGCAACGATACGGGCAAAACAGACTCAACACAGAATGAAGAAAGAAACTACTCTAATTTATTACACTACACTAAAAAGAACAGTGAAAACCAGTGTCAGGAGCACAACCAAATCTTAAACAAAATGCAACCAGATCTGAAAAACGTGTTCCCCCCACCACTCCCTTCTTAGCAGACTTTAGTTAGGGTTTGTTTGCTCCCTTCTTCCCTCCCGTTAGCAGTACAGGAAGGGCAGGGACTGGAGAAATGGGGTTCTCGGTAGCACCTTCCCCCCACCCCTCCATTCTAAGCAGACTTCCCTTTAGCCATGATTTTACTCCCTTCTTCCCTCCCTGCTCACAGTACAGGGGGGGCAGGAACTAGGAAAAAATAATGGGGTTCCCGGTTACTTCTTCATGAGCTGTTTCCTTTTCCAGATCTTAAAACACCTCTACCTCTCCCCCCTCACTCCCTTCTTAGCAGACTTCACTCTAGTCATGATTTCACTCCCTTCCTCCCCCTGATCACAGCACAGGGGGGCAGGGCCTGGGAGATGGGGCTTTGGTCAGTTCCTTGCAAGTTGGTTTCCTTCTCAGTCGGGGAGGGGGCATTCATTCCACACACCCTCCCCCTGCTGCACCGTGGGTCCCACCCATGGGAGACAGTCCTCCACAAACTTTCTCCAACGTGAGTCTCTGCCCCCAGGGCTTTATCTCTTCATCAGCTGCTCCACCTGGATCCCTGCTATGGCGGGCAGCAATAAGTCACAATGTCTCTCAGTCCCAGTCCTCCATGGGGTCACCAGCCTCCCCCCAGCAAACCTGTTTCAGCGCAAAACTCTCTCTGGCTCATCTCTGTGTCTCTGATTCTCTTCATGGGCTGCAAGTGCTGGCAGGGGGTCACAACGTAGGGTCACAGCATCTTCTCTATTTCTCCACCTGCTCCATCCAGCGTGGAGCCCCTCCACGGGCTACAGGTGGAGTCTCAGCCTTTTCCTTGGGGTTGGTTTCTCCACAGGCTGCGGGGGGCATCTTTCTCTCCAGCACCTGGGGTGCCTCCTCCCCCGTCCTCCCCGGCCTTGGTGTCTGCACAGCTCGTTACATCTCTTCACTCCCTTCTCCGGTGGCAAAATGCAGCTGCTTCCGGGTTTTTTTCTCCTATATGTGATTCACAGAGGTGCTATGGCTATCTCTTATTGGCTTGGCCCTGGTCAACAGTGATTCTGGCCTTGAATTTTTTATACTTTGGACCTCTGGAGAATTCCAGCAGCTCCTCACAGCAGCCATTTTCTGCACCCCTGTTCTTTTCCAGCATCCAACCACACAAAACTGACACTTTTTGTTTATTTTTATATTAGTTTGGCAGTAATATGGGTGCGCTGAATGCATCTAGAAAGGGGAGTCAGTGGGGACAATGTCACTGTGTTTCCAGAGTGAGTTACAAAGCTCTATAACCCAACTGCATTTACCAATGGACTTGAAATGTTAGTTAAAATTTCAATATAGCTACATTAATGAAGACAGAATGAAAAGAAGCAGAGCTGATGACAGTGCTCAGACAGTCCAAAGATCTGGGATGACACAGTTAGGAAAAGTGAAGAATTTTGCTAAAGAATAACAGTCTACTGAGATATATGAATTAAGCAGGTGTTGAAATCCCAGAGGTAATAAAGACTTTCCCGGGGCTTTAGCTATATGTAGAAATCTTTACATTATGCCCTTCTGTTACCTTATTGGAAGATGACATTTGTCGTAAGACTAACAGGTATAGCAAGTTAAAAATATCACTCCTCATTTTGGCCCACATTTTCAAGGGCAATAATTTCCATTCTAATGGTGAAATCTGACATACCTTATTTCCCATAAGTGTAGGATGTTAGGGTAAGATGGCAAAAAATAGGTCCTTTAAGGGTGATAATAGTCCTGTAGTTTATTGATTACCTTGAATGGGTAAGATAGCCAAATACCTGAAAATAGATTTCTTTTTACCCTCTTTTGTCTGTTTTCTTTTTTTCATTGTAAAGTTCTGAAATTGTCAAAAATGTCAAAGTACAAATAAATATGTTACCAAGGAACCTTCAGCTGGTCTCTTTTGTAATTAAAAATCTCTTCTGATATCACAAATCATTACACTCTTTGGACACTATTTTCTTTTTATTTTTCTTTCTATGAAATATTGCTTTAGACAATATCGATTAAGGGTGAATGTGTTTCACAATTTTTCAAAGCATTATTAATTTAAGACAAAGGTAACATTTACATCTGTGCTTTAGTTTGAGGATCATCTTTTATGATGCCATTTACATGTGTACATAGAAAAGTACACAAACATTTCATTGATCAGTTTTGTCTCTTTTCATGCACAAAAATGGATGGCAAATGCTCAGGAAAAAGCTACAGCAACAATATCGGCTATTTCTGTACAATTTTTAAGGTGAACAGGGGGTTAATAGAAATCTTACTCTCAAAAAATTTCACCATTTCATATAAAAACATTTTTGTAGTTACATATTCTGTAATGTGTAATTTTCTTTAAGTATAAATGTATTCCTGAGCAATCACACAGAAATAAAAGAGACTCACTTTGATAATCTTCCTAATAGACTATGGTAGACAATCTGAAGTAGCCTAAGACTGTCACAGTGTTTTAAAATCCCTGGTACTCTTTTTCATTGTGAAAAGCTTGCAGATCAAAGAAAACTCAGTGCCTCAGACTAAAGATCATCAAAACATGCACTTGTCTTTTTATTTTTTTTTCTTTTCAGCAGATTTAGAAACTATACAAAGACCTTATTATTGAACGAAACTCAAAGTCAGCACAACTCCTTGAACAAGGCAATTTAATACTACATAAAATTATAGATGAACAAAAAGAAGAGGAGAAGCATTTGGAGTAAATATATACCTTCTGTTCAGATGGTTGGGAGGGATTTTTTTCTCTTTTGCTTTTTGTGGAAAAATTCAGAACAGTCTGAAAGTCCTTTGAAAAGGAGACAGAAGGAAAAAACAGGGCTAAATCATTCTGAAAACTCCTTCTGCTATTTGCAAAAGCAATTGCTAACTGATTTGTGTGTGTGCAAGTATGTGTGTGCATTTTGAAAAGGGAAAAACATCAGGATTCAGTCCAGCCCCCTCTGTCTTCTAATTCAGCTGTTCCATCAGCTGATGCATTAAACCCGCTGCTTTTCAGAGAAAATATCATTGTCAACCTTCCCCAATCTCTCGATAAAAAAGCTTTTAATAAAAGCCTAGTATTATCTTCAATGGCATACTCGTATATTCCTTAAGTATTTAACGGAAACATTTGCAACATTAATGTATTCACTGTTCAATCTTTCTGGCTTTAATTAGCTGTCCTGAAGATTGGGCATTACTCTTTGATTAAAAAGCATTTCCTGAAATGGAGGAGGGAGGGAAAAATCCTCTGGGTAACCCTGTTTCCGTACTCATAATTTCTTCTTATGTTAATCAGGTCTTTGCAGTTTGTGTTGACTACACTAAAGAGAAAAGATATTAAAACAGGCCAGACAGAAGTCAACACTTTAAGAAAATATAAAATCTGTTTAATTAGCAGCTATTTTTTACAAGATTGTATGATATCCCCATCTAGATACTACCATCACTTTAAATCTATTGCACCTCAGTTGAGTCTGCACCAAGCTGTCAGCTAAACTGATGTATTCTTTACTTGCTTAAATTTAAAAATTATTTTGCTAAATACAAGAAGTTATTTGTGAGCACTGTTTTTGTTTGAAGTCCAAGTCCCATACATTAATTAAGCTTGCAGCCAAGGAGAGAGTCCTTATTATACAGTATAAAAAGGAACACTCTTCAGCAGCCAATTATCATGTTACCTATTTTGAAACAGAACTCTTTAGAGAAATAGATCATTGAAGCTATTCTGTGTGCTTGTTAATAGCCATGGCCCTCAAATGAACAAAAATGAGTTAATCAAAAGCTATTCTAGAACCTTTGAAATTAATGGGAGGCTTTCATGGACTAAAATAAGGAAGGTGTTTCACCCATGATACCAAATTCATGCTCAAGTAACTGTCTGTTCTCTGGCATATCAAAGAAATGTACTGAATTTGTCACTTAAAGGAACTACAAAAGTGAACAGGTATTCGAGACCTCTCAGCATTAGAGAGTACTGTCCCTGACTAAGCCTCTGAAGAGATGAAAAGGCAGAACTAAAATGTGCTTTGCATTAGTTGTTCCAAATTCACTGGCCATGGATTTTTTGAGGTCATAAACATAGGATCAGTGATCACTGAATCTTGACTTTGAAAAAAGAAAGACCTAGAGTCCAGAAAGTGAGTCTTTAGCTGACTGTGTCCTCACACGCCTCTGAGCACAAAGAGCTCCTTCATCTCTGCAGGACACAGCTCCTTAAGGCAGTGAACTCAGCCATTGAACACATTGGATGTCTCTTTGATCATTGACTTACCACCTCTGGTTGATATCAGACAGTCCAGATGATGATTTAGCAATTTTTTGTAGAATGATGTGGCCACCAAAAGTAACCTAGACTATCACAACAAAAGGCAGCAGTGTAGAAATGGAAACAAAACCACCAGCCTAGTCTGAAGGAACAGAATGATAAAACTCCTGTGTTTGTCAGTCTAGAATATTGAGAACAAGGAGAATGTTGCACTCTGAATTCCGATTAAATTTCAAACTTGATGGGACAAGTAGTACAGGGAATACAGCCCCTTCCTTGCACTCCAATGAAACCTTTGTCCTCTCTAGTAAATGTAAATGATACAGTGTAATGCAGAATAATTTTCGTGTTCTTCCCATTCCTGGTTCTTGATTATAAATAACACAATGAAGGTAATTGTTCATAGATCTAAATTTCATAGTCTCAAATTGCTAGCACGCTTTTCATAAGATTTGTTAAAAGCAATGTGAAAACACCATAATTAAAACACCTTGCTGCTGCTAATTGTAACCAGAAAAGATGAACATTCTCTAACATGATAGAGCCTCTATAAAATCATATGGAAAGGGAAAATATTTATGTGAATATATACATATACTCATGTAGACTTATAACAAAAGAAATTAATTTCTGGGTATAATTTATCTTAATACTCAATGACGTCTAAGGAGCAAAATCTAAAACACCTCTTGAAAGGTGTCATTGGGTAAAAGAATACAGCAATCTGTATTCTGCTGTCTGCTGGCCTTTATTCTGAATAGCTTAACAAAAAAATATGTGGTTTTCATGCGATGAAATCACATTGGGCAAAATATCAGTTTGTATTTGTGAAATATTTAAATATAATTTTAGTAAATATATATTTTAAATAAATATATTTCAAACTAGTGATTAAACAATTTATTTTAAAAATTTGAGTGGATGCTAATGGATGATGGCTAACAGCCCAGTAGGCCAACCACGTCCTGGGCTGCATCAAAAGAAATTTGGCCACAAGATCAAGAGAGGTGACTCTGCCCCTGTACTCTGCACTTGTGAGACTCCACATGGAGTACTGTGTCCCATTTTGTAGTCCTCAACAACAGAAGGACATGGATCTGTTCAAGCATGTCCAGACAAGAGCCAGAAAAATGATCAGAAGGCTGGAGCAGCTCTTCCATGAAGATAGGCTGAGAGAGTTTGACTTCTTGAGGTGGTTTGGCCCTGGCTAGAGGCCAAATGACCACCAAAGCTGCTCTATCACTCCCTTTTTCAGCCAGAAAGGGGAGAAAATATTTATTTAGAGGCTTAGGATTTGAGATAAGAACAGAGAGGGATCACTATGCAACTAGTGTCATGGGCAAAACAGACTTAACAAAGAATAAAGAAAACTAATTTATTACAACTGCACTACACACCCACTGACACCAGAGTTGGGTAATGAGACGTGCAGCCAGGTCTTAAAACACCTTCCCCCACCCCTCCCTTCTTTGTCGACTTAACTTTATTCATGATTTTACTCCCTTCTTCCCCCCACCATCATGGTGCAGGGAGGGGCAAAGAATGGAGGAATGGGGTTTTGGTCATTTCTTCACAAGCTGTTTTCCTCCTTCAGATCTTAAACCACCTGTACTTCCCCCGACACCTTCCTTCTTCGCAGACTTTACTCGAGTCATAATTTCACTCCCTTCTGCCCCTCCCCATCACGGCACGGGGAGGGGCAGGGAATGGGGAATGGAGGTTTTTTGGTCAGTTCCTCCCAAATTCATTTCCTTCTTAGTGGGGCGGGGTGGGAGTGGCGGGGTGCAGGCATTCCACAGACACACCCTTCCCCTGCTGCAGCATGGGGTCCCACCCATGGGAGACAGTCCTCCACGAACTTCTCCAGCCTGAGTCCTCTCTATCGGGGTATCATCTCCTCACCAATTGCCTCAGTGCAGCTCCCTTCCACGGGGTGCTGACCTTTGGGCCCAGACTGCTGCAGCCTCGTCCCCCACAGAGTCACAAGTCCCCCAGCAAACCATCTGCGGCACAGGTTGGTCTCTCCACAGGCTGTAGATGGTCCCTGTCATTATCCATGGGCTTCAGGTGGACAGCCTGCTTCACCATGGTCTTCTCCATGGGCTGCAGCAGAATATCTCTCTCCGGCACCTAGAACGCCTCATTCTTCCCACCTCCTCCTTCCTCCCTGGCCTTGGTGTCTGCGCGGCTTCTTAGATCTTCTCACTCCCTTCTCTGGTGGCAAAATGCAGCTGCAAATATTTTTTATTCTTTTCTCCTAGATGTAATTCACAGATGCACTCTGACGATCACCGATTGGCTCAGCCTTGGTCAGCAGCGACTCTGGCTTTGAATTAGCCTATATTCACTCTCTGGGGCCTGCAGAAAGTGTCTAGCTGCTTCTTGCAACAGCCATCTCTGCAGCCTCCCCTTCTCTTCCAGTACCCAGCTACGCAAAACTGTGACACTTACTCAGCTTGGAGAAGAGAAGGCTCTGGTGGGATCCTCCAATACCTGAAAGCTGGGGAAGAACTGTTCACAAGAATGTAGCATGTAGTGATAGGATATGGGGTAATGGTTTTAAACTAGAAAAGGGGAGATTTAGGTTGGGTATTAAGTTCTTCACTGTGAGGGTGGTAGACCACTGGAACGGGTTACCCAGAGATGTAGTACAGGCCCCATCCCTGGAGATATTCAAGGTCAGGCTTGATGGGGCTCTGAGCAACCTGATCTAGTGATGTCCCTACTTACTGCAGGGGAGTAGGCCTAGATGTTCTTTAAATGTCCTTTCCAACCTAACACATTCCATGATTCTATGATATATGGTGACACCAAACAGATAAAATTAAAACAGTGAGACAGATTTCCTATTGCCTTCCACTCTTTGCAATTATTTCACAAAGTCAAAACAGAGCACTATGAAATTATATTAATTGCTACACTTACATGAGAAATAGATACAGTTTATACCTGAACAAAAGAAAGAAAGAAAATTTTACCTCTGTTTTAAAATAATTGGGTTAGCTGATGACATTTTTTGTGGTTCCTCATCACACATGTAAATCACTGCACAAAACACCATGCAGAAACTCAGTGGAGTTCAGCCATGTCTCCCTGATGTACTCATATTGTTCAGGCAATACAACTGGTCTTCAGGTGGTAGACCATATGCATCCTTCCAAAAGCCCCGCTAAAACTTTTTATCATCCAATTTCAAATTAATACAAATAAAAATGGAGGCTTAAATATTCATTAGGATCCATTATTTACCTAAGAAAAATCCAAGGCATATTAATTACATCTTCAAGTTTTAAGATATTGAAATACTTGTTAGTATTCTCTCATGTGATATTTAGTGTTAATTCAACCTTAGCATGATAGCAAAACTTGTAAAATAGCATTCCAAATATTTCATAATACATTGCTCAGATTGCTTAGGTGCTTCAGACTGCCTGGAGCAAATACTTTCCCCTGAAGTTGCATAGAAAGATAGTAGCAGAATTTTCTGGGGTTTATGAAATGATGTATTTTATATAGGAAAGGAAAATGTAGTTTCATGCCCAGAAAGCTGATTTTTCACAAAAATATTGTGAAGCAGAACCTGAAGACCATGTATCAAAACCTTACCTAACAGACTAAAACTTTACAACAAATGGGCCTAACTGCTACTTACTGGAAAGTGGCACAATGATACTGTCCTCAGATAATGAAACACTAAAAACCTGCAATAAAAAGTCATTCTTTCCACCCTTTGAGCAGGTTACTCTTTTTAGACAACTGTAATCCCCTCCTTTTGTGGGACCTGCCAGAAATGTCTAAAACATAAAAGTACTAAGCATTGCAAACTAGTTTTTTAAAAGGAATATTGCCACATTTAGCATCTTGTTCTGCTCATGAGAGAAATGTTGTTCGGTCTTTTTTTTTTTTTTTCCTCTGAATTGTTTTAAAATTAACTCTTTTGTCTACAAATTGCAATACTAATGATGTTTGCATTAGGTAACACTATCTGTAAGAATTATTCATGTCCATTTATTATTAAAAAAGTTATATTAATGTAGATTGATACCAACTGGTCAGATCACTCCTATTACAGTTTATCTATTCCCTATTGGACCATATTCACATTTTTATAAGCACATTTCAAATTTTATATAGACACTGTAATAAACATGAGTTTAAATATGATTTTTATGTGAAACTCTTGAATTAGCCTTTTGGGAAAAGAAAAATGTCATTCAAATGACATGTAACTGGAGTTAGCACTGGCTAGAATCGTTTAACAGATGAAGAAAAAATCCAGCTCAGTCCTTGATTCTGGAATAAGCCACACATAGGCAGATGCTGGTACCTACACATATCTCCAAAGGTGATCTGCTCTGGTTGTGATTGCAGCGCCACTGTCAGCATAATCCATAATTTCATGATGCTTGCTTAACCCTCGTATGGATTCACAGCTCCTTAAATATGTCATGGAAATATTATTTGCCTGATACAATCTTCAGAAACAAAATCAGCTGACTTAGTATTCTCTATGAAGCATACGGAAAACAAACACACAGAAAATCAAACTGTTTTCTTGAATAGAGCTGGCAAATTTTGTTCATATTGACTTTCAAGGACCATATTTCTCTTTATTTGCAATTATTTAAACACCTGCTGAGAAGAGCTGGTTGCAACATGAAATATGTTGAAGTTGTTTTTAATTCGCACCGTTGGAAAAGGCAATGTGTTTTCATATGAGGCAAAATAGTTTGTTTATCTTTTTCCAAAAATGCTATTTTCTTCAAACTTCAAGGTTTCCTTTTCATTTCCCCTGTTTTGTCAATAAATACAATGAAATGACCAGTGTCACACAGTTTATTTATATAAGCTTTATTTAATATTTTTTTCATCTTTATCACATTTGAAGATTATATACTGAAGTATTTTAAAATAAGTAAGGAACAATAAGACTTCAGATCAATCAGGTTTTAATATTTAATACATTATGAGAGTTTATTAGAGATTACAGTTAAAGGTATAGAGTTTATCTTTTCCTTTTCCTATCCTATTTTCTAAAAAGAGAAAGTTAAATTTTTCATTTTCCTGATCTTTCTGTTTCCAGTATTTGAAGAGAAAATGTCTATGGTACCTTACTGTTTCTTACTTTCTATGGATCTAAACATTATTTTTTCTTTATTAATTGAAAAAGCTTGACTTGCAAGGATACAGAGCTTCTGAATAGTGTTTCTTATTCAAGAAACACTCAAAATATTCTATTATGCAATTTCTTTTTTCAAAACTTCCTTTGATATCTGCCTGAGATTTTAAACTCATATTCCAGGGTGAAAGGATTGGATGGTTTTGTACAAAGAGGAAGGATAAGAACTGCCAGTGCTTTTGGGGATGGTTGTGGAAGTATATTTGGATTTCATTTTTGTTTTCCCTTTGTCCTCACAGCAGCAATTACAGTAAATAATTTGGAAATTCCCAATCTCCTACCTTCACGGAACAGTGATGATTAAACAGAGAGCCAAAAAGATTTTTACAATCTTTCTTTTAGGAGCCATTCTTGACGATGCTTTACTGAAGAGAGTCATGATGCAGACTCTCAAAGAAACCTGAAGAGCCGCTGTTATTTCTACTTGTCTAGATACAAAAATCTCCAGTGAAATTTTGCTATGTCTAAGAACGGATGTCAATCTGTGACAGTGTGCTCCCCACACCCCCTGCTTGAGCCATAACCACCAGTGGTGGTCATGGCAGCTACATCTAACTTAAATTGGACTTTTGGCAATGCAGCAGCCAAGGGCAGCCTAGTGCAGTGATCCAGACATCTTGCTGGTATGCAAATATGACTGGAAGTCAATCATCTTACTCCATAAATAGGGGACAGCCCCAGAGCCTGTAAAGCTTTCCTTCACAGCTGTGGTCTGCATTTTTGGATTTGCCCCTTTGTAGGGACATCCATCAAGGTCACTCCTTGAGGTTGAGAAAATCCATGTCACATCAGATACTAGGTAAGTAAATTTTGAATAAATGTGCTGAAATCTGGTAATCTTAGCATATGATATAAAGGACTCATTATACATATATAATCCTTTAGAAATGAATTGTTGAACAAGTCTAGGACCAAGCCTGGATCCAGCCACACCTAGACTCCTCTTTGAGAAGGACCTTAGAACACAAGAAGGTCATCTCTGAATGTCATGGCTCAACAGGAGGGCCTCCCTAACTGTTTTGTCTGACGCTGTTCTCTATGCAGTAAATAATCAAGTGTACCTTGCCACTGAATCTTGTTAAACCACCACATTCACCATTGAACTTTGTTAACTCACTGTCATGTCAATGTATGGTTGCTTCTTTCTTGCAAGTGAAGTGAGTCATTCTTTCTGCGAAAAGGATCAAAAGTGATCTGAACTAGCAGTTCTTTTTTTACAGCATTTGGCACATTTAATCAACTGAAATTTAACTAAATGCATTGCAATTTATAGAGGCTATGAAAATGGCTTACTACCACCTCCCTGGAGTGGCATATGTGTTATGACATTGCAAAGGGTTTATAAAAACTGGTGAGCTACTGTAGATATTTATTCTTTACACTCCATATGTTTCCTTGTGTCTAATGAGAAGGAAGTGAATACTGCTTGTGTCTTCGATCAAGGTAATTTTTTAAGCACTTTTTTTCTAATTCAATTACTTTTTTAAGGAAAAAATTTGAGTGAGCACACTGCGGGGAGCTCCATTTATCTTATTCCATTTACTTCCTAATCACAGAAAATGGAGGTGCAGAGCTGTCGTATTTACTTTGTAATCAGACAGGAAGTGTCAGAACATGATTTGGATCTAGCCTGAATATTTTGTATTATTCACCTTATTTAATAAACTGGCACTTGAAAGAGGGAATGATAAGCTTTCACACAATGAATCAAAGGAATGCTGTGCTTTCTTCCCTTATTATGCATGCTACATTTGAAGCTAATGAAGCATAACCTCTGAGCTGATATTTTTATAGATGAAAGAGACATCATGTTACATATTCTATTTATTTCATCAGCTTCTCTGTAGCCAACACAAAACACAAAGATTGCCTTGCACTTCATATCTGACAACTGAGGGGCATTATTGCTGATGTCTTGTCTAATAGTTTCCTACTCTACATATTTAAGGTTCTAACTATGAATGAAAGGACAAGAGTGAAATTGACGGAGGATAATGGTATGTTTTAATTATAAACCTATGTGGAAATAGTCCTGACTAATCTTTTTTTACACATTTTCTGGGTTTTTTTTTTCCTGCTCTGTATCATATGGTTTTTAAATACTACTCTCCCCACTCCTTTTTTTTTCTCCTTTTAAGTACTGTATCATGAGCCAACTTTGTTTCCATGGGGATTTTATGACTGTGAACAAAAAGCCTACCCAGATAATAACTTCAGGTAAAACTTCAGAGTCTTCACAGCAAACAAGACTGGTTTATCTATTAAAAGAAATCAAAAAGAATAATTCATGATATAACAAGAACAACACAATACCGATCACTATGCTGGTATAAGGCCAAGAATATGTTTTAAGCAAACTATACCTTAGGGCATGTGTTTTAGTAGTGGAATGCTACATTATCATTATTATCTCCTATTTGTGGAGAATAAAAATAATGATAATTTTTCATCCTTTATTAATAGAAATGAATTTTTATAAGCTGCTGCACTGATTCCTTGAGAACATAGGTTTTGCCAAAGTTTGTGAGATTCATAAAAATGTTTCAATTAATAGAGCTTCCACAGTTCTTAAAAAAATCAAAGTACCTTACATATATTTAGGAAATTTTCTGATTCTCAGCTAGAGTGCCCTCGGAACGTTTCCTGAAATTCTAATTTCTTTGACTGATAGTGAGAGGTTTTTCCCCCACAATCATTGATTGATTCAAATTAAATAGATATTGTAGGATGAAGTGCCAAGCTGCACAATTCACCAGCAGTAACTGTAGCTGAAACATTTGACCAATTTTCCTGTCCAAATAGTGGTCCTCCTGCTACAAGGTTTTATGGATAATGACTGTCTTATTATTTTCAGATGTTCAGGAACAAATTCAAGGGTGAGGAATCCACTGTGTGTGTGTTTGTTCATTTTATTATTACTTATCTTCCAAATTAAAAGGTAACGGGTCTCATTTGGTAACTCTTGGACAGGCTGTTTGAGTTTGAAAGAGTGCCCTGGAGAGTTAGTACTGCAGGCATGGGCCTTTGGCCGTGGTTCTATTGTTCTTCCCCATTAAGAAAAGACAATCAAAATGCTTTAGCACTCCAGGAAGACTAATGACAAAATGATTACAGGGGAGGAAAGAAAAGGAAAAAGAAAAAAAAAAAAGGAAAAGAAGGAAGAGCCAGAGGGTCAGGACTGTTAAAACAAGGCACTGGTAGAGACACTGAGAAAAAAAGCTCTTGTCAGTGACCACTTCTCCTGGAAGCTGTTTAAAGCTCCACAGCAATATGTCTACCAAAAGGAAAGACAGGAATAGAAATAGGCTCCAGAGTTACCAGGATCCTCTGCTATGCTTTCACCTTCTAATGCTTGGTCATGATAGATGTCACAGTTATCTAACAATTAGGTGGGTGTTAGTACTAGACTCTATGAGAGGAGGTGGACCAGGAATGCACTGCTTCCTGGTACATGTGTTCCAGAGTCTTCCTGTCATCATCCCAGAGCCAAGAATTCTTGAGGACAGCATTTTAAATAGGTCATTGTAAAAAGATTAGCACTGTCTCATGAAAGACCTCCAGAAGTTCCTGTTTCTGTGGACAATAGAGGTGCCCTCTAAATAACAAAAATTAGGCAGGTATAATTCCACTTCTACTGGATGCTGCTAGAGGCACAACATTGGAGAGATGAACCTTTGAACTAATGTGATATGATCATTCTTGGGACTTTAAGATAATTTCTACCATGGAAAATGTCAATTCAACTTTGTGTCAAAGAACATTTTCATTGAAGTAAATATACTGTCACTTGTAGAGCTGAGTCAGACAGTGTTTGATTCGTGTTTTCTTACAGTGTATATCTTTTTAGGGCATATACATTGACTCGGTGATCAGTCTCACAGGTGAACCACAGGCATTTACTCTCCAACTGTTTGATGTTGAATGAGATGTTAAGTTTTCCAGAAATTTCAAGCAGAACACTTTTTCTTCCCCCCCTTCCATAAGCAAGCACAGATGAAAAATTCAGATATCTAAAGCCACACATCAGAGAAAGTAAACATGAAGAAGGTAACCTTTCAAAAAAGGTAAAATTTAGATCTGGTGAAAGAGAGAGTTTAGAAAGTCAGAAAACAAGTCTCCCCTCTGCCAATTGTGTGCTTGAAATGTTGATTTTCCCTCTGATCTTGTGTCTAGCAAGTCTAACAATGATTCTTTTTTTTTTTGGCTTGCATAAAGCTCCATACATTCCTTTCCTTACTATATCTCTTTTCTGTACTCTTTAGTAGATTCCCACAATATCTATTGATGATACAGGCTCTGTACATTTGCTTGATCTATGCCCCTTGTATTCCTCTATCCTTTTCCCAGGAGCTTATTCCAGATAAATTTACTGAGGTATTTTTAAAGAAAATACCTCTCTCAAGATCCACTTGACTTAGTAGGCAGTATCACATGTGGTGCACACACAGCAAAAGGTACACAAACAGGCCAACAAATTGTCTGGCACAAGATGAAAAAGAAAATTCAGTCTTTACAACACCATT
Organism: Porphyrio hochstetteri; assembly: GCA_020800305.1. Classification (NCBI taxonomy): domain Eukaryota; kingdom Metazoa; phylum Chordata; class Aves; order Gruiformes; family Rallidae; genus Porphyrio; species Porphyrio hochstetteri. Next base: position 35,066,027 of record CM036938.1, read on the forward strand.
CTTCTCTTACACCCATGACTATTTTGTGTGTCCACTTAGCAGATTGACCTTCCTCCTTATAAGCCAAGCTGAAGTTACAAAGGAAAGAAAAATGCTTGTGTTTTTTTGTGTAAAAAGCACCAGACTGAAGATCAGGCAAGACAAAACTTTCTTTATTCTTCCTGAGACCTCACATGTCCTTGAAGATGTTTAAGTACCATTCTGGCTGCCTTGACTTCAATTTATGGTCAGAAATATAATCTTTAATTCAACAAAATTACGGCAGATGCTGTTAATAACAAGACTCTATGGATATTAATAGTACTAAAGAATATAAACAATCTTTGAGAAAAACAGCCTGCTAATAAAAAAGATTGAGGCTGCACACATAAAGCCAAGAAAGAATTTTAGTAGTTGCCAATGCAACTAGCACACTTCTTGTGTGTATTTCTATGTCATTTATATATACATGTTTTCTTTAGTAAGAAATTAGTTTTCCTATAGCCACAAAGAAAATAGTCCAATCTGATACTTTCACCTTCTTTTGGGGTTCTTGATTATTTTTTTCCTTTTTCTTTCTTTATTCCTTTTTCTATTTAATACTCTGAATACACTGAACTGAAAACACACAAAAAAACCAAAGCCCCCCCACACACAATCCCACATCTAAAGGAATACATTGACAAATACAAGGACAGGTCTTATCAAATAAAAACATAGGCATTTTATGGTTTGGAGATGTCAGTTGTACTTATTTGACACTCAGTAGTTTCCTTGCTTTTGTTTTATTTTCTCTCCCTCTGCCTAGCACTTAAAAGGCTTTAGATTCTGAGAATTTTTGCTTTGGTTTTGCCCGGTTTGTTTAATTTCGTCAGAAAAAAAAAAATCCCTTATAAGTGGGATTCAGTTTAGAAGCTCATTGGTTTACCAGTTCACTAATGAAATTCATGTGCCTATACACATGCACACATAGGGGTTTTTATTCACTTTCTGTCCACAAAAATAATGATACATGTATGCCAACTTCTTCTCCCATCTTACTTGTATACAAATTTATTGTGCACTGCTGCTGGGCCTATCTGCCACAGAATCAGAATCATAATGTTAGTTTTAAAAATATCAAGCAACAAGATACAAGTTTAACAAAACAAATTGCATAGAGATGCTGCAAGCCATGTAAATTTGAATTTCAGTTCATGAGCCAACCAATTCAAATACTTTTAATAATAACTGTTTTTATTTTCTTCTGGCAGAATATAAGTTTGTAAGACTTGGATCTGGATATATGCTATCTTTATAGTCGGACATAATTTTAACTCTATTTGCATTTCTCTCTTATCACTGATAAATGTCTAAAGAGACCAAGAGAAAAATAGATGGATGCTCCATTTGAATGGCAAATGAAAATGTCATTCTTCTTCATTCTGTTTTCGTTCCTCCCTAGTAGTGAAAAATATTGTTTTGAGTTTTGTAAATGAATACATACTCCAGAGAGTAAAATATGGTAGTAACAGTAAAGCCATGAAGGTTCAGGTCCACTCTTTCTGCAAATTACATAACCTCTGTGTAGTTTTGTTAATGTGATTTTGTCTAGTAATTTCTGGCTAAGGCCTCAAGGTTCTCTACTGTGGTCTATTACACATATAAATAAGTATACTGCACAAAAAATAATAGAAAGAAACACTTTTTTCTCTTTTTTTTTAGCATTTGAGGAATCATTATATATGAGAGAGTCATCACCAGTTTAGGCACTTTTCTGGAAAATATGTTACTTCAGTCTACTGGGTAAAGCCAGTTATAAAATGCAAGGCTGACTCAAAGGAGTGTTGAGCTGAAAATATCCTTAATATTTTGCTATATGCTAAATCATAGGTTATAGTAAAGATGCACAAGCTATTCTTGCAGATTCCTCATTTTAAAACAAATGTGGAAAGTAAAGACAATTGACGGACAACACCAAACAAGCATGGAGATTTCACAGAAGTGGACCATGAGCGTGGTCTGTTGGACCTGTTGGACCTGTTGGACCTGGTCATTGCCTGGTGACTCAGGGTACAGAACTTCTGGACCTTATGATGATCTACGATGCCCAGAGCTTAGGTTAAAAATTCAACACTTGAATATTAAAAATTAGTGCCACAGAGAAGAATATTTAGTAATAGCAGTATTTTTTCCCCTAGACATTTTCTTTTACTTAGTTTTTTTTTTAATCTACCGTAATGTGATTTCTGACACTATTTTAGCATTTTTTTAGGAAAACATATTTTATAAAGCTATTTTTCCAAAGACTTCTTGGTGCTCTAATTCAAAACCAGAAAGAAGTCCAAGGGCTCACAGACCTCACAGTATCATTCTTTAATACTTGCTCACAACAGGTAATACTTTTGTTAGGTCACTGAAATATGACATGCCAGATTCCATGAGTTTATGTTTAGAATTCTTATTATCACAGAATCACAGAATCGTAGGGGTTGGAAGGGACCTCGAGAGATCATCGGGTCCAACCCCCCTGCCAAAGCAGGCTCCCTAGCTCATATTGCACAGATAGGCATCCAGACGAGTCTTGAATATCTCCAGAGAAGGAGACTCCACCACCTCCCTGGGCAGCCTGTCCCAGGGCTCTGTCACCCTCACTGTGTAAAAGTTCTTCCACATGTTGGTGCGGAACTTCCTGTGCTCCAATTTGCAGCCATTGCCCCTTGTCCTATCTCCACAGACCACTGAAAAGAGGCTGGCCAATTCCCCCTGCATCCCATACCTAAGATATTTATAAACATTAATAAGGTCCCCCCTCAGTCTTCTTTTCTCCAGGCTGAACAGCCCCAGCTCACTCAGCCTTTCCTCATACGGGAGATGTTCCAGGCCCTTAATCATCTTCGTAGCCCTTCTCTGGACTCTCTCTAGGAGATCCCTGTCTTTTTGATACCAGGGAGCCCAGAACTGGACACAATACTCCAGGTGGGGCCTGAGCAGGGCAGAGTAGAGGGGGAGGATCACCTCCTTCGACCTGCTGGCCACACTCTTCCTGATGCATCCCAGGATCCCATTGGCCCTCTTAGCCACCAGGGCACACTGCTGGCTCATAGCCAACCTGTCATCAACCAGGACCCCCAGGTCCTTCTCCACAGAGCTCTTCTCCAGCAGGTTATCCCCCAGCCTGTACTGATATAGACGGTTATTCCTCCCCAGGTGCAAGACTCTACACTTGCTTTTGTTGAATTTCATTAGGTTTCTCCCTGCCCAGCTTTCCAGCCTGTCCAGGTCTTGCTGGATGGCAGGGCAGTGTTCCTGTGTGTCAGCCACCCCTCCCAGCTTTGTATCATGGGCACTTGCTGAGGTTGGATGCTATTCCCTCATCAAGGTCGTCGATGAAGATATTAAACAGGACTGGACCCAACACCGAGCCCTGGGGAACACCGCTAGTCACAGGCCTCCATTCAGATTCTGGTCCACTGATCATGACCCTCTGAGCCCGGTCCGACAGCCAGTTCTCAACCCGCCTCACTGTCCACTCATCTATCCCATGCTCTCTCAGCTTTTCTATCAGGGTGTCATGGGAGACAGTATCAAAAGCCTTGCTGAATTCAAGGTAGATGACATCCACTGCTCTCCCTCCATCCACCCAGCCGTAGATGAGATCATAGAAGGCTATGAGATTGGTCGAGCACGATCTCCCCTTGGTGAATCCATGCTGACTACTCCTCATGACCTTCTTCTCTTCCAGTTGCTTGGTGATGGCATGCAGAACAAGCTGTTCCAACACCTTCCAAGTGAGGCTGACTGGCCTATAATTTCTAGGATCCTCCTTCTTGCCCTTTTAAAAGACTGGAGTGACATTGGCTATCCTCCAATCCTCAGGTACTTCTCCTGTTCTCCAAGACCTGTCGAAGATGATAGCAAGCGGCTCCGCAATCACTTCCACCAGCTCCCTCAGCACACGTGGATGTATCCCATCCGGGCCCATGGATTTGGGGCATTAATCCCTTTGAGCCGCTCCTGGACCTCCCCTACCTCAACTAGAGGGAAGCTCTTCATTCCACAAACACTCCTACTTTCATCCAGGTTCTGCAGGTCCCGAGGGGCCTTTGGAGTGGACACCAAGGCAAAGAAGGCATTCAGTATCTCCACCTTCTCATCATCACCCATTACCAGGAGACCCGCCTCGTTCAACAAGGGACCTACATTATCCCTGGTCATCCTCTTACTATTCACATATCTGAAAAAAACCTCTTTTTGTTATCCTTTATGTCCCTTGCTATCTTCATTTCCAACTGGGCTTTAGCCTTCCTAGTCACATCCCTACAGGCCCTGACAACATCCCTATATTTCTCCCAGGTGCACAGACCCTGTTTCCACAGTTCATAAACCTCTGCTTCCCTTTGAGTTTACTCATTAGCTCCCTGCTCATCCACACAGGTCTTCTGCCTCTCTTTCCCAATTTCTTACTCAAAGGGATGCACCTATCCTGTGCTTGGAAGCAGTGCTGTTTAAATGCTAGCCAGCTCTCACAGGCTCCCTTGCCTTCTAACAGCGTAGCCCATGGGATAGCTCCTAATATTTTGCTGAAGACATCAAAGTTAGCTCTTCCAAAATTCAGGGTAACTATCCTGCTTTTTGGCTTGCTTCTTCCACTGAGGATCTTGAACTGGATCATTTCATGGTCGTTTTGTCCTAAGCTGCCCCCATTATCCACTGAGTATGAATAGAATAGACAGGAAGTGGCAAACAACAGATATTAGAGGCATTCCTCACTTTGGTGGACATGTTACCAATTTAATGTAAACAAGAGAACAGATTTGCAAGCATTTCTGTTTTAAACTTCTCACTGGTCCATCTTGTAGCACCCTACCAATCTTATGGCAGATTTGTAATGAAAATAAGAAACTTATAACTGTGTGGTTAGACACAGCAGCATCCAGATGCCCTCCCAGGTACAACTCCTCCCCCTACTTCTTCTCTGGTCTTGGGGTTACCTCTTCTGTTTCTCACTTTCTCACTCCTTTTTTACCCTCGTCCTCTTCCCCTCCATTAACTGCATGTCTTCCCAAATACATATTTCGTGAGGTTTTGCCATCTTGGTTGAGGGGCTCAGCCATGCTCAGTGATGGGGCTGTTGGAGCCAGATGTGGAAGTGGCTGGGCCTGGCACAGGGAAGCCCTGGTCCCTCCTCACAGAAGCCACCCTGCAGCCCCTTCATCTGCTGCCAAGAACTTGTCTCCCACTCCCAATATAAACCACTTTACAGTGGATGTTCGAATTAGATTCATAGATCAGAGCCAGGTTAGTTATTTTACAAGCTGATGTAGATTAACAAACTGACAAAAATATAAGCTGTTCACATTTATTGGACTAAGTGGTACCCCACAGAATTTTGTGCAGACAATATTATTTCTCCATAATAAGAGACGAAATGGCAAATTTATGAGCAATATAGCTAAATCGCTTTGCATATTATCCATTACAATAAAAACATTTATTTTTCTCATAAATCATGAGTGGTGTAACAGTAAGTGCAAATCTAAAGTCATTTAGATGCTGGAAAGCTGGAGAGGAACTTTTTACAAGGGCATGTAGTAACAGGATGAGGGGTAATTGTTTTAAACCAAAAGAAAAAAAAAATAGAAGAATTGTTTTTTTCGGTGAGGTTGGCAAGAAACTGGAATGGGTTACCTAGAAAGGTTTTCAAGGCCAGGTTTTTTGGGCCTTTGAGAAACATGGTCTATGGTGTCTCTGCCCACATCTCCTGGTTCAGCCCCAGCTGGCAGCTGAGCACCACTCGCTCACTGGTTTCTGTCCCCATCCCCCTCCCCCCAAAGAAAAAAGGGGAGGAAGAAAAAAATAAAGGGAAGACAAAGGCAAACCTCATCATTTGGGATCAGAACAGTTTATTGGGACAACAAAGGGAGGGGAATATAACAATAACATGACTTTATAGCAAAATATACAAAACTGTTGGTACACATAACTGTTTCTCACCAAACTGCACAACTCACACCACACAGCTCAGAGCCATCCCAAAGCAGCACCTTCCCCACCACCATGCATCCTGGAGCTATGCACTCTTTCCCCACCAGCCCCCCTTCATGCTGAACATGATGTCACAGGTATAGAGTACTCCATTTGTTCTATTTGGGTCACCTGTTCTGGTTGTGTCCCTTCCCAGCGTCCTGGGTTCTTACCCACCTTCTTATTAGCAGGGCAGCCTGAGAAGCTGAAAAGTCCTTGACTCCTTGGCGACATCAGTGTGTTATCAACATTGATCTTATCCTAAATCCCAAACACAGCACTACACCAGCTGCTAGAAAGAAAATTAACTCTATCCTAGCTAAACCCAGGACACCCTGCCAGAGGGGCTGGAACTAGATGATTTTTAAGATACATTCCAACCCAAAAACATTGTATGATTCTATGATTCCATTATTTTTGTAAAGTTAGGTTTGTATGAGAATGACTATGTGGGATCAAACCTTTCCCCATATGTCATGGTTCATCCCCGGGGGAGGGCGGGGGAGTGGGGGGGCGCTGGCTGAGCACCATGCACCTATGCTCATCCCTCCCCCACGAGGAGACACAGACAAAACCCCAGTGTTGGGATAAGGACAGTTTACTGACAAGAACCACTGAAAGGGGAGCTGCAGAGCCTGGACAGAATACACACACACACAGAGATAACATTGAGCACTTTGGTGGTAATATGGAGCGCTGAACTGATGAAATGACCACCAGTTGCCTGACCACACTTGGACTTCCCGGGGCCATGTAGAACTACCCCTCTCCTGCCAGCCCTCCCAGTTTACTAGGGGTGATGTCACATAGTGTGGAGAATGGCCCAGGCCAACTAGTCTGTGCTGGCTTAACTTGGGGAAGTTAACTCTGTCCTGGCTGGAACAAAGACACCATTACAACAGGGTGAGGAGGTACACAGAGAAAGAAAACAGTAATGTGATGGAAACTGAAAAGACCAGTGAGTTTGTCTAATATTCCAAATCTGCTTCTCTGTTTATCATACATAGACAAGATTTTAGGTTAGATGTGTGCATCCCCATTCCCAGATATTTTGGTGCAGCACAGACACATTCCTACTCTACCACATGGTTGAGGTCTGGGTCTCAGAAGCTCTAATTCTCTTCTCCTGGGAAGACCTCTGCAAAATGGAAACATGGCACGTGAACAGGCATCACTTCATGTTACAACTTGATTCAGTCAAAGAGACAAAAAGTAGAACACAATTGCCACTTATATTCAATAATATTCTGGCATTCCAATTCAAACTGGTGTGCACATTCACAGCATTAACTTCTGTATTGTACTACTATTTGCAGAACCCCAAGGACCAATACAACTCCTGGGAAATATGAAGGACTAGTGTGCATAGTGAAGGTGGGAAACACAGCAGCAACAGCAGGAAATTCTTTTTTCTAAGGCTGCAAGTTCTGGACCACCTCTTGTTCTAGACTTCCCTCCAACACAAAAACCTCCCTTTCTCCAAATAATCATAGGCTATAATAAACCTGCTCAATATATTGCCTCAGATTCATCAGTGAATTCTGAATCCATCCTTCCCTTCCTTCTTGCCCGTCCCTTTCCTCCTACTTTTCCTCTTTCTTATAAAGTGTATGATACATACAGGAATAATATTATATACAAACAACTTCCCAAATACAATCTTCATACTAAGCATTCTGCCTAAAAATTTAGCCCTTTTAATTCTGCTTCTCCTCTTGATACACAGAGAAACTCTAAAAATTCCTCACATAATATATCATTCCATTCCAAACATATACTGTGAATTTCAACCACAAAAACTTGGCTATCTCCAAGCTGTCTTCCAGACCGCATAGTCCTGGGAGGTTTGAACCTTACTTCTCACTCTGCAACTGGTTTTAATATAGAAAATGGCTTCAGTGAAATGTTTAATGAGCTGAGGAGATATAAAGTCTACAATCAGAGTCATAGTGAAGTATCACTACTGTCTCTGACAATTCCTGTTGCACTGCCTGGGGGAACAGCAATTGCAATTTCACTTGCTAAGAGAAATAGGCATGGTATTCCCCACTTCCTTCTTCAAATTGTTGTATAATCCTGATATTCTTGTCCATGTTTCAGAGAGCCTTGATACCTGTGAAAATGGAAAAAGTGATTTAATGAGCAAATCTGGGAAACATATTTAGTTCTTTAAGGCTATATGAAAGGAAAAAACGTAGAAATATACAGAATGTTTCTAATCAAAGTTTTTGTCATTGAGCATGTCTTTCCTTTGGGCAGTAGGTAAATGTGGATGACACTCTCTTCATTTCTGAGGAACGCAGGGAAAAGAGACCTCTATGGGCTTCTTTGTTCCAATGTATGAAAAAAAATCTTTTTTTTTTTCTTTTTTTCCATGAGGCTGTTAATATTTTATCTTTGAGCTGGTTGCAAGTAAATAGGAAGTTTAACAGAAGGTCCAAATATCTGATGAAAATATCCCTAGTCTACCATCTTCTGTCAATTGGCATCTTTTGTCATGTCATGAAGAAATGAAAAATCCTCCCTGCTCTCTGCAAATAGAATAACATGATGTTCTAATTTTAGATTAAAACCAGTGTGGAAATCACAAAATGTCAGAAAAGAAGGCAAAGATTTTTTTTTTATGTTGATTTGAAAACTAGTGGGTTTACATCTTTAAGAAAAATTTAGAAAAAAAACCAAAAAAAAATCTAGCTGTCTTCTCTCCAGAGTCACTATTTCCCTTCTGGTAAAGGTGGCTTTTTCTGAATAGTGGACAACAACAGCAATAACCACAACAACTCAACATGTGACTGATAATCCCATAACATAAAAAAGCTATGAAATTTTTCTACAGAGAAAATATGTATTCCAGATTTTACAGGTCAGCATGTAAGGAGGGTAGCAATCTTCTAAATAGATATAGTTGCTTCACACTTGAAATGCAAAGCTAGAATATCCTATAACCTTATTGCTACCTCAGTTAGTGAACTTAGTATGATGACTTCTGAGCTTACATCTCCTTCTTGCTTACCATGGAATTTAGTGTGGGTTTGTTGAGCAAAGGTTTCATTATTTTTCATTCTTTAAACCTGTCTTATACCAATAAGTCAATGATACCTGCCTGAGAGACTTTGCGATAACACACTAGGGAATGACTAATCAAGGAAAGCAAGTCATAGTCAGGGAGAAGATTTCAGTGTTAAGTTCACACAGAGTTATACAGACCAGAGAGTGAAAAGCTCACATTCTGGAACTGAAATTCAATATCACTCATGTGTCTGTTCCTTGTGTCAGGTACACAAACCATTATGTTGGTAAAATCATTTACAGTGTTAATATCTTATGCACTGAAACTCAAACAATTCAGAGCTCAGATCCTTTAAAGTAAAATTCAATGAATTCAAGGCTAACTCTGACCATGTATGGATGCATTTCTCTGTGTGTCTATAAGTAAATGTATAGTTACATTTACATATATATATATGTACACACACACGTCTACATATGAATGTGGAGTGTATACATGACGGGGGAGGGAGACAGTTGCCAACAGCCTTGTGAGGGTACTGGCAGAGATGATGAGCAATGGGCCTGGACTGACATGACAGAATAGTATGAAATCAAGCAGAGCCATCTCAAGCATTTGCGTGCAAGCAAGAACAAGCCTACAAAGCTTGTTTATGGGGAAAAAATACCAACAGGCCCTTTCTGGGAAATTAGCATGCTGTTCTCTGAAATGTCCATACGCCAATGGTGCAGCAGGGGAAATAGAAGGAATTGGAGATCTGTGAAGAGTGGGAAGGCTACTTGCTAAAACCTGCTGGGATCACAGAGATGTGATGGTATGGCTCACATAACTGGAATGTTGCAAAGGGGAAATACAGACTCTTTAAGAAGGACAAACCAGGAACACAAGGAGGGGGGTGTTGCCCTTTATAGGAGAGTAGCTGGAGTGTATGTGGCTCTGCCTGGGGACCAATGACAAGCCAATGAGAGCTTATAGGCAAGGATAAAAAAGCAGATCAATATAGATCACATTATAGTGACTGCCTGCTTAGGCTGCCTAATCAGAAACAAGTAGATGACACCTTGAAGGAGGTGGACAGCTGGAAACAAACACTTATTCACAGGTCCTGGTCCTCATAAGGGACTTGAACTGTTCCAGTATCTGCTAGGTAACATAGCATGACATATGCAACCTATAGGGTACTAGAGAGAATCAACATCTTTCTGACACAGATGATGGAGGAACACAGAAGGAAGAGTGGTCTGCAGATATCACATGCACAAAGAAAGGATTTGTTAAGATTTTGAAGGTCAAAGGCAGCCTTATTTGCAGAAACCATGAGATGGTGGAATTAAGGCTCTTAAGAGGTAGGAGAAAGCAAAATGCAAGCTCACCCTGAACTTCAGGAGTGTAGGCTTTGGCCTCTTCAACAGTCTGTCTGAAAAAGTATCACAGGGTAACGCCTGAAGGGAATAGATGCCCAAGAAAGCTATGATTCTAAGACTCTGTGATTCTAAATGACAGCTCAACCTACTGTTACCTTTACCTGGCTCATTCTTTTCACAAAATGTTATCATTATTATTTTTGCAGTTCTATATACTTTTCCTTTTTTCCTTGCCTTTGAGGTACAACTTTTGTCTTTGTTTCTAAACTTTAGAAGATTAAAATTCACATTGTTCAGTTCAATAGATCTCATTCACCATTGCTTTGCTTTTTTTCTCCAAAGTATGGAATAGAATATTTCAGTTGGAAGGGACCTACAATGATCATCTAGTCCAACTACCTTACCAATTCATGGATGACAAAAAGTTAAAACATGTTATTAAGGGCATTGTCCAAATCCCTTTTAAACACTGACAGGCTTGGGGCACCAACCACCTCCCTCGGAAGCCTGTTCCAGAGTTTGACCACCCTCTTACTTAAGAGACACTTCCTAATGTCCAGTCTGCATCTCTCTCTGGTGCAGTCTTGAAAAATTCCCTGTACCCCAGGGAGAAGACCTCAGCACCTCCCTTCTCATTTCCCCTCCTCAGGAAGCTGTAGAGAGCAAGAAAGACAAATGCTAGTCTATCCATTTTTCTTTTGATCTGATACTGTTCATTTTATACATAAGGGATTCAGTTTTGGTGAAAGAATCATTCAAGTAGTTGAAAAAGATTCTAAACTAGGAGGATCAGAAAAAAACAAAACAAACTAACCCCAAAAAACCAATCCCAAAACCAAACCCAAAACAAACAAATAAACACACCCTTTTTTTTTCCTTCCAATTACATTTTTGAGTCCCACCATACAATAGAAGATTGCCTTCCTTTGGCAGTGAAACAGTTGTTGGCAGTTCCCCCGAATTATCAGTGTACATCAGACAGTTCACTCACATTTCTAAATTCAAATCCCACTTTGGAAAACAGGAGTAGCAAAAGCTTTACAGTGAACTAGTCATAATTGTTAGGAATATAATGAAATGGAAATTTTCCTCCATCCTTCTGTTTTGAAAATTACTGAACTAATTTCTGTTGGAAGTGTCAAACTAAGAATTTCCACACTTTACTGCTAACTTGGTACTATTACAAGACACGGAAACCAAGGGGTTTCTTCATCCTGAAAAATGTAGTTAACAACAGCTGTTAGTTAACCCCTTCCACCTATGTCCAGGATGTTTTCAGATGTTATAGACAATGTTAAATGCAATTAAAAAATTAAATTATCAATCAAATAAACTGCTAAGAAAGCTTTTACTGAAACAGGAGCTACTGGAAAACAAAACAAAACAAAACAAAAAAGCATCCTATCTGTTCTGTGCAATTATCACCCACAGAATCACTGTAGATAGCACAAAAAATAATGACTAGAAAACAAAAAGACTGATTCACACTTTGGAACTTATTTTTTTCCCCTCACACTTCTACCGTTATTTTTAGAGCAATCATCAGACACAGCTATGAAAACTTTCATTATGTTTTATACATGGTTATCTTAAAAGATAAACATAAGAGGGTGGAAGTTTATTCTGCTTCCTATGAAATTTGTATTTACATATCATTTTTAAAAAAAGTGCAATTTCCACCTTGTGAACATAGTCTGACTATCTTGGATGATAGAAATTTTTACATGTAAGGGATTGGTGCATGACAAAGAGCCATCAGATTCAGGGCATAGTTATTCTTTGTTTATAGGAAAACTTGCTGTACATTATGCATAATTTTAAATACCTGGTTATGCCACTAAGCAGCATGAAGCACACCTATTATGGAGTATAATTCTTAAAAAATAATTTTAATGCATTCTATAAACGTTAATCTTGATGAAGTACATCAAAGAAATAATGTGTCATGGTTTTGCCACAGCTGGCAGCTAAACACCAAGCAGCTGCTTACTCACTCTACTCCTGGTGGGAGAGAATTGCAAGAGTGAAAGTGAGAAAACTCATGGGCTGAGATAAAGACAGTTTAACAAGTGAAAGAAAAGCCACACATACAAACAAAGGAAGACAAGGGATTCGTTCACCACTCCCTATGGGCAAGGAGGTGTTCAGCCATATCCAGGAGATCAGGGCTCTGTCTTGCCCAAGGGTAATTTGGGAAGACAAACATCATCAATCCAAACAGGGTCACACTCCCACCCCTCCCCCCCCCCCCCCCAATTCTTCCTCTTCCCCAAGCCCCTTTATAAGTGGAGCATGATGTCATATGGTATGGAAATCCTTTTTGGCCAGTTTGAGTCAGCTGTCATATCTGTGTCTCCTCTCAATTTCCTGTGTCACCCCCAGCCATTCAACTGGCAGGATGGTGTGAGAAACAAGAAAAAGAGCTCCATGCAACAAAAACCATCTCAATTTATCAAGACTGTTTTCAGGACAAATAGAAAAATTTAGACCCATGAAGAGAATTAACTGTGTCTCAGCTGAAACCAGGACAGCTAGAATACAGCTAGAAAGAGACTTCATACAAATGTTTCAGGATTGGAGGAAAACAAAACAAACATGGTACATGTGCAGAATACATGAACTATACACAAATTTATATTAGAAAAATATATCCAGCTCAGTATACAAAGATGGTCTGAATTTTGAAGTACTGAAGTGATTAGTAGATTATGCTAATACCAGTTGCAACACACAATTGATTGTTAAACTGTTTTCTATTTTTTTTAAATATGGTTTCCTTTTTCTCAAACAGTATATGCACTTATATTGGTTTCATTGAATATTTCAGTATTCCTAAGCTAAGGTGAGTTTTGTGGTTTTGATTCAAGAGACCAACATTTCATACTTCTGGTCAATATACTGTCATTGCTGTGCCTAAAGCAGGCCATTTAAAATAACTGAAAATTTGATTGAAGAACAAGATGGTATAAACTTAGGGCCTTTAAAATCTAAAAAAGTCACATGCATGGGTACAGGTACATATGTACATGCACTTGTACATATGGCATGATCACGAATAACTCCTTTAAAAAAAACACAACTCAGATCAGTTCAGAAAGGCAGATTGAAAAAAAAAGGTTTTTTATACAAGTCTTCTTTGGTTCTTTTCAATCTTACTTTTCTCTAGAATAAAAGCACTTTATTTGGCATGGCTTCCTCTGGATGTTTGGTTCTAACACCTGGACAAATGGCTCATACTGCTAAAAGTCTGCATAAGTGAAAACATCATCTTTGTATGAACCGTAAAAAGGAAAAATTAAGTTTCTGAATCCTTCATTTTCTCCTATTCCATACTTTCGTACTGAAAGATAAGCCAAGAGCCTGTGCAAAACCCATCAACTGTCCAAATTACAGATTATTTTATCAAAAATATTCTTATCTTCAACAAAAGCAATGATCTGCTGTTCTTTTCTAAACATTTGAGCTTTTTAACCTGGCCCATACAGGTTGTGCCTAACAGACAGAAGACTTGTTTTTCCTTTCTCTTCCCACTTCATATAGAAAAAGGGAAGTTGCTTTTTACTTGGCAGAATCTGTTCTGTTTCAGAGAAAGTTACCAGTTAAATAACATCCTTCTGTCAGCAGAATTATTCCTACTATTTCTGCTACTGCTATAGGAAGTGACTGACTGCTACATCTACAACTAAGACATGAGGCTTACGAGCCAAACAAGTCTTGTATGGCAAGAAATGGAAGTTTTATCATTCACTGCAGGGATAGAGTTCCCAAGTTTATATGGAGAAACTTTATTGTTGCTTAATTTAAAATTTATGCCTGTAGACAGTATGCTCTCATATAAAGGTGATTTTTCACTTTCTTACGTGCTGCTATCAATAGATAAAAACTTACAAAATCAGCTTGCTAACAAAGATTATTTTTACCTGACCTCTGTTGAAATTTGTGCAGGACAAAATACTCTTTCTTGTAATGTCAACTAAGAGTTTTTCCATTGTTTCATTGATAATAAATGCACTTATTAGTGTAGTTAGACTTTTAAAATAATAGGATTTATTTATCAAAGAATGGAAATAATCCTCAAAAAGTCCATTTTCAGTTTTTATTTTTAATTTTACACTCACATTGTCTCTGCTGATATTGATCAGGATTACTTTTCTGATGGAAAATCCGGCTGATCAAAACCTTGTTCCCTGTCCAAGGCTTATAGTAATAGATTGAAACATGAGTTAAGACCTCAAGTTTTAGAATACCTTAAATTCTACCCTCACAGAAGTTAGATTACACAATGTCAAAAGGATGGGTTTTGCTTAGCTTTTAGGGAATGAAATATAGTGTATGTCTGCAATCTCCTGTAGTTTCTCTGGGGAAAAAAAAAAAAAAAAAAAGAGAAGATTTGTATTTACTTGTCTTATTCAATTACTTTTTCTCTGAAAAATAGAAGAAAATTGTGCAAGGATGCAACTATGAAAAAGTCCCACTTAGGAGGGAAAACCCCTAAGGCGTGGAAAAAGAAAATATGAGGCTATAGCTATGGTTATTCAAAGTGTTGTTGAAGCTTCAACCATTGTGAGTGTTCCAGATGAAATCCCCTTTTTTAAATTTCCTTGTCCTTCAGTTACAAAGACTTAATAAGGCAATTTAGCTCTAAAAGTATTTTTAGTCATCATAGAGCTGCTGACTGGACCTGCTCCAGAGCCACCCTGGCACAGAGTAGAGTGACAGACCCTGGCACACAGAAGGGTTTCCTGAGGCAGGAAATACCAGCAGGGTGGAGAGACCCACCAGGAGCCAGCAGCTCTTGGAGGAGATGCTGACATGGCCTGGGCAGTGCCAGAGACATGGTAGCCATCCTCACACCAATGAAAGCCAATCCATGGAGCAGGAGGATTTAGGAGCTCTGCAACCAGCGTGGGAAAACAGGGTGTGACATGTCAGGGTGTGGCATCACCATTTGTGTAGCAGTTGGCATGGGAGTATGTACATCCTCAAAAAGAGGGATGTTCCACTGACTGAATGGGAGACCTGGAGTACACATGATCGAGCAACTGGCACCATTTTGTGACAGGCCAAGGGCACCCAACCTACCTGTCCCTTAAGGCAGAACAGTGAGCACTCATCTGAGAGCAGAGGCTGAGGCTCCAGCTGAGGGGTCTGAGCCACCTGTCCCAGCAGTTGATGTCTGAACAGACAGATCTGCTGCAGGGAAAGCCTGCAGTGCAGACCTCGGGCTGCAGGATGTGCCTGGACCTTTCCCCTGGGGCATGGATGTGTGGCAGACCTGCATGCAAAACTGCCCAGGTGAAGGACTTCCTGCAGCAGGCGTATGAGCTGCAGGAGGCAGTGAGAAGGAGTTAGATAGCTGGTTCCATGCACAGTCTGCAGTGGGCCCAAAGCCAAAGAGCCCAAAGCTTCCCCACCGTCCCCCACAGAAGGGTAGGGCAGTAATGCAAAAGAATTGAGGCTTGTGACATCAAGGAGCAGCAGGAGGAAGAGACTTCTCTCAAAGCCAGAGATACACTTGCCGAAACTCTTGTGGTGGTTTGACCCTGACTGGAGGCCAGATGCCCACCAAAGCTACTCTATCACTCCACTTTTCATCTGGACAAGGGAGGGACAGGGAATGGGGGTTTCAGCCAGTTCCTCACAAGCTGTTTTCCTTCTTATCTGGAGGGGGACATTACTCACACCCTTTCCCTGCTGCAGTGTGGGGTCCCATCCATGGGAGACAGTCCTCCATGAACTTCTTCATGAGTCCTTTCTGTTGGGGTGTCAGCTTTGCACCAATTGGCTCAGTGTAGCTCCCTTCCAAGGGGTGCTGACTTTCAGGGCTAGACTTCTCCAGCCTGGTCCCCCACAGAGTCACAAGGTCCCCCTCAGAGTCACAAGTTCCCCCACAAACCTGCTCTGATGTGGGTCACTCTCTCCATGGGCTGCAGGTTACGCTGCCAGGAGCTTGCTCCAACACAGGCTTCCCACAGGGTCACAGCATCCTTCAGGTATCTCCACCTTCTCCAGCATGGTGTCCTCCACAGGTTGTAAATGAGATCTCTGTTTCCTGTCATTATCCATGGGCTGCAGGGGGACAGGCCGCTTCACCATGATCTTCTCCACCATCTGCAGGGGAACCTTTCACTCTGGAACCTGGGGCGCCTCATCCCCCACTCCTCTTTCTTCCCTTACCTTGGTGTCTACAGAGTTTCTTACATCTTCTCACTCCCTCCTCTGGTAGCAAAAAGCCGCTGCTTGCATTTATTTACTTCTGAAATGTGATTTCCAGAGGCACTATAACCATTGCTGATTGGCTCAGCCTTGGTCAACAATTACTCCAGCCTTGAGTCAAATGGTGTTTACTCTCTGGTGCCTGCAGAGAGCTTCTAGCTGCTTTTTGCAGAAGACACCCCTGCAGCAACCCCTTCCCCACCAGAACCCAGCCACGCAAAACTACAACACCTCTTCACCACACCAGGCTGAAGGAGAAAGTCCTGGCATATCAGGAGAGAGGGTGGAACTAAAGCAGCCCAACCTGATCCCCATAAGGCAACTACTGCAGCTAAAGAAAGGCAGCAGCTGATAGTAGGTGAGTCTCTTCTGAGAGGTACCAAGGCACCCATGTGCTGATCTGATGCTCTCTTTAGAAAGGTCTCCTGCTTATCAGGGGCTTGGATCAAGGATGTCACTGAGAGTCAGCCTCCTACAGTCCACTGACTATTATCCACAGCTGTTGGGCACCAGTGATACATGCAAGACCAGTGTGAGGAGTATCAAGAAGGATTACAGAGTCCTGGGAGACATGGTAAGAGACTCTGGAGAGAATGTAGTTTTTTTTCATCAGTTCTCCTGTTCAAAGTGAAGGTGTTTGAAAAGGTTGTCAAATCTGTCAAGTCAACCAATGGTTACGGAACTGATGCTATAGGGTTGAACTATTTAGATGATAGGACTCACTTTGAGAAACATGGTCTACTGGGGGCTAATGGGATGTATCTGTTAGGAACAGGAACAACATCTTCAGTCATAGGCTTGCCAGCCTGGTGAAGTGGGTTAAACTAAAGTTTCCAGGGATGGGGAATTGAGTCCATTCCACTCCTACCAGTTCAACACCAGGGCCAGAAACAGATACCCAGAGCCTCTACAGAGATCACAGGTCAGCAGGAGAGGACTTGATGTGCAGCACAACGGAATTCCAGTTAGTAAGTCAGCTTTGGTGGACAAGGGAAGGATGATTGACATCATCTTCCTGGACTTGTGCAAGGACTTTGACACTGTCCAGCACCACATCCTTGTCTTTAAATTGGAGAGATATGGATTCAGCGATAAGGAACTTTCTAGATGGTTGCACCCAAAGAGTTGTGGTCAACAGCTCAGTGTCCATGTGGAGGTCTGTGATGAGTGGTGTTCCTCAGGGGTCACTACTGGGACCAGCACTGTTCAATATCTTTGTTGGTGACATGGACAGTGGGGTCCGGTGCACCCTCAGGAAGTTTGCCGACAGCACCGAGCTGTGTGGTGAGATCAACATGCTGGAGGGCAGGGATGGCATCCAGAGGGACCTTGACAGGCTGGAGAGCTGGGCTCATGGGAACTACATGAAGTTCAACAAGGCCAAGTGCAAGGTCCAGGACATGGGTCAGCACAATCCCAAGCAGAACTACAGGCTGGGCAGAGAATGAATTGAGAGCAGCCCTGAGGAGAAGGACAAAGGAGTGCTCATCGATGACAAGCTCAACATGAGCTGGCAGTGTGCATGAGCAGCTCAGAAGGCCAATGGTGTCCTGGGCTGCATCAAGAACACCGTGGTCAGCAGGTCAAGGGAGGTGATTCTGCCCCTCTACTCTGTTCTTGTGAGACACGACCTGAAACACTGCATCCAGCTCTGGGGTCCCCTGTACAGAAAAGACATAGAGCTGTTGGATTGAGTCCAGAGGAAGGCCACAAAGATGATTAAGGGGCTGGAGCACCTCTCCTATATAGACAGTCTGCAAGAGCTGGGCCCATTCAGTCTTGAGAAAAGAAGGCTCCGGGGTGATTAATTGCTACATACCAATACTTAAAGGGGTCCTATAGGACAGTGGGAGAGGAACTCTTCACCAGGGAATGTAGTGCTAGGACAAGGGACAATGGCTTCAAGATGAAAGAGGGTAGGTTTAGATTAGATGTTCAGAAGAAATTCTTTACTATGTTGGTAGTAAGGAACAGGTTGCCTAGAGAGGTTGTGGAAGCTCCATCCCTGGAGGTGTTTAAGGCCAGCTTGGATGGGGCAACCTGGTCTAGTGAGGGTCTCCCTGCCCATGGTGGGGGGGTTGGAACTAGATGATGTTTGAGGTCACTTCCAACCCAAAGCTTCTATGATTCATCAGGGTCCAATTTAAATGCTTTATAGAAATGCATGTTGCATGGGGAATACACAAGGAATGTTAGAGATGTGTATGCACACCTGCAGGTCTATGATCTCGGTGGCATCACAGAGACAAGGTGGAATGGTTCTTATGACTGGAGTGTTGGGATGAACAGATAAAGTCTCTTTAAGAAGGACAGTCAGGGGAGACAAGGAGAGTATGTTGCCCTCTATGTCAATGACGAACTGGAGTGTATGGAGTTCTATCTGGGATGGATGAGGAGCCAAAGGATAGCTTATGGGTTAGGATTAAAGGGAACGTGGGGACAAGTGACATTATAATAGGGTTTTGCCACAGGCTACCTGATCAGGAAGACCAAGCAGATAGGTTCCTCTATTGACAGATAGGAGCACTTTATCACAAGACCTGGTGATATCTGTCGGAAGGACAACACAGTAGGCCAGAAGCAATTCAGAATTTCCTGGAATGGGTTAATGATAACTTCTTTCTCCAAGTGATAGAGAAACCAACAAAAGACAGGTGCTTTGCTAAACCTTGTTCTCACCAACAAAGAGGGGCCAGCAGGGAATGTAAAACTCAGAGGCAGCCTTAGCTGCAGTGATCTTGAAATCTTGGAGTTACAGATCCTCAGGGCAACAAGTTGGGTACACAGCCAGTTCACTGTCCTGGACCTCAGGTGAGCAGACTGGTCTCTTTATTGACCTGCTTGGTAGAGATTCATGGGATAAAGCCCTGAAGAGAAGTGGGGACAAAGAAAGGTGGTTGATACTCAAGGATCGCTTCCTCCAAGTTCAGAAGCAATTGTCTTGATTTCCTCTGAGAAAGAGCTCATTTTCTCTTTAGTAGCTGGTATAGTGCTGTGTTTTGGATTTTGGATTAGTGATGTTGATAACACACTGATGTTTGTAGTTGTTGCTAAGTAGTTGTGTCAAGGACTTCTCAGGTTCCCATGCCCTGCCAGATGCAGAAGAAGCTGGAAGACCACAGCGGCTGACCCAGACTGGTCACAGGGATACTTCCTAACATATAACACCATACGCCATATATGGAGCTAGCCAGAAGGCAGAACTGCTGCTCAGAAGCAGGCTGGACATTGTAGGGGGTGTGGGGTATGGGCTGTTTCATTCTTATGTGGTGAGCAATTACATTTCTACATTGCACAGTTGTTGGGGGTTTTTTATTACTATCATCATCCTCATCATGTTTATTATTAGTGGTGGTTGTTGTTGGGTTTTTTTAATCATCCTTTGTTATCCTATTGAACTGCCTTTATCTCAGTCCATAAGTTTTTTATTCCGTTCTCATTCTCATCCCCTTGCAGGGGAAAGAGGGGTAAGTGACTGGCTGTGTGGTGCTTAGCTACTGGGTGGGGTTAAAACATGACAGCAATGCATACCAAGAAACAGGAAGTCAGCTAAAAACACCAGGAGCTCTAAGTGGATGAATGAGGAGCTCCTACGCAAATTGTAACACAAAAAGGAAAGCTACAGAGTGTGGAAGTAAAGGGAAGGGAGGAATACAGAGAAATTATCCGAGCAGCCAGGGATCAGATTAGGAAAGCTAAAGCCCTAATAGAATTAAATTTGACCAGGAACCTCAAGGGTAATCAGGAAAAGTTTCTATAGGTGTGTCACTGATGAAAAGAAAGACTGCAGAACATTTAGGCCCTCTCCAGAAGGAAACAGGAGAACTGGTTACCCAGGATATGGAGAAGGCTGAGGTAATCAATGAGTATTTTGCCTCAGACTTCACCAGCAAGTGCTCACACCACACTGTCCAGATTGCAAAAGGAAAAGGCAGGGACTGGAAGAATGAAGAACCACCCACTGTAGGAGAAAATCAGATTAGAAAGCATCTAAGGAACCTGAAGATGTATAAATCAATGGGACCTGATGAGGTGCATCCACATGTCCTGAGGAAATTGGCTTATGAAGTTGCTAAGCTGCCGTCCATTATATTGGGAAGTTGTGACAGTCTGGTCTTGTTCCCACTGAATGGAAAAGGGAAAAGAGAAACCCTAAGTTTTTTTTAAAAAAGGGAAGAAAGAAGACATGAGGAACTGCAGGCTGGTCAGTCTTCACTGTGCCTACCACAATCATGGAGCAGATCCTCATGGAATCTGTGCTTATGAATATGAATATGAATATAGCATGGTGATTGGTGACAGCCAATATGTTCTCACTAGAGGCAAATCATGCCTGACAAATTCAGTGTCCTTTTGCAACAGGGTTACAGCATTGGTGGATGAGGGAAATGCAACTTGGTAGTTGCATGTCATCTATCTGGACTTGTGCAAAGTATCTGACATTATCCGGCACAACATCCTTGTCTCTAATCTGGAGAGGCATGGATTTGATGGATAAACAAATCAGTAGATAAGGAATTGTTGGGATGGTTGCACTGACAGAGTTGTGGTGAACTGCTGAATGTCCAAGTGGAGATCAGTGATAAGTGGTGTTCTTCAGGGGTCACTACAGGCACAGTCACTGTTCAACATCTTTGTTGGTCCCATGGACAGTGGGATCAAGTGCACTCTCAGCATGTTTGCCAATGACACCAAGCTGTGTGGTGCAGTTAACACACTGGAGGGAAGGGATGCCATCCAGAGGGACCTTGACAGGATTGAGAACATAGGCCTGTGTGAACCCCATGAAGTTCAAGAAGCCGATATGCAAAGTCCTCCACATGGGTTGGGTAATCATATGCACAACTCCAGTCTGGGTGGAGAACGTATTGAGAGCGGCCTTCAGGAGGACTTGGAGGTATTGATTCATGAAATATTCAACATGAGCTGGCAATGTGCTCTTGTAGCATAGAAATCCTGGGCTGCATCAAGAACAGTGTGACCAGCAGGTCAAGAGAGGTGACTCTGCCCCTCTACTCTGCACTCATGAGACCCCCACCTGGAGTACCACGTCCAGCTCTGGGGTTGCAAGTACAAGAAAGACATGAAGCTGTTGGAGGAGGGCTACAAAGATATTCAGAGGGCTGGAGCACCTCTCCTGTGAAGCCAGGCTAAGAAAGTTTGCCCTGTTCAGCCTAGAGAAGACAATGTTCTGGCGACATCTTATAGAAACCTTCCAGTACCTAAGGGAGGCCTACAAGAAAGCTGGACTGAGACTGTTTATGAGAGCATGTAGTGATCGGACATGAGGTAAATAGCTTTAAGCTGGAGTAGGGTAGATTTAGATTGGATCTTAGGATGAAATTCTTTACTCTGAAGGTGGTGAGACTGAAAAATATTGCCCAGAGAAGCTGTGGATTTGCCCTCCCTGGAAGTGCTCAAGGCCAGGTGGGATGGGGCTTTGGACACCCTGGTCTAGTGGAGGGTACACCTGCCCATGGCAGGGGGTTGTAACAAGTTGATTAAAGGTCCTTTTCAACCCATTCTGTGCTTCTATGAATATTTTAGATCTGTGTAACTGAGCCACAGAAGCAGTGAACAATGCACACACAACTATGAACAGTTGTGCTCTTTTCACACACTGAAAAACTTACCTTTTGATCCTAATATTGTAAGATTTCACCAAACCAAGCAGTCCTAGAATATTCTTTCAAGCTGATAAAATTTAATTGAAAATAGAAGTATTTTAAAATTAAATGTAATTAATATTTCCTTGTGATAAATTTGAGAGAGTATACAATGACTGAAAGAAAGTCTGTTGCTGTGGAAATATAGGGAATAGTTTTATATGCTGATAAGTTAGTTGGAAGTTGTTTTCTCTTTTTTCTACGCAGCCAAAAATCTAAAAATCTTAGGCAAAGTTAGCCCCAAGGCCATGGACTTGCCTCAGAAAGACCGATACCAGAGCTCTACGCCTGAAGTGCAGAATTCGCCTTGCTCTGTAGCAACTTTAATGCCTTCTTTGAAACAGTTCAAGTAGTTGAAGCATTTATGTAGTGTATAGAAAAACACTAAAAAGAGGAGTGAGAACTTGTACAAAGTGGCTTACATCAGACGATGAAGAGATGCTAAAGGAGGGAATAAGAGTTTGTTCTACCAAGTCTTAATCTGATATCCCTGTGATACTGTGCAAAACAGTCTACCAGAGAAAAGGTAACTAGGATGGCTGAGAGCAATTAAAAACATAACATGATTTTACACTCCTAAGTGGGCAATAGACTCAGCAGGGAAGCACCATGAAAGTGCAGTACAAGGTTCAGTTACTGATTAGACAGTAGTAAACAGGCAGGTATGTTACCATATGATTGGAAGCTATTATGGGAGATGATTCTACTTAATTCCATTTCATGTTTTATTAAAATGTTCCATGGGCAATAAAGTAGATATTATTACATGAGAGACTTTAAATTGCTCTGATCTCACAGGTAAACATGTGTTTGAGTCAGTGTGGTTTTAAGCATTTTAAATTATATCTTCTTTTTCTGACTATGCTATTAGGTAGAACCATAATTATTTTCACTCTTCATGAAATGCTTTTTAGATATTCATCATAAAAGTAGGAAGCTAGCTCTGCTGGCTAGCTCCCAAGATCCTGTGGACAGGAATTTTGCCTTATGTTATGCACTATATTTAAAGGAAGACAGTGGTGCAGTGTAGTAATCAGTAATATTTTGGATAACATGATAAGTATCCTGTTTTTTCAACCCAAACATGTTTCTCAGCTCAACTAATTTTAGCAATGTGAATATGCTGTGAGCAAAATGTCAGAGTGCTGTGTAATCCAAAGCTTTGACAGAATTCAGATCAAGCTACTTTTAAGGATACTAAATCTGTGTTGTAAAACAGATTTTCTTAAATTTATTTAGTCCATGTAACAATGATACAAACGCAATTAACAGGGAATAAATTACTATAAATAAAATTATCTAGTATGAGTAAGCAAAGATGATTCAGCAAGAATCTAGCTCACCTGATATGTTCCAGTTTATCCTCTGGGGGTTTTTTTAGTAACATAATTTATGTTATGTATATCACACCATTCCTTTCATATGTATAAGAGAGTTTTAAGTGGTCAAAAGTAGAATAAAGTGCAGTTTCATGCCATAATCTAGGCTTCCTCTTATATTGGTATGTGGAAGCACAGGCAATGCAAGCACAATCTAGACCTACAATAGATTCAATTCAACAGAAAAATAAATCCCTTGTTAAGTGTCTGGCTCTCTATGAAACAAGAGATGGAATAGCTAAGTGTTTACATAGTCATCTTGATTATTCCCAAAAGCATTAATTAAAAGATGGTTTTATGAGTATTACTTTCCTTACATTGCAACTTCCCAAAACCAATACCTAAAAATACAGAATCTTAACTCCATAGGAAACATGGTGGCTTTTTGGGTTCCACAGTATTAAAATGTGTATCTTTATTTACATGACATACTTATAAAATTCTTCCTTTATATTTTTCATATGTAGCAGAAATATGATAACACTGGATTACTTGTCCAATTAAGGAAAATATGGAAAATACATATTTACATTTGCTGAACAAACAAAAAGAAGTAGTCATTTGCAGTGCTTATTGAGAAGAAGAGAGACCTATTACCAGGGCAACTTCAAGTTCTATTCTGCATGGTACAGTGCGAAACTCTCAAGATGAGAAAGTACAGTGTGAATTTATTTGCTATCTATTTCTGTCAAGACACTTTACAATGAATCAGTGCTAGTCTTTAGAACTACCAAAAAGACATGGAGTATTTTGAGGTTACAATTTGATCATTCTTTCTGTAGAATGTCAGAGGTTTAGAATAATCAGTAGGCTTTTCTCTGAGCCTTTGCGCATTTCCTAAATTTAAATGCAAGCTTCCACAAAATATGAAACGTTTGGTGTACTTCCCCTTACCTGTCCTTCAGATGTTTCAAGATTTTTGTGCCAGAAATGCAGTGTGACTAGTTCTCAAGAGCTACAGGAGCCAAAAGTGTTCAAAGCAAATTATTCCTGACTCCTGTGATTCAATTAGAGTGATAAATTAGCTACAAAAAATCATGTTCAAAATAAATGGAAAAGGGAGTATTCTGATTTTTTGAAAAATGAATGAATAATTGTGGGTTGCTCACTGCAATGACTGACTAAACAGGCAGTTGCATATACAAAAGATTTCCTTGTCTTTCTTATATGTACAAGAAAGAGTATTTGCAGAATATTAATGTGATCTCCCTTGCCTCACCAAACACGGTGGTTTTGCCTGTACAAATAATCAGTCTTGAGACAAATTAATTCAGTTATTTCACTGGTATACCTGAAGTTGCTTGATTTTTATTTTTATATTTAATATAATTATCTAGGAGAAAACTACATATAGTGTCATCTGAGACAAAAGATGACCCATAGAAAAAGAGAAACAGAAATAATTTCTCATTAAATTTCCAAACAACTCATCATGAAAATAGCACCAGATTTTCAAAAGTAAGTGCCATCATAGTCAAAGGAGTCATGATGATCTTCATGAACATACATGATCTGTCCTTTTTCTAATGAACTTCAAAGGTTGAAATTTTATTTATATCCCAAACCAGCAGTAATATATTCAAAGCATACCAGTAACTATTATATCCACAATAATTCTAAAAAGTTCTTGGATAGATGGAAACAATTACAACAAAAGAAAGAGGTATGTGTAAACAGCAGGATAATTTATGTGTGGTTTTATCCTAAATTTATTTTCTGTTCCTTTTACTTTCCCATTTGTTCCTTTTATACTAATGGCTTGTTTTCTGTTATTGCCCTTCAGATTTTCACCTACTCCATTTTTACTTCTTTTGTCACTTTTCAATGGTATCCTCTTTCCCTTCTTCTACTCACTACAAAAAACAAGCTGAGGCATGAAACGGCTCCAGAAAACTGTTGCCCCACATTTCATTTTAGTTTTGACTGCTTAGAGGTTAACAAAGGTAGTCATTCAGGGACAATAATATTAAAACCTTGTATGGGAAGGGGGGGGGGTGGGGGGTAAGCCATTAAAAATTCAGAGATAAAAGGAAGTATCACAGGCTTACTGAAGTTATCACTAGCTTATGGAAAAAAAAAGAGTAGACATTGCATAGTCACACATACATACAGAGAGCTAAAGGGGTGATCACCTACAATCAGTTTATGATTATTAATTAGAATATAAGATAGCATGTCTTTCTCTTTAAAATGGTTTCAGCATGAGCTGCCACTAAGTGGGACATTATTCACTGTATTGATGCCACCAGTAATACTGGGGATAAGCTATAAAGATATTCTCATTGGGGAGCAATTCAAGGAGGTAAAAAATCCATTTTTATCAGCCTAAGCTGTAGCTGATTTCTCCCATTCTCCACCACAGAAAAAGTCCTTCTCTTGCTTGGTTTTTCCTCATAAAGCCAAACACACTTTCTGTCACGCAGAGAGAAAAAAAAAAGAGAAAATATTTTTGGCTGCTAATGCTTGTGTCATGCAAAAGAAAAGGGTTCATTGTAATGCATATACTCTTGCACAGTTTGCATGTGCCGGAAATGAGATTCCACTTCAGTGTTGTGACTGGTTATGACTGAAAAGTATGAGCAGAAGGATGGGTACAAATTGGGAAAATGGAAGCAGTATGATTGAGACACAGAGGAAAGCTTCACTGACAGGACTGTCACTTTGTCCCACCCAAATCTTGAAGGCTCTGCATTGTACTGCTAGTGGCAAAGTGATTTGTAATTTCAGATAGACCTATTCAGGGGTTGTCCCAGATCTTGAGCTGGATCAATTTCATACCCATTCACACTGTGAAGATACAAGGCTGTCTTTTAGCCATATCGATATGCTTCAAGTGTCCAAGACAATAATACTTTAACTTTTATTTTTCTGCTTACTATTGGGTGCTTAGTGCAGTCATGACAGGTAAGATTCATCAGTGCAGAAACAGACATTTACCAAAGCTTGAGATGTTGATCTGTACTGAAGACACAATCAAGCCATACAGAAATCCTGCACTTAGGCAGAGAGAATCTTCACTTGCCATTGAAATTGTTTTTAAGGCCACCTTGTATTAGAAGGCTTAACAGAGCTGAGAATGCATTCTGAAAAGAGCAGATGCACTGATTGCTTACCATTTTCTCCATTCCTCTAGGGTCCCTGAGAAATCAATATCAGACATATCCATAACTGTGACCATGGTGCATCCAGTTTCAATATGGAAGAAGTAACTGAGTGAATTATTTAATTTTCGCTATATAATTTTGTACTTACATTCTCCAGGCTGATCAGGTTCTGATTTCACAGCCACCCTTGTTTCATCTTTTCTTGTTTCTCTTTATTATTAAGACCATTTGCTCCAGTACTTTTGAAAAGACAAGTCAGGGATATTGATTTCTCTTTTCTTCCTTAAAGGATCTGTCATTATGCAGAGGTGACTAAGCTACTGCACACTCAGTGGCTGTTTATGTGATCAGGCTGCAGAAGCAGGACAAAGTAAAAGGACTATTTTATGTCTCAAGAGAAAGACTGCTTTTTGCAGCACCATGGCACTGACCCTTTACCCCCAGATCTGCCAGGTACTGCAGTTACCAAATAGCTCACACTGAGGATCCTCCTGATGGCAGGTGTCTGGGAAAAAAAAAAATTGTTTTCTGCTTACTGCTTCTGTTCTCTCAGTGTGCCAGAATTAGTCCATGTGTGTATGCACCAAAGCACAAGCAAAGCAAGCCACTGTTTTTCCCTTGTTGCACTTCCAAATAACTCCACTAAAGCTTACTAAAGCTTTGGTGTTTAGAAACAGAAAGCAGGACTTACTGAAAATCCTTAGTGTGGAGACCTTTGGATAGGTTTGTCTTTTTCCATTTGTCATCTCTTCTAGCCCACTTACAAGCACATCTGCTCCCTATATTTTGAATGGCTACTGTAGAGTGCAGAGGGCTGCCATTCAATATTACTTAGGACTGTTTGCCAGGTAACTGCTCATGAACTTTGTAGCAAGAGATACATAGTAAAGGACATGGAACTTGCATCTTAGAGATGCACTACTATAACACCAAAAAAAAGTTCTATTTGGAAATTAGGGCTACAAAGTTGATTAAAGGACTGGAGCATCTCCCCTGTGAGGAAAGGCTGAATGAAGTGAGGCTGTTCAGCCTTGAGAAAAAAGATTAAGAGTTGATCTTATTAATGTTTATACATATTTGAAGTGTGGGAGACAAAAGGAAATGGCCAGACTCTTTTCAATTGTCTGTGGAGACAGGACAAGGGGCAATGGCCTCAAGTTGGAGAACAGAAAGTTCTGCACCAGTATGTGGAAAATTTTTTTCACAGTAAGGGTGACACAGCACTGGAACAGGCTGCACAGAGGGGTTGTGGAGTCTCCATCTCTGAAGATATTCAAAACCTGTCTGGATGCCTACCTCTGCAATCTGTCCTAAGGAACCTGCTTTGGCAGGAGGTTTGGACCCAGTGATCTCTCAAGGTCCCTTCCAAACCCTACAATTCTGTAATTCTGTGAAATTCAGATACAATACGCAAAATGAATGAGTCCTGAAAACTTAGGTTTGCGTTAGAAGTTCCGATAGATGATTTCTTATTAAATACACTTTTACTTCCCTGTACAGGAGCTTCAGTCAATCCTTATGGGTAATAATCATTCTGACAAGCATTTTATTTTCCCTTTCTAAATGTTTCATTATTTTCCTTATTCGTTTTAATGAAAATAGGTATTTTTTCAACCCTCTCTAGCACATGGAATAGATTTAATAGATTGAACTGAAAGGATTACTATGCATCTTCCACTGTCATAAGATACACAAAAAAACCCCTAAATGAAACTACCACTGTGTCACATCATAGGAAAGCAAATATTGGAGAAAAAATGCTGTTGAAAATTTCAACATAAGTTTTCCAAATGAGGGAAAAAAATATACATAATACAGAATTGTTTATGGTTTTGCGACACATATGATATCAGGTAAACAGCAAATTGAAATATTCTTCATTTTTCACAAGCAGTATGTGTAATAGGTATATAGAAAACATACAAATAGCTAGTTCATTGTACTCCTAATGGAGCTTTTTTTCACACAAGTGTTAAGCAATAAAGCAGTCACAGCAGCTGCCATCAGAGTCACGACAAACATGTGAGGAGGGAGGGAAAAAAGGAAGGTATGCAGCAGGCCAGAATAAAGCATCTGTATAACGTGCTACAAAGCTATACTGTGATTAATATTGCATCTCTACTAAGACAATTGGAGATGGAATCATCCTGTAAAACATGGTTAAAAATAAAGAAACACAGTTTAGAATGGCATAAAAATCAGGAATTGTTGTAAAAGCTACTGTTATATTGCTGGTCAACAAAGTGGTGGTAGCACATTTATGTGATAAAGAGAGGGATATCAAAAGAGTGCCTCTGCCTGCCAGATTAGGTTAGTGAGAATTTTTGGCGTCTGGCACTCTAAATATCTAAACTAATGATGATATGATGCTAAGGGGTGCAGATGCAGAGTGTTTACTTTCTGCTCCATTCAGTAAAATCAAATTTATTAGATTATACAGTCCATTTTACCCTTAATTTCTGAAACCATGCTCAAGATTATTTTTTCTCCTATCTGCTGCCATAGCCAGATGATTTGTGTTCCATCTTCTTACAACCTTCATCCCCTGCCAGAAAATTCACTAGCAAGAAGCATTCAAAGCCCTGGAGAACCTCATGTCCTGGTGGTAAGATCAATGTCATCCTCATCCTGATGATCAGAGAAGACCTGAGCAGAGCCAAATTGTGACAAGAGCAGACAACAGAAGACAGCTCTTGGCACAGTTTGCTGACTTCTCTGTAATCTGTCTCTTCTTTGGCAGATTAGAGTCCGTATGCTTAATGTGTGTTCCCCATACGCCAGACTGTAGCCACTACTTTTGGTTCCGAGAGACCTGTCTCAGCAGATGAGGGTGCAACTTCTCCTTTACT
Organism: Porphyrio hochstetteri; assembly: GCA_020800305.1. Classification (NCBI taxonomy): domain Eukaryota; kingdom Metazoa; phylum Chordata; class Aves; order Gruiformes; family Rallidae; genus Porphyrio; species Porphyrio hochstetteri. The sequence continues at coordinate 35,095,600 of CM036938.1, forward strand.
AGTGATATTCTGTGTAATGTTTGCTACAGCTTTCTGTGAACAAAACCAAAATATCACTTTTCTGGGTTTCTGCATAATGAAAAGCAAAAGAGAATGTCACTGCATTTGACAGACTATGCATTAAATGCTGAAAAAATTTATTCCTCCATGTGGGGCAAGTACCATGTTTCTAATAAATACACAGACAATTGTAAAAGGTTCAACATTTGTTTAATATCAAACAGCATTCAAAAATGCATTTACTAATGGAATAAAAATATTTATTTTGCTTGGCATTTTCTACTTTGCTACTTTTCTTTGGAGGCCCTTATTTACAATAACATACAGAGAAGACCAAACATTAGTCCCATGGATTGCAGTGCCACCTTTATAATAGAAAAGTGCCTCAATATCTTGTCACTGTAATAACCTTACAGACTGCCAGAATATTGGGATATTTTACTTCTATTGAAGTTTCAGTTTTTGAAAATAACTCAGAAATGGACTTCTCAAATTTGTGTACAAATTTTCTAGGAGCTTCTCAGATTTGCTTGCAGACAGCAGCCGCATACTAACTGCCATCAGTGCTTGTACATAAGCAAATGTAGGATGGAAACTGTGCTACAGAGCTTTTTCATGTTAGCTTTATGTAAATAAAGTTTCCCAATACTAAAATGAAGAGTTTTCAAATCTAACTCACAATCTTTAGGGAAGCCAAAACATCACTTTCTTTCTGAACTGGAACCAATGCAAAGCTGCATGTCCCAGTAACTTAGTTATTACAGTCTTTGTCAGTTGAAAAGCAGCAAATAAAAGTTTTGTCTTCAGTACACAATAATCAGTGAAGACCTATGAAGGTCTCTCCCGTACTGCAGACATCTTACACAGCTCTGGCAGTGCAGAACTTTGCTGTAAATTAAAATCAGGCACTGTGTCTTTAAGTCACTGTAAGATGTTTCATTTAAGTGTACCATAACAGCCTCCAAAGGTGTATAAAGGCTTTGGTTCATGCCACTCCTACTAACTACAAGATAAAAGGGAATACTAGAAACAAGTATTCTGATAAAGCCAGCAGGGATTATGAAGTCTAATTTGGATGAACTAAAATGGAGCTAGAAAATAAATCTACAGGCATATCAGACCTGAAAAAATTGGTGGGGCACAAGCAGAAACACATATGTTCTATTCATTCTTCCATTTATTTGAACATTCTTTGTCCTTTGTCCTTCATAGAATATAGTAAAACATTTTAGACAGGAAAAAGTTAATAGCTAGCGGGATATATACTAATTGATGAGTGTGGTGTCTATCAACTAGCTTCTCTATATAAACCTCTATGTTTTTCCTTCTGTTCCCAACTGTACACTGAGTTTCTATCATTTGTTAAGAATACTGAAGGCTGTATGTGAGCATGTGGTGGTTCAGCCCCAACCACTGGCTGAGTACCACAAGCCTCACACTCACTCCCAGAGGATAAACAGACAGAGCCTCCTCTGTGGGTTGGGATAAGGAGAGTTTACTGACAAAATCACCTGAAAGGGGAACAACAGCCCGCAGCAAATTTCACTTACGCCCTGTGATAACACAGAGTAGATTACCAATCCAGTGATTACAGAGTGCTGCACCCAGCCACACTCAGCCTGCCCTGGAGGGACCCAGGAATGTCCCTCCCGAACCAGTGTCTTTTATGGGGGAGTGATGTCCTGTGGTGTGGAAACTGCCCCCACTAACTCAGCTCCCCTGTGCTGGCTGCTTGGGGAGGTTAACTCTGGCCTGGCCGGAACCAGGACAGAGAAAAAACACTTTTAAAAAAAATTTTAATCCATGCTTTTAGGACTTTCCCCGCCTTCCACACCCTCCCCCCTCCCCCCAAGAAAATGTTGAGATTGTAATGCCATGCATTCCCTCTGGAACTCAGGCAACTCATCATTACCCAGAGCATTTCATAGTTATTTGAAGGAATTTATGTCCAGAAAGTCACCCTTTGTGTGAAGGAGGGAAAAAAAAAAAGAAAAAAAAAGTGTTGGTTTGGGTTTTTTTAAGTTTAGTAAGCACTAGTTATTAATGACATAGTTCCTGAGTATGATTTATCACTTCTTGAAATTAATGACCCAAGAATGTTTTTATATTATGTTACGAGACTGACACCTACCAAGAGCTGTGGAAGAATATGCTTTTTTAAGACTTGTTAATTTAAATTATGTAAATTAATTGGCTGAGGTTTGAGAATAGATTGCAAAATTCTATCATTTGGACTCCTTTATTAATAGAAAAGTCAGGTGTTGAAATTCTTTTAAAACAGTGTTATTCTGTTCTCTGCTGGTGTAGCGTGGGCAGATTCTCACTTGTTAATTATAATGAGAGCACAGAAAAGAATGAAAAAATCTTCAACAGAAGAAAAGAATAAAATACTTTTCACTGGCATATACTTAGTTTTCTGTCCACAAGTATATATGGGATCAACATCTTAAAGAATTGTTATAGAATCAAAGAATGAATCCTAAAATGGTTTGGTTTAGAAAGGACATTGAAAGGGACCTTCTATTCGCTGAGGACTTTGCCTGACAGCTGTGACTTTTCATGTGTTATAGAGAGCCACTCCTTACACCTGTCACGTCCATCGGAACTCTGAGATGCATCTCATTGGGTCCCACTGACTTGTGTATGTTTTTGTTCCTCAGATGGTCTCACACCAGATCTCCTACGCTGAGTGTGACTTCATTTCCTCAGTCCCTTCCTTCAGATTCAGGAACTCCACGGACATGGTGTGGTGGTTTGACCCTGGCTGGAAGCCAGATGCCCAACAAAGTCACTCTATCACTCCCTTTTTCAGCTGGACAGGGAAGAAGATAAATATTGAGAGGCTTAGGAGCTCAGATAAGGACAAGGAGATCATTCCTCACTGAGCGTCATGTTCAAAACAGACTCAGCACAGAATAATGGAAAGAAAACTCTCCAATTTATCACACTACACTGCACACCTAGTGAAACCAAAGTCAGATAATGAGAGGTGTAAGCAGGTATTAAAGCACCTCCCCCCACCCCTTCATTCTTAGCAGAAAACATTCATGATTTTGCTCCCTTCTTCCCAACCCACTCTCTCCCTCACGGCTATTGTGGCACAGGGAGTGGCACAGAATGGGGGAATGGGGGTTTCAGTCAGTTTCTCATGAGTTGTTTTACTTCTTCTTAGCTAGGGGGAGGTATTCCTCACACCCTTCCCCTGCTGCAGTGTAGGGTCCCACCCACAGGAGACAGTCCTCCACGAACTTCTCGAACATAGTGCCTTTTCCACAGGGCTTCAGCTTTTCACCAGCTGCTCTGGCATGGGTCACTTCTATGGGGTGCAGTAACAAAATCATAGAATGTCTCAGTCTCTCAGGCCCAGACTGCTCCAGCCTGCTCCTCCATGGGGTCACAAGCCTTCCCAGCAGCAAACCTGCCCCAGCATGGATCTCTCTCTCTCACTCGTCTCTGCATCTCTATCTCTCTCCATGGGCTGCAGGTGCTGGCAGGGGCTGGCTCCAAAGACAGTGACAGCATCTTCTGTGTATCTCCACCCGCTCCACCGTGGGGCCTCTCCACGGGCTGCAGGTGGGGTCTCAGTCTTTTCCATGGGTGGCGGTGGAACACCTGCGCCACCATGGGTTTCTCCACCATCTGCAGGGGCATTTTTCTCTCCAGAACCTGGGGCTCCTCATCTCCCTGACCTTCACTGACCTTAGTGTCTGCAGAGTTTCTTACATTTTCTCACTCTTCTCTGGTAGCAAAAAGCCGCTGCTTGCATTTATTTACTTCTGAAATGTGATTTCCAGAGGCACTATGACCATTATTGATGGCTCAGCATTGGTCAACAATGACTCCAGCCTTGAGTTGAATGGTGTTTAATCTCTCGCACCTGCAGAGAGCTTCTAGCTGCTTTTTGCAGAAGACACCCCTGCAGCAACCCCTTCCCCACCAGAACCCAGCCACGCAAAACTACAACACCTCTTCACCACACCAGACTGAAGGAGAAAGACCTGGCATATCAGGAGAGAGGGTGGAACTAAAGCAGCCCAACCTGATCCCCATAAGGCAACCACTGCAGCTAAAGAAAGGTGGCAGCTGATAGTAGGTGAGTCTCTTCTGAGAGGTACCAAGGCACCCATGTGCTGGTATGATGTACTCTCTAGAAGTGCATGTCTCTAGGAAGGTCTCCTGCTTATCAGGGGCTTGGATCAAGGATGCCACTGAGAGACTAACAAGCCTCCTACAGTCCACTGGCTATTGCCCAGAGCTGTTGAGCACCAGTGATACATGCAAGAGCAGTGTGAGGAGTATCAAGAAGGATTACAGATTCCTGGGAGGCATGGTAAGGGACTCTGGAAAGCACATAGCACTAAAACACATGGGAAGACCAATTGCTGTTGAAAATTGAGGCAAAGAAATGGCTGAGTACATCAACCTTCTTCATGTCAGTTCTCACCAGATCCCCATGTCATTCATTATCATTGCATTTCATTTTGTCTTCCTTTTCTGACTAATGTACATGTAGAAGCTATTCTCACTGGTCTCCACATCCCTTGCCAAATGTAACTCTGGCTGTGCCATGTCTTTCCTGATGCCATCCTTATGCTCCCAGGAAATATCTTTATATTCTACCCAGGCTGCATGTCTGTTTCCATTTCATATGCATGTCTTGAAGTTGCTGCCAGCTCTCCTCTCATTTATGCTTGAGGGCAGTTTTCCAGGGTGTCCCATCCACTAGTTCCTTTAACAACTGAAAGACCACTTCCCTAACATTTTGGGCTTTGAATATTCTTAGTGCCTGTCCTATAGGCTCTCCTTCATTCCTACGATGGGCAAATCTGCACTTTCCTGAATTGTGGCAATTATTATAACAGAAATAGAGAGATATAATTTCTTTCCAAAAATATGGCTTGTGGCTATAGTCTGACTAGGTCAGCGTGGGAATTACACCTAAGAGGTTAAAACCACAGGTCCTACAGCAGCCAGAGAGCGCTGTTTTGCCTAGAGAATACAGAATAAATAGATAAGATGGTTTCTACACAGAATTTTGAAGGCCATGGTGCCTTGAGAGAGACCTTTTGCTACATTAACCATGAAATGAATATTAGAATAGACAACCCTAAATATGCTAATGAGGAAAAAAGAATACATGCTAAATAAATATGACTGTAATACTCGATTCTCCTCCCAAATCATGTTAAATTTCACTCCTAGGAGGGAAAAACTAAGATTGGAGTATAAAGGGTATTGAGGAAGTTACCCTAAGGGAGAGGAGAAGAAATTGAAGACCTCAAAGAGGCAGTCAACGGATTGTACTCATTCTCTTCCGCCCAAGACAGGGATGCCATCTTGGTAAGCAATTGTGATTTCACCTTCTCCTGGTTTTGGCTGGGTAGAGTTAATTTTCCCAAAGAGCCAGTACAGGAAAACTGAGCTGGCCAAAAGTGTTTTCCATACCATGTGACATCATGCTCCTTATAAAAGGGTGCTGGGCAGTGACAGAGGGCAGCATGCAGCACCCAGGCAGTCTAAGAGTGGGCTAAACCTGTGGTTAGTCATTGGGTTGGTAAAGTGCCTTGTTTTATTACCATTGTGTATATTCTGTTTAAATCCTGTTGTTATTTCCCTCTCCCTTTGCTGTCCTAGTAAACTGTTCTTATCCCAACCCACAAGGTTAGCCTTTGTCTCCCTATTCTCCTCCCTGTCCCTTCTGGAGAGGAGTGAGCAAGTGGTACTCAGCTGCTGGCTGGGGTTAAACCACGACACGCCATTTTGATGAGAATACCCAGGACAGTATTTTGCTAGCATTTTAATTATATTCATAGTTATATATTAGTGTTATGGGAGTAAGTGCATTTGTCAATGGCAGTCCTAAACTCCTCCTATCTGTCACTTTCTATTGGTTTCAACTTTGTGAAACTGTGTCAGTCAAAGGCCTTTGGGGACTCTGATAGGCAAATGTTGACCCTGATATATGTTTATATATATATATATATATATATATAAAATCCTTTGGACATAAACCATTGGCCAAGTCTGGCACTAGGTCCTCTTTGAGGAGTTTGGAAAGCAAGGGGGTCCTTTCTGAAACTTGTGACTTAATAGGAGGGCCCTTTACGTGACAATCACAGTCACCAATTTCTGTTAACTAAGTGGAAAATGAAAAAGAGGTTGCAAGTAAATTGTTTGAGCCATGCCGTCAAAACACAAGTATTTCTCACATTTCTCTATGGAAAGGAACACTCAAAAAACTGAGTATAAAGCAGGAAAAAGTATGAATTTTGTGCTTATGAATTGCACAGTTGATAATCAGGTCACAACTCTGTTCATTTATAATTGTTCGCTTCCATCACTGACCTTAGCATACCCATGTGGACCTACCCCTATATGGAGACACAGTAGCATCCCATAGAACAGATTACAAGTCTTGGGAAAATTTTACATTTAAACAAACAAAATAATAATAATAAAACCTTTTCAGAAAAATCATTCTTTGCATATCCTTAGTTTTTGTGAGATGTTTAGACTACTTACAAGCTTAGTTACAGCCATATTTATTCCTTCGTTTCTATGAACCAAGAGAGTTTAATATCACAGATGAATTTGCATCATTTCTGTGTAGATGAAAAACCTATTTGCACTGAAGTACTGTTTTAAAAAATCATATGAACAGTTATAAATAAATATTCATTTAAAAAAAAAAAGAAGATATTAAACCACTTCAGTGTGACTCCTTCAAGTTGCAGATTAACATGGGTAGGTCATCAAGGAACTGGAATAGATTAATAGATCAATAACTGTAAGGGAAGAATCACCTATTATAAGAAGAGATGAATAAATAGCTAATGGATAAAATGTCAAGATACTGGGCATATTCACCAGTGAGTTGTAGACATTGTGGATGGGCTTTAAAATCCATTTAAATTAGTAAGAGATTTAATAGGAAGATGCATTGAAGTGATGGAATTCAGCCAAATTACCCTTAGGGTAATTACCATTTTAGCTTTATTGTACAGGAAGAGCTTATTTCAATTCAAAAGAGAAACATATCTAAAGAGATTCCTGTTACATACAGTTTACATCTGTAAACTGATCTGTTCATATCCTAAACACCAGCTAGGAGTGAATTAAGCTAATGGTTTTCCCCAGGAGATAAAGTGGTGAAAGTGAAGCTTCCAGAAGAACCAGGTAAAGACCTGTTCAAAATCAGTGGGAAAAAATAATGCTGATACCAAACAGAAGTAAATAAGCAAACAGAAAATCTAGAGAAAAGAAAAAAGGCATATTACTGGAAGAAAGTACAAGGTCTACAAAACCAGACAATAAAGAAGATTAGGAAACATGATGGAAATGAGTCAAAATACACTCATGGTATTTTCCAGTACCTGTTGAATTGGCAAGTTGAGTTTTAAAACAAAACTAAACATTCAACACAAATGTTTTGTCATCTTTCTCCTAGGCATTTGGAAGATGGCCATCCCAGGAAAATAAAATATTCAAGACCAAATGTTCCCATTGCTTACCCTGAATCAAATAGGAAAATCACATGACTAATTGAGCAACATCCCAATAATTGTCCTGACCAGATAAAACACTGGCAACAGAATGTTGGTTAGTTTTTCATAAATGAGAGAAAGGAGACTGCAGGACACTTTCATATACATCATTAAATCTTTTTGAAGTAGCACCTTCAATACACCTGCTGTAATTTTATTCTATCAGTTAAATTATTAGGATATGGACACATCTGCCATGTACAGTACAATCACCAGCAGGTGCGTTTTGCTTGGCCATACCTTAAAATTTTGACTGAAGTTCAAAAAATAATAGTTACTAACACATAGGTTCACAGACAAATCAGTTATTGATCTGAGCTATGAGAAGTCAAGTTAATTTTAAGAAGTATACGGTGGAAGAATTCTTATTTACTTCTGACTAGGTACATAAATTGTTGTAAGAATATCCAACATTTTTCAAGTTAATCAAATTTCTTCAATTGTAAATAAAATTGCATATTTGAATTATCTATTTCCAATGCATAGTAGGCAAAAAGAAGTAGTATTAATTCAGCTTTCATGGTTCAGGATTAATAATATATTTTATTTGTAAAAATGTTACCAGAGATACTTCATTCTCACTATTAGCCCATCTTACACAAACCAATACATTCTGCATTCTTGAAAAACATAAGGAAGCACCAGATAAAATAATCAGAATTTAAACTTGTGGAAAAAGATAGGAGGTTCCATGTAAATGTAAGGACACACTTTTTCACTGTGAGAGTGACAGAACACTGGATCAGGCTGCCCAGAGAGGTTGTGGAGTCTGCTTCTCTGGAGACATTCAAAACCTACCTGGAAGCATTCCTGTGTGACCTACTCTAGGTAAGTGTGCTCTGGCAAGAAGGTTGGACTGGTTGAACTTTTGAGGTCCCTTCCAACCCTTAACATTCTATGATTCTGTGATTCTCTGCAAAGATCTAACACTAAGAGAGTTCTTTACAGTTTTTGTTTCTTTATCTGTTTTCCCCAAAGTCTAGTTCAGTTTGGGAGTATCATAGATATGACAGGAAAATTCAGTCTGGAAAGGACCTGTGGAGGTCACAGACACTGCTCCAAGAAGACTCAGCTGTGGGCTCAAACCAGGCTGTTCAGGGCTTTGCCCATTTGGGATGGGCAACACAAAGGGACAGAGATATCCCAAACTCCCAGGGCCCCAGTCCCACCACTTGGCAGTCTTTATGGAGCAAAGGCTTCTCCTTACCTTCCAGTGTGATTGTCCTATGTTTCAGCTTGTGCTGCTGCCTCTCACCACAACCACATACTATGAAGAACTCAAATCCGTCCTCTCCATTCTCCACTGCTAGTGCCAGGGATGTTGTTCTGGCAGTCATCCCTTCTCCCAGCTGAACCAGCCCTGGTCACAAACCATTCCTTGCAGAACAAGGGCTTCAGTTCCACCATCTCAAAGTCCTCCCTAGGAACAGTCATGTTTATCAATATCCTTCCTGTATCACAGCACCCAAAACAAGAACCTGCTGAACTGGAATAACTCAGGTAATAAGAGGTGACAAGCAAGGTTACAAGATAGAAAAACTTTAGCTTATAAATTCCCTACAGTAATCTAATTGAATCCAAGCTCATTCCACAGTGCTGCAATACAGACCCGCTATATCACTGAATGCAATGGTCTCCTTATTTTCACCAATGCAGTGCTACATTTGGGGGGAAAGTTTATTAAACTTATGCTTGAAAATGTGAAAAAAGAACTCCATTCACATCCTTCATTTTGCTCAGTTGCAGGAGCAAAAGGGTTTGTAATTTTTCAGCTACAACTTGGTTAATGCAACAAGAGGAGTCAAAAATATATTTGACAGAAAGATCTTGTGTTGTAAGCTCCTTTTTAGTTGCCTTTTTTAAAAAGCTTTTTCTCTGTTATAACTATGCCTAGAGGGATGTACAATGTATACTTTCAGAAAAAAAAAATTAAAATCTGTGTTTAGGATCCATACAAGAGAATGTCACAAGACAGGATTTTTTTGTAAAATGTGGAAATAAGAATACTGTGAACTATGCCTTAACAGAATTTTGATGAAAATCACTATAACTTATCAGGCACAAGAAAACGGGACCAACTTTTTCTGTTAGTCATTAATGTATACAGAAGTGTTCTAAATAGCAGATGCCAGTGGACATTTCTCTGTTCCTGCTTCAGTCCTATAGGACACATGTCTCTATTGTCCAGGCTGATTGCAGACCACAGAAAGACAGTAAAGCACCTAAGAAAATTATTTTCAGAATGCTCTGAACAGAGCAGTGCTATGAATAAATTCATCAAAATTAGCACAGAGAGAACTAGGTCTTTCTGTTCTTACATTCCTGTGACACTGTAAGATTGAAACAAGAGTAAGTATCATCCCTTGTGAAAGTTCTACAATGTCAGAGGACACAATGATAGCTATGGAAGTAACACATCTTGAACTGGTTATTGGACTTATATGGTATGCTACCTGAGAACTTTCATTCCCAAAGGCAGTTTGCTTGGACACCTAGCACTCTGCTACCTTCTTGCTTGAATAGCCCATGGCATAGTCTGTTACCGAGGCTGCTGGATAATTTGAATGAGTAATAAACCACAGTTATTGTATGCCTTTCTAGCTGGGAAAGAATCAAATGTGTCAGAGGGTGAGAAGAACTTTTGAATAAAAATGCAGGGTGGGTACAGAAACACTGCTCTAAGGCCACGTACAAATCGGTAAATGGAGCGGAGGAATGAACCTAGGTTAAGACCCCCTGAAGACCAAAAACAGTTTCTTCAAATAATACCTCACTGGTGCTTGCTGATCTTGTTTATGCATACACTTGTCTTGCTGGAGGAAAAATCTTGTAAAGGAAAAAAGATGGAGAAAGAACTCAGACAGACAGGTCTCCATGTGTTCAGCTCTTCTACAAAAGCTAAAATTCTCAAGAAAGATAAACATCTTGGAGCTCCCACTGAGAACAATTTGCACCTATGAATCTGAACATTTACTGAGGCTGCTGGATGCTGAACCCACCAGAAAATCCAGTTCAAGTAGAATCCTTCTTTCTTTGAAAAACAAACATCCAAAAGGCGGCTGTTTAAAGTAGTGTTAGTAAGAGAAATTGGGAGATCCAGTCTGCATCACCTGCAGGTTCCATTTAATTTGATTTTCCAAATATCTTGGTTTAAAAAAATGAAATTAAGTTTAAAATTTATTTTTGTGAATTGCTGGGTTTAGAATTTTTAATATTTTTATTAAGATCTTTTGATAAAAAATTACCTCGATAAATATGTCACTAATTTTATACTTATACAATATAAGAATTATCAATATATTGTATACATAAATGTTGCAACGACTGATAAGATCTGAGCATTTCTGTAACTATTTCTTTCTAGTTTAATAAAACCTTACTGGTTTTGTTACTGGTATTGTTACTGGTATTTTTTTAGCCAAAGGACACATTTTGTTATGTACAAGATATCAATATACAGAAAAACTTGTTTATAATCCACGAGAGTTATTTAAATATTATAAATAAGGGTGTACAATTCTAAATGTGGAGGTCAAAATTTGGTTTATAAAGCCAGGCATTGAACTGTTTGATTAACTAAAAAAAAAGGTATTCAACAATAAACATATATGTCCATTTAAAAACCTAGATTCATGTTAGGCAGTTCTTCAATATTTGCATAGCATTAGGCTGTAGTGTAAGTGTTCCTGAGGTTTTGGAATTATTTTGCTACAAACCCTTTTCTGGGGCCAGAAGATTTTGCAGTGTCAAAGAACTGCATAGGAAAGATGCTGCAACTGGGGCATCATATTCTCCCTTCCCTTCTCCCCACTCACAAGAAAAAATGCCTGGCCATACTGGGTACATCTGGAAATTGCCTCCCACAGTCAGGTTTCACAGCAATCTTGTAAGAATATAGCCAGGGCTAGTGTTTAAATTAATTAATTAATTTGTTTAAGTAATTAATAATTATTTTCTGCTTTTCCCATGCAAGGAAACAGACTTGATACCCTTGTAGAATCTGCTTTCACTTTCTCTACTTCATCCTGCAGTGCCTTGTAGTAAAAGCAGTATTTCAACTCAGAATCAGGGCCAAACATTATATTCTGCAGTTTAAACAAGGAAGAAAATACTATTTGATCATGACTCAGAAGTTTAAGGGGAGAAATATTTTATTGTTATAACCTAATTATATTTTTATGACATGTTTAAATACTGGATCTAGATCCATTTTAAGCTCTAAGGGGACTCAAAATGCTGAAAAACATGGGGAAGTTACATCACCTGTTCTTAAGTATTTTCAGTGAAAACAGTCCTACTTCATTTTTTATAACCACACATTCGAATTTTACTCTTACCCTCCTTTTGTCAGTGTATGTTAGGATTCATTTATTCTTCTACATATTAATGGAGACTGTATAGTCGAGAGTTTCAGGTGGTATAGTATAAACTTTCTATTTGCTTTTTGACAAAGTATCAACTATTAATACAAAATCCCTCTGTTTCCAAAAAAACTGCAGACTTCTATACATTTTAAACCATCTCTGACTCTGAGCGTATTTTTATGAATCGCTTCAGAGATTAAATCAGAATTTATCCGCCCCGTGACAAGCTCCTGCTTCCGTTACTGTGTGCACTGATCATAAACTACTTTCTTATGGTCAAAACTGTTAAGTGTACTTATTGTAGTTATATAAAATGCTACTGCTGTTGTCTGTGTCTAAAAATGTCACAATTCAGCTTATAATGGACAGCAGCCCTCATTAGAAAACCTGTATTTGTAATTTAGTCTAATTGGCTAATGTTTCCTGTTGCTGATACTGCTAGCTCATAATTTTTCTCCATCACCCAGCTCTTAAGTGTACTTTTGGCATTATTCATGATTTAGTATTTTCCACATTTTTCATTCTGGGATGCTTATTCAAATAAAATCGTAACTTAGAACCTGCTTATGCATCTTTTACAAATCAGAGTTAAAGATTTGTGACTTTCCCAAATAAAAATTTAGACACTTGAGAAAATATTTGACTAACTAGCATTTAACTGTGTTTCCTGTTTATAGAAATTGGTATTAATATGGAAATTTAAATTGCTAGGGATGAAAAAAAGTCCACATTCAATACATGTTAAGTGTTCATATGCAACCAGTACAGTACACAATATCAAGTGCAATATTTCATTTAGCAAGTTGTGATGGTATAGTGAGTATTCAAATCAATGAAGAATGATCATCTCATACACAGAAAGCACAATCTTCGGATCTAGTGCGAAACACAGAAACATATCCTTATTTAGTCTCTTCTCCAAGAATGTCATTTTAGAATTTGATCTATACTACCTTTATTGAGACAGCCATACAGAATATAAATATGGCAGTTCACCTAGAATTAATCTAATTTTACTCAAAACTCTTAAATTTCACTACAAATCTCTTGAGAAGAATAAAAATATTAAGGATTGTCATAGATTCCTGGATTGTTTATGTTTTTATTTTTTAGCTAAGAAATGAAGACCTGCCTTCTCATCTCTAAGGTTAGAGCTTCAGTACAAGATATAGGAATTCTAAGTTGCAAACAACAGAAAGCATAATCACTTCACTTGAGACATTGCCTAAATCTCTTAAAGCCTATGAAGCTAGGTAGATTAAGCCTTTTGGAGATTTGAGCTGAGATAATGGGTTCAATTTCTTGAAAGTCTTGGCATTTTCTTTCTGCTGGGTTGGAATGTTTTTGTGGGTTTTTTGTAAGTTGGTTAGGTACATATTCCTGTACCTAATAGATTCACTAGGTAAGGGCATCTGCAAAGGATTAAGCAAAGGGGTAAGTTTCTATTTTTAAAACCCAAACATTTATTAAGACTTCTCAGAACTGGCGTGGACTGTTGGGCACTTTGAAAGATTGATGTGATTTTATTCCTTAGAACTAGATATATACATCAGTTATTCTAGGATGTAACGGAAAACTATTTGTGGGAGATTTTTGTGTTAGTGTGATTTTCTAAGGAGTAAGTTTTCAATAATTCAAACAGAAATCCTGTATTTTCTGTCTTTATGTTTACACCTCCATAGTTTCCATCACACACAACTCTCCCCTCTCTGCTCCACTTCATCTTGCTAAAACCATCCCTATCTCCCACATGCACTTTCTCCTCATCCTCTTCACAAGACTTCAGTAGTATCTACCCTGGCACATTCTGTTTCTCTCCTGGTTGGTATCCACACTCATGATGATGTCTACCCAGTCTTCCAAATCTCTGAAATTAATTCTTAGTCTCAGCTTCCTCCCCCTCTTGCTTGCTTCCTTCCTGATTTTTAGGAGTTACCGAATCCCTTCCTCTGACATGGAATACTTTACCGCAGACTCAGAGGAATTTAGCAAGTTAGTTCATTTAGCTTTTTAACCATGTTGCTCTCCTTTAGACAGAAGAAAAATAAAATCCCCTGTGATTATATAAAGTAAGAAGCACTGCACTAGAGAATTGTGCTAATACGACATGAGTATGCTATATATATACTTTTTTGATAATGTAAAAAATACTTGTAAATGCTCCCTCAGTAAATATGTGAGAAAATCACACAGATTATTTTGGTTGATTTCCATTATATTGTAAGGAGATGCTAGTTCAATTTCATGTGCATTTACAAAATGAGAATTTAGCAAGCTAACTTTCCTATTTCAATACAAGGTACAGATTTCTAATGCTTTCAAAATACACTGCATATAAGAATTCCCAATTTTACTCACAGAAATACAAGCATCTGAGCCACTATACATACTACACATCACTAAATGGAGATATTGCCATAGTACAATTGAACAGGCTCATCACAAAGTCTTATTTTACTTTTCACTACAGTTTTGTGAAGCTAATCTGTTATTGCAAAGTTGATCAAGATACTTTTCCCTGTATTTCATATATTTATACATGTAATGCTACTTCCTTGAATGATACATGCATGATGAAGGAACTGTTACCTTTTAGTTATAAAGAAAAGTTTATCAGAGATATTTCCTTTAAAAAAAGTATCTTTACAGCCATAATTAAACATTAGGAATATAGAGTTTTCATACAATACAGGAGTCAACTGAAAAGTCTGTAATTCACTAGCCTCCACATAATAGGGAAAATATCACAGTATGATACATCAGTGAAGATCTAGCTGCTTATAGTAGTGATATAATATTGAATAACCTACAATTTCTATTTTATTTCTTGAAAAAAAATAAGCTCTAAATAATATTTTAGACCAAATTCTTGACTTTTTGTTCTTTTGCTTCCAGTTCTCACATCTATTTATCTGAATTTCTTGCAAAATTTTGTAATACATAAGTGAGTAAGAAGACAACACTGATTCAAAAAATACAGTAATAAAGTAGGTTGGAAATAAAAAGAATGATACTACAACATGACAAACATTAACATGAAAATGTAATAAATAAATATTACAATAGATATTGGCTCTGAAAAGGGGTTTTCCAATGATGATTAATTTTGGTCCAGACTTTAGACAAGATGTTTTACAAACATGAAGGTCTCCCAAAAAAGAGTAAAGAAAATCCATGTTTCTATCATGCTGAGGAAGATAATCTTTTGGAAAGGAATAAGGATTTGAAACTTGCTGTTTCAATATATAAAAAAGATAAAGGGGAAAAACCACTACCAACAAAAAAGACAATGGGAAGACAGTGATTGTAAATTTCTCATGAGAACTCCTTTTTTATTTCAAGAAGTATATAAGTAATATTATGTAAATATATAATTAATAAAGAGCACATAAATCAATGAGTTATCAAAATTAGTTTTTTTAAAGCACAGAAATCATTACACATGAGACCCAAAAGTAAATTAATTTTCCAACTTCCATTCATTCCTACATTTTTGCACCTTGACAATTTTACTACAGTGCAAGGCAGAAATGCAGCATCTGACTGAAATTTCTTAGAGCTAGGTTGCCCAGAGGAGCTGTGGCTTTCCCCTCCCCCTTTAAATTAAATATCATAGATATCAACTGCAATTGTAATTATGTAAGACAATTTTATGGGTTTGTTTTGGTTTTTTTCTTTATACACAACACTTGGCTAGCCCATTTAAAAAAAAAAAAAAAAGCAAAAACAAACCTGGAGTTGTTTTACTCTTTTTCTCTCGTTTAACAGCTTCAGTTCTGATAAATTAACATATTTTAAAGGAAATAGACTTCAAACTACTTCTAGTTTCTGTGTAAAAATAAAAAATAAAAAAGATTGCAAAAAAGTGCATTTAAGCAAACAAAGATTAATGCAGACTGTCAATACAATGTAGTCCAAATCACTTCAGTTCAAAAAAGAAAGTGGACTCTTGATAAAATGCAATTTGAGATGAATGTGTATTTAAAAGATAGTCATTCTTCCATGTACTTTTTTTCAAGTAAGTTTTACTTTAGAAAGGGTTGTCAAGGGTAAGATTGGGTTTTGCCAGTTAGTTTAACATCAGAACGTAAAAAACAAATCTCAAAGAAAATTTATTCATCTCTGCTTTTGAAATGTTCAGAAATTAATGTTAAATGAATGTAAAACGTCAATACCTCCATAAATAGAAAAAAATATATTTGTCAGTGTCTAGTGACAACAGTCAGATTCAAAAAAAAACCCCGTAATTTTCAATTGCATTGGTAGGCAATTTTTTGTTCTAAACATGAATTGCAGAAAACCATGAAAATTCACAACTCTTCAAATCTTCTATTTGATCCTCAGACAAATCTCAGCAGAGAATAAGTCCCACTATACACGTTGCCAAACTCCCAGCACACAGGACTGTTCTAAACCTCCATCAAATAAATGGAAATACACTTATGAACTCTGTAGACCCTCACAAGAGCACTATGAATCATCTTCATGAACATTTTCAAAGATAACTGATCTATCCTTGATAGAATGAAAGAGATGGAAAAAAAGGATGGGAGATCTTATCTTTAAGAATATCTTTCTGATTTTTGGACAGTGCTTATTTCTTCCTTGTAGAATGTAAATCTCTTTGAACACTCTCAATCTGATCACCTACAGGTTAAGGCATCAAGTCAATTTGTTAGTTGATTGCTACTCTCTAAATCACTAGTAACTGTAATTACTAGTCATAGAATCATAGAATCAGAATGGTATGAGTTGGAAGGGACCCCAAGGATCATAGGGCTCCAAACCCCCTGCCACAGGCAGGGCCACCAACCTCAGGCCTGGATCTACACTAGGTTGCCCAGGGCCCCAGCCAACCTGGCCTTGAACACTTCCAGGGACGGGGCAACCACTGCCTCTCTGGGCAGCCTGTTCCAGCACTCTTTCTGTAAAAAACTTCCCCCTAAGATCTAATCTAAACCTTCCTTTAGTTTTAGTTTTAATCCATTCCCCCTTGTCCTGTCATTGTCTATCCTTTTAAAAAGTTGAATCCCCTCCTGCTTATAAGCTCCCTTCAGCTACTGGAAGGCTGCAATGAGGTCCCCCCGCAGCCTTCTCTTCTCCAGGCTGAACAAGCCCAGCTCCCTCAGCCTCTCTTCATAGGGCAGGTGCTCCAGCCCTCTAATCATCCTCTGAACCCTCTCCAACAGTTCCACATCCTTCTTGTATTGGGGGCCCCGGATCTGGACACAGTACTCCAGATGGGGCCTCATGAGGACAGAGTAGAGAGGGACAATCACCTCCCTGTCCCTGCTGGCCACCCCTCTTCTAATGGAGCCCAGGATACCATTGGCCTTGCGAGCTGCAAGAGCACACTGCTGGCTCATGTGAAGTTTCTCATCCACCAGAATCCCCAAGTCCTTCTCAGCAGGGCTACTCTCAAGGAGCTCTTCTCCCAGTCTGTATCTATGTCTGGGATTCTTCCGGCCCAAGTGCAACACCTGACACTTGGCAGTGTTGATCCTCATTAGGTTCACCCGGGCCCATCTCTCCAGCCTGTCAAGATCCCTCTGGATGGCTTCCTTTGCTTCTGTTGTGTCAACCACACCACTCAGCTTGGTGTCATCTGCAAACTTGCTGAGGGTGCACTCAATTCCATCATCGATGTCATTGATAAAGATGTTAAAGAGAACCGGTCCCAAGACAGACCCCTGGGGGACGCCGCTTGTCACCGGCCTCCACCTGGACATAGACCCATTGACCACCACCCTTTGGCTACGGTCTGTCAACAAATTTCTTATCCACTGGATGGTCCACCCATCAAATCCACATCTCTCCAATTTAGAGATAAGGATGTGATGGGGAACTGTGTCAAAGGCCTTGCACAAGTCCAGGTAGATGACATTGGTTGCCTTCCCTTTATCTACTGATGATCACAATCATCTACTAGTGATCACAATTAACTAATTTCTGAGTTCACTGTTAGTGAATAGTGAATCATAGGTTGGTTATGTTCTGAAAATATTTTGTAAGAATTGTTGTCTGTCCAAATACAACAGGAGTGTGCCAATGCAGTTTACTCTGTCCAAAGATTTTGGTGAAGTTATGTGTGACTGTGACAGAGGTATAAAAGAGGTTAATACTCTGCAATGAGTAAGTCTCCAGGTTTTCTAAGGTGTGGATTCTGGACACTGAGATGACAGTTTTCAGAAAAGATAAAATAGCAAGGGGAGATAGAAATAGACTTCCAGCATGAGGTGTATGTTGCTATGGCTTCCGGCACTCACAGCATGCAAAATGTACAAAGTTACCATCTGTTCTATTGATCTATTGAGGAATAGGGTATGATAAGCTTTAATTTCTCTTCAACTACCCCTCTCCTCACATTTCTAGGATACAGCTTCCCATTATAAATATAAATAATTTTGCTGTGGATGATGTTCTACTATGTGTAGCCAAGCAATATATGCATACTCCAATGGAAGTATACTTCTGGCTCATCAGAGATGGGGAGCTGAGGAATACTTAAGCTTGCTTTTATTTTATTTTTTTCCCCTCCTTAACTTCTCCAGGAATGTTTCACTTCAGGTGGCTGATTTATCACACTGTTGAGAACAAGCTTATGAATCCCTGTTTTCTTTAAACAATAAAAGCTGTCATGATTTCACTGTGGAAATTTAGTAGGAGCCCTGAAATAGAATCAGAGACAATTTGTGAAAGAGTGAAAGTGTGATACAAAGCCTTCTTGTTCCTGATTACCAGTCCTAGCTCCAGGACAACTTATTTTTAAAACTACTGAGGACTGGATCATGTAAAAAACTAGATTCCAGCACTCTACGTAAGTGACAGGTTCTGAAAACCAAGTAAGTTGAGGACCAGTTCAAATTTCTCCTGTACTTGATAGGGCTATAAGCTGAGGATAAGATGCTGCCCTTTAACCTTATGAGTTAAGAAGCCATGTTATATAATGTTGCATCTGTCATATGGATGAACATTTCTAGAGAAAGGTGAATCTAGAATAATTTATTACATTACCCTAAACTCCAGAAAACCCAATGACTTTACAAAGAAGCTTCACCATGAAACAACATTTCAGGACTGAGAAATAATTACAAGGACTAGGTAAATTGAGGGAGACAAAAAAAAAAAAGCAATGAGAGATGTTAAAAATGTGTCCTTTATACCCTAAAATAACCCCAAACAAACAAACAAACAAAAAAAAGGGAAAAAATTTCTTCATCAGACATCCCAGTAAAGAAACAGCATTTCTTGTGCCAATCTCATGAGCCTCATTGGAAGCCTACATGCAGGTATAACATTCATGGTAAGCTGAAAACATGCATTCACATGAAGAGTAGTTACCTGTTTAATCCTAACCCATAAACTCTCAGATGTCTCCTCATTCATCCATGAGTAGACCTCTGTGCATTCCAACTGCTCCCTCAGATAAAGTGCTACTCTCCTCCTCTGTCTTCACATCCTGTCATTCCTAAAGAGCCTCTGTCCCTACATTGCAACTCCCCAGTCATTATTCTCAATAAATTTCAAAACTGAACCTGAAACAGATGTCACAGAATGCCTAGAGAAGTTTCCAGGCGTGACAGGTTTGTCCTGAATGCAAATAATTGATAGAATACCACTCAGACCAGAGAAGAGTCCCATGCACACTACTGGAATGAGCAGCAGCAGTGCAAGAAGACATCTATATAGGAAGATGTTATAAAATCAACAAGTATTCAGTGATCTATGCTGAGACAAAATCAAAGACAAGGACAAAAAATTAAGTGTGGTCATATCTCATATAGATTTAGCTAAGCCTAAAGATAAGCCTAATTCAGGAAATCCCAGAGATACTCCTTTTCCATTTCCCTGTCAATGATAACCATTAGAACAGGCTGTCCAGGGAAGTAGTTGAGTCATCACCCCGGAGACTGTGTTTGAAAGACATCTATATGTGCTTAAGGATATGATTCAGTGGTTGGACTTTGCAGTATTAGGTTAATGGATGGACTTGATGATCTTAAAGATCTTTTCCAACAAAAAGGATTCTATGATTATTTGCACAGAGCAGGGTCAGTCCTTATGAAGACTAATTTACCTAGAACATGGGAAAATGCGTCCGTGAAGAGAGCTACAGACCCCTATATCACTGATGGTGGCATTCATCCTGGCAAGACTGCAGGTAAAGCCACCTGGAGTATGGACAGATTTGCAAACATCCTAGTGCTGAACTATCATCTAGGTATGTTAACTGGTTTAGGCCTGTTTATACCTGGTATAGCTGACTAGTCAGTACTTTTGCATGTTTGTTTACAAAAGAGGACAGTCTGCAGTGGGACCTAGCACAAAAGAAAGCATTTAAAGAATTAAAGGTCAATACACTATTGCACAGTCTGGGAAATGTCGTGATCAAATAGGAGGTGAAATCCACTACAAAAGTGCAGGAGAGGAAAATGGTATACTCATGAAGAGAAGGGATATAAGAGATGACTTATATATGTCAACATTTTCAAGATTCCATTAACAGCAAAAGACTGGTTGACAGATTTTCTTGCAGAAGTATCTCTCCTCCCCCAGTGTACTAGTATCAAATTGAAATATTTGTATGACAGGATGGTCTTAACATTTTCCATGTACATAGATGACCTATCAAGATACCTACTGCTCAGGAGAGATGACCATTAGCTAAGAAAATGGTACTATGTGCAGAACTCGTCATTATTTCAGTAATTGCAATGGGTAAGAATTAAATTAAAATTTCTTCAGCTCAGCAAACTTCCTAAACACATCTGCAGCCTGCCAGGTTCTGCCAGAAGAAACATTCTTTCAGGAGAACCTAATTACAGGTGTAAATAGAAACACTGGGAAGACACTAACCTGATGATTAAGGGTTATCTCTTGCTCAGCATTACAATTATATAGGTTGCAGTTCTCCAAAGCTGGGTAACAGCACATCACTACACACAAACACCTTGTTTGCTAGACTGGTAGTTACATTTTCATTAGACTCCAAGATTGTGTCACGATGACTGTTCCTACTGATGTTTGCATCTGCTGGTCCTAAACCACTCAACATGAAATTATGAACTAGGAATTATGAACTAGGATATCTGGTGAAACCTTACCAGAGATCAGATCTCTTCGAGATTTTCTTAAAACTAAAAGTTGGCTTCTCAAAAGAAGAAAATGAGTAGTGTAAGCATATGTGGAAGGAAAGTGTCTGCTTCTTGATGTGTATCTGGTCAATCACTTTTTCTGCGCTAAGAGGGATAATGGGAAAAGAAGGAGGCCTTAAACAAGAACAAACAGACATAAACCTGATGAACAAATTGTAAGAGAGGCAGTGATGAGAACAAACCCGGTCAGCCACACTAATTGGTAAGAGTGTGAGAATTTTCATTTTTCAATATGATTATCTGATTAAGCACCTTGAAAAATTGGGATTATAAAAAAGAGAGGGAGGCTACATAGAGATATGTCAAGCTTGATCAATTAGCTCTAGAAAAAAACAATCAGAAATAAACCTGGTAAATCACACTGATTGATAAGCAATCAAAAAAGCACAGGCTAACCAGGAATTTGCTACTGAAAAATTTGTAAATCTGAGGCACAGAATGTTGTAAGTGGGCTGATGGGACTAAGAAAATAGTTTAAAAGGAGGGAGAACAGGTAAGAAGAAAGCAGAGAGAAACACCAAGAGGTCCAAGAGGGTTGAATGTAAAACATGACTGGTCTGTGCTTTGGCTGGTTGATCCCTGATCCTGATCACCACCTTCTGTTTTACCTTGCTCTATAATTTTTGAGAATTTGTGGCAGTCTAGTGAAGTTCCCACTAACTAGAAAGGGGAAATATAACCCCCACTTTAGGAAAAAAAGCAAGAATGGGGGAACTACAGGTCAGTCTGTCTCACCTCTGTGCCTGGCAAGATCATAGAAACTATGCTCAGGCACGTGGAAAATAACATGACTGGTGATAACTAACATAGCTTCACTGGGAGCAAATCATGCTGAGAAGTTTGGTGGCCTTCCTCATTGGGCTTATAGTACTGGTAAATACAGGAAGAGTGATAGACGTCACCTACTTGGACTTGTGCAAAGCATTTGACACTATCCCATATGATATCTTTGTCTCTAATCTTGAGAGGCATGGATATGATGAATAGACCATTTGGTGGATAAGGAACTGTCTGAATGGTCTCACTCAAAGAGCAGTGGTTAACAGCTGAATGTCCAAGTGGAGATCAGTGACAGTTGGTGTTCCTCAGGGGTCACTATAGGCACAGTCACTGTTCAACATCATTTTTTGGTCCCATGGACAGTGAGATCTAGTGCACCCTGAGCCTGTTTGCCAATGACACCAAGCTGTGTGATGTAGTTGGCACATTGGAGGGAAGGGATGCCATCCAGAGGGATCTTCACAGACTTGAAACATGGGTCTCTGTGACCAAGAAGACAAATACAAGGACTTGAACATGAGTAGGGCTGTTCCAAGCACAACTCCAGGCTGGGTGGAGCCTGGATTGAGAAGAACTGTAAAGAAAAAGACTTGCAAGTGTTGATTCATAAAAAGCTCAACATGAGTCAGCAATGTGCTCTTGCAGCACAGAAAGTCTACCATATCCTGGTCTGCATCAAGAAAAGTGTGTCCAGCAGGTCAAGGGATGTGATTCTGCTCCTGTACTCTGCATCCCTGAGACTCCACTTGGAGTACTGAGTCCAGCTCTGGGGTCAACAACATAAGAAGGACATGGAGCTGTTGGAGCAAGGCCACTGGAGGGCAACGAAGGTGTTCAGAGGGCTAGACCATCTTTCCTGTGAAGCCAGGGTTAGAAAGTTGGGCCTGTTCAGCCTGGAGAAGGGAAGGCTATGGGAACACCTCATAGTAGCCTTTCAGTACATAAAGGTGGTCTACAGAAAAGATGGGAGAGGGACTTCACTGCAGGTAGTGTTTTCCTCCATCATTCCTACTACATAGAATGGGGAGGGATGGAATGAGAAGAGACAGGAAATTAATACCTGGCTCAGAGCACAGTGTGAGAAATAGAACTTTGGATTCTTTGACAATGCGCTGGCTCGAGCCTTGCTGTCTAGGGACGGGGAGCACTTATCCCCAAGGGTCAGAAGGATACTCTCAAAGAAGCTTGCAGGGCTCAATAATAGAGCTCTAAACTAGATGAGAAGGGGGAGGGGGACAGGGACAGGCTTGATGGAAAGAGCCTACGAATGGTGCTCCATTTACTGAGGAATGGTGTGCTGGCAACAACCTCTGGTCAGCCACCCTAGTAAACGAGGGGAATAGTGCTTTAATTCAGAGTAGAGATGTATTTATTGCTGATGGACTAGGTATCTTAACCAGCTGTCACTTGGGAAGCAAGGCTTCCCTTAGGAGTGTAACAAGATCAATAGACCAGCTAAAGTGCATCTACACCAATGTACGCAGCATGGGCAAGAAACAGGAGGAACTAGAAGTCCTTGTAAGTCAGGAAGACTATGATGTGATTGCTATCACAGAAATGTGGTGCGATATTTCACATAACTGGAGTGCTGCAATGGCTGGTTATAAACTATACAGGTCTGACAGGCTGGGTAGGAGAGAAGGTGGGGTAGCCCTGTATGTCAGAGAATGATTTCACAGCCTGGAGCTGGAGTATGGTGAAGACAGGGTTGAGTGTCTCTGGGTTAAAATCAGAGGAACACGAAATCCGAAAGATACAGTGATGGGAGTCTGCTATAGACCACCTGGCCAGGAGAAGGAAGTTGATGAGTTTCATAAACAACCAGGAGAAGTCTCTTGATCACTAGCCCTTGTCCTTATTGGGGACTTCAACTTACCAGATGTCTCCTGGAGGTACAGTACAGCAGGGAGGAAGCAGTCTAGCAGGTTTCTGGAGGGTTTAGAAGACAACTTCCTGACCCAACTTGTGAATGAAACAAGGGAAGGTGCCCTGCTGGACTTGTTGCTTGTAAACAGAGAAGGCTTAGTGGGTGATGTGAAGGTTGGAGGGCATCTGGGGCATAGTGATCATGAGCTGATAGAATTCTTAGTACTGGGAGAAGTAAGGAAGGGAGACAGCAAAACAACCAGCTTAGACTTCCATAGGGCTGACTTTGGACTGTTCAGAAAGCTGCTCGATAAGATTCCATGGGAGGCAGCCCTTGAGGGCAAAGGAGCCCAAGAGGGTTGGTTGCTCCTCAAGAAGGTAATCTTGGCGGCACAAGAACAGGCTGTCCCAGTCGGACAGAAGAGGGGTCGGCAAGCTAGGAAGCCAGCCTGGCTGAGTAGAGAGATCAGGGAAAATATTAGGAAAAAGAGGGAAAAATACGAGCTTTGGAAGAAGGGGCAGGTGTCTTGAGATGATTATAGGAATGTAGTGAGGTCATGTAGGGAGAAAGTCAGAAGGGCTAAAGCTGATCTGGAACTCAGGCTGGCCAGTTCTGCAAAAGATAATAAAAAGTCCTTCTATAGGTATATTAACAGTAAAAGGAGGGTCAAGGAGAATCTCCAGCCCTTACTGGATGCAGGGGGAACATTAGTGACAAGGCATGTGGACAAGGCTGAGGTACGTAATTCCTTCTTTACCTCAGTCTTTAACAGTAAAGAAGGGTATTCCCCGAGTACTCATCCTCCGGAACTGGCTGACAGGGAGGGGAAGAATAACAAAGTTCCCATGGTTCAGGAGGAAATGATTAGCGACCTACTTGGCCAGTTAGATACCCACAAGTCAATGGGGCCAGATGGGATTCACCCAAGGGTACTGAGGGAGCTGTCAGATGTGCTTGCCAAACCCCTTTCCATCATCTATCAGCAATCCTGGCAGACTGGGGAAGTTCCAGTCGACTGGAGGCTGGCAGATGTTACACCCATATACAAGAAGGGTTGGAAGGAGGATCCAGGGAGCTACAGGCCTGTCAGTCTGACCTCAGTCCTAGGGAAGATCATGGAGAGGGTCATCTTGGGAGCTATCATGCAGCACATGCATGATGGCCAGGGGATCAGGCCTAGTCAACATGGGTTTACAAAAGGTAGATCCTGTCAAACTAACCTGATCATCTTCTATGACACAGTGACCCACTTAATGGACAAGGGGAAGGCTGTGGATGTGATCTACCTGGACTTCAGTAAAGCCTTTGACATGGTTTCTCACAGCATTCTGACTGAGAAGCTGGCTGCCACTGGCCTGGACAGGTGGACCCTCAGCTGAGTTAAAAACTGAATGGATGGCCAGGCCCAAAGGGTGGTGGTGAATGGAACAAAATCCAGCTGGAGGCCGGTCACGAGTGGTGTCCCCCAGGGCTCAGTCCTGGGTCCAGTCTTGTTCAACATCTTTATCTATGACCTCAATGAAGGTATTGAATGTTCCCTCAGTAAGTTTGCAGATAACACTAAGCTGGGAGGAAGTGTTGATCTACGTGATGGTAGGGAGGCTCTTCAGAGGGATCTGAACAGACTGGACTGATGGGCTGAGACCAATGGTACAAGGTTTAACAATGCCAAGGGTAAGGTGCTGCACATGGGACATAACAACTCCATGCAGCGCTACAGGTTTGGTGGGGGCTGGCTGGAGAGCTGTCAAGCAGAGAAGGACCTGGGGGTGTTGGTTGACTGCAGGCTGAATATGAGTCAGCAGTATACCCAGGTGGCCAGGAATTCCAATGGTATCCTGGCTTATATCAAAAATAGTGTAGCCAGTAGGTCTGGTGAAGTGATTGATTACAAGCAGGAAGAAGTAGAGATCTTTGTGCGGTTGCAGGGCCACGATCTCATTGCTATCACAGAGACGTGGTGCGACAGCCTGGATGACTGGCACGCTGTCATGGATGGCTATGTGCTTTTCAGGAAAGGCAGGCTAGGGAGGTGAGGTGGAGGAGTTGCTCTTTATGTTAGAGAGCAGCTAGAATATATTGAGCTCCACCTGGGGAAAGATGACCCATCAGTCGAGTGCTTGTGGGTAAGAATCAAGGGTCACGCTAGTATGAGTGACACTGTTGTGGGTGTGTGCTATAGAGGAGCGGGCTGATAGTGCTTTCTATAAGCAGCTAGAAGTAGCCTCGAGATCCCAGACCCTGGTCCTTATGGGTGACTTCAATTACCCAGATATTTGCTGAGCAAGCAATACAGCCAGTCGTGTGCAGTCCAGACAATTTCTGCAGTACGTTGAGGACAATTTCCTGCTATAGATGGTGCAGGAACCTACAAGGGGAGGGCGGGTGCTGGACCTTGTTCTTACTAACAAGGACGGGCTCATCAGGGAGGTGAAGGTTGGGGGCAGCTTAGGACAAAGTGACCACGAAATGATCCAGTTCAAGATCCTCAGTGGAAGAAGCAAGCCAAAAAGCAGGATAGCTACCCTGAATTTTGGAAGAGCTAACTTTGATCTCCTCCGTAACCTATTAGGAGCCATCCCGTGGGCTACGCTGTTAGAAGGCAAGGGAGCCTGTGAGAGCTGATTAGCATTTAAACAGCACTTCTTCCAAGCACAGGATAGGTGCATCCCTTTGAGTAAGAAATTGGGAAAGAGAGGCAGAAGACCTGTGTGGATGAGCAGGGAGCTAATGAGTAAACACAGAGGGAAGCAGAAGGTTTATGAACTGTGGAAACAGGGTCTGTGCACCTGGGAGGAATATAGGGATGTTGTCAGGGCCTGTAGGGATGTGACTAGAAAGGCTAAAGCCCAGTTGGAAATGAAGCTAGCAAGGTACATAAAGGATAATAAAAAGAGTTTTTTCAGATATGTAAATAGTAAGAGGATGACCAGGGATAATGTAGGTCTCTTGCTGAATGAGGTGGGTGTCCTGGTAATGGGTGATGATGAGAAGGTGGAGATACTGAATGCCTTCTTTGCCTCAGTCTTCACTCCAAAAGCCCCTTGGGACCTGCAGATCTTCGATGAAAGTAGGAGTGTTTGTGGAATGAAGAGCTTCCCTCTAGTTGAGGTAGGGGTGGTCCAGGAGCGGCTCAAAGGGATTAATGCCCCCAAATCCATGGGCCCGGATGGGTTACATCCACGTGTGCTGAGGGAGCTGGTGGAAGTGATTGCGGAGCCGCTTGCTATCATCTTCGACAGCTCTTGGAGAACAGGAGAAGTACCTGAGGATTGGAGGATAGCCACTATCATTCCGGTCTTCAAAAAGGGCAAGAAGGAGGATCCTAGAAATTATAGGCCAGTCAGCCTCACTTCTATCCCTGGAAAGGTGATGGAACAGCTTGTTCTGGATGCCATTACCAAGCAACTGGAAGAGAAGAAGGTCATGAGGAGTAGTCAGCATGGATTCACCAAGGGGAGATCGTGCTCGACCAATCTCATAGCCTTCTATGATCTCATCTACGGCTGGGTGGATGGAGGGAGAGCAGTGGATGTCATCTACCTTGACTTCAGCAAGGCTTTTGATACTGTCTCCCATAACATCTCGATAGAAAAGCTGAGAGAGCATGGGATAGATGAGTGGACAGTGAGGTGGGTTGAGAACTGGCTGTTGGACCGGGCTCAGAGGGTCATGATCAGTGGAGCAGAGTCTGACTGGAGACCTGTGACTAGCGGTGTTCCCCAGGGCTCAGTGTTGGGTCCAGTCCTGTTTAATATCTTCATCGACGACCTTGATGAGGGAATAGCATCCACCCTCAGCAAGTGCCCATGATACAAAGCTGGGAGGGGTGGCTGACATGCAGGAACACTGCGCTGCCATCCAGCGAGACCTGGACAGGCTGGAGAGCTGGGCAGGGAGAAACCTAATGAAATTCAACAAAAGCAAGTGTAGAGTCTTGCACCTGGGGAGGAATAACTGTCTGTATCAGTACAGGCTGGGGGATGACCTGCTGGAGAAGAGCTCTGTGGAGAAGGACCTGGGGGTCCTGGTTGATGACAGGTTGGCTATGAGCCAGCAGTGTGCAACTGGTGGCTAAGAGGGACAATGGGATCCTGGGATGCATCAGGAAGAGTGTGGCCAGCAGGTCAAAGGAGGTGATCCTCCCCCTCTACTCTGCCCTGGTCAGGCCCCACCTGGAGTATTGTGTCCAGTTCTGGGCTCCCTGGTAGAAAAAAGACAGTGATCTCCTGGAGAGAGTCCAGAGAAGGGCTATGAAGATGATTAAGGGCCTGGAACATCTCCCGTATGAGGAAAGGCTGAGTGAGCTGGGGCTGTTCAGCCTGGGGAAAAGAAGACTAAAGGGGGACCTAATTAATGTTTATAAATATCTTAGGTATGGGATGCAGGGGGAATTGGCCAACCCCTTTTCAGTGGTCTGTGGGGACAGGACAAGGGGCAATGGCTGTAAACTGGAGCACAGGAAGTTCCGCACCAACATGCGGAAGAACTTTTACACAGTGAAGGTGACAGAGCCCTGGGACAGGCTGCCCAGGGAGGTGGTGGAGTCTCCTTCTGTGGAGATATTCAAGACCCGTTTGGATGCCTATCTGTGCAATATGAGCTAGGGAGCCTGCTTTGGCAGGGGGGTTGGACCCGATGATCTCTCGAGGTCCCTTCCAACCCCTACGATTCTTTGATTC
Source organism: Porphyrio hochstetteri (assembly GCA_020800305.1). NCBI lineage: Eukaryota > Metazoa > Chordata > Aves > Gruiformes > Rallidae > Porphyrio > Porphyrio hochstetteri. Next base: position 35,123,992 of record CM036938.1, read on the forward strand.
TGTGATTCTGTGATTTTGCCCCTGTACTCGGCTTTGGTGAGACTGCACGTCAAGTACTGTGTCCAGTTCTGGGCTCCTCACCATAAGAAGGACATGGAGGTCATCGAGCGAGTCCAGAGAAAGGCAACCAGGCTGGTGAAGGGGCTGAAGGGCAAATCCTATGAGGAGTGGATGAGGTAGCTGGGGCTGTTTAGCCTGGAGAAGAGGAGGCTGAGGGGAGACCTTATCACTGCCTACAACTACCTGAAAGAAGGTTGTAGAGAGGTGGGTGATGGTCTCTTCAGCCAAGTAACAGGAAATAGGACAAGGGGAAATGGCACAAAGCTGTACCAGGGCAGGTTCAGATTAGATGTTAGGAAATAATTTTTTACTGAAAAAGTTGTCGGGGCCTGGAACAGGCTGCCCAGGGAGGGGGTTGAGTCACCTTCCCTAGATGTGTTTAAAAAAAGGGTAGATCAGGTAACTAGGGATATGGTTTAGCATAGGACAGGAATGTTTGGACTTGATTATCTTAAAGATCTTTTCCAACCTTGTGATTCTGTGACTCTCTATCAAGAAGAGCAATACTAGGACAAGGTGTTATGGCTTTAAACTAAAAGACGGTAGTTTTAGATTAGATATTAGCAATAAATTCTTTGTTGTGAGGGTAATGAGGCACTGGATCAGGTTCCCTGGTAAGTTGCCAATGCCCACTCTCTGGATGGGTTTAAAGGCCAGGTTGAATGGGGCTTTGGGCAACTTGATCTAGTCATGGGTCTTCCTGACCAAGGCAGGGGCTTGGAAGCTGATGATCTTTGACGTCCTTTCCAACCCAAACCCTTATATGATTCCGTGATTCAATTATTCTTAACTGTGTAATCTTCCTATACATCCTGTAGGAAGGCAGGTCCATGAGATATGTATGAGTGAGTGAAATTTAGTGCCAACTACTTGAGTCAGACCAGGGTTGTAGGCACTTCTGGTCTGGTCTCAGCTACTCGAAGTAAGTAGGAGCCTTTAACCTTTGGGTTAGAATGATTTGTGTTCCCTGAAAACAAGCTCTCAAGGGACTGGTGTGAGAGGCTCAGGACTAGCAGCTGCAGTAGTACTGCAGGTCATAGACCATGTGCCTGGTACTGGCTTCTGGGAAGGGTCCTTCTTCCCCCAAACCTATTGTGTATGGTGGGGGAAGGGGGTGGAATTGTATTCATGACAAACTTCAGGCTGGGCTTTTCAATGACTCTAGTTTCAGGCCAGGGTGTCAGGTAGGTGGAGAGTCAGGGCCAAGCACACCTACAAATGGTGAGTTCTTGTGGGACAAGCATCCAAGTACCATAGCTTTGTTAGCAGCAGCTAGAGCTGGACTAGCCAATAAGCAGGGTACTCATGGGGTTGTTAGGAAGGACCACACTTCAAGGGATCCACAAATCTGCATGTGCTTGTGAACCTGGAGCAGTCATGTGTGTGCTGAACTAGTGACCTAATGTTTCTGCCAACCAAAGAGGAGGAGGGAACTCACCTGTCCCAGCTTGTGTTTTTTGTGAGTCCTGTCTGTGGTGTTGTTGAAGGCAGAGCCCTGTCTACGGCAGCCCGTGAGACCAGCCGTGTCAGTGCCCTGCATGTACAAGTGTGTGCGTCCACATCTATGTGTGTGTCTCCGGGATACACGCTCAGCTTCATCAGTGGTTGAACCAGCAAACAGGACAGTGGTAATCATGCCCCTCAGCCCAGCCAGAGACCCTGGCTTTTCAGGCACACCTGTCTGGGTCCAGCATCCCAGGACAAGAGGTCCTGAGCTGCGGCTACTGGAGGTAATGACCACCCCTAACATCTCTTGATAGATAATAGTGGTGTTTTCCAGTCCAGTTAAAGTTCAAGCCTCTTCATATGCAAGGGTAAATACAGGACAAGTAAAGAGATGTCTACAGTTTTCACCCTGGAATTCTAGAGAAAGTGTGAAAGTCCATAAACAAGTTTCCTCAGTGCTTAATAATATACTCCACAGGGATTAGAAAAGCACATAAAAACGTACCAAAACAACTAAAATTAAATGCATATCATATTTTTCTGGTTTTGGTATCTCTGCACAAACCCAATCTTTTTTAGTCATCCTTGAATAATCAGTAACAGGAAAAGCATTAAAAATGAAGCTATATAGTAGCATTTCCTTTCATATACCATTTCAAGGTTTGTCAAGTCAAACATTTTAACCCTGTATTTGTGCTTAATAATATCCAATGGAAACAAATTTCTATAAATCACTTTTTGAACATATTCCTCCTTTTGTCAAATACAAGATCTTGCAGTATTTTCATGAGCAACAAACAAAAAAACCTAACGAAACTTCCTTTCGCTTGTAAATCCTGCTAATACCTTTAGTTGCTATTATCTAATTATATCTTTTCCTTCATGCATTTTCACAGTAGTTTTCATCCATATTTTAAAATTTTATCCAACATTGGATTCGTTCAGCCATTCTCGTTACCTTTTTCTGTTCTTATTCTTTTTTTACTGCACTGTGAGTAGGGGCTGACCAGAAATACCTGTACTTCTGAATATGTGGGTACACAATGACTTTACACAATGCCAGAATTTTGTTCTCTAATCTTATTCTAGTAACTAGTAACTTCTAACATTCTTTTAGCCTTTCTGACTGTATCTGAACAGCAAGGTGACATTTTAAAAGAATGTTTAATTCTAATATCTCTTTCTAAAGTAGTATTAGATAGCTTAGATACTTCCTTAATCCTGTTGGGTTTTTTTTAAATATACCTGACAGATTGTTTGACACCATAAACATAAGTGAAGTCTTGAGCACCACTCTTATGCAGAGGGTGTTCAATTCCTTAAGAATCCCTTTTTGTGTCAAGGGAAAGGCCTTTGCTGAGACTGAAATTATTCTCTGCTTTCATCAGGGTTCATTTTGTTGCCTTCTCTCTCTGCAGCATAAACAGCAGCCACAGAACTCCATAAACCTTTGTAAATATTAAATCAATAGTAGACAAAATACCTGGTTCTGAGCTGCAAAGTCATTTTCCTCTGCTTCTTCTGGGTTGAACCACCCCCACACACACACACACACACACACACACTTTTATTCATGGAACAAAAGAAAGCATAAAATTTGTCTCAAAATAGCCAGCATTTGCTTGAAGAGAAAATAATAGAAGGGAATATTTTGACATATTGCTGAAGTTAATGGGTTCTATTGAGTAACAGCAGCAATGGGCAACTGCCTCTTCTCACTCCAAATTCTTGTTGCTAATGCTTGTTCTTTTGTACCTCTTGGATAACTACTTCAATCCATTGATAAAGCTCCAACATCCTCAAGAATATTTTTAGTTTATCTTTACCCACTAATATGAACTACATATCTTCTAACTACCAGATGTAGGACACGTTGATGAAAACTTATCCTTTATGACACAGTGCTACTTTATTTTTTGAAAAAAATGCTTTAAGACTTTGTTTAAAGAGTCAGAGTCCCATATTGCAGAATATAAATCAAAGGGAATCTTACCTCTGAACTCTAAGAAGCAGACCTTAGAGGCACCAGCAGGCAATGTCCAGTTACTTCCTGGGATTTAGGCCTCCAGTATTCGTAATAGTTTCTCCAGAAGATAAATGTTGTAAAAACCAAATGACCTCCACTTCCTCCCTCTATATCTAAGCTTCTGGCAGCTGAGCAGATGTCACATGGTACAGAATATCCCTTTGGTCAGCTGGGGTCAGCTACCCTGGTTCGTCCCCCTCCTGAAATATTGCCTGCCCCCAGCCTACTGCCATGGGGAGGAATATGCTGGAGAGACAGCCTTGATGTGTGGCAGAGCTGCTCAGTAGCAGCCAAAACACAGCGTGTTATCAACACCCGGGTCCCTACTCATACCCAGCACAGCACTGTGAGGGCTGCTGTGGGGAAAATTAACTCCATTTCAGCCAGACTCAATACACTCTGCCACATGGTTCATTGCTAGCCTATGGACAGCTTGTTATCTACTAGGACCTTGGGTTCTATCCTGCATGGTGCCCTTTCCTAGAAGAGAAAACGAAGCCAACAACAGTTTCACAACCCTGCATACAGTGAAAAGGGGAGAAATAGAACTCAGCCACTCTTGATGCAAAAAGTCTGCTCAGAGACTCTCTATATAAACTGGAAATTAAAGGTCAATATTTTTATGGTGTCTTAGATTAAGGTTCCTATGGTCTATCATTTCTGCCTTTATTTCTCTGTTACTAGATTCACACTTAAGCATTATTTGCCATATACCCACAAATGTCTGAGCAGGCTGTCTCAGGTCAGGAAGCCAGAAAAAAATCCCTATCATATTATTTCTTCACAGTACGGTAAATAGATTAAGCACTGCAGATAAAATTTCTATAATTAAATATAGCTAAATCCATGGGATGCACTCATTTTCCCTTGCAGAAGAGAACAAGAAGCTACTCATACTTACCATCCACAAGGAACGCAAATTGTTTTCTGGCAAGAAAGAGAGTGGGGAAAAAAAAAAAAGGCATATCAGAAAAATAACTTTCTTCATGAATCACTGATCTAAGTCTGACAGAGGTCAAACTGTTTGTAACCTGCCAGAAGAAATTTAACAGCTCCACTGTCTCCCTTGTGACTTAATGGAAGCTGATAGATACAGATGTGTCTTGGGTTTGATTCTCATATCATTTACACCAGGACATTCAGTAGTGACTCTGCTTTAACCTGGGATTATACAGTGTGACAATTTGAACACAGCCAAGATTCTGCTCTCTCTCAGGAAAGCAAAGATGAGGAAAAGGGATTTTTTGCTTTGTGTTACTTTCCGAGGGAAAATGAGACAGTCTGTCAAGGAACATGAATAGGCTTCGAGGGCTACAGAAACGGAAGAGATTGCTGCTTTTGAGCAGAAATCTCTCTTTTAAGGGTTCATATGTTATTGAGAGTGAGATGTGGCTGAATGAGTTTAGGGAGGAGAGTTAATATGTGGCAAAACTTACTAGGTCAGGCTATAGTGCTTAAAATGTTCTACCACATTCCCTTCAGCCAGCCAGAATCCTGAAGAAATAAAATGTCCAATATATTTCACATCGTCTCTTGGGAACATCATGGCAGGGGTAACTGTAGTAGAATGGGAGCAGCCTGAATTTGAAAGCTCTTCTTTTCTCTTCTACTCTTTGCACTGGCTGAAGATATGTGAAAGACATGCAGTACTCTGTTATTATCTTTTGTATCAGTTCCTTCTCATAAACCCCATCCCACAGGATCTTTCTTTCAGGATGTTAATAGCCACAAGAACATACCTTTAGCTGATGAGCTTCCACTTCTGGTCTAAATATTTTAACCACAGGTCATCTGATTCAGAAATAGAAACATCCTTCCTGTCTCTCTCTATGTGTCTGAAGTGTTTTAGCTGCTCCCTCACCCACGCTCAAACTGAAGTTAAGCAAAATCTGAACCTCAATATCTGTTAGGCGGCAATGGCAGACACCTTGGACTGCACAGTGTCTGCAGCACTTCAGCTGTGCAGTGATTTCCCACTGTTTTCAGTTATCACTTAACAAGCTAGTGTGAAAGCCTCAGTTCCCAACACAATACTTACTGATGCCAATAGACAAAAAATTATTTACTGACCCACTAGAGTATACAGTTGCATAAGCATGATACTTATAGGTGCTACCGTTGCAGCAGTGCCCTGTGTAAGGTCCATTTTCTCTTTCCTTTTTATGAACATGACAAGAAAAGACACAGCATCATGAACAAGATTTTAATGAGGCAGTTGTTCTGTCTTTTATAGCAAAGTGAAATGACAAATTTCGGTTTATTACATACTGTTGAAAATCCTTATTTTATTGATAAGCATCCTGTTAAACAAGATGCACTAATTTACAGACCATAAGCTGTAAATTGCCAATAAACTATTTAAATCCAGTGGCATAAACTGAAGAGGGAAGCTAGGGAAAGGGTTTTAAAGTCTGTCTGCAAAGTGTCACCTTTCCACCAGTGACCACATATCAGAGTCCATGTCTGCCTGTCAGAGCCCCCAAAGGACTATCACTGGGACATTTTCACAAAGTTGAGACCAACAGAAAGTTTATTAAAGTGACAGGTATAAAAAGCTCAGGATTGCTGTTGATAAATGCTCATACTGCAATGGTGTTAATATATGACTATGATTATAAGATGCTAGCAAAGTACTACCCTGGGTATTCTCATCAAAAGGGTGAAATCACAAGAAGATGTCCCTATCTTGACTGGAGGAGAAGGGAAGCAGACTGCTGACTGCCTCTTTGATGTCTTCAATTTCTTCTCTCCTCACAGCTGGGGTAACTTCCTCAATACCCTCTATAGTCCAGTCTTAGCTGTTCCCTCCCAGGGGTGATGCTTAACATGATTTGGGTGTAGAGTCAAATACTACAACCCTATATGTTTAGGATGTACTGCTTTTAGCTCATTAGTATATTTAGGTGTGTAAACTTAAATATTCATTTCATGGCTTATAAAGGAAAAAGGTCTCACTCCATCCACTGTGGCCTTCAAAATTCTGTGCAGAAACCACCTGTCTGTTTATTCTGCATCCTCTAGCCAGATCAGGGCCATTTTTGCCACCATAAGACTGCCTCCTTCTGCTACTTCTCACACCAACCTTGTGGAGCTCCATCCATGATGTTTGTGTAGAAGATAAGCGGGCACTGGTGCTCTTAACCACTTATGTGCAATTCCCACGGAGAGAAAACATTAATAGCACATATGCTGAATCCTTAACCATATGACCATATGCCTGTTACATAATGGTGTCTCCTGAAAGGAAGGTCAATACAGAAAGAGAAAAATAATACTGAATTACCAAAAAAATAGGAAGGAAAAAAAGAATACAGGTGAGTGATAAATGCTATTTTCTTTTGTTCTAGATGATGCCTACTTTTGAATATAAGAACATGCTATTACTATATCGACAGTTTTCATATCTCCATTACTGATTTAGCTCTTGCCATTCATTGACTTTTCTTTCGATTTTCTGACAAGCAGCTGTAACTGGACATTGTTGCATAGGGACTGCTCTTGCCTTTTCAAAATCTTTTCCATACTATATATTTCTACTTAATAACAGAAATTCTGCCAATTTATCTGATCTCTCTTTCTGTGTTAATAAAACTTTTCTTCTTTACTTTGCGTACTTTAAAGCATATTTGGACTTTTGGTGTCTAATACAGAATGCACCACTCAAACTGGAATATTTAGGTTTTCTTCTCTGCCTCTGAAATTCTTCTAAAATACTTCTACTGAGTGCTCTGTATTCGTGATTTCTTCACCCACCTTATCTTGCTTCATTTGTCCCGTTGCTTCTGATTATGCACATCAAACTGAACTTTTCATCTTGAGGCAAAAAGGCTATCTTTTTTACTGCATTTTACTATTTCATTTGACCTGACTTGAAGTTACTTTATCAGAGCCTTCTGATTTTTCTCCCACTCACATCTCAACACCTCTCTTCAAATTATTTCCTCACAGTAGGAAGGTCTTACTCAGTGCTGTTAGACACTTCACCTGCTCCTTCTAATTATTCTCTATAAACATTCTTCCATTCTTCTTCTTTTATCTCTTTTAAGTAAATACCTAAATAAAATAAACCTAAACCATGTTTGATGCCTACACAGCTATAGCACCTTTACTGCCACAATATCTGTGCATCTTCTGGCATCTATTGATCATTAAACAGAAGATTTAACTACAGAATGCTTGTGAGAAAATTAAGGGACAATACTTTTGTATCACCCTTTTTTGCCATGTCCCAGATCTTTGGCCCTTTGACATTTGGACCTTACATAATCCTACTCAATTGTTCTTTTTGCAGTTTGCCAGCACTAGAAAAAATTAATCTTAGTTAGATATCTGTGACAAAGAATTTTCAATTTTTTTTTAAGGGTACTTAATAGAAGAACTGTATATCATGTTATAAGAATCTCAGTTAAAATATTAATGGTTTTTACTGTACCCTAAATTATGTACAGAAAGCATAACCAAAGTATTTAATGTGGTTTTAAAATATAAAGAAAAAAATACACTGTGTTACAACTTTGTCCAATGCCTACTGTACATAGGATTGAAAGGTCAATATTTACTACATTTTAAATGCTCCATCTAACTCAAGGAGATGGGATATCCATTGCTTTCTGTCACAAAGAGGTGATCTTCAGCAGTCTGTAACTTATTCATTGTCATGTTTCAGCATGTGCTATCAAAAGCCTAAAGCTACTGCCAAGATTTTTCCTTTAGGCAAGTGCTTTTAAAAACCCCTTCCCACCTCTAAGTCCCTTACATCTCTTTGATTTTGGATCTTGCTATCTGAAATGAATTTCAACACCTAAACTTTATGATTTAAGAAGGTTTTTTTTCTTAGATTATTCAGTAATATGCTGGTGAAAATCATCAGGTTCTTGTGGAATAATTTGGTTTGTGGTTTCGTTTGCTTTGTACTGCAGATAGTAACTTCTGTTGCTTCAGCTTTAAAATGCTTTTTTGGTTTTGTTATTTTTTTGGGTGTATTGTTCCACAGTAGAAGCAGTGTGCTCTCAAAAGATAAAACTTGGCATGTAGAGTCAGTAACTGGTAGAGCAGAGAGGAAGCAGCAAATACTGGACTTTAATGATTCAAATCTAAAGATACTATGGCAACTTACTGCTATTCTACTAATGATTAGCTTTAATGGCCTTGAGGGAGATACTGATTTTCATGCTTTCCTTTCTACTGAAAAGTGTCAGACAGAGAAATCTGACAATACAAGATGGAAGGAAAGTTTAACAAGGCAGAAAATATAGAAACTGCACAGCAAGTATAAAAAATAATAATAAAAAAGACCACAGTGGATGAGGCATCAAAAAGTTGATTCCAAACACACTCCTAGAAAATCTGTCAGTGCTTCATAGCTGTCAGATTTCTGCTTGCCAGTTGCTCTGTTATTTTGAAAGCAGAAGAGAGGAATAGGGAAGAGATAAGGGGGCTTTCTACTGCACTAAGCCTGGGATGGTTTCCCCAGAAGAGTAGCTGTTGGCTAGCTGCACAGACGAGCTACAGAGCTATCATATCAACAGATTTTATGGATAAATATCCAGGCAAATAAGGATTTTATCATAATGCATATCAGATATCCATTTAGTACTTACTCAGCTTTTTTCACTCAGATCTAGTTGAAAAATGGAGTTTCAGTAATTTATGTTATACTGTGAACTCACAACCCACCTGTACAGAAGGCAAAACTTGGACTGTATGAACTGAGTAATTCACATTGTAAGCACATTATATATTCTGAACATTATATTAAACCATCATTAAAATTGATATCTGAAGGCAGGACTGATGGCACAGAGATGTTACCATGATATATGACTCTGAAGTGATGTAACAGTCTCTTCAGGTATCATTCTCATGTACTTCAGAAACAGATTATTCTTCTTTATTTTTCAAAATGTGTTTTAATTAAAAGGCTCCTCTTTTGTGGATTTTCACCCCAAGAATAAAAACATTCACAAAGAACAATTGTCTTCTGCAAATTTGTTCAAAGTTTGTGCAAAAGGTAGCCTAAAAAAATGATTTTCAATTTATTTTACAGTCACAGCTAAATTGCAATGTAGTTCACCTATTTTTCTTTAAAGAAAGTTTTATCAGATCTCTTGTATTAGTTAATATATGCAAAATTATCATGAATAATAAATAATAAGTTTATCGATATACTAATTTTTAAGGTATACATTTTTAGATCCTGTCAGTAACAATGGTGTTTTATTCACTGATATAGTAGTTGATTTCTTTACTGACACACGGAGTAACAAGAAAATGATGAAAGTGGCACAAGCTCTCTACTTTCCAATTAAGAATCCTGGTCATTTGTTTAAATTATGCCAAAAATAACTAGAGGTTAATAATAGGGTGAATTCTTAATTGCAATTCTTTCTTGCCTCTTGGCACAGACAGTATTCATTGTTATAGTTTAATTTGCTATATCAAATTAAATTCTTTGTCTTTAGTCCAGAACAGTCTTCATGCTTGTTTAATGACACTTGCCTCTTCTATCCACAGAGATATTTGGCTTACATTAAGAGAAGCTATTATATAATTCACCCAGTGCTCCTTTAGTAACTATTTAGGTGCCTGTCAACACGAACACTCTGTTTGCAAACAGCAAGTAGGTAAAGTAAACCATGAGTCACGTTCCCTTCTTGCTTACCATGATGCAAATCAAGAATGTATTTGATGAAATCAGTGAAATTACATTTCTGTAAAAAGAAACAGTCTAAAAGAGGAAAATTAGTCTGACATTTATCTAAGAGTATCAATGTAATATTTATATACAGTACTAATTATGTTTTAGAAGTAGAGCTCTTCCATGGTTCCAGTGGCCTGACTTTTCTTCTTAAACATATCTGCTCAAGACTAAAACCATGCCTTAGTCATTACAGAGCACACTGTGAGATATGACAGAACCATGTTCTTATCTGGAACCTCCAAAGGTATATTAATAGACTTACCAACTATTGGCTCATTCCAATCTATCAAGAATAGAAGAAAAGTATGGTACAGCCTCGCAGGAGAATTTTGCCATTACAGAAGTCCCAAAACATCCTGTCAATAGACACCTTGAAAAGTTTTCAAACAAAAATGCTTTGAAAACTTCACAAAAAAATCAAACCAGTATTTTTGTGGACCTAATTTCAGGGAACAAAATTGACTGCAGCTAATTTTATATGTGTTTTCACAGTTCCATTAGTGGATATTAAGCAATTGGAACATTTCCACGTTTTAACTAAGAAGCTGTTTATGCCAATGCTATTTTACAGGTTGGATCAGGGAAGAAAAGAGTTTAAAAAGCAGTGCATTATTCTGCCATGCCTTGAAGCAATTGGATTTGATTAATTGTCTCAGCATTACTGATGAAAACAAATGTCTATTAGGAGCCCAGTAACCTAAACAAGAGTGGCATATGAAGGATTTTGTCCGTCTATAGGCAGGTACCAGACCTAATGCCATTAGGGAAAAAAGGATTCGGTTCCATTTTTAAGCTTGATCTAGATTTGATGGCAAATCATTAACACTCAGAACTACGTATCTCTTGGCATATGATACAAATTGTGAAGATACTTGATTTGCTTGCTCAAGGTTTACTATGTGGTGATATATTTATACTCTAAAAAAGGAGATGGCCAGAAAGCACAAACATGTTTGCCTTGCCCTGGCTGACCACAAAAATAATCTGTTGCTGTAGGATGGAGAGAAATCCCTTAGGTCTCACCAGATGAACAAAAAAACAGCCCTGGAGAAAGACAGCATTCAGATATCTCACAGAAGCCTGTGGCATTCTCGCAGCGGGAAACTGAGCTACTTGTCAAGACTAAGGTATAAGGGAAAAAAAGCTTCCTTGGATCCAGATGGGACTGGGTAGGTGTCAACCACAATACCACCAAAACATGCCAAACTGCATAGCAGAACCAGAGGGAAGGACAAGCCCTGCAAGGACAGAGCAGACAGGAAACATGGGACTTCTTTTCAAGGCTCCTGTTCAGGTTGTTTCAAGGCAGCATTTAAGGTTTTTTATTTTTTTCTCTTTCAAAGTTGTTCTATTTTGATTTAGTATTAAATCATTCAAATAAAGCAGAGATTTAGAAACAGAAGTCTTTTCTCTGATGTATTTACTTCAAAAAGGTGGAAAAAAAAGAAGGAAGATCAGCTCCACCTTGAGGATCACAGGTTCTCATCACAGTATAGATCAGCATGGGTTTTATAAAGAAACAATCCATCAACTTAACAATTGGTCAAAGCATGGAAGAGATGTCTTTACATCTCTGCATCACTACAGTCTTCTTTTGTACCTAAGGACAGATCACAAAGCTTCTTTGTGCTTTGGGTCTACATTTCTAAAAGAATAACAAGTAGCAGTTTCCCACTTGCAGAAGTTTGCCTTTGTAATGGTTTTTGGGTATTACAGCAGTGGTGACAACATTTATACCATAAAAAAAGCAGAGGAAGAGAGATGCAGATGAAGCTGAAGAGAATGGGCAAGCCCTAGAAGGAAAAACAGGAAAATGTATGCTAACTAAAAAGCCATGCATTTTTAAAAAGTATCTTGCCTGTCAAATGATGATTAAGTATTGGCAAATAGCTTCAGGTTCAAAACTTATAAAAGTGCAACTTTTCATAGGAAACAGGTTGATTTTACAAATCACTGAGAGAAGCTATTTTAATCAGAAATGGTGTGAACAACACAAATATGACTATTCTCCTGAGTGCTATCACATCCCACTCGTTAGTACAGGCTCTGCCAAAATAAGATGTGTTTTAATGGACTGAAAAATAATAAGTCCACATTAAGTTTTGTGTAAGAAATTAAGTCCCTGACTGGCCCTTGGAAACTTCTTTGTTCCAAACACTTAGCTGACAATATTTCCCTCAGTGTTCATTGCCTTTCATGTATAGTTGACTCTTGCTATTTTTCACTATTTGTATTATTGCAAAGCCAAAATTTCCAGCCATAGGCGAGGTCCTCATAAAACTAAGCATTACACAAGCATTACCAAAAAGATGATCTCTTCCTCAAACACTTTCCATTCTAAATGTAAAACATCAAACTGGAAACAAGGGATTTGCATAGTTTGCAGACAATTCTAGCTCAGTCTGAGAGGATTCTACTTAGAAACTACAGGCAAGAGGAAAGCTACTGGTGCAAATTAGGAGAAAAAAAACGAAAAAAAAAAAAGGAAAGGAAGAAGATAGCATTAGTATCTTATGGGAATATTTCCAATTCTTCCAGTTCTGCCACTTTGGGAATCATTAATAAATATTACTTAAATATGCAAAATTAGGATAGAAGGTGAATATTGCAGGTGTTATGAAATCTTTTGTGCACTTACAATGGATGTTTTACTATGGTTATCAAAGATGTTATTAAAGAAACCTGTCAGGTACAGTAAAACTGAAGGCTAGTTTAAAAAAAGACACAGAGGCTCATTCACATCAGCACTGAGCAAAGAATCTGTACTCCATAAACACTGAACCATGGAGAGGTCAGCCTCATAGAGAGATGTGTAACAGAGAGACTGATGGAGTCTGCAGCCAGCAGGGTCTAACCACTTCTCTGAGACAACAGGAGGCACTAATGAATATCTGTACTGGTTCTGAGGGAAATGCCAAGAGTAAGGAAGGAAATACACACATGGTCTTTTCCTTTAGCTATTCAGGTCTTTTCATTTAGCTATTCATGTCTCTGTATGCCATTTATTTTTCAGCAAAAGAAAATATGAGTCACTGCATGTCATCACTATAAATAATCTCCAAAAGGAAAATTGTATAGGTAGGTGGTCCTTCCGGATAATTATATTAATCACCTGGATTCTGAGTGGGATCACAGCTAATCATTACACCTTCCTCACAGTCTTTGAATGGAGGGAAACGGGACAACTGGAAGGAGATTTTAAGGCAGCAGACTGTCTTGGGTTCTGTTTAGTAGAATGTACCTCAAAGAAATGCTGATGAGAGACTGCACAGCAATTCTTACAGGAAGCTGTGAAGTATTAGCAGTAAAATTTCATTTACTGACAGAGACTCCCTGATGAGACAGATGTCTGAGATTCAGGACTGGCACCATTGAGAATATCTGCCTACTGAAGCAAACAAAGATATCACAGGGTATCTAAAGTAGAAAGCATATAATCACCAACAACCCACTTATGAAGCCAGAACTATTAAATTCTGCTTTCTGTAAGCCAAGTATTAATTCCCTGTATCAAATACTCTCACTGCTGTTCAGCACCACTATTTTAAAGTAACTCACATACTTTGTTTTCTCAAACTGTCTACCAGTTCTTCAAGCACATTGTACTACTCCTTACACACTTTTTCCAGTGGAAAACAATTACAACAAAGAAAAAAAAAAATCAATTACTTGGCATAAATTGATGACAGAGTCACTAGAAGACTTTGATACGTTTCCATACTGTGATGGTGTTATCATCTGCTTCTTGGATTTGTCTTCCATGGATCTTTGGCACAAAACACAATTTAGACTGCCTTTCTGTATAGCTAGGAGAATAACTGAATCTAAACTTAAAAAATAGAATCCAAACTTGATGTTCCCAGATGGGTCCATATGGGCTTGGATGAAACACTGGTTATTCTGGCTATTGTAAAATCTTTTAATAATTAAACTTTTGAATTGAAAAGCAGGGGAAATGTTAACAATTATCATTTGCAAAGAACAATTGAGATAAAAATTAGAAGATACTAAATGTCAACTTCAAAGTACATCAGCACCACACAAAGAATACATAGGGAGAACAACACTGTCACCTTTCATTCACAAAAAAGTTCTTTAGTATTTATTTTTCCTGCATATTTTATCAACAACAACAACAAAAAATCACTGAAAAGAGTGTCTATGGGGAAAACATTTTTTAAAGAAATCCTTCAATTTTTCAAAGGCAACCACATTTTGATCTACTAAATGTGAGTACTGCTCCAGAACTGTGGAACAAAACAGTGCCATGCAATTCATGTAGCATATCAGAAGGACCTAGTAAGACTGAATATTATACAAAAAAAGAAGGTCCAATAAATGGCTCACAGCCTACAAATTTAGATTATCCACAGAGATATTTTTTCTTACAATTTGCTCATAGGCTTGTTCACTGAAAGAGAGTTTAATTTGTCAATTATTCACTTAACTCTAGTTCCTCAGGTGGCCATTGTTGCTTGTGTAATGACTGTAATGCTATTGTTCTGAAATCTTCCCAGTGGAAAAGAAAATAACAGACTGTTTCATTTCAAGGAGACAGCTTAGAACTATGTTATTTTCTGGAAAATATTACACAGCACAATGAAAAAAATCAGTAAAATTATATGGAAATATAGAATCCTAAAGCTGTGTGTTGTGAACCAACTTTCTGCTCTGAATTAAAGAATGTTATTTAAAACTACCTGTAGATAGTACAAAGCATTTGATATGCAAATACTCACAGCCAGCACATTTTCTCCTTCTGCTTTACAGAATATAGAAAAAAAATCATCATGCTGTTCAGATAAACATCCCTTAGCATAGTTATAAAGCCATATATTATTTGTCAAACAAGTGATTTATTGTGCATGATCTGAACCTTGTAATAGGCAATTGCCTGTTCTGTTGATTTGATACTATTCTATCATCTAAGGTGTAAACAGAGCATCTATGATAGTATTCTGTTTATGAGCAGGTTTTGAAATGAATCATCCCCATTACCTTTCTTTGGAATGCATCATATATTGAGATTATGGTTTGCAAACTGTATTCCTTTGGTATTAAGGAAATCAGGGGATACAATACATCTGCTACTAAAAGTTCAGACTACCGTATCAATCAAGAACCGGTCAGAAGTAAAACGATCAAGACACGTACACTATAGATGACACATCTTCAGCATCAGGCTCTTTGCACCACAGATTTACTCTTATTTGCAGTGTGCTACTTGCTAATGTAGACATACACAGAGCTTGACTCCTTTAGATGAGGCATAACCTAGAAGTAATTTAGGTTAAGAAACAACAGCTACTTTGCCTTGTGTCAAATTGGAAATGATGCCTTATTTCTTTATCTCCAGAAACTAATATGATTTGGCATAGAGGCAGCATTCAAAGATTTAACTCAGTAAAGCAGGATTGTTGGCACCCAAAGACAACAAATTAAAGTAACTGATTGGTATAACTATCCAGACAGACAAATTACAGATTTTAGGTTGGCAGCATTCTTGGATGTATGGGCTGTGTAGGAGTCTTCTGAGGGTAATGCGACCGCACGGGAACAAAAATGCTATGCATTTGCCTTAATCTTCATGAGTGTTTGAGTTCATGAACAAGGATAATATTCTGGAAATAAGATGAGGACTCTGTGTTTCTGAATTTAGTGAACTGCTTACTATTAGGAAACTTTCACCTGTCAGAGAGAGAGATTGAGTTCATATGGATTGCATAAATAATTGCTCAAGGACTAAATACAATGAAAGAATTTTTCCATTCCCCAACATTTACACATATCGGTACTCATGTATCTGTACTCAGACTCCAAATCCATGGCTGGCGTTCCATTCCAAGATGCAGCTGGCTGGAAAGTGTAAAATAAAGTGTGATTGAAAAGACCATGGCTTCCTAGGGATACTAGTAATTCTGCGTTCATGCAGATCACCTCATGAGGTGCATGTTTGTGTGAGAACCTGACATTGCTTTAGTCTTAAGGTGTCTGGGGAAGAACCAAACAAATTTCTTTAGTTCCTTGTTTTTTTTTCCCATAGAATAGAAAACATGGACTATTCTGGCTGTACCATAAGTCTTAAGTCGGAACTAACAATTTGGTGTATTTTTAAACTCTCTTTAACAAATATAATACTTAGTCAGTTTTCTTGGTTTATTTCTTTTAGCACATAGGTGTCATGAAGCTTGTTTATTTTCAATCTTTTTTCTTAAGATACTGCAGGTAAACAGTATAGTGCTTCTGGAAGCAATGGTTGAATCATTCTATTTTCTGTATCAATGTGCTAATCAAGTTAACATGCTTTCTATGCTGTGATTACTCAGTACTTCCTCCTGCAGAGTTCTACGGTCCACACAAAATAAATACGTTGACAGTGGAAAGTAACTGGTCAGGAAGTGTTTGAATGAGTTCTACCACCCCATCTTTCAACACATAATTTGAAAAGAAATTCAGAGAGTGCTATAGGTTTCAAGTCAGTAACTATGTAATGTAGGAGAAAGGCTACATACATTTTAATAAGTACTTATAGTACTTCATCAGCCCTGCCTAACACCTTTTTGCTTCCTCTTTCTTTCTTTTCAGGTGTCATTTGTTAATTCTGAAACATTTTTCTGTTTTAATAGACCACTTAAATATTCTCCATAAAAGGGTTATTGTGAGTAGATATGCTGTGAGTCAAAGATATGATGCCTGACCTATAGTACTGTATCATAGGCCTTTACTTTCTAATGCACAAGGAAATTTGGTTACCATGGCTATAATTACCATAATTTTACAGCTATTAATTTTGTCTGTAGAATTCATTTCCATAATCTACAATTTGAAACAAAAACATCATCTTCATTCTGTTGCTGGCAAGAACAGAATTACTATAAAACTCCTAAATGTCACTTTTCTTTCCTTTTTCACTGAATCCCTCCAAACACTTTCCTTCTTATTAAAATTCAAACAGCTGTGAAATGGCCAGACAGCAAGAGGATAAAAGCAAATGTGAAGCGACCTTCATCCATGCTGAACAAATAGAATATTATAAACAGACTTTCCAGTTGAAGTTACACAAAGCAAATTAAGAAATACCTAAGGCTATAATTTACTAAAAAAACAGTTTCCTAAATTTCTGACAGTTTCATTTAACTGACTAATTAAATTGGCTTGTAGGCATTTCAGCAAAGCAGTCTTATAACTGCACTATCATTTGGAAAGAAAGTGTACATCACTTTTCTGGGGAAACATATTTGTTATGATCTACATCTCCCATTGAACATTTGACTAGTATCAAATAGCAATACTTTATTGAATCAAATGAGAATGCTAAGCTTTAGTTAAAGGTGATTAAAAAATGCACACGGTAACAGTCATACCAGATGAAATGTCAAAATACATGTTGCTGAGGAAAGGTAGTGTTCAGGAAATCATCCTGTAGAAGTGTGTTTTTTAGAACTAGTAAAATAAAAATTAACTGATGGTGAGCCTAGATCTAGGTGATTTAAATCAATGTTCCCACTGAAAACAGTACCATACATAATGTACTTTATAATAAAATTACATAATAAGTTTAATATTTCTTTAAAAGTTCAAAACATTTTAAAGTGTGTGTATATTCATAACAAATAAATTGATCTACATAATAAGTAGATTCCAGGAATTCTGTTAACAGAAGGATTTCAACCAAGAAGAAAAAGATCATATAAAAAATCCTATATTTTTGGGGTACATTGCTCCACACACATACACACAAAAGAATCACAATAATTATCAGAACAAACAATAAAATGTTTCTTTCCTCACATATTCTAGAATAAATAAATTAGAGGACCTTGATCATTCCACAAAAATGATAGAAACTTCCAAGCAATTTTGCAAGCATATGATCTACAGATGCATCAGAGAAACTACCATGAAACAGCCTACAATTGTGTGTAATTATAATTCAGATTAAATCCTGGATAATGGTCAAAACATTGATTTTTCTCTTTATTTTCTTTGGAAACAGCTTAATATCTTGCCATATAAAATAGAAAGCACCTGACAAAGTTTAATAATGGCTTTCTTTCATTATATCTAACTGTGTTTTTCTTTTCAGAAAAAGACTTTTAAAGGGAAAATGTTGAGAGCTGCAATTATGTGATTATTTTACAAAACAGTAGTTCCTTATAGGTGATGGCTGAATCAGAATTTCTGTGTACCCAAGGCAGTTCACAACAGACTGGAAATAAGAACAAATTACATTTTCTATGTGTGATAAATGTATATTATTTTTTCCTACACACACACAAAAAAAAGTGTTAGAATTAAAATTGCATATATTTATATTCCTGGATAAGGTACTATTTGCTTTGTAGGAAAAAACTAGGAAACATAATTTGTTTGTCAACTGAGTTAATCAACTGATTCAAGCAAGATTTCTCTGCAGGAAAAGTATTTTAATCCATTAACTTGCACTAAGGAAGGTAAAATGGACACATTTTATTTAGCTCTCTAGGTGCATGACTGTGTCAAAATCATTACTTTTCTATGATTAATGCTCAAAAATATTGTGCAATCTCCCTTTCCCAATGCATAATTTACATACACTATTATACCACTATTTTAGTATGCTTGACATTTTAAATATTGTGTAATAAAATGTTATAATTCTATTTATTCTCATGTAACAGCTGCTCAGTTTCAAGACCAAGACTGCATATGACATTCCTCTTCAGCTGCAGTCCTGCATGAGGAGAAAAAACTGTTACTATTGCTGCTATTGCTGCCCCCATAGAAGTCACATACTGGTACAGAGGAAAGGGATGGCGCAGAATGCAGCTCCAAGCCAACTTCTCTTCTATCTACTCCAAGCTTAATGGGAGAAGACAGCAGTCTGGTGTAGGTTAGTGTGGATTTAGGCTGTCTGAAATCTCACCAGCTAAATACCTGAGCATAGCTAGCAAACAGACTGTGTTATCTGGATCCATGCTGTACTTACTTGTACTTGTACTACCATTATATTCAACTATGAAATTGTCAAGGGTCTTTAGTCCTTTTTATGTGATGTACTTAATATGAATCAAGCTGACTGCTCTCCTGAAATGGTTTACTTAGTGAGGATGAAGGTCTCTATCTTTTAATTCCCAGGGGAAGTTAGTCTGACATATTTCAACCACAACCTTTGGATATCATATCAGATATTATTTGTAAAGTATTGGCTTAAAAAGGAGAAAAAATGAATGATGTGCTCTGAATCAAATTTGTCTATGAACGATATTTTGGAATTCCTATTTAGAAAATCGTTATTGAATGGGATGGGATAGAGTCAAAGAATGTGCAAGATTGAAAGGCTTCTTTAGAGGTCATCTAGTCCAATTCCCCTGCAGTAGGCAGGGACATCTTCATTAGATCAGGTCACTCAGAGCCTCATCAAGCCTGACCTTTAATATCTCCAGGGATGGGGCCTCCACTATGTTTCTGAGCAACCTGTTCCAGTGATCCACCACTCTCATATTGAAGAACTTTTTCCTAATATCCAACCTAAATTTCCCCTTTTCTAGTTTAAAACCATTAACCATCATCCTACTGCTACATGCCCTCGTAAAGAGTTCTTCCCCAGCTACCTTTCAAGTATTGGAAGGCTGCTATAAGGCACCCTGGAAGCCTTCTCCAAGCTGAACAAGTCCAACTTCCTCAGCCTATCTTCATAGGATAGGATGGGATGGGATGCGATGGGCTAGGATAGGATAGGAAGGAACATACAACTATCATCTGACCCAGCTACCTGACCACTTCAGGCTTACTAAAAGTTACAGTGCAGTATTAAGACCATTGTAAAAAACACCTCTTAAAATGCTGACAGATTTGAGGCGTAGACTGGCTCTCCAGAAAATCTGTTCCAATATTTGATACCACCTTCTCAGTAAAGAAACATTTCCTAATGTAGGGTCTAATTCTTCCCTTGTGCAGCTTTGAACCATTCCCAGATGTTCTGTCACAGGATCTCAAGGGAAAAGAGCTCGGCACCTCCCTTTCCACCTCCTCTCCTCAGGAAGCTGTAGAGAACAATGAGGTCTCCCCTCAGTCACCTTTCCACCAAACTAGACAAACCCAGTGTAAGATGTCATGGGAAAGTATGTCCTCTGTCATTGCCTGAAGGTATCAATCTGCATGAAAGCCTGTAATTGCTAAACTATACCTTGAAAATTCAAATTTCCATTAAGAAATGGTCTGTATATCTTCTGTAAGAGGGGGGTTTTTTTGAAGGTTGGTGTTTTTTTTGAGGGTGTGGGGTTGGTTGGGGTTTTTTTTGGTTTTGTTTTTGCTAGGAAGCACATGCTCTATGACCCTAATGTCATTGCTGTGGCTCTTCCTAAGTTTTTGCACCAGATCTATGATCACTGAGCTAATGAAGATTGAAGTAAATCATGTGCCTACACAACATTGCCTATTTCTCTCTACAGTTTAAAATATTTCCCTGGGGCTAGCAAATTGGACAGGTCTTCCACTTACTCCAAGACAGGCAGTCAGAGGGTAGAGGGATTTGTAAGTCTTGACGTGTGGAGAAATGCCCAGTGCCATATTATCTACAAAGCACTGAAGTTCTACTCATTTTGGTTTACTCCTCCTTTCACTGGAGGCTACTTGCTCCCCTCAGAGATCTGCAAGGTGAGCTGTTTCCTAGCCTACCTCAAAAAAGGTTGGGGAAAGCTCTGCTGGCAGACCCAAAATGATACTCAGTTATGTAAACATCTGCCATGGAGTCCATGACCACTATATGCACAAGGGGAGTCAATGAATAGGGCAGTCACTTTGAATCAAAAATAGTTAAAACCTCCCAAGTCCCAAGCACTCCACAGAAATGCTGTAAGCATTTAAGAACTTTGTAAAAATTTGACCCAGATTTTGGTTCTAGGCAACACCTTATTTCTTGTGTATTTATGTAAACCAGAGATCTACAGACTGTAATGACACTAAGAGATTACATGTTCTAAAAAATAGGAAGTAGGTAAATTAATGAAGTTAAAATGCAGTGAGGATTCTCATGTAAGATGACAACAGTCCTGATTCTGAAGGCCATCAGTCAATGAAAATGGGAAAAACATACTGGGTAAAAACTCATTATCTCATGGTACAGGTTATCTCATTACTAAATAGGATTTCTTAAGCTTCATATATTCTTTTTTCCAGAGGTTCTTTATTAATTTTGTTAACAGAACTCCTTCTGGTTTGTGTCCACAAATGCTAAAATTTGCCTTCATTCAAATTCAAAATAGCTTAATCAAGCCACAAATCTGAAATAAATCATAATTTTAAAAAAACCTTCAAAGAACAAACAAGACAAACAAAATCCACCATATTGTATCCCTCTATGTGTGTAAGACCTGAGAAATACTATCTGTTCAGATTGACTTACAATAATATTTAATGTGAGCAGGGAATTGAATTTATGTAAATACTCATATGATTATTCATGCTCTTTTTAATCTTTTTTCCTCTTTCTTTACTATTTCAAGTGAAAAATGAGAAGTCTTATGTGACTTTCCGTCTTGAAACAGATGAGACACTGAGTAAAACATATTAAAAATTATTAGTAGTCTGGTATTTTAAACATAGTCTGCATTTCATAATTCACTTTTCTAGGAAAATTCTTTAAAACATATTATAAAAGAGGGAAATGCAACGATTTTAAGGTAAGGATTTCTACAAGAGATGCGTGTACTCGTGGAGTCTGAAAATTTCACAGAATTGGCAAAAAGAATTCCAACACATAGAAGTATAAAAAAATATGATACAATATTAATGTGTTGACTGCAGTTCAGCCAGTTTTCTGGAAGGCTTCAAAAAACATCATATCACTTTCCTGTCACTTTTTGGTCGTTTAACCCTGGCTGGAGGTAAGATGTCCACCAAAGTGGCTCTATCAATCCCCTTTTCAGCTAAACAGGGGAGAAAATATATATTGAGAGGTTTAGGAGTTGAGATAAGGACAGGCAGAGGTCATTCTGCAGTTAGCATCACGGGCAAAACAGACTCAATACTGAATTAAGAAAAAAACCCAAAACATCTAAATTATTACACACATACACACACTCTGAAACCAGAGTAGGATAATGAAAAGTAAAACCAGATCTTAAAACACCTCCCCCCACCCCTCCCTTCTTCATGAACTCAACTTTAATCATGATTTCTCTCCCTTCCTCCCCACACCAGGTATCATGGAGTGAGATGGGGGTTTCAGTCAGTCCCTCCCAAGTTGTTTTCCTTCGTAGTCGAAGAGGCATTCCTCACACTCCTCCCCTGCTCCATTGTGGGGATCCCATCCACAAGAGACAATCCTCCATTAACTTCTCCAACGTGAGCCCTGTTCACCAGGGCTTCATTTCTTGACCAGCTGCCCCAGTGTGGGTCCTTTCCACAGGGTGCAGACCTTCCAGAAAAGACTGCTCCAGCCTGGTCTCCCCAGAGTTACAAGTCCCCCACAGTAAACATGCTCCAGCATGGGCCTCTCTCTCCATGGGCTGCAGATCCTTCCAGGAGCTTGCTCCAACATGGGCTTCCCACCAGGTCACAGCCTCCTTCACGTGTCTCCACCCACTCCATCACGGGGTCTCTCCGTAGGCTGCAGGTAGGGTCTCTGCTCCCCATCATCTTCCATCGGCTGTGGGAGGACAACCCACTCCACTATAGTCTCCACAGGCTGCAGGGGAATCTCTCTCTCCAGTGCCTGGTACACTTCCTCCCCTCCTCTTCTTCACTGATCTCGGTGCCTACAGAGTTTCTTACATGTTTTTACTCTTTTCTCTGGTGCCAAAAAGCAGCTGCTTGCATTTGTATTCTCCTAATAATGATTCCCAGAGGTGTTACGACCATTACTGATGGGCACTGCCTTGGTTAAGGGCAGGTCCATCCTTGAGCCCAGCTGGTGTTTACTCTGTTGAGCCTGGGGTAAGCTTCCAGCTGCTTCTTGCAGAAGCCACCCCTGCAGTCTCCCCCTTCTCCACCTGAGCTTTACCTCACAAAACTACAACTTCAACTAGTTATAGATAAAAGAAAGATGAAATATAAGTGCATGTAGTATATGCATCCACTGATTTCAACAGTTTCCATAGCTATCATCTCTTTTATTTTATTGCTGGTTTTCAGTGTCAAATTGCTTCTGCTGTGCCCAGCCAGCCTGTTGGCCTCCTCAGCATCTTGGGCAACTGAATCAACATTGAAACAAATACTTTTAACATGCTCCAGTTAAAAGAGACAAGCACTGAAAGAAATCACAGCTTCTCCCATCATGACGACCATGTTCAGTATAAAAATCCATAGGGACAGGAAAATGAATTAGCATTAAGACAATCCCATGGTCTGAAGACAGTTTTGAAGTATCCCAGAAAAGCAAACTGCATGAAGTTGTGATACTGTTATCACTTACTCCATGCCAGGGTCACTAAGAAATGGTGATCAGTCTTGAGGCAAGGTGGTTACTAGGCTTATGATGCAGAACACATTTGTCACAATTTTCAGATTATTAGCAGATCTTCATATAACAAGGTTTCCCCTATATAAGTTTCAGCTTTTTGTCACTGAGAAGGAAACCAACTTGCAAGGAAATGACTGAAGCCCCCATTTCCCAGCCCCTGCCCCACCCCTGTGCCACAATGGGGGGGAAGAAGGGAGTAAAATCATGGCTAAAGGGAAGTCTGCTAAGAATGGAGAGTGTGGAGAGAAGGTGCTACCGAGAACCCCATTTCCCCAGTCCCTGCCCCCCCGTGCCACAATGGGAGGGAAGAAGGGAGCAAAAATCCTGACTAAAGTCTGCTAAGTACAGAGTGGTGGGGTGAAGGTCTTTTAAGATCTGGGTACATTGTTTTAAGATCTGGTTGTGCTTCTGACTCCAGTTTCACTGTGTGTGTAGTGTAATACATTAGATAGTTTTCTTTCCTTCACTCTTTGTTGAGTCTGTTTTGCCCATGTCGTTGATGACAGGATGATCTCTCCCTGTCCTTACATTGATTCCTAAACCTCTCAATATATATTTTCTCCCCTGTCCAACTACAAAGGGAAGTAATAGACTGACTTTTGTGGGCATCTGGCCTCCAGCCAGGCCTAAACCACCACACTTATATTTTCAGTTTTTATCTGAATATGACAAAGGGAACTATTTTTTTTGGCTGCTATTTTGTTTGATACCCCATAGTTAATGCTTTTTAAAAAATCTGTAGAAAGAAACAAAGAAAATGATTTACTGAAGAGAGGTATTAAAATACATACAGTTGTAAGTAAACGTATATACATTTCCAAATTTTATGCATTTATATGTACATACACACATATAAACATATTTATGCCCATATGTATATATACACATTGTATTCCCATGAACACACAAACATTTCATATCTGAGTAAATAGTGAAGAGTCACCTTATCTGATCACTTTTTTCTTTTTTTTAGATTTATAGGTAAAATGTGTCTCCTTAAACTGTAAAATGGGTGTGACTGATAAAAAGTGAGGAGAGGAATAGGGTAACTCATCCAACTGTGAGCCTACTTAAGGTAGGTACAGAATATCAAGCCAGGTGAAGGACCTCAGAGTCTTTCAGTTGCTGCTGTAGGTTATTCCATTCCACTGCAATAGTCTCATAATGAGAATATCACACAGTGAAAGAAACTGCAGTTTGAACATGTATTTTATCTACATAATAGTAAAATTATTATTTTCAAGAAAACTGTAATTAAGAGCACTTCATAATATGAAAGACATGGTTAGAAGGATACATACTGTGTACATCTCAAGTGATTCTGAAAAATTATGATCATTTTAACAGTGAGAAGATCCATGTGAATGCAGCTTTTTATATATTTTACCTGCAGCTTATACTTTTCTAGTTCATTCAAAAAGAATAGCTCTCAGTTGCTAAAGCAGTTCAAAAAGCCAAGTGAGCTACAGCTAAATTGGCAACTGAAGAATGACTTTGAGTCACTTCCATAAAGGTCTGAAACCTCTTTTTAAAATTTAGCCACAAATAGAAGGAGAGAACCAATATAAGGCTGCTGACACAAAGCAGATGAACCACAGAGATCAGTCTGCCATATAGGCTTTGACCACAAAGCTCCATATAAAGCATAGAAAAGTTTCTAAAACTTGATGATCTCAGACCTCTGGCAATCACACAGACCAACTGAAAAAAAAAAAAGAAAAAAAATGTAATTGCCTACAAGTGGTCTGAAAAGAGCAAGAGTCAGAAGGGGGAATCCAGGTCACAGGCCTCCACCCTGGCATTCATCTCACCAATACATTGTGAACCACCCAAGGCACCGGCACTTGAACAGATCCTGTCATGGCTCAAAAGCCGATTCTCACTCAACTGTATAATCCCTGTAGATTTTGATAAGACAGTTTCCTTGTTGAAGTCATTTTCTGATGCAGATAAAACCTTTGCACAAGCAGTACGTGAGGGTGTTGCTGAGAATGCAGTCTACATCCTGAGTCCTCTTTCAAGGGCAGATAGCCGAGTTCATATAGAGGCAAAAGGTCATAAAGGAAGCTATAAGGAGAGCTTTAAACTAGATTTATGGGGGAAGTGGATGGACATCTGAGTTACAGAGATGATCCAGGGACTGCTAATGGATTAGGAACCAAGAGGGGAAAACCCGTTAAGTGCCTCTGTATTGGATTTACATGGCAGTGTTTCGACAGCAGGGCAAGAAAGGGGCTGAAGTGCTGCCTTCTACAAGACACCAGGAGCTGCCCCCATGTCAGAGAGAAATGGTTCCAGATGGATCCCAGCTGGAACTGCTGCTGGCCAATCATCAATGCTGGTGGTAGTGCCTGCGTGATAATATGTATTTTTAAAAGGTTAAAAGAAACCCCACAACTGTGCCACACTATCTGTAAATGAGTAGTGAGAAAATGTGAAAGAAACAACTATGCAGCCCCAAAGGTCACTGAAGGAAGGGAAAGTGATCCACATGTTGGAGGAGAGATTCCCCTGCAGCCTATGGAGGACCATAGTGGAGAAGATAGCCACCATGCAACCTGTGAAGGCTTTTGGCAGCAGCTGCAGCCCGTGAAGAATGTCCCATGCTGAAGCTCCAAGGGGGCACACACTGGAGCATTTTATTACTGAAGGACTATACCATCCCCTTCAACTGCAGCCTGTGGGAAAGACCAATGTTGGAAAAGTTTATGAAGGGCTATATTCTGTGGGAGGAACCCAGCACTGCAGCAGGAGAAGTGTGAAGAGTAAGGAGCAGCAGAGGCTGTTATGAATGGATTACACCCCCATCCCCCACCACCTTGCACTGCTTATGGAACGTGAAAGTGTCATGAGTGAATTTAAGTCTGGCAAGAATGGTGGGGTGAGGGGAAGGCAGTTTTAGTTCTGTTTGTGCTTTTCATTATTCTACTCTTCTATTAATTGCCAATAATTTAAATTAATTTTCCTCAAGTCAGGTCTCTACCTGTGACAGTAACTGTTAAGTGATTTCCCTGTCTTTACCTTGACCCATGAGTTTTCATCAACACACCAGAGCTTGAAAGGAATTACAGTCTGTTCCTCTAAAAAACTGACACAGTCAATATCCCAGCTGAAGTGTCTCTATACCTATGCATGTAGCATGGGTAAAAACAGGACTTGGAAGCTACTGTGCAGCTAAAAAGCTATGATCTAATCACACTCACTGAACGTTGGTGGAATAAATCACATCACTGGACCATTGCAATAAATGGCTGTAAATTATTCAGAAGGTACAGGCAAGGAAGAAGGGATTGAGGGGTTGCCCTTTGAGTAAAAAATGGACTAACTTCACAGAGCGGTCTTTGAAAAAGAGCAATGAACAAGTTGAGAGCTTATGAGTAAAAATTAGAGACCAAGTTAACAAAGGAAATTTAATGATTGATGTTTGCTACAGGCTGCTTATAAAGGGGAGGGTGTTGAAGTGTTCTTATTTCAGGAAGAATCACAATCCCAGGCTCTAATCCTGCTCGGAGATTTCAATCACCCTGGCATCTCCTGGAAAAGCAGCACAGCAAACTGTGATCTGTCCAGGAGACTCTTGGGTGTATTGAGGATAATTTCTTAATCAAGGTGATAGCCCAACCAGAAGAGTTACTGTGCTTGTTGCTTACCAACACAGAACTAATTACAGATATCAAGATTGGTAGCAGCCTAGTGAAATTCAGTCCTAAGGGATATGGGCCAGGTGAAGAGGAAAGTCAAGACACTGAATTTTAGAAGGAACTTTCAGGTTTTTAAGGAAATAATGGGTGCTTTCAAGGAAGAAGAAGCATAATGTTCAGGGACATTTTTCTTAGGGCACAGGAGCTCTCAGTTCTCACAAGCCTAGAAGATAGGAGACCAGCATGGCTGACTACAGAAGTCCTGGTCAAAGTAAAGTGTAAGAAGGAAATGCACAGAGAGCGGAACCAAAGAAACATGTATCCAGAGGAATACAGGGACACTGCCTGAATGTGTAGGGATGGAATGAGGAAAGTTAATGCACAGCCAAGCAAAATTTGGTGAGGGATGCGGAGAATTATAAAAATTACTTTTATGGGTACATTGATCAGAGAAAGAAGATTAAAGAAAATGTACCCACCTCTTAAACAAGACAGGTGAAAACTGACATGGAGAAGGTTGAGTTACTCACCAATTTCTTTGCCTTAGTTTTCACTGGCAATTGCTCTTCCCACATCTATTGCAGGGCTCCCAATACAAGAAAGATGTAGAACTGTTGAAGAGGGTTCAGAGGAGGGCCACGAAGATGATTAGAGGGGCTGGAGCACCTGCCCTACGAAGAGAGGCTGGGGGAGCTGGGCTTGTTCAGTCTGGAGAAGAGAAGGTTGCGGGGGGACCTCATTGCAGCCTTCCAGTACCTGAAGGGAGCATACAAACAGGAGGGGCTTCAACTTTTGAAAAGGGTAGAGAATGGCAGGACAAGGGGGAATGGATTAAAGCTAAAGGAGGGAAGGTTTAATTTAGATATTAGGGAGAATTTTTTTACAGAGAGTGGTGAGGTGCTGGAACAGGCTGCCCAGAGAGGTGGTGTTTGCCCCGTCCCTGGAAGTGTTCAAGGCCAGGTTGGATGGGGCCCTGGGCAACCTTGTGTAGATCCAAGCCTGGAGGTTGGTGGCCCTGCCTGTGGCAGGGGGGTTGGAGCTCTATGATGATTTGTGTCCCTTCCAGCCCCTGACATTCTATGATTCTATGATCTCCAAAGGCCCTGAAATTTGAGGCAAAGTAAGAGAAGATCAGGTTCAAGATCACCTGAGGAACCTGAACATACACAAGTCTATGGGACTTGATGAGATGAATCCCAGGGTCCTGAAGGACCTAGCAGATGTAGTTGCCAAGCTATGCTCCATCATATTTGAAAAGTCATGGTAGTCAGGGAATATCTCCACTGACTGTGAGCAGCTCTGAAGTGCTTGGTTGTCAGCCCAGAGTAAACCACAGAACCTGTTAGAGCTAGTCCAGAGGAGGGCCATGGAAGTACCCAGAGGGCTGGTATCTCTCTCCTAGAAAATAAGGCTGAAAGACTTGAGGTTGTTCAGTTGAGAAAAAAGAATACTCTGGAAAGACCTTAAAGTGGGCGTGCTGGGTTTGGTTGAGATAAGGTTCATTTTCTTCCTAGCAGCTGTTATAGGGTTATGTTTTGTATTTGTGCTGAAAACAGTGTTGATAACACAGGGATGTTTCAGTGACTGCTGAGCAGAGCTTACATAGAGTCAAGGTGTTTTCTGCTCCTCACACCACCCCACCAGGAAGTAAGCTGGGGGTGCACAAATATCTGGGAGGGAACACAGCCAGGACAGAAAGATGGAGACTTATTAAAAAAGACATGCAGTGGCAGGACAAGGGGCAATGGTTTTAAACTGAAGTAGGGTAGATTTAGATTGGGTAGAAGAAGGAAAATTTTAACTATGATGGTGGAGAGACACTGAAACAGGTTGCCCAGAGAAACAGCAAATGCTTGGAAATTTTAAAAATCATGTTGGATGGGGCCGTGAGCCACCTGGTGTAGTGAAAGATGTTCCCACCCATGGCAGTGGTATTGGACTATATGTTCTCTAAAGAACTATTAAACCATACATTCCTACCCAAGTGGCTCTATGATGGTATGATTCAAAGGCTGTCAGTTTTCTCCTGGTTAGCCTGAGGCCAACACATCCTCTGTCACTTCACGGGAAACTGAAATGAAGTTCCTACAGCGCTAGAAACCTTCAGGTGTGGTGTTTGTGTGTCCAAAGAAGCAACAATATGGACACATCTGATTCTGCAGCTAGATTACTCTCACTGAGGTTAGGCAAGCCTGAGTACTATCAGTAGTTATTAATCACACAGAAACACTGCAGTGAAGACAAACAAATAGAGGAATTTAGGCTAAATATAAATTAAGATAAAGCACTCTAGATTAAACAACAGATACTAGCAGTATGTTACACCAATAACTTTTAATTGAATTCTCTACAGCTATTTGTTCTTTGATCTAAGCACAATGATAAAGCCATTTTGATTTTTTAATTGAATTGTATTAGTGTTGTGCTAAACTCACATGTAACACGTTGGCACATATGAAGACCTATAATCTTTAAATGTAGGGATTGCTTCTTGTGAACTGATGCTTGTATAGCAGCGCTAAAACACTGTGCTGTGTTGCAAATATGAGGAACTAGACTGTTCAAATTAGAATTGTAAGAGGGAATTAATACATATTTGATCTGTGAAAACCAAACAACAGTCAGGCCCTCAGACAAGTAACTGTAAACATTTTTTTAAAATGGCATCTAGACTTTTAAACCAAATTTTGGTAGGGAGAAATAGCCAAAAAAAAACCCCTTTACAATATTTGGTATTTGTATCAGCATGCCACCTATTTATACTATTTTCTGTATAAATGCAGAAAATGTAGTTTTATAAATATTACCTATTCACTCACAGTCTTGCTAAAGACTAAACTAATTTTATTTACAGGAAAACAAAATAATCTGAACATGGTAGATATGTCTGTGAGAAGAAAATCTGTCCATTCTAATCAAGAATCATAATAAAATTTTTAGTTAATATAACTGTATTTTCCATGATGCTTTTGAATTATGAGTCTCAGGTAAGAGATAACCTTGTTCTCCAAACTTGCCTACAGATTTCAGGACATTCATACATGCCTCCTTAACTATAGTTAACTCTTAAGACATATGATGGCACATTCCCACTGGCTTGTTTAGGGGTCCTTGTAAGGGATCTCTGAACCAGAGGTATAAAACTCTCTGAAGAAAAAGTGTGTAAATACTTTAAAATGACCTAATATTCTTTTGAGGTAGGTTCTTTCTGTGAGTGAGTGATTCTGTAATGAACAGATAAATAAATAAACAACAACACCAAAAAAAAAAATGTTTCCAGACAAAGTAAAATTTTATATAATTGTGTTGAAATGATAAAATTTGCTATTTCATTAGAAAATACTCTCAAGCAATATTAACAGGATATAAACAGGGGTTCTTGTCCATTTCCTGCTGTTTCTTCTTACTAAATCACTACTTTTATCATGGAATTGCAGTATTCCCAACGTTGGAAGGGACCTCCTGAGGTCATCTTCAACCCCTCCTGCTCAAGCAAGGTTGACTAAAGAAGGTTGCCCTGAAAAATGTCCAAATGGTTTTTGAATATCCCTAAGAGAGGCCTCACAACCTATTTGGGCAACATGTGCCGGTGCTTGGTCACCCTCACAGTGAAAAACTGTTTTTTCACAATCAGACAGAACTTCTTCTGTTTCATTTTGTGCCCTTTACCCCTGGTCCAATCACTGGGCACCACTGAAAAGAGCTTGGCGCCATCTTTCTTTGCACTCTCCCTTCAGGTATTTGTACTCATGGTTGATATTCCCTGATGAGACTTCACTTCTCTAGACTAAACAGCCCAGCCGTCTCAGCCTTTTGCTCACAAGAGTTATCTCCGTCCCTTCATCAACTTAGTTCAGAATAGAGGATCAGGATAAACACCCACGGCCACTGTCAACTCTTTTCCTAATGCAGCCTAGGACACTATTATCCCTGTTTGACACAAGGGCACATTGCTAGCTCATGCCACATGGTGTCCATCAGAACCCCCAGGGCATTCCCTGCAAAGCTGCTTTCCAGCCAGTCAGCTATTAGCTTGTGCTGGTGCGTGGGGTTATTCCTCCAAATAATGAGCTACATGGGGATATTTTTCCCCAGGTGTGAAATAAATTACCACTTCTGTGAAATAAGCATATAACTGCAATATTTGGTATGCCTTGGAGAGGTAGTCTAACAGAATGGACAGTCAAGGGACCTACTCTACTCTTTAGAACTTTTAGACTTCAAATGGGCCTAAACTTCGAGTACTGATGTTTCCTGGTAAGACCGATTTAGAAGAATATTTTGTTTGCTTTATCTGCTTTCTAAAGATCTAAACACAAGTCATTTCTCCAATTTTGCAAATCTATTATTATTCCATTTTAAAATATTACTCTGTATATTGTTACTTATTTCAAGTAGAACAACAGACTTGTCACCATTTTCCAACATCTGGATCCTATGAGAATGATACCAAATCGTTTTATATTTCATTGAAAGATCTCACTGATTTTCCATTCATTCTGTTTTATATTTCCTGGGTAATTATTGTTTCCAATACTTTTTCTCATACCTATTTATCTGCAAATCATTATTTACTAAGTTCGTGCACTGTTCTTCTGCTTTTTGAATAGGCTTTTTTATACATAATGTATTATGCTTATATTCACTTATTTTTGCATCTTAGTTTACCATGCTTATATTATCTCAACTTAAGGTTTGAATGCTTCGTTTGATCTAGGTTTCATAGTAAAACATCCAAAAAGCCATCCCTAGCAGCTTTTGCAGAAATGCATTCTTTTTATCAATTTTTACTGCAAGGAATGTCTGTGTGATTGAAATTTGTTATCAGCAACTGCTATATGTACTTGAGCACTTCCTGATATCTTCTGTCAGTTGTACAATAGTTCCCATAGTTTTCTTAGATCCATTTTAACCAACCTTTGATTTCATATGAACCGTCTGGTCTTCGGTAACTATTCGCTATTGGAATAAGCTGATGGCATAAATCTGAACCCAAGTTCCTATTGACTTATGTTTTATTCCTTACACTGCATCACAAAATGACTAGAAAATAAGGTTATGAAAAATGTGATATAAGTATGTCACAGAAATGTACTGAAACTTATATTAAGATACTCATTTATGCAGCTTTCTGGGGAGGATATTTGGGGGATTTTTTCCTGCTTTTCTCTGTTAGTATTCAGTTTAGGATTTTGCTCTTCTCTTTCTTGTGACCATTATTTCCCATTAGCAGTTGTAGTTATAAATCAAAAAGGCACGGACAAACTGCAGGTAAGGAGCAAGAGATAGATAGATAGATTACATACAAAACCTGTTAACTACTTAATTAAAACAGAAGAGATTTGTTTCTCTGAGAATTTTTTAATCACCTATTGAACAATTCAAGTAAAAGAAACTTCTTCCAAGATAGTAATAATCTGAATGGGGGTGAAAAACTGGTTCTAGTAATCAAGATGTGATATTGTGAATGCCAAGCAAAATAGTCAGGTCCCTTGATCTACTTATTGGCTATGTATGCTATCCAGCAGTATCTCCAGGGATTTTTCAGCAGATCTTTTCATCAGTCAGTGCTCAGGGAATAAAAAGAATCCTTGTACTAGTGCAGGAGTTTAGTCTACACCTGATGCAGACCTTTACATTTAACCTTGCTCATTTTAATAAGGCTCCTTTTGGTCAATTCCTCTATGATGTCCATGGTCCTCTGAAAGGGGGGTTTGTTCTAATGTATATCAACCACAGCTTAATTTCATGTCATCCACAAATTTTGTGAGGGCACAAGCATTAATAAACACATACAGTGGGATGGGTTGAAGACAGACCTCTAAGAAACTCCCTGTAACTGGCCTCCAGGTAGAATATAATTCATCAACTACTACTCACTGTGCTCAAAAACCCCAGTCTTTTTCCCCCATCTAGTAGTCCAGTCATCCAACGCATAGTGTTCCAGACTGAATACAAGAGTGCTGTAATAGACCTTCTAAAAGCTTTGTTATAAGCAATATAGATAACCTTCACTGTTCTCCCCTTATCCACAGACCTAGTCACAAAGAAGGCAACCCTATCACTCAGGCATGATTTATTCCTTAGAAATCTTTTCTGGCTATTCCCAAATACAGTTTGGGTATTTTTTTCTCCTGATTGTGCTCAGAATTTGTTTCTAAGAAAATCCATTTTATATTTCTCTCAAGGATCAAAGTGAGGTTTTAATTTGCTGAATCATTCTTTTTATATTTCTGAAGATGGGTGCTTCATTTGCCTTTCCTCATTCACAACTACAATCTTTCAAAAATACTGAAAGCATCCTAGCAGCTATGTCAGGAAGCTTTCTCACCAATAAGATGAAGTTTTGTTGTTGTGGTTGTTTAAACTCAACCAGTAACTAAGCACTGCAAAGCTACTTGCTCATTCCATGCCCCACTCCTCCCCACTTTCCCCCCTCAGGATTGGGAAGAGAATTGGAAGAGTGAAAGTGAGATAGCTCATGAGTTGAAATGGACAGTTTAATAGGGCAAGCAAAGCAAACCAAGGAATTCATTCACTGCTTCGCATAGGCATGACATCACATGGTATGGAATATCCCTTTGGTCATTTGGAGGTGGCTGTCCCACCAACGACCTATCCCAAATCCTTGTGCATCCCCAGCATCCTCATCAGTGAGGTGGTGTGAGAAGCAGAAAACACCTTGACTGTGTAAGCACTGTTCAGCAGTACCAAAAACATCCCTGTGTTATTCATGTTGTTTTCAGCATAAATCCAAATCATAGACCTGTTCTAGGTACTATGAAGAAAATTAACTCTACCCAATCAAAAACCAGCACAGTTTTCTGTATAGAATTGTTAATTAGGAGTGACATAATCTTGGGATTATTTTGGCTTCACATACCAACAGGATACAGGGTTAAACACATATTTAATGTAAACTGTTTCTTAGGAGAGAACTAAAATCTAGGGGAAAAAATACAAAAAAACCTACAAAACGTCCTAATGAGTTTTGTTTTACTCCCCTGCCCCCCTTGTTGGAGGTATAGAGGGGAAAGATTTGGTCCATAAAAGTTACACTTTATAATATAATTCAGTAAAATCATGTTTCACAGAGTCCTAAAAAGATATTGGTTTCTATGTGGATATTTGAAAAATTACAGATGTACCTTTAATTTAATATTCTTATCTAATCATATTCTTTTAAATCAGGTACAACCACAATTCTATCCTCAGATAAACCTCTACTGGCAGCTCATTCAGAACAATTAACATTAGCACTGAGAACATAGTACTAGAAATTTTATTTCCTCTCTAGGGCACAGATTCCATTTCTTTGTCCTAAAAATTAATGCAATCTCATGGAAGATATCTACCATAATAATATTTAAATCAACCCAAACCTTTGCAAAAACAAGTATTATTTATTTCCTTAAGTATCCTTAACCCTAGAGATCTTGATTAATAATCCTGGAATTCAGGATTTAGGAGTTGGGTATTTTTTTTCATTTTTTTAGCTGCTCCAGCAATTTCGTCCTTTATTTTAAAATATGCTATATCTCCAAACACATCATAGCCTACACTGACAATAGTTTATAAATAAACATTGTTATTCATTTGCATTTTGCAACTTTGGTAAGAGATGCATTAGCCTTCATTATTCTGTTCATGAACCTGATGATAATTTCTACATTGTCTTTTTTAATTGCTTTCCAAGTTCACAGCTCTTCTTCTACATAATAATCTTACATTTACATTGAATTCTTTATCCTGAAAGATACCAAAGCCCTTCAAAAACTCTGAACAGAATTATGTCCTCAGTTTTATCCAAACACCCACCAGCTGCAAAGAAATGGAAAATCTCTGAGGAGATAATTTGATAACTTGAATAAAAGAAAATTGATCACTTCAGCAGAAAATACAGAACTAGTTCAAACTGGTAAGAAGTGGCTTCCTGTAATTTGTTTTTCTTCTGGGATTGCTCATTTCTTTCATAAACAGGTTTTCCTAGTCAGCTGGAAGTTCATTTTAAGTGCAAAGACTGTACTTATTAAAGACCGATTTCTGTTCTACTTTCATACCAGTTTTCACTGAGTTGCTCTATCTCTCTGTTTATCTCATGTTTTTTTTTTTCCCCCAGGTTTTTTTCAAGCTGCAAAGTAGGTCCAATAACATCAATGTTACATATAACCTTGAATCTACCATGACCGATGTGGATCCATCATGTTAGCCATTTTATCACAGGTTTTTGCCTGATCAGAGTGTTCTTGTAACTTTCACTAGAAAATGTTCTTGTGCTCTATAACAATGTTTTAATCATTTTCTAACATGCATGCTCTAGATTTCCACTTCCAAACACCAGTATCTAAATGTTGAACAACCTAAAAAAAAAAAAAAACCCATGAAAATGGAGATTCTGTTATCATCCAAATTACAGATTCTGAACGCGGTTTTTAATAATCAATTTAATAAAGTAAAATAAAATACAAATACTAAAAAATTAAAGACATTGTCAATATATGGAGTATGGTAAGGAAAGAAAATCAGGTATGTATTATCTGGGGATTCTCAGGATACAGATTTGCTATACTTTTTGTCTTAGTTTATAAGACTGCTTTATCAAGGGCTTCTTCAAAGGCTTTATTTCCTGCTACATCTTAGAAACAAATGAGCACTCCTTGCATAGGTATTTCTGTCTCTACAAGGGTAGCACTCCAGACTAGCTAAGTGTTGAAGATGTTCAACTGGAGCCATGTTTAGAAAAGCGATCACCAAAAATCAATATCAAATGATGTTCCTAAAAGCAAAACTGCTTGTTAAGCAAATATTTTTCACAAAATTTTGTACTGATTCCACATTACTGCCTTCCCACACTTAACAGATCTACCATCTAATACAAGGTTCAAAAAAGATTTATCACGTATAGATTAATTTCTCCCTGTTTCTTAAAATATTGTGGTAGCCACTAGTCTTGGTATATTAGGAAGCTTTTTTTAATCAGTCACATTGAGTGCACAAATATATAGCAAATGAAACAAACAAAGAAATATCCTTTACAATATTCTTTACAGTATTCTAATTTTTAAGCATTTTTGTCCTTTCCTTCAGCAAGAATTCCCTTTAAAAAATTTTTAAGGAACATGCTTCAACACAATTCTGAGGACTCATTTGGTCTGATAACAAAAGATCACAGACTTCAGAATGTAACTCGTATTTCAGGTGAATAATGGCAAGGCAAAACTTTTTACACCCAAAAGATCTTTATAATTGGGGTGGGGGAGGGATGATCTTGTGTCTGAATGCAAAAGTTTTAAGACAAGAAGTGTCTTAATTTCTTACTGCGTTAACAGTAATTTTTTCTTTTGGTTTCCTTGCGACATGTGGGATTTCTATATCTCCTTGACCTTCTCAAGTATTTAGAAAAAAACTCTCTGCTTGTTTGCATAAATGCATTTTTTTCAGCTAATATTGCAGAATAATGTCCAAAAAATAGGAAATGAAAGAAAAATCACACCACCAAGATATTCACTCAAGTATTGTTACAAAACTGAAAGAAAGCTTATTAGCAAACAAGTCAACAGAGCTTCTAGATATTCTCAAGGTGGCTCAGCATATGCCCAACCTCTGGATTTAATAGTTTATTTTAGATACTTTGCTTTTAATTCTAGAAGTCCATTCACTTCAATTCTTTTTTTACCAGGAGAGACACATAAACTTCAACAACTTTCATTATATAGGCTGTTGCCCATGTTTTTTCTTAGATCAAAAGATCTTTAATTAGTATGGGTTATGAATGTATACTGTGAAAGTATGAACAGAATGGGTTTTCAATGGACAAATTGACATTTGTGTTACTAACTAAGTATCTTACTCATCTTTGAACAGTTATTTTGATTTTTACAGCAAGGATTCTTATACCTTTTTGCATAAGAGATAATTCTGCACTTGAATGTGCAGCTGCTGTTCATCTGGGCTCTCTTGTTTCTGATGCTCAGGAGAGCTGCTGCAGATCTTCAGCTGTGTAAAACCTTGAGGGGCCACACATGCCAAAAAGAGAAAATGTAATTGCAATTCCTATGAGACAGTGAAGTGCTGGTATGAAAGGTCACAGCACATTGTCACTTATTCCTCAGTAGCTAAAGTCTGGAAGTTGAATCCTCTGTAGAAATGTAGAGATGGTTATACCCTAGAACAATAAGAGATGGATAGGAGAGGTCACAGTCACTAGAGGAAGGATCTCAGAGGCACAGAATGGAAGAACTCAATTATTATCCACCATCACTGGAGAGGTCTTCAAAAACCTCTGAGGCAAAAAAATGAAAAGCTAGCTCAGACACAGATGCCCAAGACATCCATTAATTTATTGTGCAATGACACAGCCAAAATAATGTCTCAGTTACAGCAGTCCATATTTGTGCTGGGGTAAATGGCCAATTGAAATTGCATATGAAACAGAGGGATACTTCCAATGTATTTCACCCACCTATTATGATAATAAACCCCTTTAATTCCTTTGCTTACCCTCACCTGGTCTGCAGCTTCTTCCACTGC
Source organism: Porphyrio hochstetteri (assembly GCA_020800305.1). Lineage (NCBI taxonomy): Eukaryota > Metazoa > Chordata > Aves > Gruiformes > Rallidae > Porphyrio > Porphyrio hochstetteri. The sequence goes on from CM036938.1 coordinate 35,161,839, forward strand.
AAATAGGCTAGGATACCATTTACTCAACAGTTTTCAGGTCCAGGTACTGGTTACTCACCCTGGATGGAACACCCTCAATTCATAAGGGGCCTGGAGTATTGTGAGAGTGCCAGATTTCAGAAACAGTTCAGCCTGCTTTTCAGCTAAACTAAGAAATACTTTACAGATTCTATTTTATATAAATGAATTGCATGCAATTTAGATAGACTGGGACTACAGATTTGCTGTTACCTTTTGTATGGGAAACTGAAGCACACTGTTTTTAATAGGTCAGAGGATATGTAAGGTACTCTGGTTTAAAAAAAGTTAAAGATCAACTAAGTAGGAAAAGTCATTATTTTAAGCAATCATTATCAACTTTTTAATTTTAAAAAATATTTTAGTTGCATATTGTCAAGTATTTTGTTTCTAAAAGAATTAAGAGTATCTGCTTTCTATTTGTGTTAAATCTGTTGGTGTGAGACGTGCTAATAAAGACTTACAGGAAGGAGACAATCCTATGTAGAGGAAGGAAATAAAAAGGTTTACACCACTGCATTATTTAAAAGCTGGAACAGTCTGTTTCTCCCCTACAAGGTGATTACTCTTAACCCTGTTTCAAGCAGTGATTCTATGTGCTGTCTTCTTACCTTAGTTTTGGAATGCTAGGATAAACAGAGTTGGAAACTACAGAAGTACCATTTCCACTTCACTTCCATACTAACTCCTCACTGAGGTTTTTCTCCATAATTTAAAAATTTTCTTTGGCTAAGGCTCTGCCACCATGTTTCAAACTTTTCTTGAAGTGTCATTTTATAAAGAGTCAGTCCTTTCAAAATTTGAAGGAAAATCTAGAATTCTCTGTGGACTCAGACACTTAAACGTTTGCCTTCACATTCATAAGGGCTAGGGCCACATTTTTCCCAAAATAAAAAAATCAGACTACTTATCCTTTCACAACAACATTTAAGTACTAGCTTTTTCAGTATAGTCCTACTTTCTTAACCTTATCCTGAATTAGAAAATGGTAAGATTAAAGTTTACCAACCAGAGCCACCTAATAAGACATACAGATTTCCACATACCACCTCCTTCCACATAAGACAGAAGGGAGAGGGGCAACAAGGATGGGGGGAACGGGTAGTAGGGGTTTCAAGTCAGTTCCTCACAAGTTGTTTTCCTTCTTAGTTGGAGAGGCATTCCTCATACTCTTCCCTCATGCTCTAGCATGAGTCCCACCCATGGAAGACAGTCCTCCATAAATTTCTCCATTGTGAGTCCTTTTCCACAGGGCTTAAATTCTTCACTAACAACTGCCCCAGCACGGGTCACTTCTATGAGGTGCAATCTGTCAGGCCTAAGCTGCTCCAGCCTGGTCTGCTATGGAGTCACAAGTCCCCCCAGAAAACCTGCTCTGGAGTGGGCCTCTCTCTCTCTCCATGGGCTGAAGGTTCTGCCAGGAACTTGCTTGAACATGGGTCACAACATCTTCTGTATGTCTCCACCTGCTCCACAGTGGCATCTCTCCATGGGCTGTAGGTTGGGTCTCTGCGCTCCATCATCTTCCATGGGCTGAAGGGGGACAACTCACTCCACTATAGTCTTCTCCATGGGCTTCAGAGGAATCTCTCCCTCCAGCACTTGGGGTGCGTCCTCCCCCCTACGTCTTCACTGACATTGGTGCCTACAGAGTTGCTAACATGTTCTCACTCCCTTCTTTGGTGGCAAAAAGTGGCTGCTAGCATTTTTTATTCTCCTACATGTTATTCACACAGGCGCTGTGACCATCACTGATGGGCTTGGCCTGTGTCAGCAGCAGGTCTGGCCTTGAGCCCAGCTAGTGTTTACTCTGCCAGGCCTAGGGGAAGCTTCTGGCTGCTTCTTGCAGAAGCCACCCCTGCACCAGTACCCTGCCATGCAAAACCACAGCAATTATATAAACCCAAAACCTGAAATACAAATTTGAGCTTTTAGCTATGACAGAAATAGAAAATATTAAGAAATATAAGATTGCATTTGCATGCCAAAACCTACCAAAATCTCATGCATAATTGACTAAATGACTAAGCTGATTAATCTACTTCATATTACTGTTGTGCAGATGGTGACTGCATTTATTAGAACAAAACAAATTTACTGTGGTGTCAGTATAGAGCCACATTCATGTAAGTAGTCAGATGAGATAGGATGGTCAGTTACTATGTGGTGGCAACAGGGATGCCTGTTTTAAGGGTTTTTGCAGTGTCTTCTTCAGCTTGATTGACCCACTTGCCACTCTTCTGCTCAGTTTTTTATAATCCAGCTCTCCTATGGTTGTACATGACCATTTCAGCATATACATAGAACAAGAGCATAAACATGGAAGTAATTCAGGTTCTTGGTATCCTGGAAATGTGGTCAGACTAGGTTGCTCAGGTTTTTGTTAGTTCACTTGAAAGCCTCCAAGGACAGAGACAACACAAACTCACTGGTCTCCTCTGCTTTCCTTCTTGATGGTCCTCTTGGTGATTTATTTATTTATTTATAGGTCCAGCCTGAGCCTGTCATGTTTTCATCTCATACTCTGTTTCTCAGCCTTCCACAACGTGTTACTGTGAGAAGTCTGGCTGGTGTCTCCTCAATCATTTTCATCTCAGTGCCACAGGGATGCTGTTAGGTTCCCCTAAAGCTATCTCTTCTCCATGAAAAATAAAACCTTTTGTCCCACAGATCACTTCACAGGGCAAGAGCTGCAGCCTCCAACTGTCATGCTGGATTCCTCTGAATTCAGTCATACTTAGTGATGTCTTTCTTTCATTGGGGAGCCCCAAAATTATTTAATATTTATGAATAAAGGGGAATGATTCCCTCCTTCAACAAACCATCTGTGTTCATACACCAGCGAATGCTGTTGGTCACCTTTGCTGCCAGGACAGGCTTCAGGCTTGTATTTTGCTTGCTATTCACCACATCCTATGATCCTGCTACAGAAGAGCTACTCATCAGGCAGTCAGGCTCCAGCCTGTGTTGTTGTAAAAGGGTTTATTCTTTATCAGGTGTATGAGCTTGCATTGAGTGTGATTAATTTCCTGCCAATAAATTCCTCCAGCCTGTTCAGGTCTTCCTGGACAGCAGTCCCACCATCAAGCATATCAAGTCATCCCCCTTGTCCAATGCCTACTGAACACCTTATGCACAACCGTTCTCTAAACTCCTCTGGGCTACTGATCAATATATTTCAGCAGGACTCGTTCCTGTGTTGCCAGCATTCAGGTAGAGTATAATTCATTAGCCACTCACTACCTGCTGAGTCTAACCATTCAATGAGTTTTGCAGCCATTTCATTATTCTCTGCAAGAATGCTGAGGAAGAGAGCATCAAAAGCCTTGCCAAAGCTGAAATAAATTACATCTATTTTTCTTCTGTTGATCAAAAATCCAGTTACTTTATCACAGAAGGTAATCCACTGGGTCAAGCATGATTTACCCTTGATAACTCTATGCTGACTGTTCCCAGTCACCTTCTCCTTCACAGACATGGAAATGTATTTCAATAAGGCCCACTCAATTAATTTCCCTAGTATTGGAGCTGGTTGACTAGTCTGTAGTTCCCCAGATCATTATTTTGGTGCTTTTGGATTAATAGTGTAAGATTTGTTTGCCTCCAGTCATCAAAGATGCCCTCGAATTTTCAGAGTTTTTGAAAGATTTTAAAGGCACTCCCATGAAAATAATGACCAGCTCTCTCAATCAACCTTTGATGTAGCCTGTCTTGTGCCATGGATCTACTATGGATAAACAAGTAATCTCTGACTTGAACTGTACCCACTTTCACCTCCTTGAATCCCTTCATTAGACTTTGTTAGCAAGACTGAGGCTATGATGGCATTATGTACCTCTCTTCTATTCATACCCACTGTAATTAGAACACTCGCCCCAGTCAGCATCAGGTTCATCTTTCTTTTTTCAACTTTTTATTACTAATTAGTCACAGCTTTTTGTTGTTATTGCTCATCTATGCAGATGACTGGCTGTCTGGAGGTCCCTTGACCACTGAACAAATTAATGACTTAAGAGCACTGATTGTTCATGCAAGCATAGACCTGATGTCCAACTTTCCCTCACTAGTAAGCAAAGAAAACCTTTATTTTTATATGTAAGACTCCTCTTACCAATAAATACTATAAACATGTGCCACACTGCAGTCATTCAAATACTACATAAATATATTTATGCTTACTGATAAATGTAATTATTTTACTTCTATCATACTATATTTGTGGAAAAATTTTTTTTATATGATGAGCTATGTCACACAATGAAGGAAGATTTGCTTTACAAATATCTTTACATCTGAACATGATGACAATCATACCCTGACATGTCTAGGGCAATGAAGGAACAACCTATTCTTAAATGTTGGTTTACAATGTCCATTATATTATCCAACAAGCAACTTCTTTAAACATATTAAATATTCTTATCATCATTCAGAACTCTGTGTTTGTTCACACCAAATTTTAAGATCTAATTCAACCATTTGAGTTGTTTGAATGCAAACTGAAGCTTCAGAACTCTCTTGCATCTCTATATTGAAATACTTGGATGTAATATTTTGGGGTTTTTTAGTTTATAATCTGATCACATAAATACAGCTCTTTCTCTGTCTTGCTCTCTTACAAATTTTATTAAAAACATGCTTTTCTAGACACAGAGAAATGTGATAAGGGTAGCAAGTGTAATACCAGATCCCAAATCAAAATTCTCTTTGGCAGAATAATCGTTGACAAACAAAAGCAAAGATAAAGTTATAGGAATTCGAAAGAATGAAAAATTCATGAAACTTATGTCACCTGCCCAGTAATGTTGTCATCTATCATAGCAAAGCACTATCATACATACTACATATAAATGTTTATGATTCTATAAATAATAAACAATGCACTAATTGTGATCATGTCTAGCTGAATGAGTATTCGGAAATTTTTCTTTGTAATACATCTAATGTTTATAACTTGTGATATGTTAAAAGTTCTAGTTAAATTTAACTTAAAATATGTTGCATAATACGGTCAATGATAATTTATTTTCCATTGAAAATAAAATAAGAATTGCATACTAGAATTGTCTCAACCAGAAAATAAAATGTGAACTCTTCAATCACAAATTGGCAAATTGTTACAACAGCATTCTAGAGATTAGCATTAACTCTTTCAGAAGGTAAAAAATAAAACAAAAAAATAAATCTTCAAGCAAAGAGATATTGAAAGATTTTTTCTTAATTTCACTTAGTCAACAGAACTTCATCACAAATCATGAAGTCTTGTATCCATCTAAAGCTTTATGGCCAGATTTCAAAACATCCAATAATTCCTATCTTTACCGTTTGAATTACAGACATTCAATGATGTTGACAAAAACAACAAAAAGCCACCTTAATATTACCTGTTTGTGTTATTCCACTCTTCCCTGCATCATACTAAAGGAACTTGATTTCTTTAAGCCTTCCAACAGTGAGTAATTAAGGCTCTCTTTTTTTTTTTTTTAGTTATCAGTATTATTACTGTCTGTATAAGCCTTTTATGTAATAAATCGTCAGTATGATTTGGATACTATATATATTGCACTTTTTCCCTGTAATGGCTAGACCATAAAAACCCTGATCAGCTGTATAAACCAGATCTCAGTTTCTTACAGATACTTTTTTCCTTTGAGCTAAAATAAGTAAATTTAGTATCTTTGAGTAAAAGCGATAAAATCCAACCCCATGTCACTGTGACATTCCAAGTGACAGAAGAGTGATATTAGCAGTAAGACCCTAGCGGGCTGCATGCTTTTTACAACATCTTTTCTTTATGTTATTGTTCCAAATGACATTTATGCAGACGACCTACCTGTTCATGTTTGTGGGTGTCTTCATCTCACCTCAAGCATCATTATTGTCTTCAAGACAGCAAAGTGTGAATGAATTTGTTCCTTGGGCACTAGTTCATATCTAAACACTTCTCAAACTCTGAGATGCTTGGTAAGATGAAGAGCTCTTAAAAGTTGCATAATTAGTCTGCAAGAAAATCTGTACTTTACAGCATAATACCTGTGCTAATTTGGAAAACAACAGGTCAGTGGTAGGTCATAGAAAGCAGACGTCTAAGACTTGTAAATTACCAGCTAACAGGTAATGTGATTTTATGCATAGAAGTAGGGCACAGAAGAAATTTTTAGTTTGATTTATCAGTTTCCCATGCTCTGATGATCAGGAAAAATTGCCATTATGGAATGACAGAATGGTTTGGATTGTTTCAACTAGTTGTAGCCGCCCTGCCACCAGCAGGGATACCTTCCACTAGACCACAATGACCAAAACCCTATCCAACCTGGCCTTCAACATGTCCATGGGACATCCACAACCTCTCTGGGCAATCTGTTCCAGGATTTCACCATCCTTAAAGGTAAGAGTTTCTTTCTTATATCTAATCTAAATCTGCTGTCTTCCAGTATAAAGTCACTACCCCTCATCCTATCACTACCTACACTTGTACAAAACAGTTCCTCTCCAGCTTTCCTGTAGGCTGACTTTAGGTACTGGAAGGCTGGTCTCAGGTCTCCCCAGAGCCTTCTCCAGGTTGAACAAGCCCAACTATCTCAGCCTATCTTCATAGGAGAGGTCCTCCAGCCCTTTGTTCATCTTTGCAGCCCTCCTCTGGACTTGCTCCAACAGATCCATGTCCTTCTTATCTTGGGGCCCTCAGAGCTGGATACAGTACTCCAGTGGGGTCTCATGAAAGTGGAATAGAGGGGAAGAATCATCTTCCTCAACCTGCTGGCTATACTTCTAAACACAAATCAGCCTTCTTTTCATGTCGTAGAGTCACCTGCAAATTTTGTTATTTTAGTCTAAAACCTTTTTCATTGTGCCTAAAACCTGGCTATTACTGCATATGCGTTCAGCCCATATTCTAAAATAAAAATACACATATCTTCTGTGTAAATTTTTGTATCATTTCTTTTTTAGTTCATGCATTAGTTATGAGCCATAAGCTTCCTTATTCTTATTTCTTAACCAATGAAAGAATTTTGCTAGTGCGAAGACTTCAGGATTTGGTCCTACTCTATAACAAAACTACTTTATAAATTATTCCCCCTTGCAGTTCTTACATCTCTGCTAGCACTGCTGGTTTCCTGATTTTCTTTATAAGTGAAGACCAACTCCATTAAAACCATTGGCAATATTCCTGCTGACTTCAGTGGGAATAGATTTCAACTCTTAAGTCTCATCTGTCAAGTAATAGCTAGCACCTATAGTGATAAACACCTACTCTATTTTTAACCTTGACAATATAGGCAGGTTAATAATGTCAAAGTAAAAGCTAATGATAATGTAGGTAGATGACACCACCGCATCACTTTGCTCTGTAACTGGCTGAAGATTTCCATTCTTTTTTCATTTGCTTTTGCCACATCTTAGGTATTCCAGAGTTCTGAAATTAACTCACTGGAGATTAATGTTGCACTTCCTTGAAATTCTAGCAGTGTTATGCAGGTGAAGAACATGGTACCAGGAATTGTTTGACCCTTTGAGACTAAATTATTCCTGTGACAGTCCATAACACTTTACAACCTGGTCCTGCATAGTCCTAAGTATCATTTTTCAGCATATTCATCACCAATTGAAATCAGTGAAATATTTATTAAGATCAGGTTTAAAAAATCTGTTTCATAGAAGTATCTGCTGTCAAACCCAAAGCAATTTAGGAGTGACAAGCTGTCATCCACACAAAATCTGTTGTCATGCCTGAGTTTTATAATATTAGCACTCAATAAGCAAAAAAGTGATAAATGTCTGCTAAGGTGATCACTGGCTAGGTGGACAGCAATGGATGTTGTTTATCTTGACTTTAGCAAGGCTTTAAACACAAACTTCCATAGCATCCTCATAAACAAGCTGATGAAGTATGTTCTAGATAAATGGACAGTGAATTGGATTGAAAACTGAACTGCCAGGTAAAAAGGGTTGTGATAAGAGGCACAAAGTTCATCTGGAGGCCAGTCACTAGTAGCGTATCCTAGTGTACTGAGTCCAAAACTAGTCCCAACAGAACTGTTTAAGAATTACATCATTTTCCTTCTTCTAAAGGTGAAATAACGCTATGTAATTCTTCAGATTTTCTTTCCCTAACACAGACCAAAGAATGCTACTTAGTTTATCTTTACACAGTGACAGAAATGTGCCTCACATACACACACCACTTCAACACACTATGTTAGACATTTTCCTTTCAAGCGAGCATGCTTCTTTTTTAATTGCAGGACTCACTGGTCAGAGTTTCTCTCACTGAGAAGGTTTAATTTGTAATTTGTAATTTTCGCTGTCCATCTAGAACATCAGGATAGTGCTAAAAGACTAATCCAGTCACACATTCTCTCCACTTTTCACTGTTTTCTGAAGAAAAATCCAGTGCTCCAAACTGATGATCAAAATTTATCCTGTTTCAAATCCCCTCCCTCACTGTAAGACTCACAGCCATCCTCACCACTTGTGAAAGAACTTGAATATAGCCTATGAAAGGTTCTGTGGTGGTGACATGTGGCATAAGAAGAAATGTGAGACTTTTTTTGGGGGGGGGGTTGTTTCTTTTTTTTGTTTTTTATTAACATGTGTACAACATGACTTTAATTCTTATGGTCTCCCCAGGATGTAAAGTTTGCTATGATACTAAGTAGTAGGGTGCATATCTAAAGTTCCAGGTAAAAATTTGCTAATTTGCTATGTGCCTATAATACACACACCTTACAACTCTGAAAATTACAGCTAAAAAAAAAAATAAAATCACGTCCAGGAGATACACAACATGAACATGAATTGCATGGTCAGAAGTCTTGCTCAGTAATGGAAACATGAAAAATATCTACAATTCTACAATCAATCAATCAATCACCCACCCCTCTCAAAGGAACTAGGATATTAAGTATTACACTACATTTTGTTTCAAACCAGCTTTTTTAATACTAACTCACAGTAGTCTACTATACAATCATAAAATGTAATTAGCTTTTTTTTTTTTTTCAGGGAACAGGATAACATAATAGTATCAAGCCTTGAACAAAGATGAATTAACTAGTGTTTATTTAAATTATTCCTTATTTTGACACAGTTATCAAAATGACACCATGCAGGAAAGTATGGAAAGTATTGTATGATTTCTTTTTTTTTTTTTTTCTTACTCTAGTCATTTTCCTTGTCATTAGGATGCCTTAGCTTTTGCCATTTGTCTATTGATAGCCTCTGCATGGAGTGTGCTACACTTGATTTTCTTGGGCATGAGTAAGCAATAGATTTATAGTGAAGAAAAAGTTTCAAAACAATGAAGAAGCATAGAACCAAACCCTCAGACTGCACTCAGACCACCCCAAAGCCACATGGACCCACTCCTCCCTGACCAGCCCCTTTTATGGGGACCATGATGTCACGTGGTGTGGAAAACACCCTTAGCCAGTTTGGGGTACCTGTGCTGGATCCTTGTGAGAATTAACCCTGTTCTAGCTGGTACCAGGACAAGTCAATTATTTTCCTTTGGGCTGGAAGAGCAGCTAAGGAAGTGGAAAAACTGTCTTGCCAGCATAGTACTGGCAAACTATGATATGGGAAAAACGGTCAAACTGTTAAGGCAATAAATGCCCTAAATCCTTCCCCTAAAACACTGAAAACCTTCAAAAAAAAAAAAAATCCCAAGAGCATTAGAATGATCTGAACTTCATTTTTCAGCTGTGTAGTCCAGAAGTAAATTCTTTGAAACCAAACCAAACCTAACCAAACAAAAAACCAAAATCACCTTCCCCCCAAACCCCCCAAAAAACACAACAACAACAACAAAGACTGTGTTTATGTGGAAGTGCATCTGATGCAACAAAAAGCAACACCATCAGCTCCTAAGTGAATCTCACAAGATGCTCTGGCAGTAGGTCAGACATGAACACGAGGCACAGTGTAACCGCTAGCAAGCCTACTGATCTTAAAAGTTACCCAGAGCTCTGTTTGGCTTCACTTTCAAAGCCACATTAGAATAGAGTGAAAATTTTCATGCACAAATTGAAGTGTGTGGTTTTATATCGCTTGGGATAAAGACATGCCTCACAAAGATAGTCTCTGCCATTTTTCCTCTATACTCTTGTACCAAGAGGTGTAAGGTGCTCTTAGGGAGCATGCTTTGAGCTTTCTGATCTGTTTAGGTATGTATGTTAAGCACCTTTTCTTGCAAATTCTTCTTGCCAATGGTGCATTTTTCTTTCATAGCTTGTACAAATACTGTTTTCTATTTTATTCTAATTACAATTTTTGGACTTTTAGGTAACAGACAAAACATTTTAAAACAGCAGCTGTGGGAACAAAAGAACAAAAATCTTCCTAATTCATCTGGCTATCAAAATGAGCAACAAACTGTCTATGAAGCAAATCAACATGACTTAGTTGACCGTGTTGATAGTGCATTAGCAGAGGAGCAATTGCATTCCTTTTTAAGGTACTAGAGCAGTTTGCAGCAACAGCCACTGTAATTCCAGTATTATTTTGTAGGTTTCTTTTTTTTGATTGGGACAATCCCTAAGAGCACCTTACACCTCTTGGTACAAGAGTATAGAGGAAAAATGGCAGAGACTATCTTTGTGAGGCATGTCTTTATCCCAAGCGATATAAAACCACACACTTCAAACTATCTTCAGGGAATACTTGCATTATTGTATAAAGTGTTTAGTTTTGCAGACATCCATTTAGCATGGGATTTTTAAATTTAAAATACTCTTTAAGTCTCAGTCTTTTCCACTACACCTTCGAAATACATCAATCACTGAAGATAGGATATAAATACATTTTTACTGAAAAGAAAACTGAGACCACCTTACATGGAAAGAATACGACAAACACTTCTCAATAAGCTTGGAAGACTGACAAGTCATTTGGCATGTGAAGAAGACAACATTTTTAACAAATATGGCCATTATAGAAAATCCTCTTCTATCACTTAATAAAAATTTTAAAAAAAACCCTGTTTGTATATACAGCCAAGATGTGGTGAAATCAAAGCCTAAGTTATAGTTAGAGATGTTGTCCACAAAGAAGGCATTTTCCTTTACATGCCTTAACTACTTTACTGGTAAACAAGTACATGATCTTAGAGCTATTTCTCTGCCATTTTTTTTTCTTGAAGTATTTTCTGGTTATGTGTTTTTCAGCAATCATGCTGACATGAGCAATATAGTTGTCTTCCAGTTGTTTTAACTTTCTCTGTGTATTTCTGCTGATGAAACCCACTCGTTGGAGTCCTCAAGTTTATATTCTTGGCGATATAACTTGAATAATGAATACTGCAAAATTCTGATACACTTTAAGCAACTAAGTTCAATATTTCAGTAAGTCATAAAATATGCTATTTTTTACAGTAGTTCACAATTAAAATAGAATAACACAATGTACTGGTTTGCCCTTGAAATTCTATGACATTAAATGGCACTATTGCTAAATATTACCAAACCTGAAGTTTATAAAAAACCCCAAACCAAAAAACCTGCAGCATACCCAAAGACATAATGGGTTATTCTATTTATAGACTTTTCAAAAGCACTGCCTCCATAGTACTTGTGTGGTCAGAAATGTCAATGACCACAGCTTTACAAAATTCTTCCTATCAAAGCCTCATCAATAGCTTACAGATGAGGACTTGAATCATGACCTGAATTGTTAAAGGATATGGCTACATTTTTAAGTAGTATAGCATGATAGGACTAGATTTCTAGACTAAAACATCTGGTGAGGAATATCTGACATTGACAGCAAATGAATTCCTGGAACAACTGCTAGGTGAGAAAAAAAAAAAAAAAAACCTGCCTTGATGCTAGTACAATATTTAAATTTCAAAAGCAATTGAATTCCCTAGGCTTTGAGTCAAGCCTGGTGAATTGTATTCCTAAGGGATGTTTCTAACTTTTAATGCACTTCTTGCTCCAGTTTCCTATTAGATGACCCACTAAGGGCAACCTTTATCTCAGAGTCTTTTCTGTTTCTGTTTCATGTTGAAATATTCTTGTGCACTGGTCAGCTAATGGGCAGTCATCTCCTGCTGCCTATGGCTGGTGAAGAGCAGATCATCAAAAAATAAATCCAAGGTGATCTAGCTGTCTCAGAGAACCAGGAACTGAAGCCAATTGCAAGTTGAACTGCCTTATGTGCTCCCTTGAAGTCCCTGCCAAACTCCATTTCAACTAACAATTTCAATTATTTTAATCAAAGAAGCATTCATTTTGTGCACTTTTAAGAACAAACTATTCCAAAATGCAAAACATAAAATACCATTTGCTGTTTCAAGAGTACAAGCCCCATATTCATCAAACCTGTACCATAGACATACTCAGAGTAGTTGGGTGCCACAAGACTGTTGCAGTTCAAGAAAACTAGCCATCGCTACATCTTCTGACTTTCTTTCTGGAGATTTCACAGTGAAAGCATTTTTCCTAGGCTTATATTAAAATTCCTTTTCAGTGAGAACACATGACAGCTCCAGATCTTCCTTTATTCCATAATCCAGGCATGTAGTGTGTTCAGGTATTCTGGTGCTGCTGAACAGCTTTGAATGCTGCCTACCATCCTGGAGTATACAATTCTATTCAAACCATTAATATTTTTGTGGGACTAAATGCACACACAGACAAACTAAATACAATAAACTCAATTAAAAGGGATGTTTTATAGCGATTTATGAACACAAAAGATGGGTTAATTAAATGTTCAAAATAATTCCTTTTATATATATATATATATATACAGACAGGAATAGACAAAGAAAGAAGGGTTATTGTTAAAGTTTAGATTATTATGGTCTGGATAATTACAGCATGGTATGGGGAAGGAAAAAAAGGTTTGAAGAGGAAAGATATATAACGATATGTAAAGAGATGATATGAAGAGATTTTCCGAGACATTAACATTTCTGAGAAATCATCATGTGTTCTTAGAATATAGGTGCAGCATTTATTTTCTGAGCTTCATAACCTGAGTTGCAATTTCATACTGATTAAGACAAAGCATCAGACTTATGGGAGATGCTATGCAGAAAATGTTTTTCTTCCATTCCTTTTACCTTCATGCAGCTCTTGCATTTTATATTTCCTCAGGGTAAGGCTCCGCAAAGCTCACAAGTGAGGTAAGTAGAGCCAAAACAAACAACAACCACCAAACAAACACAATAATTAGTAAATTACAGTAAATCATCCATTGTGGCATTTCTGAAAGAGTAAAGGATCCGTATCTAGGAGGGATTACTGCAGTGGAAAGTCAGGTGTCCATCAAGCCCCATCCAAATATCACTAGTCCAGCTAATCACCACTTAGGAACTATTAGGCTTGACAGCATGACCCCTGTCAATCACAGTTGGTACAACATAGTGCTGAAAATGGAGCAGTCACTGAAGATGGCACTATTTCTAGCTAACCTGTTTTGGCAGAATGTTTGTGTGCATCAACAGACTGAAATGTCACAGAGCTGAAGATGATGTGGGTGAACATGAAAAACTAGAGAAGACTGCAGAGAAAAAGGAAGAAGCCAGAAGAAAAAACTATTCCAGAAACAAATACAAGAAAGAGCAGAAGATTAAACATACAAATCAGTGTTGCAAAGAATATTGTTACAACAACAGACAGGAAGTTTTGCAACAGGAGTATAGTTCAGTCAGATTGCTGTAGCATGCAGGTTTAAGCATGAATGGAAATTGTTCAGCTTATTAAATTCTGTGTGTCACAAGTGCCCTTTAATCAATTGTTACACCACCCAGTACTCTTCATGTGAGCTACAGCCTAAATAACACTAAAAGATGGAAGGAACGTTATAGAAGTCCCAGGTCTCTAGAATTTTGGACTCTATGATCAGACATGCACTCCAATGAACATGTTCATTAACACTATTTACAGACTCATAACCCTGAAATACATATTCATACCTCTGTACTACTTACTAAAGTTCTAAATAATATTAATACTATTGACATTTTGCATGTTCATTAGGGGTTCTTGTTACACATCATTGTTAACCTGTTTTACAAATAATCTCAGTTTGAAAAATTTTATCTTGCTTTTACGATATTTTGGTCGTTACTTCTAACTGAGGGTTTGGTGGGGTTTTTTTCTTTTTCCGTGTGTGGAGGGTTCATTCTGGGTATACCTATGTTTTATTCTTATGCACTTATAATATATATGCACCTATGGCAATGAATGTGCAGTATGCATTAACAGTAGAAAAATTTTGAGGGTGCAAATGAAATACTCTAAATAAATCTGCACAAATGTGATGCTTTGATTTTTCTAAAAGAGAATGAAAATAGGTCCCTTCCCTCTCTACACCAAAAATACTGTCAACAACTCAGTTATTTTAGGAGAGTGAAACATGCCAGGATGGCATGTTTACAGCAAGTAGATTAGCTCAGACCTTTTTATTTCCGCTGCTTATTCTGCATCTATCCTTTGCTTCTCTTCTCTTTTCTTTATCCTATTATGGTAGTGTAACATGCTTAGAAAAGTGTATGGCACCTTTTTGAATGACTCTCCTAGTTGAGCTTTGTTAGCCAGTCCATGCATAGGAAAAAAATAAAAGGGGGGTGGGGGGGTGGGGAATCTCTTTAAAGACAATAGTCATGGATGTAGGAGGTAATCCGTTCTTGCTAGAGAAAGACTATTGGAAAGATCTTAAAGAAGTAAAGGTCTTTAAATAATGTCACTCTAATAGTAACCTACAACCTAACATAACATTATGTGGAATCTGGCACAGCTAGAAATGCTATACAGACCTGGTTTTATACTAGTAACTACCATAACTACTTCTAACAGCTTCCTTTCACAGGCAGCTACAGTTTCTGAAAAGCAATATACACAGCCAGATGCTCTGTGTAAGAGTGGAGTCCATTACTTGTCAAGTTCATGTCAAGTGGCAGCACAATCATAGAGTCACAGAATCATAGAATAAGAGGATGGTTTCTGTTGGAAGGGACCTTTAAAGGTCATCTAGTTCCAAGCCCCCTGGAATGAGCAAGGACATCTTCAATTAGACCAGGTTGCTCAGAGCCCTGTCCAACCAAACCCTGGATGCTTCCAAGGATGGAACATCAATGACCTCTCTGGGCAACCTGTACCAGTGTTTCAACACCCTCATCGTTAAAAAAAAAATTTCTTCCTTTTATCTAGTCTGAACCTAACCTCCTTTAGTTTATACTATTACCCCTTGTCCTTGGAAAGGACCCAACTAAATACCTGTCCCCTTCTTCCTGATAAGCCCTCTTTAAGTTTGAAGAGCCTGCAATAAGGTCTCCCTTGATCCTTCCCTTCTCCAGGCTGAACAAACCCAACTCTCTCAGCCTGTCTTCACAGGAGGTGCTCCAGCCCTCTCATCATCTTTGTAATGCTCCTCTGGACTTGCTCCAACTGGTTCTTGTGCTGGGGCCCCCAGAGCTGGATGCAGTACTCCAGGTGGGGTCTTACCAGAGGGGAGGGGCAGAACCACCTCCCTTGACCTGCTGGTCATGCACTGTCTGAGCACTTGCCTATTTACAAGCATAAAATTGATAGGCACTCTTGTGGCTATTTTGATGCTACCAGTTCTTTTCAGCCATGCGTTAGCAAGGTTTCAATTATCACTCTACAACTTAATGCGTCCAGCGGGAGAAAACATCCCGCAGAGCTGCGGGGAGCTACGGTTCCCTGAGGTCACACACCGCAGTTATCAACTCGGACTCTAACTAAAGTCCGCATTTACAGAAGCAGCCGCCGAACGTCGGCCTTCAGCGAGGGCAGGCCGGGGACACCGGGCGGGCGGGCCGGCAGGGCCGCAGGTGCCGGCGGTGGAGAGGGGAGAGCGCCGGGGTGGCGGCGGCGGGGCCGGAGCGAGCGGCCCGGGGCGATTGCAGAAGCAGGAACGCCACCTGGCGGCCAGCGGGCGCAACGCAGGCGGGGCCACGGCTGCCGCCCACCCGGTGCCCTGGGAGCGCGGGGCCCGCGCCCGTTGGGGCCGTTAGGGCCAGCCGTTCGAAAGGAGGGCTGGCGGGCAGCCTCCCCTCGAGGGTGTCCGGCGCTTCCCGCGGCAGGCGGGAAGGTTTTATTCCTTTCCTTTTTGTTTCATGGTAGCATTACGTCATCCTTTTCCTCCACGTGGAAGCCGCCTGGAAATAGCTGCTAGAGACTCGCCCTGCTGTTTGAAATTCCCCGTTTTCTGTTCTCCGCGTTCTACTTTTGTGTCGCCGGTGCGCTTGGACACCGGGACGTGTCAGACGGGAGAGAGAGATCTCTGCCTGAAAATGCTGAAAATGGAGCCGGTTTCCTTTGCCATACTCAGCAAACAAAACGCACACTGTTGGAAAAACACACTAAAACAGAACAAGCCACGGATTGAGAGGCCCCTTTGTTCTTTTGAATCCTGAAGGAAAGCTTTTGATGGGAGGGAGGGGGGGGGAAGAGAAAGAGAAAGACATGCTATCGCTGCCATCACGAATGTCAATTCACCTTAAGAAAAGAGCTGTACTCCAGCACCAACTTATTTTAGCTCTCTCATACAAGAGTGCTGCTGGCTGAATCAAATTTGGTTCGGTGGTTGAATGTCTTTAACAATGTTTCCACTATCGTCTTCCCTGCAATACAGCAAGGCAGGAACCATGATGGGCAGAGCCTGAGCTGTGGGAGAGAGGCAACGAATGAGGCAAGCGCAGCTCTGGGGATCTTTTACAAGACTGCTTTTTGTAAGGGTCACATATTTCTGGGCTTATAAACAACAGACTAAATACTCCAATTCCTTTAAAGATTCAGTACAAACAACTACTGATATGCAACATTTAAAGGAGCAAAACCCCCTCATTCTCTTCCCTTAGAATGAGTGGCGTTGCAGCTCACATTTTGATACGTGCTTTTCCGATGGCTCAAAGGCGTTTTCTTAATTCTTCGTGGCTATTTCTCCTGATGTTTTAAGTCACATTCTAGCTCTAACCCTTTCCACTCTGAGAATTAAGTAGAAAAGGAGAAAAAGGTCATTTCATTTCAGTCTAAAGCACTCACTATACCACAACTAAGTCAGTACTTCCCAAATTCAGTGATACAGTGGACATTTAGTGGCTGTTGTTTTAACATCACACGGCATCTCAGTTCACCAACCAACTATGACCTCTAGTCAGTAACCTACAACCTAGGAAACAAATCAGTGAGTGAGAGGGACTATGGCAGAAGTACTGATTTTATTGTATTACACTGAGCTCCTAAAAAATCCCCACATTGTAACCTTGTTCACATCGGATAACTCTCCCCTTGACATGGTTCCTACATGCACGATTTACTGATTCCTGATAGCTTGATCTTATCAGGGTCTGTTATTTCAGTAGCAGAATTCGATTCTATCCTGCAGCAAGACCCAAATGAATAAACATATAACTGAGGATAGTAGTATTTTTCATAAATTGAGATTTATGGGAAATTTTGAGAGGCAGATTGAAATATTTCATGTAGATTCAGTGTTATGTTCCATGTG
The DNA here is from genome assembly GCA_020800305.1 of Porphyrio hochstetteri. Classification (NCBI taxonomy): domain Eukaryota; kingdom Metazoa; phylum Chordata; class Aves; order Gruiformes; family Rallidae; genus Porphyrio; species Porphyrio hochstetteri. The sequence goes on from CM036938.1 coordinate 35,179,338, forward strand.
GATTTAGTCTGATTTGAATTTGAAAAATTGCCAGAATGTTCCAGGCCTTTATCAGTGTAACTGATAATGTCACATTTAGACTCTTGGGCTGAATCAAATTGAGAAACCACAATATTTTAATTCCAGATAAGCTCTGCTTATGGCACACATTGGAAGATTTTAATTTGTTTTATTTTATTTATTTTTATTTTAGCATCACAGTCACCAAAGCTATTTAGTTTTGATTCTGGGTTTTTGAGGCTTCACATTCCTTCTCTTCTTCCAGTTTGAACTCAGCTTTCCATCTGGACTACCTTTCCCGTGAGGTACCAGTAGCAAGATATAGCAGAGAAGAGAGGTGGAAGCTGCATATGAACTAAAAAAAAATTAAAATATTCCAGTGAGGTTTCTCAATGATTAAATATCCTTTGTTAAAAAGTGAAAAACATCCAATTTCCAAGCTTGGTTTGCCCATCTTTTTGTCTCTTCTCCACTCTGCTCTATAGTAGCAGCATTTATGCATTCACAGATATTCAAACATGTTCCTTTACATGTTGCTTAACAGATTAGTTATTTTTGCAATGAATGCACTACTAATATGTAGCAAGCAATACACTGTAGCAACATGTTGCATGTATACAGTATATTTTTTTCAAGTAAGATACTATTAGTGAGTTATCTGAAAATGTGAAATAGAAATAAATAATTGAACAATGGCTATGTTTTAATTATTTAAGTAAGTATTCAGTCCTTAAATAGGTAGTTCTGCTCTAAAAATTCTATTGTTACTTCTTTCAATCAGTGAGCCCCGAGCATTCCCACTGGTTAGTGCTGAAGCATGACCAAAGTTCATTTGGTTTGCCCAGTACCTTACATAATCTTGATTCTTACCGGTCAGTAGTCAGGAAATTTTCATAAAGCATACACAATAGCAGATAATAATTCAGTCCCAGTTGAACACAAAACAAGATCTTTTCTATTTTGTATATAAATACTTCCATGGAAGTGTGGTTTGTGTTAAAAGTAGCACTCAGAGTAGTTCACAGACTTTTTTTTCTGGTGTCAGTGTCAACTATACTCTAGTTCATAGGGTAATAGAGGTATATGCTGAGAAATTACCTTCTTTTTTTTTTTTTTCCCCTCAGCCCCCTCCTCTGCAAATTCCTTAGACAAACAGAATCCACTGTGAGCCAGCAAAACAAGCCTAGGCAAAACATACAGAAGTACAACGGATTTTTATTCTTTAAAAAAAAAAAATACAGCCTACACAAAATAATAGATCATTGTAAAAGCCGAAACAGATTTAGTACAGTAAGCAGCACTGCAGCCTTCTCCCATATGGATTAGCTAATAATATGTCTTGTTATTTTGGACGCAAACGGGTTGTTTTCTCTTCATATTGCTCAGATTGGCAGTGAATGTACAAATAGTACTACTATGGAGCTCAGTGGGAAGGAGAGAAAAAGAGAAGATGGATATCATTACAGAATTCCTAACATCCTCTTATTATATTTAGCCCAGTGGGATCTCATTTTTTTAAAAATTACTTTGCTGTTTTTCAGAATTGGACTTACTGAGAAAATAGATTTTTTCCAGAACTTTCATGATTCTCAGACCTTAATGTCAATCTTCAACTTTCAAGAATTGCAGGATCACCTCTGAAGGTATCCAAGCATCTGAAGGAAAAGTATATTTTGCAAACATAAAATACACTACAATTTTTTGTGCATTCTTAGTCCTCACAAGCAATTGTGCCCTGTATCTCTGTGAGCTACTGCCAAATTTGCATTGTTTATTTCCAAAGTAGTTTAGCTTTTCTTGTCTCCCCAGATTATGCCTATCTTTCCCACTATGGAAGTTCTGTATAGATCTGAAGGAATGGGACATTTCTGTGTTAATTTCCACATAAGATTGGGAAAAAAATTAGCTCACTGACTTGAGACTTTGAGAGCCACAGCTACCTACTGAGGCCACAGCCCTGTCTTAAAACATAAACGGATGTCTCCAGGACTACACCTCTTGTGAGTCGTTAGTAGAAAAATTGGAGCATAAACAAAATAGGAAAGGAGGACTGAAATTCTATCAGCATTCATATTTCTACCAGTCTTTGAGAAAGTGCAGTGTCCCATAATCAACAGAGTAATCAATGCTACATATTTCCTTGTCATTCAAAAAACTCCACCAAACCAAACCAAATCAACAAACCAACTAACCAAAGGAACAAAAAAAAAAAAGAAAGCAAGAAATTGTAAGCCGTAACAGTTAAAACATTTTCTTCACAATGCCATTTATTGTGTCTTTCCCCAATAGAATGATCATTTAATTTCCATTTTCATTTGTGTCACTACTTTTTATCCACCTGAAGTTTTGATACTCACCATGGCAAGAGTTCCATCATTTTTGCAGCATTTATTTTATATTCAGTTTTACATGCTGCAGAAGGCATTCTGGTTTTTGCATTTTTGCATGGTCAGACTCCACCCATAACCAGCATTTTATATGGTGTTGGCTTTTTTTTTTCTCCTGCTGCTTTTTGTTTCTTAGGTAAACAAGTAAATGCTTACCTAAGAGTAAATGTGGGTGATAGTTCCTGAATTTGTGATACTAGTGGTCATACAAATCTTAACTGAACAGTATTCTATCTTGAAGGTAAAAAATGCTGTATTCAATACAAACTACACTGATGCATGCTCTGAGTGCTGGTTAAATAATGTAGGAAAGCCAGCAACAGAAACACAGCTACCCGTTTGGCATATGCAAGTTCTTTCAAGCACCTGAATCTCCTTCAAGATGTGTAGATAGAAGGAGCATTTAGTTTTAAGTCCTGTCAAGAAAATACTGCATAAGGGTTTGAAAACAGGGTTTTATCTTTACTTTTACAGGATGCCATGCAGTGAACACCCTTAATTTGCACACTCTATCCTTTACCTCTCCTGGTGCTTTGTAGCTTCACATTTATCCTAAGCAGAATACTTCCAAAATCCTGCTGGGAGAACTAAGGGTAGTTTAAATATTAACTTAAAGTTTTTAGTGCTCATCATATCCTTTTCATACTATTTTCTTTTTATTTCCATGTGGTGTTGCAGTTTTGCCTAGCCGGGTACTGTTAGAGAAGGGGGGCTGCAGAGATGGCTGCTGCAAGAAGCAGCTAGAACTCTCTCCAGGCCCCAGAGAGTAAACCTTGGCCGATTCAAGGTCAGAGTCGTTGCTGACCAAGGCCGAGACCATCAGCGATGGTCACAGTGCCTCTGGGAATCACATGTAGGAGAAAAAAAAGTGCAAAGAGCTGCATTTTGCCACTAGAGATGGGATTGAGAAGATGCAAGGAGCTGTGCAGGCACCAAGGCCATTGAGGATTTGGAGGGCACCTCCTGGGAAGAGGCACCCCAGGTTCTGGAGAGGAAGATGCCCCTGCAGCCCATGAAGAAACCCATGGTGGAGCGGGTCCCTCGCAGCCCATGGAAAAGGCCGAGACCCCACCTGCAGCCTGTGGAGAGGCCCCACACTGGAGCATGTAGAGACATACAGAAGACTCTGTGACCCGTGATGAAGCTAGCCTCTGCCAGCACTTGAAGCCCATGGAGAGAGACAGAGACACAGAGATGAGCGAGGGAGAGATATGCACTGGAGCAGGTTTGCTGGGGGGAGGCTGGTGGAAGGCTGGGACTGAGACTGAGAGACATTGTGACTTATTACTGCCTGCCATAGCAGTGACCCGCGCTGGGGCAGCTGGTGAAGAGCTAGAGCCCTGTGGGAAAGGACTCACATTGGAGAAGTTCCTGAAGGACTGTCTCACTTGGGTGGGATCCCACAGTGCAGCACGGAAAGGGTGTGTGGAATGAATTTTCCCCTCCCCGGCCAAGAAGGAAACCAACTTGTGAGGAACTGACCGAAACCCCCATTTTCCCAGTCCCTGCCCCTCCCTGTGCCACAATAGAGTGATCTTATCTTGATTCCTAAGACTCTCAATATATATTTTCTCCCCTGTCCAGGTGAAAATGGGAGTGATAGATTGACTTTGGTGGGGATCTGGCCTCCAGCCAGGCCTAAACCACCACATGTGGTTAAAAAAACCTAACCAAGTAACCAACCAAAAAAACCTCAAACAAACAAAAAAACCCCAAAACCCCACAACCCGAAACCAAAAGAAAGAGTTTTGCAAGATAAATAAAATTCACTTCCACCAATAAAATCTTAAACTGCTGTATTTGCAAAAATTAGGAAAAAAAGGGAGAGAGAAAAATGTCATTTACAATAACAGTTTTCTAGTCTAAGCTAATATAATTTGCTGTTCCATCAACTTAGGTGCAGACTGGCTGGTTTCTAAAAATGCAATACAAAAGAAGAGAGAGGGAGAAATAAACCCTTGGCTCAGTAAAAAATCCTGCACTGTGGGTTTTGACAGAGTTTAAAAATAAAACTGAGTCAAGGTAAATCTGGATTTGAACGTCCTATTTTTTTTTTTTCAGTTTAATTTGCACACTGACCCTTTAAACTCTGTTCCAAGCACTATAGCCTTAGGCACAGCCACAAGGCATAACCATCCCCTATAGTGTGACTTCATCATAGGTTCTCACCTCCCTGCCCAGCCAGTCCCAAAATATCTAGTCATTTTTCTTGCCCCACTTTTGGAATGCTTTCATATATCCTAACATAATGAAAAGTAGCTGCTATTGCTAGTCCTTTATAGATGATGAAATCCATTGGAGAGGTGAAAATAAAGAAACTTTGTTGCTTTCCCAACTAAAATTCAGACAAGTTTTTAAACAAAGTTAATTTTTTCCCCCACCTCCCCCCCCACAAAAAGAACAAAACGCCACCCTCACAATTAAAATTGTTCTGCTTTCTAGATGAAAATAATTCCTTGAGCTATTTTTAACCCATTGCTGAAGAATGACACTATGAGATAAAGAGAAATTAAGAACATTTTCAATTAGAATTTGGATCTGAGTGTATCTTGAATCTCAAACTTTTAATAGTCCACCAGAATATTTTTCACTACTAAACGTGTAATTTTTTAATATGACACAAACCTGTTCACTGCTAAAAGAAATAAAATAAATGCAAGTCATAAAAGCATTTGAAATGGATATTATTATTTCTTTATATGTCAGCACCTTAATTATTTATTAAAAATACAGTGTTTAATTTTTATAAAGTATCTTCTTGTGTTTTATGACAAAGTGTAGATTAAGATAACAACTTTTACTGACCTTTGCAGCTCTATGCTCCACTTGTAGTATAGATTTATGGATTTTTAAGGCCAAAATTGGTACTAGTCACATCTCCAAGTGCCTTAATACACAGCAAAATAATGAATATCTGTTCCTTGGATTCACATTAAGCTGCTGCAATTAACTACAAAATCTATGCTCTTGACTGCCTGAAATATAGTCAGTGAGACCTACTTAAAAATATCATAGTCACCATCTCAGAGTTTTTTGTAGGATCATGACAACAAGCAAAATTGTGGAGCCAGTGTTCTGTTCTTAGAACTCACAGTGCTCCTATGCTCATCTTAATTTAAAACCAAACAAGCACCAAGAAAACAAACTAAAACCAAACTGAAACAAACCAAAAAAAAAAAAAAACCCTGAAGAAATGCTGCTGTCAGAGAAAATGCAGTGGAAAACCACCAACAGTCACACTACAAAACAGAGCATCTATTTATCATTATTTAAAGTTCTGTGATCAACAACTTTGCTATTATTCTCTAAAGCATCTGTACACATTCACCTATCTTTATTGTTTGCCGTCTTCTAATTTTGCATCAGTTCTCCGGTCTCTTTAAAGCCATTATCATTCTGTTGGAGTCAAGCTTGGATTCTCATTGGAGTCCATGCTCCTTCATATGGGAAGCCTTGTTATTTTCAATGTAGTAAACTTGCCTAAAGTAGTAAGCTTGCCAAAAGAGGTTATCAAAGATATCCCCCCAAAGCCTCATTATTTGCTAGATGGAGAGAGCTGAATCCCACAGTTCTACTCTTCAAGGTTTGTCTGACATCAGAACTTCAGCCTGCAGACTTCAGCAACGATTGCTTAAATTACTGCTTATAACTCTTCTAAAGTAAGTTTTGGGAGAGTTTATGCTGACACAAGTTACTATTTAATTAAAAAAAGAATCAACATCCCATTGATTGCCTTTCCTTTTCATTTTCCTTTCAAGACTTTCTTCCTGCCATGTCACTCTTGAAGATGATTCATTACCAAAACTGTTACCTAACCTCAAGGAAAGAGAGAAATGGCTTTCTTTTCTCATTACTTATACTCCGATGCCTCTGCATCTCAGACTCCTTTGTTTTTCAATCAAGGCATTCATTACTTCAGTACTTACACCCAGAAAGGGTTGATTTTTAACTATTTGACAGGTTTGCATGGGATAAGTTCACTGCAGTTCAGGTGTGCCTTGGGCCTGATCGAAATCTACCTATAAATATGAAACTAATGTTAAAGTTCTGGTTCCAGAGTCCTGAGGTTAAAACAGTCTAGAAGATTATACTGGCTTGTTAATATAAGCCAAGTTATTACTCGGACTTTTTACTAGTATTTCTTCTCTTCACACAGAGAATAATTAAAACAATATAAAAATATATTTGATAGAATATATGTAGATTTTAGCAACAGTTTGAGGTATGTATTCCTGCCCAAGATATTCATACTGGCCCAACTCACCAAAAATTAGTGTCTCAAGCCCATAAAAATTGCTTCTGTTCTATACTAGTTTCTAACTTTGCATGTTTCATTAAAATTAATGCCATTGTCTTGGGGTACTATTAATACCATTGTATAGGGGTATTCCTTTAGCTCTTTAGAATAGATGCCATGTCTACATGCAGCTGACATGCTGAAGAGCAGTTTGTAATAAAAGATAATCTGTAGGTACCTGCCGTTCAACCACTGGACTGACTTGCAGGCACAGCATGTAGCACAGAGTCAATAGGTGAATTCAGCACACAGCGCTGAGTGTTTTCCAGAAGTAAATGCTGGCTATGATCACAGACCTGTTGAGCGAATTTGCCCTTAAAAGCTGTCACCAAAACATGCCCCGTATATTCTAGCTCACAATTTAGCATTGTCTTATATGGCACCATCTCTCTTGTAAGTCTTCCTTCCTCCCACCCACCTCAAATTCTCAGATTCATGGAGAAAGAAAATGAAATACTAAATATGTAAAACATGTAAAACCATGTGTGTGTCTGCAAGTGTGTGATATTCCAGAGCAAGCAATATGAAAAAGCAAGGGAAGCAGAGAAATAACTTGAAAGAACATACGCCTCGCAGATGTTCTCAATATATTACAATGTTTCCTCCCACTTGCTCCCACATACTGTTGTTCCATCCTTACTTTAATTTCTTGTTCCTGTTGAGTTTTATATCCTCAAACCACAGCATTGCATTGTCTTAACAATGCCATTATGATGTCTAAATTACTATTCCAATATCTTGTTCCTTCCTCCCATAGCTTCCTCAAAAGTCAATGGAGAATTAGTGCACATTTTCCTACCAGAGAAAGTTATCTTTGCATCTTAGCAGAACGTTGTGTATTTAATTTAACTTAGGCTAACTTCTAATGCTTACTAGAAACAGAACCTGCGTATTGCTAATTACCTCCCTATTGCTAATTACACTGTAGTCCTGTCAGTACCCTTGAAATTACACTCCCGATAGCACTCAGGCTAACAGTGATACTGATGACACAAGAAAGATGTTTAGCTCTCCCTTTGTACATTACATCTACCTTTCACCACACGTATTTAGGGTGCTTACTAGATAATTATCTAATTCACCATAAACACTAGAAAGTAAAACAGGCTGTAAAATCTATTTGCAATACAAAAGCTTATTCTTAGCCTATCAAAGAGACACCATCCATAGGCTACTATTAAATCAAAGAATCTGAGGCTGAATTAGTCGTGTGTACTCCCTCTGCCCTCCCTTGCCATGGAATTAATACCATGAGGAATGACCTATGTTTTTACAGTTTCTATGAACAGTTCAGCAGTTCATGAAGGTCAGTTAAACTTAGGAGAGGAAGAAGGAAGAAAATCTTGTCTTTTAGAAGAATCCGAGGATTTAGATAAATTTTGAAGACTTCTAGGAACTGGATGTCTTAGGTTTAGTTTAAGTCAGGCTTCAGATTATTGTATAAACTGTTGTGGGGTGCAGAATACTGGATACATTATGGTTTGCCTCAAGGTTTCAGAAATGGCAGTATATAAACCATTATGATTCTAAAAAGAAAGCATTGAGGAGGGAGTAAAGCCCACTGGTTTATGAAATTGTGAGTAAATTTTTTCTGTGTCAGTAACAGCATGTCACATTGTTTTATTAAAATGAAAGCAAGACTCAAGTAGCATTAAAGTGCTCACATAGAAGTATTGTGTAGTTATTTTTTGCTGGTTTTTTGTCTAGGTTTTGTTTTGTTTTGTTTTTTAAATGCCAAATATTCCAAGAATTGATAAAATTCAAATCACTTCTCTCTAGATGTGACTAAGACTGAATGTCATCTACTTTCTGGCTTTAGTTTCCAACCAGTTCAACTGTGGCAAATTTCAGATGGTTCAGGTGCAGAATTAAACAATAAAAAAAATATTACATAGCAGCAAATTATGATGAAGACCAGTAGCATAATTTTCTGTGCCGGTATAATACTAATAATACAAATAATAGTAACTAGCAAATAAAAATAAAGGCCTCAGTAGGGCTTTTAGTAATGGAATAACAATGTACATTGAATTTGTGGAAACTGCAAGCTATGTTTCTTTTCCTAATAAATTAAATTTTTTATATATATTTTTATTGCTTTGTACTCCAGGTCATCAGTCTTACCTGCTCTGTCCCACCAGTGATAGGTGATAGCTGCGTAGTAAAATCCAGCTAAAAAGAGGAGTATCTGACTGATTATATGACTCCATAAACTCCATAAAAGCAACATGGAAGCAACATTAACAGCTATAATAATGCACTGTGCCTATAGCCTTCTAGAGGTGCATGAACAAATCAGTATACTTAGGATAGTTTGTGCTTCTTCAACCTGCTGCTTGGTGAAAAAAGGACTTAACCTGACATTATGTATCCACTGGAGAGTTCATGCCACACTCATCTTTTCATAAAGCCAGGTGTAGTGCAGATACCCTGAACATCTGTTACCCTTTGTGAAAAAGCCATCTGGGTATAGTTTGTATCTGGTCAAATTTAAATCTATATCACTATTTTCCTGTGTCTATTAACTGTCATAGTTCCATGGCCAACTGGGAATTTTAAGATGATTTTAGAAAGAGTTAAGTTTGGCTCTAAATAGAGAAACATGTTTCCCTGAATTTTCTTCCCATAAGAATAACTGTGGCATTTGCTGTACTTCCACAGTGCTAGGCAACAAACTTACGGAAAAATCCACGACACCTTTCTACATAACCCTTATTTCTAATTTTATCTATAAAGTGAATTTAACATTTTAGGTAATATTTAAGCACTTTAGATCTCTCTCTTTTAGCACTTCTCTATTTTTCGTTATTTTATATCATCAGTTGTATACTAACCATGTATTTTAAGTCAAATTTTAAACAATAATTCTATTTCCCTCACCTTTCAAGAGGCAACTTTAACCCTCTTAAGATTCAGAACACTTATAGAATTTGTTGTTATTAATAAGGCTGTAAAAATTCTTTTATTAACAATTTGCTTTCTAAATTATTTTTCAAAGGAGTACTGAGGCCACAGCTAGGAAATAATCCACATTATCATGAAGTTGAGGAAAAAGTGCATCTATGTGTAGTACCTGAGCAAGCATTAAATATAAATTTGTTTATCATCCTTCTTCTTTTCTTTGAGAAGAGCAGTAACATTGGATAATCTTGATCCCCATCACCACGTTAGAGGAAGATTAAGGCAATACAGTCCAACATCTGAAGCTGTTTCATCAGTTCTAGAATGATTATTTGATTCCTTTCCAACAAATGATAGGCTCTTAAAGGAAAATCACAGAATCACAGAATTCTAGGTGTTGGAAGGGACCTCCAGAGATTATTGGGTTCAAACACCCTCAAAAGCAGGTTCCCTAGGACAGGTCATGCAGGGAGGCATCCGGACGTGTCCTGGATATCTCCAGAGATGGAGTCTCTACAACTCCCCTGGGCAGCCTGTTCCAGTGCTCTGTCACCCTTAAAAAGTTCTTCCACATATTGGTGCAGAACCAATGTCCCAACTTGAGGCCATTGCCCCTTGTCCTGTCTCCACAGGCCATTTCCCCCTATGTCCCATATTTCAGATATTTATAAAGATTTATCAGATCCCCTCTTAGTCTTCTTTTCTCAAGGCTGAACAGCCCCACTTCATTCAGCCTTTCCTCACAGGGGAGATGCTCCAGTCCTTTAATTATTTCATAGCCTTCCCCTGGATTCTCTCCAGGAGATTCCTTTCTTTTTTATACCAGGGAGCCCAGAACTGGACACAATACTCCAGGTGGGGCCTGACCAGGGCAGAGTAGAGGGGGAGGATAACCTCGTTAGACCTGCTGGCCACACTTTTCCTGATGCATCCCAGGATCCCATTGGCCCTCTTAGCCACCAGGGCACACTGCTGGCTCATAGCCAACCTGTCATCAACCAGGACCCCCAGGTCCTTCTCCACAGAGCTCTTCTCCAGCAGGTCATCCCCCAGCCTGTACTGATACAGACGGTTATTCCTCCCCAGGTGCAAGACTCTACACTTGCTTTTATTAAACCTCATCTGGTTTCTCCCTGCCCAGCTTTCCAGCCTGTCCAGGTCTCTCTGGATGGCAGTGCAGTGTTCCTGCATGTCAGCCACCCCTCCCAGCTTTGTATCATGAGCACTTGTTGAGGGTGGATGCTATTCCCTCATCAAGGTTGTCAATGAAAATTAAACAAGATCCGCCCCAACACTGACCCCTGGGGAACACCGCTAGTCACAGGTCTCCAGGTGAACTCTGCTCCACTGATCACCACCCTCTGAGCTCAGCCCAAAAGCCAGTTCTCACCCCAACTCACTCATCTATCCCATACTGTCCCAGCTTTGTTATCAGGATGTCATGGGTGACAGTATCAAAAGCCTTGCTGAAGTCAAGGTAGATGACATCCACTGCTCTCCCTCCATTTACCCAGCCAGTGATGACATCATAGAAGGCGACAAGGTTGACCTCCCCTTGGTGAATCCATGCTGACTACACCTCATAACTGTTTTTTCTTCCAATTGCTTGGAGATGGCATCCAGAACAAGCTGTTCCATTACCTTTCCAGGGACAGAGGTGAGACTGACTGGCCTGTAGTTACTCAGATCCTCCTTCTTGCCCATTTTGAAGACCGGAGTGACATTGGCCATCCTCCATTCTCCAGGTATCTCTCCTGTTCTCCAAGAGCTGTTCTCCTGTTTTCCAAGACTGCGGCTCAGCAATCACTTCCTCCAGCTCCCTCAGCACATGTGGATGCATCCTGTCAGAGACCATGGATTTGTATACATTGATCCTTCTGAGACGCTCCCAGACCACCCCCACCTCAAACAGAGGGAAGATGTTCATTTCCCAAACTCTCTTCCCTCCAGGGTCTGGAAGTCCTGAGGGGGAGTCTTTGCAGTGAAGACCAAAGCAAAGAAGGCGTTCAGTATCCCCACCTTCTCAGCATCCCCCACATTATCTCCAGTCTTCCTCTTACTGTTCACATACCTAAAAAAACCCCTTTTTATTATCCTTTATATCCCTTGCCAGCTTCATTTCCAGGTGGGCTTTAGCCTTCCTAGTCTCATCCCTGCAGGCACTGACAACATTCCTATATTCTTCCCAAGTGCTCAGACCCGTTTTCCACAATTCATAGACCTTCTGCTTCCCTTGGAGTTTACTCATGAGCTCCCTGCTCATCCACACAGGTCTCCTGCCATCCTTTCCTGATTTCTTACTCAAAGGGATGCACTGATCCTAGGCTTGAAGGAAGCACTGTTTAAATGCTGACCAGATCTCACAGGCCTCCTTCCCTTCTAACAGCCTAGCCCATGGGATAGCTCCCACTAGGTCCTGGAAGAGATCAAACTTTGCTTTCCTGAAGTTCAGGGTAGCAATCCTACTTTTTGGTTCGCTTCTTCCAATTCAAGATCTTGAACTCCATCATCTTGTGATCACTATGAACCAAGCTGCCCCCGACCTTCACTTCCCTAATGAGACCATCCTTGTTAGTTAAAACAAGATCCAGTACCTGCTCCCCAGCTCACTGGCTCCTCCACCATTTGTAACAGAAAGTTTTCTTCCACACATTCCAGAAACTGCCTGGACCACGCATGCCTGGCTCTGTTGCTTGTCCCCCATAAGAAACAGCATCTGGGATCATTAGGCTACTTCTAGCTGCTTATAGAAGATAACATCAACTTTCTCCTCCTGATCAGGTAATACACACCTAGAACAGTGTCATCCACACTAGCCTGCTCCTTGATTCTCATACTTTCCACCAAAAGATAAGGTCTTAAAGGAAAATACTAGCACAGAATAAAAAATCATTTTGTACAGAAAAAAAACCCCATCAATAGTCTTACTAATTTTATTCCCCAGCTAAACTTCTCACTCTTTCAAATCCCTAATATCTCCTTAACACCTTTCATAGACATTTTCTAAATCATTGCATATGTAAAACATCTTGCTTTCATTTATTGGGTGTGTAGGTGAACTTGTATATCGTACAAAGCTGACTATACAGAGATTCTTTCTCACAGTCGGTGAGTGTAGATGAGTTCCCTAGCAAATTATGATTGTGATCTGGAGGCATATTAGCCTTTTTCATTTCTTTTCAGGCTACCCATTTTTTTTTTTATAGTGAATGGAGGAAATTAAGAGTGAGGCAATTTTTAAGGCACAGAGAAAAACACTTCTTAAAGACCACACTTTCATTAATATTTTGGTTGCAGAATTACGCTATTGGTAGCTCCAAGCCTTCTAAGTCTCAGGAAGATCTAGCACTTAAAGAATCCTAGAACAGAGGATCAAGTTATTCACAGATCCATATTGCTGCTTTGATGAATGGCATAGAGATCTTGTGGATCCAAGTTCTTTGGGATAAGTTATCTCATCTAGCAACAGGACATTTAAAGAGCTGTTTCTTGATCTACTCTAAGGTTTGTTACAAGTCACCTTATAAGACCCTGTCTTACATCAAACAGAAAAATGCATGATAGACTTCTTGCTGCTGTTCTAATACTTGTCAGTTTAACTCTATTGGAACTTGGTGAGGGAAACTGCTAGGTTTTCATGAGAACACTGCTACTGAGAAATGGCGTTTTGCATGCAGGGTTTCAGAGCCAGCAATACTAACTTACTGTATGAAATTACTACTGCAGATGCTCTCTGGTTCTCTGATCCCTATTGCCAAATGATACCATTAACATGTTGACACAAGAAATGTGGTACATTGGCAGAAATATTTTCAGTGTTTAAAAAAAAATTGTGTCCTGGTTCTGGCCAGGCCAGAGTTAACCTCCCCAGGCAACCAGCACAGGTGAGCTGAGTTAGCCCAGGCTGTTTTTCACACTATCTGACATCACTCCCCCATAAGGGCTGTCGCAGATGGTCTAAATAATAGATAAATGATATGTGTTTCTTCTGTTTCTTCCAGGTTACACCAAATCACTCTGAAGTCATAATTGTGAAACTTAAAATCTCTAATGAAGACAAAGAAGGAAAGAATCAGAATTCAGAACACACTTGAACAAATAAGCCAGTAAATGACACCAAAAAAAAAAAAGAAATTTATTGTACTGAATAGACATACGAGGTTTTTTACAATGCAAACTGTTTATATATAGTGAGAAAGCTGCTAGTGAGAAATGGGATTCTACCTCCAGTGTTTCAGTCAGGTACAATAATTTACTGTGCTAAATTATGAGTCCTATAGATGTTGCTCACCTCCCCAGCCTTGCACTCACCACAGGAAGGATACTGCATTGTGGCATATTAGCTTTTTGTGAGATGTTATTTTAATAGCTGTGCAGATCCTCCTCTGATTAATGAAACAGCCTATATATAAATAAATCCTGTTACTGAAATATCTCATCAGAGATTTGTGGAATAGTTTGTCATAAATGTTGGATACCTTGGAACATGGTGCTGAGGAGGATTAAAATGATTACTTTCTTCCGTGCACTTACACCACACTTCTTTCTCATTCTCAGTGCTTGGTACCACCTTGGCTGAGAAGAGGAAATTCTCACTGTAAAGACTATCAAAGGCTTTCAAGTGTTGTATTTTCAAAAAAAATACTGTAAGTTGCTATGTAGCAAAACCAAACTTTCGGTTTTGGTCAATTTAAGATTAATACATATCACAATAATAGCAAGGGAACTAAAAAATTCACAAGTAGGAACATCTTCAGAATTTAGTCAAATATTTTAATGTATCCTACTCTAAAACATGTAAACAGAGTAAGTAGAAAAACATGATAAATTGGGAGTTAAAAGTTAATTTTTTTCCTTAAGCAACAAAGGACTCTAACAGGTGCCATTAAATGAGAAATCAGACTCTGTTCCCATTCAAGTTAATAAGACTGCTATTACTGCAGCCTTGATAGTGTGAAAAAAACCCAAACCGAACAACCCAACTATTCTTTACTTTTATGATTAATATACTTGCAAGACATTCCTAAAAAAAAACATAAAGGTGTATCTACAAGAGTATTGCATTCAAGTAGAAATTTGGGGCAGTGGTAGAGTTCAACCAACCCTGTCTGTGTACTTCCAAGCCTCTAAGAAATGTAAATATTTAATTTGCTATACTGTGATCAGTCATATAGTAACAGCTGACTTTTAAGTACAGGGGCACAATTACTTTCCCTTCTCCTGCTGGCCACACTGTTCCTGATAAAAGGCATGGTGCTGTGGGCCTTCTTGGCCACCTGGGCACACTGCTGGCTTACATTTTGGAGTTTTTTTGACAGGCTGGAGAGCTGGGCCCATACAAACTGCATGAAGTTCAACAAGGCCAACTGCAAGGTCCAGCATGTGGGTCAGCACAATCCCAAGCAGAACTACAGGCTGGGTGGAGAATGGATTGAGACCAGGCCTGAGGAGAAGGACATAGGGGTGCTCATCGATGACAACCTCAACCTGAGCTGGTAGTGTGAGGCAGCAGCTCACAAAGCCAACCCTGTCCTGGGCTGCATCAAGAACAGCGTGGCCAGCAGGTTGAGGGAGGTGATTCTGCCCCTCTATTCTGCTCTTGTGAGAGCCGACCTGTAGTACTGCTTCCAGTTCTGGGAACTTCAGTAAAGGAAAGATGTAGAACTGTTGAAGCAAGTCCAGAGGAGGCCCATGAAGATGATCAGAGGGCTGGGGCACCTCTCCTATGAAGACAGGCTGAGATAGTTGGGTTTGTTCAGTTTGGAGAAGAGAAGGCTCCGGGGTGATGTAATTGCTACATACCAATACTTAAAGGGGTCCTACAGAAAAGTGGGAGATGGGTGGTTCACTGGGGAGTGCAGTGATGGGACAAGGGGCAATGGCTTCAAGCTGAAAGAGAGTAGGTTTAGGTTAGATGTTAGGAAGAAATGCTTTACTTTGAGGGTAGTGAGGCACTGGAACAGGTTGCCCTGTTGTGGAAGCCCCATCCCTGGAGGCGTTTAAGGCCAGGTTAGATGGGCTTTGGGCAACCTGGTCTAATGAGAGTGTCCCAGCCCATGGCATGGGGGTTGAAATTAGGTGATGTTTGAGGTCCCTTCCAACACAAAGCATTCTGTGATTCTATGATACTATGTTCAGCCAACTATCAGACAACATCCACAGGTCCTTTCCTGCTAGGCAGCTTTCTAGTTACTCTTCCACAAGCTGGTAGTGTTGCATGGAGTTGTTGTGACCCAAGTGCAGCACCCAGCACTTGGCCTTGTTAAACATCATACAGTTGAATGGGTCCCATTGATCCAGCCTGTCCAAATCCCTCTGCAGAGCCTTCCAACCCTCAAACAGGTTGACACTCTCACCTAATTTTGTTTAATTTGCAGATTTACTGAGTGCATACTCAATCCCCTCATCCAGATAACTGATAAAGATATTAAACAAGATTAACCCCAAGACTGAGCCCTGGGGAGCACTGCTCGTGACTGGACACCAGGTGGATGTAACTGCATTGACCACAACTCTCCAGGGTCTGACTTCCAGCCAGTATTTTGCCCAGCAAAGAATGCACCTGTCTATGCCATAAACTGCCAGTTTGTCTAGGAGAATGTTGTAGGAGACAGTGTTGAAGTCTTTGCTAAAGTCCATGTAGATAACATCCACAGCCTTTCCCTCATCCACCAGGCATGTCACCTGGTCATAGAAGAACATAAAGTTGGTCAAGCAGAACTTGCCTTTCATAAAACCTTGATGGCTGGGCCTGAACCCTTGTTTGTCCTGCACATGCCTAGTGAGCATACTCAAGATGAACGGACCCAAGCTCTTCCCTGGTACAGAGGTCAGTCTGGCAGGCCTCTAGTTCCCTGGATCCTCCTTCTGGCCATTGTATATGGGCATCACATTGACAAGCCTCCAGTCATCTGTTAACCAGGACTATTGGTAAATGGTGAATAATAGTTTGCAAGCTCCACAACCAGCTCTCTCAGTACTCTTGGGTAGATCCCATCCAGCTCCATAGACTTTTGAGCATTGTTTCCTTCTGGATGATGGGGGGTTTACTCTGCTCTCCATCCCTGCCTTCCAGCTCAAGGGGCTGAATGCCCTGGAAAAAGATGGTCTGATTATTAAAGACTGAGGCAAAAGCAGCATTCAGCACCTCAGCTTTTCCATCATCCTTAGTGGCCATGTTGCCATCCACATCCAATAAGGGATGGAGACTCTCTTCAGCTCTCTTTCTGTTGTTGGTATATTTGTACAAAAAATTTTGTTATCCTTTAAAACAGCGGCCAGATTGAGTTGTAGCTGGAGTTTGGCTTTTCTAATTTTCTTTCTGCATGACCTAATGAGATCTCTGTACTATTCTTGCGTTGTCTGCCCCTTCTTCCAAGACTGGTAATCGCTCCTTTTTTCCTGAGTCCCAGCAAAAGCTCCCTGTTCAGCCAGGCTGCTCATTTTCCCCACTGATTTTTCTTGCAGCACATGGGTACAGACAGCTCCTGCGCCTGAAGAATGCTCAGCCTTCCTGGACCCCTTTGCCCTTCAGGATGTCTTGCTGACCTCCCTCCTTATTTCAACAAGAAATTTCTCTTTAAGCGGCACACCTAACCCCTGCACTTAGTGTGACCAGATTTGAATTTGCAAAGGCAATGTATCTTCATGGGTAGTGGGGAAGTATTTCTGCCTGTCTGGTTGAAGTATTTCTGCCTGGTCATTTGTTTCTAGGAGTGATGACAAATTATCAAGAAATTGCTTCATATGGGTTAAGAGAAAGAAGGTGACAGACGTTGCTCACCACTGGCAGCTACTGAGGTATCCTGCACTAGAGAAGTCTAAAGAGCTCTCTAGCATTTAGAAAAGTAGGACCCTGGCTATTGGGAAATTCTATTAAAAATCTTAAACAAATTTTAACTTTTTCCACCCTGAGATTAATTTCTCTTGTAAAATTTACTGTAAAACCAGCCCTTGCTGTTATAAATTATTTTAATGTTTTTGTTTCATAAAATAGAGAAAATGTTTAGGAGCCTTGCCCCACATATGGAATACTACCTTAAAACATCACCTCACTTGAAACTTTATATTACATGTAATTTTTATAATAAATAGGAGAACATACAATGTAGGTAAATGTAAAAGCAAAAAATTCCAATTAGTTGTTAAAGTTGCTTTAGGTGCTTGCAATTACACAGTCCTGATGATTCACAAGCTCTGCAGCGCCCGGGTTAAAGCAGTAACACAGAATTTCCCTTTGAATGTCCCCCTCCTTAAAAACGCAATTGATCACAAGCAGCTGAATTTCAAAGGAGCTGGCTCTGTCCTACTTGCCTGCTACAAAGTTTCAGAAGTGGCCGGAGAATTTTCAAGTATTCCTTAGAGAAATCTAAGTATCATTATCTCTTTGTGTATATGCATGTTCTCACACAAGCAAGCACAAAAGGCGGGCACAGCTCAAGTTCAAACTTCAAGATAAAATTTTCAAGGTTACTTTTGTTTCCATTAAGAATGGTTATACAATTATGTTAGTAGGTTTAAATTAAAATCAGAAGTTGTCCAAATAATGTTTTCTACCCAAGGAGAAAGCTTATTTTCTGGTTCTGTGTTTTAAACCTCATCAATAAACATTCTGTACCTTTTATGCAGCCTAACTTCAGCCTGGCCAAAACCATTTCAAATGAGATTTGAAGAAATTTCCACTCTGTTGTCTAAAGATATGACAGCATTTTATGACAGAGACTCCCACACCCGGTAATTTGGACAAATTCTATAGATTAATTCTTGAAATTACATTCTTTTGGCAGTCTAAGTAATTTAAACTATGTTTTATCATGTCTCCTAAACTGCGTTCTGTTTCTTTGTACTGTAAACCACTTCTACTTTTAGGGACAGCTGTACTACAATCACCACTGTGAAAGCATACGCATTGATAGCTCCTTTATTATATTCAAAGATTTTCAGGATGCTTGAGTAATTAGGGGGCTGACGGTAAAAAAATTGCTGTGTCTATGCTGCTTATCAAGCTCAGTGACATGCTATGACTGATTCAGTAGGTTGATTCAAGATAAGACATTCCTAAGAATATGTCTATATAATTTCCCAAAATGCTTTTGTTCTCCCTTCTGTTTTCCCATTAGAATATCATAACACCTAATAGTTTTTAATTAGAAGAACTAATGAGATCAGATCTGGAGACTGTGCTGCAGCAAGATGTAGTTTGTGAGTATGTGTCAATCAATTCATACAATTGTTCAACTTCTACTTTCTCTTTGGGATTCGAGGTCAGAATGAATGTCAGGAAGAGAGGCAGGAACAGGGTAAAAGGTCATCAACTTCTGTGCCTTGTTGGCCTAATAAATTTCTTTCAGAAGGAATTTTACTGTAGAGATAAGCAATTCAAGGTCAAGTCAGTCACAGAATTCTGTATCTCCAGAAAAATAATTCTTGGGAGAAAAGCTTCATGCATGCAGAAAGAAATCACTTCTGGCTGAATGATTTAAAAGCTTTAAAAGGCTAGAATCTAAAATTCAAGCAAATAGATTTTATTGCAACTCTTGTATGTTTAATAAAGGAAATGGTATCTCTTTGGGAAAAGCACTAGCAGGAAAAGACTACACAGACTTTCTATCTCCTTAAATCATTGATAGAGTATGACTCAGAAAGCCTTTAATTTATACTGGATGACCTACTCTACTGCCTAGGCATTGAAAATGGGTCTCAGTCACTGGGACAAACATTGTTCTGGGTTAAAAGGTGTAAATCCAGCTGAATTCATAAACCCTTCCAAGCTATAGTAAATCAGGAATAATTGCCCTTGAGTAAGAGGCCAAATGACACATGAAGTTTCCTAACAAAAACTATAATTTAACCCACTGAGAATGTGGCATTTTCAACATAGTGAACAACAGTGGATCTTTGGCCTTTATTTTAAAAGATTCACTGACATTTAACATGTCGTAGGAGCGCCACAACTTTGCCCTGATCAAAAGTCAGTAACTGACCATATTGAGCCTTCTGACTAAACCCCTTCACTAATTATTGGGGAAATACTGGCATGCTAGTGTCTGACACCACCTACAAGATGAATAAGCAAGGTGTAACCATTAGAACATTGGTGCCAAGACCCTGTCCAGAGCCCACCGCAGAACAGCTGGAGAAAGTGTCATGGTTGCTCCAGGCTCAACTGTGCCACTTTACTGGCGGTCAGTAAGTTTGTGCATCTGTATCTATGTCTGTGTAAAGCTTTCCATCAGACAGACTGTCCTTCACTTAATAAACTGAGCTTAGCACGGGGAGATTGGTGTTCCTTTCCCCCCTCATTTCTTGGGCCATTTAAAATGTGGATTACATGAAGGAAAAGAGAGATTAAGGGGCAACCTTGTCCTGGCTGGATCAGTATTATATACGATAGTATAGCTCAGATGGATGATGTGTATATATGTATTAATATCGAATGTCTTGAAACCTTCCAGTACCTGAAGGGAGCTTATAAGCAGGAGGAGATTCAACTTTTTAAAAGGATAGACAATGACAGGACAAGGGGGAATGGATTAAAACTAAAGGAAGGAAGATTAGATTAGATAAGATTAGATATTAGGGGGAAGTTTTTTACAGAGAGAGTGGTGAGGTGCTGGAACAGGCTGCCCAGAGAGGTAGTGGATGCCCTGTCCCTGGAGATGTTCAAGGCCAGGTTGGATGGGGCCCTAGGCAACCTAGTGTAGATCCAGGCCTGAGGTTGGTGGCCCTGCCTGTGGCAGGGGGGTTGGAGCTCTGTGATCCTTGGGGTCCCTTCCAACTCATACCATTCTATGATTCTATGATTCTATGAAACTTGATTTTTTTTTACCTTTATTTTAATGTTATAGTCTATCTCTGAGTAATTTGCAAAATAAAACAGTAATTAACATAGAAGCAACAGATCTGGCATTTGACAGAAGGATGACTTTTTCAGAGAGGCTGTAACAAAGCTCCTGAACAAATACCAAAATATCAGTATCTTACTATAGGAATTTTTAATCTCTACTTTTTAAAAATATCATCCCTATTTTTGGAAAAAGAATATATAATTAACAGCTTCATATAGCTGTATAAAAATTAAAAAAATAAATCCAGAAATCCAGTTCAAATGAAATGGAAAATGTAAAGCTTCTATAATTTTGGAATGTGTATTTTTGAAGGGTGTTTTTTTGTTGTTGTTCTGTGTTTCTGGTTTTTACATTTTACTTTATTTTATGTGAGGTTGAGAAATCTAGAGCTAGTATGTAGCAATACAAGACAATTTCCTATCTTTATATTAATGAAGGAAAGAAAGGTTTCTAGAATTTGCAAGTTAGATATATTTTGCTTTATTCTCACACCTGTTGTGAAGTAAACTATTTTTAATAAACATCTCTACTTTTCCCCAACATACACAGAGAACACTAAAATTTAAATGGGAATCTTCATGCCCCAAAATGTAGAGAACTCCACCCAGCAAAGTCATATTTCTTCAAAACATCGCTGGTCTACAAACCTTTTTATTGTTCCTATTTAAACATTCCTTGATAACCTATTTTGATCATGCCCTGTGACTAAATGGTAACATTGCCTATAATGCAATCGTTACAGTCCAAATTTCCAGATTAGATGCATTATTGTGACATAAGATGGTACTCATAATAATCTACTTTGAGGCAACTGACCTTAATCAGATAAACTGCAAGATCCTCTATGTGCTTCTACACTATCTTCATCATGTTTTTGCATGGTTTTACACTTTTGTTTGACTGTTTCTCTGCTTGACAAATCCTTAAGTTTTTGTAAACTCACTATAGTATGAGGTGCTTGAAGGCTTATGGGATCCCATTGCTGGTGTACTTAAAAGTGGTATTTATTTAATTTGTATTTATTTATTTATTAATGGACACATAGTCTTAGAATCATAGTCATATATTGTGGTAGGTTGGAAAGGACCTTTAAAACTCATCTAGTCCTTATGAGTGGGGTCTCATAAAGGAGGAGTAGAAGAGGACTATCACCTCTCTCCATCTGTTGGCCACACATCTTTTGATCCTAACCAGGATGTGATTGGCCTTCTGGGCTGCAAGTACACATTGTTGGCTCATGTCCAGCTTTCCATCCATCAATAGGACCAAGTCTTTTTCCACAGCGCTGCTGTCTATTACATCATCCCCCACCCTGTATTGATAATGACGATTGCCCCGACCCTTATGCAAGACCTTGCACTTGTCCTTATTGAACTTCACAAGGTTTGCACAGGGATAATTATTTTTTAAATTTGCTACAGATACTTTATACAATATTTCAGCATAAAGTTCCCATAACTGAAATGTAAGAAATAATAATAGAATAATTGTGAAAGTGGCAGAAAATCCCCAAACAAGTATTAAACTACACATTTTAAGAGGTAATTACTTTTTAAGTCAAAAATAAAAAATAAAAGGGGTGGCCATATAAAGAAACTAATCACTTTCCATCAATTCCTTCATTAACCATGAAAGTTATACAAACACCTGAAAAAGAGTATTTTCATAAAAAGCTGTTATGAACAAAGACCAGTTTGTTCTCTTCAGTTATTAGATAAAGGTATACAACTTTTAAAAGTAATTATGTATTTAAATTTCAAAATATACAGGTATGCATAAAAATCCATGCATTAAGCATCACCTGGCACAACATACTGCATATAACAGGTGGTGCATTCATAAGTAACTTTTGCAGAGATTTTTGATCACTGTTTGCTTGGACAAAACTTCTTTTAATTAGTGAAGTTGTTTTATTATGAATGCTCCCTTCTGGAAAACAAAAACCTAACTTGAAAACAGATAGTAATTGTCTTTACTGACCATTTCTTTTTCAGGCTGTTTTGTTATGGCAATGTGTCATGCATGCACTCAGAGTTCTCTCTCTCTCTCTCTCTCTCTCTCTCTCACCGAATAATAGCAGCTTCAATCAAATCTGAACGAAGTTTGTCTTACTTCTCATTGAAATAATTTACATCACTGTCATTTGGGGAAAAGTTTGGGAAATATCTCTTCAAGAGGGAGTGAGTCTTTACCAGGAGACAGGTGACTTCAGATTACAGGTCTCTTGTGACAGCAGTGAACTAGTCAGCTAGATGCAGCTTTCCTGATTAATTTATCCATGCCAAGTACCATCCTCGCCTTGTGGTAGAGGATGAAAAGACATCTGGTTTATCCTATCTGGGGGAAATAGGGATAAAGGTGCAAATCCATTGAAAACCAGACTTTGTTAGTTATAATGTGCATAGAAAAATAGAATGTAATGATAATGTTGTCTCCTGTGTGCATTAAGAACTTGGCTTCTATTATCCTTACCTGACTGGTTTATTTCTGTCTCCATGTAGTGGTTCCCACATGGTTGAAGTGGGGAGGTAGCTGACATATGATATCCTAACTCTGTAAGTCCGAAATGCTGACTGATATGCTTTCCTTATTGTTCAGGCATCCTCAGGACCCGTAACAGAAAGAGACACTCTCCTGGTGACAGGGTGAACCTCAAGCATTAGTATCATCTCGTTGCTATCCTATCACAAATCCCTGAAAGTAGAAGGGCAGAATCCATCTTAGTAAGGTGAGAGAACACCTGGTACTTAAAGTGCAAACACAGATACAAATCTTTACAGGTAACTGTGTTTTGATAGTTTGCTGGGGACAAACTGTAATTTCAGTAAGTTTGTACATTAACTTCTAAGCTCATTCTTTATAAACAAACTGCTATTAATAAAACAGATATTTACATTCCAAACTATGAAATATGGATCCAAATCAGCTTTGTGGTTTAAAAGTAATTTGTATAATTCATAAGTCAGTGACAAACCTAATGAATTAGTCACGTAACTGGCACATTAGAGATAGAACTTTAAATTCGGATGCATGTTTTATTTAAAGCTTGATGTGCTATATAAATAAATCATGAAAATGTACTTCTGACTCAAACAGTAAATAACAATGTAAAGAATAGCAGCCTCAAGGAAAAAAAGGGGAAGAAAGGGTGATTGAATGACCTCGTCTTATTTGGCTTGCAGTCAAGTCACAGCCATTAGTAACACTTTCAGGGCCTTGTTGCTTTCTGCCCTATTAGAGTAGTGATATATCAGTCGAACCTTGAGTGTTAATAAAAGTTTGCTTAGATGTAAGTTTAAGGTAAGCAGCAAATATGGTCCACTCCCTATGAAGAATAAGATCAGAAATTTAATTCCCCAAATATCTTCCATCACAACTGCTCTGTGCTTCTCTTTTGTTTGTCATCTAGAAATCAAAATGAACACTACTGTAAGTCATACAAAAATAAACACCTCGTGGTAAGCCTGCTTGGTAACAATATATTACATTTTGCTTGGCATCTAGAAATCAAAATGGACACTGCTGTAAATCATACAAAAATAAACACCTCATGGTAGGCATGCTTGATAACAACATTGGTTACCTGCTTGGTAACAATATATTACTTTGAATGTGAACAACTTTGATAAGAGCTGCCAGATTGGAAGAGTTTTTCAAGTGAAATGCAAAAAGGAAAGAGATTAATGACATACAAATATAGTTTTATTGATTCATTATTCAAGGAGATTTTATTACTTCTTATACTTTGGCTATATCTAAACCTCCTATATGTTCAGTTAAAGAAGTAATGAAGTCACAGACACGCAAAGTCACTCAGTTACAGTTATTCTTAAATAAAAGCCCTGTGAATGAAGTTTTGTTTTCCACACCACTGAATCTTTCATAGTTTGAACATAATTTATTAGCTTGAACATTAATGGTGCCATCTATCTTCAGTAAGTAACTCCACACTCAGTGCCAGTTAAAACCAGTGATATGGTTTTGGTAAAAAGAAAAAAGTCCAAGCTCACTGTCAATAAAAAATAACTGCAAATTGGTAAATATTTATATATGTTAGGCATATGTATGCCTATCCTGCACCTAGTCCTAGTCAAATCCAAACCCCTTTCAGATTTCTTGAGAACCAAGCGGCTCTTTGTATATGAACATTTCTTGGAAGAACAGAAGGAACCCATGTCTGTAGACAAAAAATTTGATGGTATATTAATAAGGTTAGAATAATATCAACAAGACAGTATTATGTGCTCTATTATGTCACATCAACACCAGCGTAGGTAAATTTATGTGTTATGATTTCACTTTAAAAAAATAAAGTAGATGATGTATAGGACATGGTAATTGTTGATCGATAGTAGGGCTTTGAGTTTGTTTCAAGAAAGAAACACAATGTAACTCAATGCTTTCTCAAGTCATTAAATATCTTTTGTAGCCCTGCATGAATCTAATCTATGATTCTGAATAACCCTTCTTCACTTATGTAATGTCTACACAAATTATCCACATTTTTAATCTGCAAATTTTCCTCTTTTCCGTTCATAATTATGGCATCATTTCTTGTCATCCCAATCCAAGAACATTGTCTCTCAGCTTCTCCTCATAGCATATAAAACTTACTCATTCAAAGTCCAGAGTTCTACTTGTACCTTTATCTTTTAATCCTCCGTAGACTATCTTCCTGATTTATAGCACATGCTGAAGATGATCTTTCTTTTTACTTCTCACAAACCTGTGAAGATCACATATAAGAGAACATTGTATACACTCACATTGAAGATGAAGGGAGGAAGAGGGAACAAGATCAGGGAGATGCAAAGTCATTAGGTATTAGCTGCTTTACACGTGTAAGTGATGTGAAGCCCTTTGCCCTCACTTCACCAGGGTTCGTAACCTTTTTGGCTGAGAGACAAAGTTGAAGAGGAAACATGATGTCCTTAGATTCAAGAGGAGAACAAGTCCCTTGTTACATATAGTAATAATGACTGACACCCCTCAGTGAATGTTGGAAAGAATAAAAGGAAAGAGCAAACAATCTGAACGAAAAGCAGTAGTATCGTTTTCAGGACTGCTGCCTTTTCCCTGGAGACACATGCAGAAGTCTGAAAACAATAGACAGAAATCTGTAAAGCCAGCAGATCTGAATTTATACCTATATTTGTAAGGGACCTAAATTTAATATCACAGGACAAGGACCACAAATGTTTTCCCTTTAAGATATTTAGTGTCTGCAAACTGTAGATAAGGTCTCTGTTCAAAACAATTCTGTGACGCTAAAATTAAACACTGAGTCAAACTTTCTGGGTTCATAGCTCTGTTTCCATGGAACCCAAATGCCCAAAGAATGTGACATGGATTTGAAACTATCACTACAAATAATAAGAACAGCAGTTAGAATTTTGTTGCTATTGTATAGTAGTTACAACAGAGTAAAGGGCTGATTAACGCAAAAGTACGTAATTCTAACTTAAATGTTCAAAAGCTACATTTGTTGTACTTTTTGTTTCATGAATTTTACCTGACCATAAGATTTTCCTATGTCTCTGAGAGACAGAAACAGTCTTTAAGACTACTACATATAGAAAAAAACCCTCTAGGATTGAAAATGAATTTAAAAGTTTCTGCACCTCAGGAAAAGTACCTAACAATGCACAGATAATCACACTGAATGACTAGGTGTTAAAGAAGGGAATTGAGTGCTATAGTACTTGTATAGCTATAATAATTTCAGCTCAAGGAGCAATGTGTCATTATCCATTATTTTTTAAATGTTCTTTGTGACAATCTAATTATATATAGATAATATTGAAGGAAACAGTTTCTTAAAGGACACGGAAGTTTTAAGGCTGAAACAAAGCAATAGCAATTAGCAATAGCAAAAACTTTTAGTCAGTGAAAACAGGAAGAAGAAACTTTTCAGTTGAAATTGCATTGAAATTGACTAAGAAGCATTGGGCTTGGATCATCTCAAACACAATTCCTGTTCTTCAGACCTTCCTATTTGTTTCATCTTGCAGAAATAATATCTGAAGAACTACAATTGCGTAATGTGGAGAAGTGGGAGAAAAAGACCATTCAATATGCTGGGAAGGTAACGGCTAGAGAAATATCTTAGCGTGCTGTCCTAGAAAGGATAAAAATGCTACAAAAATGTTGCATATTATTTACCTCAGCTTCTTAAGCATTAATGGATCTGGATGTTGTTACTTTTGTAGACAGAAAGAGGAGAAGCTTGAATGCGTTTTTTTCTAGGCAACTTAGTCACCACAAGTATCCGCTGGTGTCCATTCAGAGCAGAAAAGTTCTGCGACTCTTTGAAGAGGACAACAGCAATACCTAGGAAAGCTAAGGCATCAGATTCAAAACAGCTTTGTAAATGGGCAAGTTCCATGAGAAGAATTGTACTGGTGGAGAGAATCTGAAGCCTGGGCCTGACTAAAAGTTAGTACTGTTGCTGAAACAAAGTGAGTTGAATATCGCTCACTAACATACAATTCCTTTTTGAAGGGGTTACTCTGCTATTTTTATTCTTAGTCCCATTCCAGGACTCCACATAGTTACTAAGTTATCCTGGTGATTTTATTTATAAGCATAAAGAAATGTTTGTCCAGATTAAATTTGACTTGTTGTCTGTTTCTTTTCATACCATAGTTTGGCAGTACCATGCAAACTAATAGGGAAAACAAAAATGTTTTGGAATATGTCTTGGATACCCTGCTTCAGACAATCTAACAAAGAAGCCTGGATCATTTTTATCTCACAATTAACTTAATATAAAATATAAACAATTCTACAAACAATCTCACAATCCTCTAAATAATGGCTGGATGAAACACATAAAACGTGCAGTGTGATACATGGATTTAGGATTACTGTGGCTGTCTCATTATTTGTTTATTACTATCCAGACAGCATTAATAATTTATTATAGTTATGACTACATAATGGTCAAACTGTTCCACACAATTTCTGCTGATATGTAACAGTCCTAAACTATGTAATAGTTCTTATTTGTTTTCTTTAACAAGTAATTGTATAGTAGAACTTTACTTTTACCAGTATGTGATCCAAGTTATCAAGCTCAGTAAGCATTTATAGAGCTTTTTAGCATAGTACTGCTGAAAAAACAAGACACAGAATAAAATGACTGCAAAGATTCATCTTTCTATGAGCCTTGAAATGAATAGTATCGATTAAGTATTGATAAGCATATAGAGGTACTACTATAATAGTATCGATAAGCGTATAGAGGTATTAATATCAGCTCAATGTCTTTCTCTTTCTAATCCTATGTCCTCCCCAGCATGCTGAAGAGGACTTGTCCATGAAGTAGGGTACTTTTTGAGCAGGAAAGTCATATTTATTTTAGACAACATAGATGCCTAGTCATATGCCTTTTTATGTTCTAAATGCTGTTATTTTTATTAAGGTTATACTTTCAGAAATATTTAGTAATTATTACAAGAAAATTTATTTTCTATACAAATGTGATCTTCTACTGATGTGAATGGCAATCATGTCATGTGGCACTATTGTAATCATAGAATCAGAATAGTTTGGGTTGGAAGGGACCTTCAAAGGTCATCTGGTATGGGCAGGGACGTTTTTCACTAGACCAAGTTTCTCAAAGCCACATTCAACCTAAATATGAACACCTTCAATAGTATACCATCCACAATAACTCAAGCAACTTGTTCCAGTGTATCACCACTCTCATTGAAAAAATTTATTCCTTATATCCAATCTAAATCTACCATCTTTTAGTTATAATCCCTTGTTCAGTCACTACAGGCCTTGATAAAAACCCTCCCTCCATCTTTCTTATAAGTTCCCTTATCAAAATGCTTCAATAAGGTCTCCCCAAAGAGCCTTCTCCTCTGCAGTCTAATCAACACCAACTCTTTCAGCCTTTCTTCCTAGGAAGAGATCTAGCATTCTGATAATTTTTTGCTGCCCTTCTCTGGATCCGTTCTGAGAAGTCCATGTGTCTTCTGTACTGAGGACACCACAGCTGGATGCACTACTCCAGATGTGGTCTCATGATAACAGAGTGATAACAGAGTAGCGGGGGAGAATTACCTCTGTTAATCTGCTGACTGTGCTTCTTTTTATGCAGCCCAGGATACAGTTGGCCTTCTGGGCTGAAAGTACACATATTCTCATCAATAATTATAAACACACACAGTTACAAGAAGGGTCAGAAGGAGGATCCAGGGAACTACAGGCCTGTCAGTCTGACCTCAGTGCCAAGGAAGATCAATGAACGGGTCATCTTGAGTGCTATCATACAGCACATGCATGACTACTGGGTGATCAGGTCCATTCAACATAGGTTTATGAAAGGCAAGTCACGCCAAACTAGCCTGATCACCTTTTATGGCATTGTGACCCACAGCGGATGAGGGATAGGCTGTGCATGTAGTGTACTTGGACTTCAGAAAAGCCTTTGACACAGTTTCTCACAGCATTCTGCTTAAGAAACTGTCTAGTGGCCTGGACAGATGCACTCTCTGGTGGATAAAAGAATGGCTGGATGGCTGGACCCAGAGAGTTGTTGTAAATGGAGCTAAACCCAGTTGGAGGCCAGTCCCCAGGGCTCAGTCTTGAGATCAGTTTTGTTCAACATCTTTATCAATGACCTGGATGAAGGGATTGAATGTTCCCTCAGTAAATTTGCAGATGACACTAATCTGGGAGGAAGTGTTGATCAGCTTGAGGGCAGGGAGGCTCTTTAGATCGGAAGTGGCTGGGTCAATGGGCTGAGACCAATGGGATGAAATTCAACAAGGCCAAGTGCAGAGTCCTGCACTTGGGACATAACAACCCTGTGCAACACTACAGGCTTGGATAAGAGTGGCTAGAAAACTGCCTGGTGGAGAAGGACCTGGGGGTGTTAGTTAACTGACAACTGAATATGAGTCACCAGTGTGTCCAGACTAATGGCATCTTGGCTTGTATCAGAAATAACATGGCCAGCAGGTCCAGGGAAGCGATTGTGCCCCTGTACTTAGCGCTGGTGAGGCCGCACCTCAAATACTCTGTTAAATTTTGAGGGCCTCACTACAAGAAAGACATCGAGGTCCTGAATCATGTCAGGAGAAGGACAACTAATATGGTGATTGGTCTGGAGAGTGAACCTTAGGAGGAGTGTCTGAGGGAACTGGGATTGTTTAGCCTGGAGAAGAGAAGGCTGAGGGGAGACCTTATCACTGTCTATAATTACCTGAAAGGAGGATGTAAAGGAGACTGTTGGTAACAGGTGATAGGACAAGGCGGAATGGCCTCAAGCTGCACCAGGGCAGGTTCAGATTAGACATTAGGAAAAAGCTTTTCACCAAAAGCTTTATTGAGCATTGGAACAGACTGCCCAGGGAAGTAGTTGAGTCACCATCCCTGGATGTATTTAAAAGACGGGTAGATGAGATGCTTAAGGATATGGTTTAGTGGAGGACAGGTACGGTTGGACTCAATGATCCCAACCTGGTGATTCTGTGATTCTGTGAAATATCTAAACAGTGGGTGTCAGGATAGGTTTAGACTCTTTTCAGTGGTGCCCAGTGACAGGTCAGTGGGCAACGGGAACAAACAGGAACACAGCAAGTTCCATCTGAATATGAGGGAAAAATTTCTCCACTCTGAGGGTGGCAGAGCACTGGAACAATCTGACCAGAGAGGTTATGGAGTCTCCTCTCGAGATATTCTAAACACACCTGGATGCCATCCTGTGCAACCTAGCCTAGGTGAACCTGCTTTAGCAGAGAGGCTGAACTAGATGATCTCTGGAAGTCTCTTACAAATCCTGTCATTCTGTGATTCTGTGATTACCAGCTTATATCAAAAATTTTGTCTGCTGTTTTCCCCAAGTCCTTTGCTGCAGGGCTTCAGTCAACCAATCCACTACTCATTTTCTTCTAATATTGGGGAATGCTCAATACGTTGCCCAAGAAAAATATGGATGCCCCACCCCTGTAAGTGTTCAAGGACAGGTTGAATGGAACTTTGAGCTACCTAATCCAATGGAAAATGTCCCTGCCCGTGTTGGGACAAGATAATCTTTAGAGGTCCCTTCCAAATCAAACCATTGTATGATTCTATGATTTCCCTGACCCAAATACAGGACCTGGCAGCTGGCCTTGTTGAACTTCATGTGGTTCTCACCAGCCCACTTCTCTGTTTTACCAAGGTCGTTCTCAAGCCTGTTAAGGTCCCATGGCTCCTGTATCATTGCATATTTTTCTTCCTTTAATGAACAGATACAAAATATATTATCAGACACAAGAAATTCTCTGAATTAATTGATTATATAGGTTATAAAGTAAGAACACTGATTTCATCTAGTTTCACCTTTTGCATAGCATATGCTTTAGGTGCTTTTCAGATCAATTCTTATCTGGAATTCTTATCACTTTTATCTAAGTATTTTGTCTTGGTTTAAACATTACTCAAGTGTTACTTGTGGAGAACTCATCACAATTCATGCAAGTTCTGAAGGTTAAAAATGCTATTTTTTTTTTGTTCTGGTGTGTAAATTTAGCTTAAATTTAATTTACTAGGATGACTAATTCTCTAGCATCATATTTCTGTTCATTTAAGTAGTTATAGAATTTGCTCACCTCCATATTGTCACTTTATGTGCTTCTTACATATTCAGTGATTCTATTAATACCTTTTTTTTCTAGCATTTTAATTATTTTTTCTGAGATTCTATGAATTTTCTCTACTAACTATTGCCATCACCTGAAAATGATACATCCAAGTACTGTCCCACCATTTCAAAAAAGAGAGGTAGAGGTAATCAACCTGTGTCTACCAAGACTGTTGCTAATACAAGCAAGAGTTGCAATAATTTTGGGGGCACAGTGGGCACTTGTTTTCAGCTTCTATTTACTTACCCCCAAATCTTTTAGTGTTACTACTTCCCAAGCTGGAATTCCCCACTCTGAAATATGGCCTATGTTCTTCAGTCCTACCTGTAAATTGCGTTTAGCTGCATTTGTCATTTTGTAGATTGACTTGGCTTCTAAATATTCCCCTTTTTTCCTGATAATCCTTGAGGC
The DNA here is from genome assembly GCA_020800305.1 of Porphyrio hochstetteri. NCBI lineage: Eukaryota > Metazoa > Chordata > Aves > Gruiformes > Rallidae > Porphyrio > Porphyrio hochstetteri. The sequence goes on from CM036938.1 coordinate 35,210,821, forward strand.
ACTTCTAAACATTATTCTTGGAAATTTATCCTTCTCTTTTATATCTGTGATAAAAATTTTAAGCAGTGAAAGGCCGGAATAAGTATGTAGGATTCCAGCCTGCCTCTTTCTGTCCATTTGGCTTCATACAAAAAATCTGAGAAATAACCTGACTGTGTGTGGAATGATTTTCACTGTGATATTTCACAATGATAGTGGGTCTTAACATGAACAGATACAGGAACATTAAAAAATCCATTCATTTCTCAGTTGCTGATACAGAATATTTCTAAACTATTTTTTTTAGATTAAATAATTTGCAGCCAATAAGCTTGAGCTGAACTATAGTAGTGCAGTGGCAAAAATCTTGCAATTTCTCACAGAAATTTCCTGTAACCAAGCAATCACAATCAAGTTACTGCTTTAGAAATGAATAAATATAACCATAATTATGAGGCAGAATAATTCACGAGAATTTTTTTGTCTTGCAATTTTTTTCACATTTACTTAATTTAAATTTTTTAAAGAATTCTTCTAAACTAAACATTTTCATACTTGACGAGCATACACAAAAGAACTTTGAAAATGGGATTTTAATTATTCTTTACATTTCTAACATGATAGAACCAAGGTGAAAATTTAAAAAAATATTAAACTTTGAATGTACTATTTCTAAGAGCAGTTATAGTCATAATTTAGAGTCACATTAAATTGTATTTTGATATTTGTTACATGTTGTAAGCACTAATTCAAAAAAGTACTTTTCTCTGGATTTTATGGTACTGAATAAATTACTTGCAATCAGCATTAATCCCAGTACTTCAGGCGTAAAATAATTGAAGTATACCTCTTCAATCAGTTTATGGTAGAGTACTGCAGCAACATAAACTTCCTGATGTCATGTCATTAGATATAGACATAGTTATACAGAGAATGTTTTTACCTATTGCAATTCTTTTTTCTTATTCAATTTGAGATCACTGGGGATGGAAATGCAAGGGATTGATAACATTTTGTAAGTCTGATTTTCTATCTTCTATATTGTCATATTTTCATCATTCTTAATCTTATTAATGAAGGACTTAAAAACTGGAAGGATTTAAAATAGGATTTGAAATGAGTAATCAAAACTAACTTTAATTTTTGCCATCAATACACTTTCCCATTCTATTTTTGTGTTAAAAAGAAGATTACTTCATTTAATTATATAATCTATTTCTCCAGCATTTCTGGCTTTGCATTTTGTAAATTACAAAAATATAGATATTGTATAATTTATGCTCTACTGAGGCTCTATAAGCCAAAAAGATCTTAACAGATAGTATTTTTGTAATCGGAGTGCAATGAAAGATAAAAGGAGATACTTTGTTTCCCAAAAAAGGGAAAAAATTAATACTTCTCTCTCCTTAAGACAATGACAACTTCTACACTTGTAGTATGTAGCACATTTTCAGAAGTGAATAAGATACACTGTGCTTTCAGGAGGAATACACCACTCCGAATAACAATTTGACTGTGACACACATCCAGACTGCACAAGTACCATCCACTCACCTGAACCATGTCAGTCTGTATACCAACACTATATTCAATATTTCATATGCAGCAAACATGTATTTCAAAAATCCACGAAAGCCATGGGGACTTAGAGAGCTGAATAAGCCCCTGTATGGAGAGTGGCCATTGAAGTTGTGCACCATGCATACTAAGCAGCTGGAAGCATGGTATTGTCATATGGTTTAAGGTAATTACCAAGTAATTTCAAAAATTGGAAAAAACTTATTCTAAGGCTTATTCTGTAGTTAGTCTGCAATTTCAAGGCATTTGCAATGCTTTGTATCTACATGGCCAGTGGTTAAAATGTGGTTATAGGTTAATTAAATGGTTATTTTCATATTGCTGTTCAGAAGTGCCATTTCCCTTAATATTATTTACAGTTGTTTCAGGGTTTGACTGTGGAATTAGTTGTTTTGTTGTTTTGTTTTCAAAACCCTTTGAATAGTGTGCTATTCATTAGTGTTACATGCACTTCAAAGATGTCTGCCCAATGTACATAGAGATATGAATCCATATATATATAGAATTTGCCACTTGATTCAGGTTATGGATTCTCTGTAAAGGAAGCAATGTCTACATTAAAGAAATTAGCCTGCTGGAACACCAATAGTGTCCTGACATTTACTCTTTGTGTGAATAAGGCCTGGTCATCTGTTGTAGTAAGAAGTCTAGATAGCTAATGGAGAGCAGATCCCATAACAGGGAAAGAAGAAGACTCTATATAGGTAATGTTCCTGGTATAACCATTTCTCACCCCGGTTTGTATCAGAGGGTAGACCTGACATTTCAGACGCAAACAGCCTTTCTCAGGAGAGTAGTTTGTATTCAATAAAGGACACAGCTTAAATTTTTTAAAGACACTTTTACTTCATAGTAATCCTTGATAAAGGTCAACTGTGTCTGAATTGCTACCTCTACTTGCACACGAATAATGTGGAAATAAAGCATGAGACATTATGAGTCAAATCTTCTTGTAGTTTCCCTAATCCTTAAATGTGAAGATACATGACAAAAGCCTTTAAAGCTATAGACTGAATAGTAATATAAAGTACAAAGTCATATAGAACATCTTCTAAGTATACATAGAATACGTAGGTATATGAAATATATGTTTTGAGAGTTGTTATGATTTTATTTTGCTTTACTTTGGAAACTCCATTTTCTCCATGATACTACTGGAACAATAGCTGATGGCTATCAGACAGTAAAAAAATTAATTTTTCAGGGAATTTATATGTCTAAACTAGATCTCTAAACTGCTAATACCTTTTTCGCAGCATCGATGCTGCACAGTATCTCTTACATATAATCCATAAACAGAACAACTTTTGGCATTTTCTTTATATGTTATTAACACTGTTATTAAATTTTATGTCCCCAAAAAAAGATGACGGTTCACATACTTGTTATTCATGCTTAAAATATATGTCCCTAATATATTCTATGCACTGCTGTCTTAATTTCCAATTGCCGAACAGTAAATTACTAATAGGCTGTGTATTGTCTGACCCAATTATTTTATAGCTTCATACATCCTATAACCACCCATCAGACTACGAATGCCTACATAGTTGCCTACATTCTCTGATTATTCTTTGGAACACAGCTGTATACACATATAACCCATAATTTAAATAAATAAATTCCACAAGTCAACAAAACAACAAAAAAGTTCAAGATTTATGTGTGCATGAGAAAGAAGTGTATTTAGGACAGAAATTAATGACTAATTGTTTGAGAATTTGACCTTATTATTTTTAAATTAGTTTCTCTCTTCAGCAAATTCCTAGGTGCAGAAAAGTACAACAAAATGCGGACTATCACTCATCGGAATTGCTCAGTTCTGTTTATAATTAAGCTGATATGCGTATAGAGGATCCTACCATTTGACTTTTTAAAATGCTGTTTGTCAAAGGAAAGTGAAAATTCCCACTTGTCTGTCTATAGCCTTCAACATGATCTCATTATCATGAAATCTCATGATCTCATTGATATTCTGGAGAGCAAGGCTAAATAAAATGTTTCGCAGCTATATTATCAGTATGATCCTAAAGATTAAAAACAATTTTCACCTGATTACTTTGATAATGACAGAGCATGCACACAGGCACTTATACACGTCCTTTTTCCAGAAGAAGTATTTCTAAAAAGGAACTGTAGATCCCACAAGAATCTTGATTTTCATTAAATTACTAACCTTTTGCTGTAAGGTATTAAGATTCATGCGATAAACACATTTTGGAAACCAATTTTCATTTTAATCTGAAGAGAGAATTTAACAGCTGTACATTTCTAACTAATGGAAGAGCGTGACATCAATGAAATCAAGCCTTACTTGGAAATAAGCATAGCACTGCCTTTACATCATTAATTAAAGAACAAAATTAGCCATTCCACAGGCCAGCACTATATGTCAACAAACAAAACTTGAATGAAGAAAAATACTAAATCCAGTCCTCAATACAGAACTCATGATGCATTAACAGTCTTCCAACTGTAGTCTTTATCTTTCCAGGAGTGAATATTTATCCTACCCCACCACACAAATGTGTATATATTTCACCCATTTGTGTGTTGTCTGGGCGTCACACAAATGGGAAGAAATGCATCCCTTAAGAACTTCTATGAAGCAGAGGTACATTATCACTTGATTCTTTTCTTTAAAAAAGAGCTAAGAAATTACTTTACCATATGGGTTAGGCTGCCTGTCATGGAAAAAGAAGCTGTTGAATGTCGATGAACATTCTTAGGCAAGATTTCTTCTTTCATCACATGTACTTTTGCAGAATTCCAGCAAAATAATCCAAAAGAAGGTCAAAATAAGGGATAAAATATTTATAATTTTAATCTATAAAATGCATAAGATATTTCATAGGAAATAAAATAGCAAGCATTTTGAAAGAGTGAAAAAAACCTTATGTACAGAATTAGGTCAACATGCAATCTTTTGTGTCACTTAGTGGCTTAAGTGATGGCAAGACTCCAGCCCAGACCACCTACGCATTTAATGCCAAATAAATAGTTCTGTATTTTGAAATGTTATTTTAGTTAATTAATCTGCTTCTTCTTAAACATAATCAAATTGGTGAAATCTCACACCATAGCTCTAAATATAGATATTAAGATGAGGACTCCAGTGCCAAAGGCAGGACATCTACTAACCCATCATCAACAGGAGGCATAATCATGGTTATTCACCATGTCTTCTATAACAAAACATCATTTTAAGGACAGTGGTTTTAAACAGATGTTAGTGGAGAGGATTTGTGGAGGAATGAAAAAGCAGAAGAGGTTTAGATGCAGCAAAAAGAAGGAACTGGGAAGACATCTTCAGCTGGGAACAGTCCCTGTTATGATTTTAAAAATGTAAACATATATCCACAAACTGACACAAATGCCTGTATAAACTGAAAATCTGATGCAACTGTCATGCTTGTGAAGCTCTGTTATTTGTCTGGTCCCAAAAGTTTGACTTGGATTTGAGAACTGGATTTCTAATGACAAAAAACTGAGGAGATGTCAACATTGTTAAATGGTGCTGCATATAAGACTAGCTAACTTACAGTGAGTTAAAGTCTTGTTCAAACAGAGTTTGGTCATGTCCCTGAGGTTGTATTGTTCATTTAACTGAGCTTCCAGATTTCTCAAACCCCAAGTATGGTGAAGTGCTACCAGATAACATACACAAGGCTGGCAGATAGAAAAAGAACACGTGAGTAGCTGATTGGTTGACATTAGAAATTAGTCTATGGTACAGGATCTTTATACACAGAAGTCATCATTTGGTTGATTAAATTCTGGCCTACATGAGACAGCCCTAAGTATCTTCAAGCCAAAAGCGTAAGGAAGATGTACTGTCCAAATTCAACCTGAAAATACTACCCCATGTCTCCAAACCTTAAGAGGAAAAAGGAGAATAATACCAGCGACCTAGCAAACTGAAAGATGACCTATCAAAACCAGTCAGTTTGCAGACACATGGCACAAATGAAAGTGAATGGCTGCTCATTTTCAACATTTAAATCTTGAAAAAAATGCTATAGTTGCAATGCTTGGTAACATCTTTTAATCCTAAAAAGATTAAGCCTGTGCTGTGCTTTGTTCAAAACTGACAGTGTATTCATGCACACTCCCCTGACTCCAGCTCAAAGGTCTAAGAGAAAGTGGACTTCAAAGGCAGCTTATCCCAATTTAAAAAAAAAAAAAAAGAAAAACAAAAGGAAAGCAAAACTGATACTGTCCCAAGCAGAATGTTATATATCAGGGGTTTTCTTTTCAAGCCACTAGTCATTTGACAGTGCCTCTGTCCTTGAATGTTTTACTTCACATACATTAATAGGGTAATGCTTTTTAAAAACAATGCTAACACTTCACCTACAAAAATCAAATCCCTTATCAGAAGTCACAAGGTATATACTGAGAAACAGAAATACTTCAATTCACTAGTCACTTTTGAAGATTTTAAATCTAAAATCCTCTTTTTTGACGACATAGTTTTAGCTAGCTAAACAATAAGCCATGAATAACCTTGCTTTAGGTTATCTTTCTTGTCAATGGAAAGAGAGAGGTATCTCTAGAGGATGTTTCAAAATACTGCAGAGTGAAATAGAGAGAATGCCAAGTTTATTATCAATAGTGCTAATAAGTCAACAGCATGCCAACTGTCTAGACGTAGCTGTAGTCAATTTTTGATGGATACCATGTAAGTGTTGGGATGTTAGAGAATGCTGAACGAGCAAATATGAGTTTATAAACTAGATTTAAGGTAGTTCTCCTGTTATATTTCCTTTCTAATTCTAGGCAAGAAATGTAACTTACACTGTGAGCTGTAACAAAAGAAATACTTATTATTATAGTCTTTTTGGAATTAGAAGTTAATTCAGCTTTTGGTCATATTCTTCCAACTGACATTTAGAAGATGTTTTTGGCAACATCAGTTAACTTTCCCAGCAGAAATCATGCAGTGAAATCAAAGGATAGGAATTATCTTATCTGTGTGTTATGGGTAGTTATTTTTTTAATCTTCAGTGGGAGGAGAGGTAAGTTCAAGGAAAATTATAAATCCAGCCGTGCAGGTCACCATTTTTGCAGCCCATCTGTATGACAATCCAGAGCTTAAAGGTGTCTCTTGTGGTTTCTTTCCAGCCTATGGATAAGATCCCCTAGCCTTTTTGCTCATAGGTTAGCAAAAGATATCCTGGATTCCCATATCAAGCTTGTCAATGATAAGCAGTTGTCTTAAAGAGGTCTGTGATCTTCTTCCTAGTTTCCTTAAAGTACTTGCTCAGCAGCATTTGCTTCCATCATAGAAGAAAGAACTCAAATGGAGGAGGAATCATGCAGTAACCCCTCCTTTCTTAAGGGCGAGCTGTCTCCTCTGCTCTTCTTCCACTAAGACAGAGGTTTTCCCCTCTGCAGGTCTGACAGTCGGAAACAGAGGCCATAGCTTAATTTCCATCCCTCCCCTCAGTTTAAGGGTATTTTGTCAGCAGTTCTGTCTCCATTCAACTACTTAGAGTAGTGGAATTCCTTTCATACTACAACTTTTTTCAGACATTGTGAGAGTGAGAACATTTTCCTGCATGACAGTATGTTTCTGGTACAGCTGTCAAACAAATTACTTTATTTCTATATAAAGCAGTATAATGAACAGGCTGTTTTCTTTTCTTTGACTTTGCTCGTATTTTTGATCATGTGCTTTGTCAATATCATGTATTTTTAAACATCTCATGTTCCATTACCTTTGCTGACAGTTGCTAATGCATGGGAATTATAAACCACTTACATTCAAGTTAATTTTCTTAAAATCAATTTTGTATCAATGTTCTTAGTGTAAGATGACTACATTAGTCATTTTCTCTGGTCTGTTGTCTTTCAAAAATGTCTATTAAGTAGTCTGGAGAATGTGGATTTATGAGTGTGCATTCAGCACATTAAATCTTAAAATAGCAAATGTGAACAAGTCAATGGTAGTCGATATACAAACAGCTGGCAGAGATAATAATTCAGAAGCTAAGAAGTGATGCAGGAAAGGGGTGAGATTTTTTTGTTTTTCTAGCAAGCACAGAGAATGTTCATGTTTTTCTTGCAAGTCCTTATACCAAAATAAACCTTTTGTGACCAAGATTTTATGTTCAAAAGGGGCATACTTGCAAAACTGAATAATCATATTGCATCATTAGTAAGTAATGTAGGTGGTAAGGGGATGGTTGGACTAGATGATCTTGGAGGTCTTTTCCAACCATAATGATTCTGTGATTCTCTGATTCTACAGTCATGAAGATACTCAGACCATTGTTCCAAACCCTGTATCAGTGATGATCTTTCTGCAACAAAATATAGCTAATAAGCTAGCAACGGTTAGTAATAACACAAGAATCATTCTATCATAAAATCCATGATGAAAACCCTTTTTATCTCTGAGGGTTAAAAGCAACCTCATGTAGACATAGATTTCTCACTGTCTGTGTTTAGATCATGGGTGTCAGCATACTAGTGCAATCCACACACAGAAGCAGAGGTTGGGTGAGCACATTTCAAAGTTCCTGGGAAGTAGACTAGCCATGGCTGCAGACATCTGGACCAGAGTTAATTGTTCTCCATTTCTTTCCAGATACTCAAGCATTTGGTTACAAAATGGAATGCCCTGTAAATTGTGGATTTATCCATTCATACTGGCATTATCTTAAGCGTCCTGTTTCAGAGATTCTGACACTGTCCTGTAACCTGGAAAGGAAAAATATTGGAATAACAACAAGAACAAGAACAACAACAACAACAAAAAGTGTTGCTGATGTTTCTGAGTTGTGTTGTATTAATAGCTTTACACATGTAAATAAGGAAATTATTATTCTCCGCCAGGCATAATTTGGGAAAACTTCAAGCTGGAGAACTCCTTGCAAAGAATATAAAAGAAATGCTGTCATTGAGCATATATAAGATGTTCTGCTATTTCATATATCTCATTGGGACTCTTTTTCCAAATATAGTGGGATTTAAGCAACTAATTCCTAGACCAAAATCATTTGTGAAAATAAGTAAACAAAAATAGATGGAATGTGGTTTTCTCAATATCAACAGGTTTATGTATATGAAGACGAGTGACTCTCACCTTATCCCTTATGCCTTAAATTTTTCAAGAACTATGCCCCACAAAGAATGGGACCTGCAGAGAAGCAGTAAAAAACCTGGTATTGAATATCAAGACAGTTTCTCAATGTGCATGCAATATTAACTCAGAGAACCAAAAAGATGACCAGGTTTCTGTAGAGCTTGACTTGTGAAAGGCAGTTTGTATGGGGTCTATTATCACAGAATCACAGAATCGTAGGGGTTGGAAGGGACCTCGAGAGATCATCGGGTCCAACCCCATTGCAGCAAACGTATAGCTTTTTCCCTGTGTGTTATATATGCATTGGTATACAAAGAGACCCTAAGCTTTTCTTATTACTTCTTATTTGACCATTAATTCTACTCAGATTCATCTATTTGATTATTACCACAGTGGGTACAAACACTTTGACCTCCTAGTGACGTCAACATTTTGCTCAGTTTTCAGAAAATTGAGGTTGAATTGTTTCAGTTTAGGTACACATCGAAATAACAATACACAGATCTGGATTAAATGTTTGAAACTAACATTAAAGTCATGCTCTGTAGAAAGACCTAAGAGTAGCTCTTTTGAAAGAGCTTTTCCTGGTTTGCCTCACCTCTTTGATGCATTAATACTGTCCTTATTTTTTATTAGTTAAGTGTATTAAGTTATGGTCACCCAGAGATTAGATCTTTCCTCTATTTTTTGACTGCACAAGCAAACGTGATGAATTAATTGTTGGAGTACTGCCCAGAGAATTAGCAAGAGATGCTTATTAGATCTGTAATTCATTGCTCTAATGTTAAATGATATCTTTCATTATTTTCTACTCTTGTACTTACTATGCTTTGCTTTTATTTTTCTTTTTTTTAGGAAATCCATGCAAGCCATACCTTCCACATCCTGTCATTCAAAATTTTAAGGGGTTCATCTGTCATCTGTGCTATAGTGTAAAGGTCAGAGTTTAGATATTACAGCTCAGCAGGTGGCTGTGGCCTTGACCTAGATCGAGCTCGAATGAAAATAATGAGGGAATTTTTTTATTTGCAAACAAAACATGTTTTTGTTTGCTGCTGGACTCTGGAGAGATTTCTCAAGACAAATACAGAGCTATAATCGCTGTCACTGGCTGTGAAGGGAGGGGAATAAAGAGGGGAGGAGGGAGACTTAAATTATGTATTTAGCGGAAAGGATTGGAACATCAGGGATTGTAAAGAAAGTCCTTTAAATGCCGAGGACTTTTAAATCCTTTTTTCTTTTTGGGGTGGTGAGCGCGGGGAGGGGTGGGAGGGGGGGGGCCGGAGGGGGGAGAGCTGGGGGTCATGTGTGCGTGTGTGTGTATATGTGTGTGAATCTCAGGTTTAATTTAGGGGAAAACCAAACCTAACAAACAAATAAAACCAAAAACCCAACTAAAACCAAAATAAACCAACTTGTCCAGATTTTATCTGAAATTTTTTCTGTAGCAGCAATAATTTATCTGTTTCATAACAACAGTGAGAGTGCCATGGCTTGCATACAGCTGGTATACTGGGTCAGCAAAGAACTGAAGACCCAGAAGTTTATCAAGGCAGAACATCTTTGTGCTAGAGACCAGAGGATTCAGTTTGCTACAGACAGTTGGAAAAGCTGACAATATTATCATCTCCATAATGATAAGAAGCAAGTGGGGATATCAAAGCATTTCTTTAGTATTGGTTTGAAAAAATGTCCCATAGAGCCTGAAACCTTATAAAACTGTAGGAGTTGTTCAGCTGTAGATGCTCTCTGTACTTGTTTTATCCAGTCATCCGATTGGTTATCATTTCCTGTACACCACAGGGAGTCTCAAAAAGGAGCCTTTATTTACTCTGAATCACAACCAGACACTGCTTATGACAGTGAGTAAAAGAGGATACTCGCATTTTACACAAAGCACATTTGCACATACTATACACTCATGTCTTCAGACTGTGTATTTTTACAAGGTATCTTATAATTTAGCACTAATCTGTATTGTGCTTTATTTAGATTCTTAATTTTAAACTAGATAGTTAGGAATTTTTCACAGGCATTTCTGATGTTCTTTGTTTTTCATAGGAGTTTAAATAAAATGTTTCATCCATATCCAATCTGCAAGTTAGAAAGGATATGATATTGCTCACATTGAAGCATGCTAATGCTTATTTCATTGAGGAAAAGCTGATGTGTTTGCACTGAAAACTTTAAATCTGATAGAGTGGCCATCCACTAATTAATGTGGTGGGCAGGAAGTGCCATTGATTTGATAGATAAAACTCTAGTCACTTCTTTGAGTAAATTTAATCTATAAATGCATGCCTGCATAGAAGCCAATTCCTTTTTGAGACCAAACTCTCTCAAGATTGCACCTCCTGAGCCTGCTTCATTCCACCATGAATAATACCTATACAGTTTTTAGATGGAGAGTAACTAACATGCTACAGGATTATGACTGTAGCATGGCACATTTTCTCTTTTCTTCAAGAATTATTCCCACAAACATTGCTGTGGTGGCAGCTGAAAGAATAAAAAGTCTAAATTCTATATATTCTCAATTTTCCATCAAATTTTCCATCAAATAAGATAAGAAGTGACTGGACAATGCAAAAATGAAGGATATAGGGAAGTGGAAGAGATGCAGGTGTATTAATGAAGATGACAAGAAAGAGGTCAAGGAACGGCAGACAGACAGGAAGCTAGTATAAAATTTAAAGAGGGGCAGAAGGAAGTGTGCCACAGTGGGACCTAAACATCAGCAAAGCCTTTGACACATTCTTCCATGGTATTCTCCTGGAGAAACTGGCATCCCATGGCTTGGACAGGTACATTCTTTGCTGGGCTAAAAAACGTGTGGATGGTCATGCCTACAGAGTAGTGGTGAATGAAGTCAAATCCAGCTGGCCACAAGTGGTGTTCCCAGGGGTCGGTATTGGGGCCCATCCTCTTTAATATCTTTATTGATGATTTGGATGAGGGAATTGAGTGCATCCTCAGTAAGTTTGCAGATGACACCAAGTTGATCTGCTGAAGTGTAGAAAGGCCTTCCAGAGGGACCTTGACAGCTTGGAGTGATGAGCAGAGGCCAATAGGATGAAGTTCAGCATCATGAAGTACCGGGTCCTACACCTTGGTCATAACAAACCCAGGCAATGCTACAGGCTTGGGGCAGGGTGGCTGGAAAGCTGCACAGAGGAAAAAGATCTGCAGGTGTTTGTTGGCACTCGCGTGAACCAGCAGTGTGACCAAGTGGCCAAGAAAGCCAACGACATCCTGGTTTGCATCATGAATAGCATAACCAGCAGGACTTGGGAGGTGATCATGCCATGTACTCAGCTCTGGTGAGCCTGCACCTGGAATACTGTGTTCAGTTTTGGGTCCCTCACTACAAGAAAGACATTGAGGACCTGGAGCATGTCCAGAGAAGGGCAACCAGGCTGGTGAAGGGTCTGGAACACAAGACTTACGAGGAGCGGCTGAGGGAACTGGGACTGTTTAGTCTGGAGAAAAGGAAGCTCAGGGGAGATTTTATTGCTCTACAACTACCTGAAAGGAGGTTGTGGTGAGCTGGAGGTCGGCCTCTTCTCTCAGATAAGTAGCAATAGGACAAGAAGAAATGGCTCCAAGTTGTGAATTAGGAGGTTCAGGTTAGAAATTAGTAGAAATTTCTTGTCAAGAAGAGTGGTCAGGCACTGGAATAGGCTGCCCAGGAGGGTGGTAGAGTCACCATCCCTCAGGGTGTTAAGGAAAAATTGGATGAGGTACTTAGGGACATGGTTTAGTTGGTAATACAGGAGGTAGGGAGATGGTTGGACTAGATGATCTTGGAGGTCTTTTCCAACCATAATGATTCTACGATTCTATATTTCAGTCCAATTTATCATTTTGAGAGAGCATGGGATAGATGAGTGGACAGTGAGGTGGGTTGAGAACTGGCTGTCGGATCGGGCTCAGAGGATCGTGATCAGTGGAGCAGAATCTGAATGGAGGCCTGTGACTAGCGGTGTTCCCCAGGGCTCGGTGTTGGGTCCAGTCCTGTTTAGTATCTTCATTGATGACCTTGAAGAGGGAATAGCATCCACCCTCAGCAAGTGCCCATGATACAAAGCTGGGAGGGGTGGCTGACACGCAGGAACACTGCGCTGCCACCCAGTGAGACCTGGACAGGCTGGAAAGCTGGGCAGGGAGAAACCAGATGAGGTTTAATAAAAGCAAGTGTAGAGTCTTGCACCTGGGGAGGAATAACCGTCTGTATCAGTACAGGCTGGGGGATGACCTGCTGGAAAGGATCTCTGTGGAGAAGGACCTGGGGGTCCTGGTTGATGACAGGTTGGCCATGAGCCAGCAGTGTGCCCTGGTGGCTAAGAGGGCCAATGGGATCCTGGGATGCATCAGGAAAAGTGTGGCCAGCAGGTCAAAGGAGGTGATCCTCCCCATCTACTCTGCCCTGGTCAGGCCCCACCTGGAGTATTGTGTCCAGTTCTGGGCTCCCTGGTATAAAAAAGACAGGGATCTCCTGGAGAGAGTCCAGAGAAGGGCTACGAAGATGATTAAAGGGCTGGAGCATCTCCTGTATGAGGAAAGGCTGAGTGAGCTGGGGCTGTTCAGCCTGGAGAAAAGAAGACTGAGGGGGGACCTAATTAATGTTTATAAATATCTTAAGTATGGGATGCAGGGGGAATTGGCCAACCCCTTTTCAGTAGTCTGTGGAGATAGGACAAGGGTCAATGGCTGTAAATTAGAGCACAGGAAGTTCTGCACCAACATGTGGAAGAACTTTTACATAGTAAGGGTGACAGAGCCCTGGGACAGGCTGCCCAGGGAGGTGGTGGAGTCTCCTTCTCTGGAGATATTGAAGACTCATCTGGACGCCTATCTGTGCAATATGTGCTAGGGAGCTGCTTTGGCAGGGGGGGTTGGACCCAATGATCTCTCGAGGTCCCTTCCAACCCTTACGATTCTTTGATTACTTACTAGCTATCATGAGCCACTAAGAGAAAATTAAAAAATGGTAGCCTGCTATTGTTGCTTTATTTTTAGTTTCTATTTTGTTTGCTGGCTGTATTTGTCATCCAAGCACAAAATTCAAACTTGTTTATCATCATCTTGTTTTCATACATTTGTACGTACAAAAAGAGTTCCAAAGACATTTTAAATAGTTTCTGTGTTCATTCAAGAAGCCAGTCAGGATGTATCAGAATGTTAAAAAAAAAAAAATAGAGCAAAAAGGATATGTGAAAGAAATACATTTTTTTTTTTAATGAGGTGTAAATTTAAACACATAATTTAAGCAAACATGGCACTATTTTGCACATGCTTTTACAAATATTGTGTCTGGCTCTACGTTCCACAAATTGTCAAGTTTGCATCTTTCTTGAGTTGCTTTGAACCTTTGACTTAAACTATCTCTGTTTGATTGACATTTTCAAGTGAAATTAAGTGGGCTGGGAGTATCACCTTATTGCTGCCATTCTAAAAAAGAGAAATTTTGCTTAATTAGTGTCTTAGAGAATAAATTCTCCCTAAGTACTGAACCACTGACACCCATTAATCTCTTTTATTTTCCGATAACTTGTTGGTGATTGAATTTTGCAGGCAACAGAGAAGAAAACAGATTTCTTTGTTTGTCTGTTTGAAAAAAATAAATTAAAAAATCAGAGTTTCTTTTGAATTATAGATTTCACCATGGCTTGATCTGGAAAGAAAAGAAGAGGAAATAAAAAGAAAAAAAGAAAAGAAAAGATTGGCAGAAAAATAATGCAGTTGCATTTTGAACACCTTTTTTCTAGAAATATTGCTATGTATAATGTGAGAGAGAAGGAGAGAATATTCTTTCCATAACCTGCATTATTGATAGTTTTTTTCAGTGGGGTGCTGTGGATGGGTCTTTACTTTTCAAAATCACTGCTGCATTTCTGCTCTCACAAGATCTATGCGACTGAGTTAAAAAGTTTAATTTGATTGAAAGTATGTGCAATAAAGTTTTTAATTTGTCAACATCTTGACTGTTTATATTTCATTTCAACCCATTCATTCATATGGGTGTATTATCTGCACCAACATTTTATGACATTGAGATCTATTTCTTTTTATTGCTCCAGCAATTGCATCATAAATTATCATTAAAGTCCAACTAGTGCACAGGATAAAATCTTCTTTTACTAGTATTAATCTTTCTTTCATTAACAGGCATAATTTAAGTGAGAGGAATAAATTACAGTTATTTTAACTTGCATATCAGATAATTTCCTGTTGGTTTTGGCATCACAGTCAGGATTCCTACTATGTTATTCACATCAGCACAATATAACAGTACTTACATGTCTGTAAGGTTGTTATCAAATAAACTTTGATAGTTCACATCATTTCTAAAAGGTAACATTTATTTTCAATGGAATGCTGGTGCTTCAGCACAAAATTCCTATCCAACAAGTAACAATATTTGAAAGTCTTCAGGAGAAAGTGTGGTATAACAGATTCAGCTTTGAAACTCATTGATGAGAGGTGATGCATTATGCAGATGGTCTTGGACATTTCTAAATGAACCTGACTTTTCTGTCAGTTACAGTTATAAAGATAGTTAGCAACTAGTCAGAGTAACAAATTGATAGGTAGTAGCCTAAACAATTTCATATATGGACTCAATTTGGGCACTTGATCCATGCATAAGTTCACCTGTAATCAGGACGAACGAGTCAACATGCTGAGCCTCTTGCATCAGGAAAGCAATGCAAGGTGGTGTCTTGTCCTTCATACCTGTTTGGGAATTAAACACATAAAACTGAGATACAGTGGTGTTTGAAGTTAAAAAAACCTTAAGTTCAGATTCTTATTTATTTTTCCAAAGGAAGGAAGAAGAAGAAAAGGAGGAAGAGGGCAGTCCTTTTAAAAAAATAATAGTTGTTGATTAGAACATGGAAGGTTATTCCATTCTGATGGCCAGGGCCTATTGGATTTGTTTAAAGAGTCTAAATTCTGTGTGAGGAGAGATGTATTCCCATTCCCTTTAATCCACAGATCAGATGAACACCATAGTATAGGACATTCCACCCTGAGGCTTTCAAACTCATATTTTTGGTATATATGTGTGGAAAAAGAAAGAAAATAAAAGCTTAATTTTGTATGATTATCACCAATGGGTAAGAAGCCAATCTTTAAGAATAAGTTTTCCTAATATTTTAATAATTTAATTTAAAATGCTTAAATATTAATTGGATCAGAGATTGAAGTATATATCTCTCATTCAGGTGAATGTCCCAATATATAGACTTTTAAAAATATTTTTCTGTTTCTTAGTCAGGAAAGATTTACATCTACCATTTAGGATATAGTAGCATCAACTGTACGGCTACAGGATGGAGCTAAAATCCTCATCACAGTATTTTATTTTCCTTTGGTTTCAATTCCTAAATACTGGGCTATACCATCTGAGTTCCTCTTGTGATTCCACCTCTGCATATGTATATGGATTCTGAGCAGGAAAACAGTGAAATAAGTGTGCTAATTAGGTATTCAGTGTTCTCACTGACCACTGAGGAGCTCTGTTCAGTTTCAGAATTCTGCAAGCTATAAAACTCAGTGCCACACTGGGCCCATGGAACAGAATAGCCTGATCTTGCCATTTGAACCTCTTATTTGATTTTCCATAGATTTTAGTATACCCAAACATGACTGATTTTATAAACCCTATGTGACATCTGTGGCTTAGTGTAGATAAATGAAAAAGGAATACAAAGAAAGTAAGAACCACTTTATATCTCTTCACTTTCATTAACGACCTGTTTTCTGATATGAAAATGTTAATGGTTGCCGACACTAGAGTATGGGTATTTTTATGGGTATTTTTTTCTATCCTCCTTCTTTTCCCAGTTATATTCTACTCACTTCCCAGATAAGCTACTCATACTAGCTACTGCCATGATTGATTTAGAAGCCTTTTACTGCATCTTTCTTTGTTCTTTTTTCCCCCATCCTCTGAATATACAATCCTCCATCAAAATTTATAAAGATTAAAAATATATTTACTGATTTTCCTGTATATGCTTCATTGCTGTTTTGATTCTGACTGTTTTATTGTACCTAGCTTTTGCTCACTAACATACTGTAAATACATTTTAATTGGAAGCAAGGGTCCTTTTTTTTACCCTGTTGTTAATTTCTGCACTATAAACACAATCTCTTCAGGTACAGACAGCAGAAGGCATTGACAATTTTCCTACTAGCCTGGTGTGTGAGCTTGCCCTGCTATGGTTTTCTCTCATCTACTTGGAGCCAAACCATGTCATGTTATTAGGTCATTGTATTCTGACTCCACTGTGGCAGGACAAATAAATACTGTCCACTGTCAGCCTCTGTGATTCAGAGTTCTTAGGATAGTTCTCTTGGTAAACCAGCAAACAACAGATGATATTTTATTTTGGAGCTGTGGAAGAAAGGGATATAGCCAGTGTTTTCTTTGAAACAATAAACAATTTTATATTATCCAGCTTTTATATTATCCAACTTTCTCATTATTACTTTTTTCTTGTTGCACTAATGAAACAAAGCTCAGCATCAGCTAGTTCTCCAGTGTTCACAGATAGCCATTAAAAGTAAAATTCTGAGATCAGATGGGATAGAGGCAAACTAAATGCTCTGTCATTTCCAGATAAGGTTTTTCAGAGGCATTGCTGTGGTCCCCTGAGATGACATCTAAATCAAGGATCCTTGATTGTTAAAGTGAGAAAGGGCAAACTGGCTTGATAAAGATAAGATTATGGTGTCTCTAATGTGAAACCTAAAATAGAAGAACAAAGTTAAATAAAGCAAAATCTTGCACAGAGGATTTTGAGGTTGATTTAATGGCATGCTATCACTTTTGCTATGTTTAATACTCTTAAGAGCTTACTCAGTTGCACACACAGTGTCAGTTCCATTCAAAGAAACCTTTATCACAATGCACCAGTTAATTTTTGTCTTCAGCGTACAGTAATTATGGTGACATAATGCAATAAAATTATTCAGTACGCTCGTCTGAAAATGCCACATTACACACATTTAAATTTACTCCTTTCATTGGTATGATCTCAAGCTACTCATTTGAACATGGTAGCTGATCTAGGAATTGTAACATTATTGTCACATCCCAACTAATACGGCCTGCAATTTTGTACTCTGCCATCTACCACTGCTCAGAAAATTGGAAGATAATCAGTTCTTATTGCAGTTTGTGATGCATTTGGACCGTTAATGACCAAAATTTACTTAATTTTTGCTAAAGAAAATGTGGATGGCTAGAAAAAATGTTGCTGTTGATGCTGGTAAGAGCTTAAGCTCCTTTTTTTTGCTGCAGAACCCTACAATGGTAAAGATTAGAAAATGAAACCTATAGCGTTAGGTGAAAATATCCCCAAACTGATTTTATCTAAATTTTTATTGATGTTGTTTATAGGAAGAGGAAAAATAAATACACTATGTTTTTAAATTGATTTAAAATAGGGTTTGATTGTGTAAAATAAGATAAATTTACTTAACAATAGGAGTAACTATTTATATAAAATTGGAATTTAAATTTTTCATTGATACGTACCTGAAATAAAGCTGCTGGGCATTTCCAAAATAGTGGTTTTACTTTGATCTCAGTTAGTTTTTCCTTTATGTTAACTTAAAACCAAAAAATAAAGCACCACCAAAACCAACCAACCAACAACAAAAAAAGAAAACTACCTCATTTTTGTACATAATTTGAAGCCAAACTGATTTTTGCCCTAATCAATTTATAGATATTTTATCAGACCAGAAGGATTGATATTCAGAGTTTACTTCTCTATCTCAAAGATAATATCCTGAATTTTTTGATGGTGAAGCTCTACCAGGCAAAGAAAACCCTTAAAATAATTTCTGTTTCCTATTATAATCTCAATCTTATTCAATCTCTACCTTGCACATCCTGAAAGAATCAGAAAACAGAAAATAAACAGATGTGTCAGACAAACAAATGACCAGTCCTGGTGAGAAAAAGAAGCTTTTCTAAATCTTTGGGCTTCTATCTCTTCCTGTGCAGCTGAAATGTTTAGGTTTGTGTACAGGTAGAAAAGACATTGAATTTTCTCTAGGAAAGAAGAAGCAGTACTTTGGCAATTCCCACTGGTTAATAGTGTTAATTGTGCAAATTCTTTCCGTTTTCCAACTGCATCTTGCAGTTCCCTAGATTTACCTAGCTTCAAATAAAAGCAAAAGTTAGAAACGGTAGAAAGGTTCAAGGTTTAGTTTTTTCTGCAATCCAAATTTCCACATATCTCTATTTGGCTGTTAGCATGTAACTCTGGTTTATGTTCTTAGCATATGGGGCTTCTTAGGCAGGCAAGGCCAGATCCTGGTGCTGTCACAGCTGGGAACAGGATATGGTTAAACATTCTCTCTAATTCATGCATCAAAAGTTTATCTCTGCTAATCACAGCGACAGCACCTTCTCTCACTGTGGGCACTGTAAACAGGCTTGTTAATTAGTCATCAATACCTGTCAAATTGTTAAACAAACAGCAAACACCCGATGGTAACAGTACTGAGCTAAAGAATTGCTGATGAACCCCTTACTTCAGTAACTTGTATTTGAAATTTAGAGCATGTTTTCCTCTCCTGAAGTCCTGTGGCAGAGTTTCAGTTACCTGACTGCATAATCAGGTGATTAGTGGTGAAGTCCTGACTGAAGCATTCTTCACTGAACACTCAGCTGTGCTAAATGCCAGAAAACCTTTACGTTTCACTGCAAACCCAAGGTCATCAGTCACTCTGTGGTAACACAAATCACCGCATGGACGCAGCAAATAACTCGGCTTTAAAATCTACTTGGGAGACAAGTGAAGGGATCTTTGCCCAACATTTTTCCTTCCAAGCCACTTTATATATGCAACAGGAAGATGCCTTGTACTTACTGATGCTGGGGGAGAACAAGTCTGCCAAATGGCAGACTATGTACACTTCTGGCAATCTTTTTCCCCTCTTGATATAACATTTCCAAGTAAAATCCAAATCATCACCTACCACAGCAGCAGTCATTTATATGACCTCCAGCAGGCAGAGGAAACTCAGCTTCCGCAGGTTGGGAGCCTGGGTGCTTCCTCAGACACCTTCATGTATTAATACAGACACATGACACTATGCAAGTATGAATTCATGATTAACTCTAGTGCGAAAATGTTCAGTGATGTTTGCAAGGATGTTGTGTCATGCGAAGTTATGCTACAGTTTAGTTTGAAAGCCATTGAAAGCATTTTCTGTTCAAATGGAGTAAAAAAATCAGTGTGTTCAATAAACATCTAATGTCTTACTCCTGGTAGCATGATTTACTGCTGTGCTTTTCAAACTGTGAGTTTTCTTGGTAAGGCCTGAGTTTCCACAGGGGACATACAATCCAGATGAATAATTTGCTGTTTGAGCGAACTGGGCTTGCTAATGACAGTAGGATCAGAGACATCTGAGCCCTCATCTGAAAGCCACTGGGGTCAGTGAGAATCACTCCAGTCACTGAAGCAGACTTTGTGTTGGCTGCCTGATGAAATCTTGATTTGAAATATATTTGTCTGCGTTGCTGATTTTTAAATAGGTGGTTTTGAGGGAATGAGAAATATTAATAGCTTGCCTTGCTCTTGCAGCTAGAAACTGTGCTAAAAATGTCTTCTCACACAGCCATTTTATAAAAATTCCATAAAGAGAAGACCTGCAATTATTTTTTGGTGAAGCATTATGTGGCTGACCAATTTTAAAGACTCCAGCTAGAATAAAGCAAACTAAAAGGCCCAGAAAAGCGTATCTGCTTCTCTACACATATTTTGAGCATAAAGTAGTTCATGACATCTGGGATTTTTCTGTCCGTCTCTCAGACCCTGACATAAAAATATTATTAATAATTGCAAAAAGAAATATCCTATCTGTCTGCAAACTGCACACATTAAAGAAAAAAAATGCAACTGATGTCTTCATAAGCTACCCAGGAACATTGTGACAAATTAGAAAGACATAGAGGTGATTATTTACCAAGTGATTTCTTGGACACTACACATAAGCAAAAACAAGGAAAAACAAAAAGAAGCAAGCGCATATATATTTTTACAACAGTGTGTTCCTGAAATGATTACAAAGAGAATAATATCCTAATTACAGGTTTTGCATATATCTGATTAAAACCAGCTACCTTTCACCCCCGTTGGAGATCATTCCATTTTATAAGCTGTCTCAATGATTTTGATAAATTGTGAGAAAGTCTAAGCACACAGGAATGCCATCTTAACTGCTATGTGAGTGAATAGTGTCAACACTGATAAATACATCATCTTCATGTTGGCATATTCAGAGATGGGAGTTTTAAATGAGAAGGGGAATCAGAAAATATTCCTAATGTATAGTGTCTTGGAATACAGAAAGTAGTGCATGAAGTGAAACGCAGACGTATTTTCCCTGCAGAGATTGTTGCTAAGATGGGGAGAAACTTAGCAGTTCTAAATATGTGATCAGTTTAAAGACTTATTTGTGGCAATCAAGTGTATGCCAATACAGGAGGAAGATGTGTACTTCTAGGTCAGGTTTAATGGATATAGTCAATAGGTTTTTTTCTCATGTTTGCATTACCTATAAAAAAATCCTTCATATTTCTATCAAAATGAAATCTTCTAGAATCTTAATGATGGCATTACTGATGTTCCTCTCTGAAAATATATCACATACAAATCTTTCTCCATCCTCTTCATGCCTCAAAGGGTCACTTGCAGGTACAAATTTATAACACATCACACAGTTCCCTCCTTCACCTTCCAAACACTTTCCTGTCAATTAGTTAGCCCCAGCAGCATACTATCGCAGGTCATCCAATTGCTTCTGTCTCTAAATAAGATACATGATAGTAGGGTCTCCTTCTTTTCATATCTGTCTTCATCTATCTATCATACCTTGGTATTAAGTAATTTAGGCACATTTGCAAGGAAGGAAAGCACTATCTATGTAGATTTTCATGGATATCTCAGTAAGAATCTAAGGTAATAACCACATTAGGAAGTGGGTGTCTTTTTCGTTAGATTGTATTCCTCAACTGCAACTAATCAAACAAGCTGCTTTATTCCTGTGACAGGTTTATAACTACAAAAGTGTTCACAATGAATGGACTTCTTGGTTGAGTAGGGTGAAAGGGAGGACTTAGGTTAACTTTATTTACCAAGGAAAGAAAGAAATATGCTATGAGACCTGGCTTAGCAATGAGTGGGCAAAGACTACTGATTCAGAGGTAAATATTTCATTCTTCTAAAGAAACAGTGCATATGTACCCATTTTTAAGTTTGGTTGGTTGGGTTTTTTGTTTTTTTTTTTTTCCTCAGAAGAATAAGAATGTAGCCCTGTACAGAAGATAGAAATGAAACCAACAAAATAACCATGCCCTCTTTAGCTCCCTGCAGAGAGGTAAGTATGTCTTCCCACTGTATTTCAGTGCATTTCATCCATTATGAGTACTTCTTCACAGGAATGAAGACTCCATGCACAAAATTAAAGAAATAGAAGAACTATTTTATAAAAACCATCTAATTGAGATAGACTCTGTTTCTGTAAGTGAAGTTATAAATTCTCATAGGTAAGCTTTGATTTGAATTATAAAATATATATTTTGTGCAAAAGTACATGCATGTATTTTGTTACAATGTCTATTACTATCACAGGAGTAAACGATGCCTCAATCTTGAT
Source organism: Porphyrio hochstetteri (assembly GCA_020800305.1). NCBI lineage: Eukaryota > Metazoa > Chordata > Aves > Gruiformes > Rallidae > Porphyrio > Porphyrio hochstetteri. Next base: position 35,233,154 of record CM036938.1, read on the forward strand.
CACATTTTTCTTAAGCTTCTTCCAATCAGAGTGAATCCAGAGTAAGCATGCCATCAAATGGTGGCCATTTTCATTTGGAAAAGAGTCTGGATAAGAAAAGGATGCCAAATATTAATGTATTTCTACACACGCAATTAAAACACAATCCAAAATGAAAATGGATTTTGAAGCATCAGGAAATGTCTGCCAAGAATTTGTGCCAACCCACATCAGCTTTGTAATATTTACTACAGAGAAAGAAAACACATTTGACCATGAATGGTGTCTTGTGGGATTCCATTCCACAGCTGTTCTTTAAGGATTTAGATAAAATATGTCCTTCAGCTACTACTAGTTTTCAAGAATGCCTGCAATTGTGGTTCAGAATAACATAATACCTCTTTGCTACTATCTTTGTTTGCACACTGGCATTCTACAAAACACAGAAATTGAAAAATGGGCATCATAGGAAAAAGATTTTCAAAGAACCGATGTTTCTAATCTCTTTTACCATGTAATTAAACTCATTTGTGTTGTTCTCATTTGAGATGTGTGTATAATTGTTGTTTTTATTTTATAGCCTCATAGTAACTCACTTTGCCTTTTTTTTGCTGTTTTTTTTTCAAAAGCTGAAAGAACTATCTTTTTAATTTATAACTGAATACCCATTTCAGTTTTGTTAATCTGAAGGAATAGAAGTACTGTTCAAAAGCCAAACAGTACCTTTCAGAACAACTATGCTACAACCAAAAATAAAACATATATTTCCTGATACTTATCTAATCTACATCTTTAATCACAAAAAAACCCAAAAAAAATCAAACCAAACCAAAACCAAACCAAAAACCAAAAAACAAGTGGAAATAACCAGTGGATTGCCCGTGTGCTGGCATGGGTGGGCAAATAGGGAGAGGAAAGCAGAGGAGAATGGCAAATGAGAGGAGGACCGAAAATTGTACACTCATGACACAGACATCAGTCATCTTGTCCTCCTCTCTTCCCCCAGTACAGGTAAAGAGTGAGTCTTATTTGTTTACAATAGAAAATAACATTGCTGCTCAAAGGTCTTTGAATATTGTAAGTGGATATGATGGAGCAGAAATGCACTAATGAAAACATCCTGAATTTAAGTGCTAGATTTGTGTACTATGGACCCTGTTACCAGTTTGGTAGTTTGGACTTTACATAGTGAAAAAATTCATGTATCATCTATCTCAACAATAGAGACCACAGCCTGGGGGTTAGGACACTCTAGAATTTCAAACGGCAGGAGAGAGAAAAATTAACAATTTCCTTGCTATTTTAGAAAATTCTTTAAACATAGGGATATTAAAAAAGAAGAATCCTGATAGCATCTTTTAAAGGAATGTAACTGGTGATACATTTTTGTTACTAACCACTGTAGCTGAGATTCAAAGTCTGTAAGGATCTTCTGAGAACTACCAGAACTCATTTTCTGAGAGTATCAGGATAATTAACCCCCTCAAAATTCAGGTGCTTTTGCATAATACAATCCCCAAATATCTCAAGCAAAATGCTTAGCATGCGATATTGCTGCCCATCATCATTTTTAATGATATATGGTGAATAAATCTTTCATCACAGATCCCTAGATAAGCACAAGCCCAAGTCCTGCTAAGGTACTTCAGTTCATATTTAGTAATTGCCTTTATTGACAAAACAGAATATTTTCCTATGATATAATGGAACTCATTTTTCCTGAGTATCAATTACTTTTGAACTTCAGTGAAACTCTGAGGCATGGGCATTACTAATTCTAGATATTTCTCAAATATTTTGTTTCTTCTCTGGGAAGAAAAGATGTGGTTTGCCTTTATACAGGAAAGGTACCTCTTTCTTATTGCATAATGATGGATTTCATAATCGCCAAAATTAGAATGGATACAATTTATTAATTGAAAGCAAAAGTACTGCTTGAGGGAGGGAAGAAGCAAATTTCTAACAGGGAGAGCATAAATATACTCAGTGTTTTCAGCCTTCCTTTCAAAAATAATGTTTCTTCTTTGAAAAGCTGTCTGCCAATACAAAAATCAAACAAAACCAGTGGTTTCTACCACTCACAGGTGAAATTATGAGACTGTTACAGGACAGCCGTTTTCGACACTGAGCCCACTGGTAAAAGTCATTCTGAAAATGAGGGTAGATCTTGGTAGGAAGGATAAATACATGAAGTGCTTGCTTTAGAAAAAAAGAATATTTTTATTTGTAGCAGCATGTATACAGCTTCTGAAGACGTTCAATCAACTAGAGGAAATGTAGTAAAACTATCCTCACGATTCCAAATGCTCCAAACCATCATTTAGATGGAAAAGGAATAATATCAGCCTTTTAAGGACAGAAGAGAATGGAGACCTTGAATGGAAATCAGTGTTTTGGCTATTTTGTCTTCAATAACAGAAAAAAAATAAAGATACTTTTCTTATGTGTTTGTAAGTAACTTGCTATCAGCTGTTACAACAGAAACTGAGGGTATTTTCAATGTTTTATTGAGGAGATTAGTTTTATGCAGTTTGCAGGAAAACACTAACAAATTTCAAATGCTTTTGATGTACAGAAGGTATAAAACTTTGGGTTTTAATGAAACTGAAATTTTCAGTGTAAAAGCACAATTTTTCCTTTCTAGTCCTAATGAAGACCATAGAGGTATTATCCACCACAGTGTTTTAAATTATCCACATACATAAAAACATTTTAAACTACTTTTAAAGAGAAAATGAGTTTGTTGTTTATATATAAATGTATCTTCTCCAACAGGGATATTTGGAAAAAGTATTAATTATTCTTTCAGATTTGTCAGAAAGTGGGTTTTTTATGAGAACAGTAGTCTCAAACTTTTACAATATGTCTGTGTACATTGAATATTAAATAAACAAACTAAAAATACTCTTTCTTTTTGCTAAGTGAAAGGTTTTCCTTCTGTAGCTTTCAGATTCAGTATCTCTAATTACACACCATTATGCAAATACTGCAGGGATGAACTAGAGCACATGTATAAATACTGAGGAGAAATCTGAGGAAGATTGTTTAAAAACTGGGCTAAACAATGGGGAAGAGCTGATATGGATTAAAGCAGGTTGCTCTTATCTGATTGAAAGGTCTTGTAAAACTGCTTTTAGGTCAACCCAAATATTTTCTTTAGCTCTGTTAAAAATCCACTTCTAAGTTTGTTATACACAGCCTGAAGGGTGATTATAGTGGCTGACACTGTGACTGGGTTTTTTTCAATCTATTTTTCTTACTGGATTTATATTTGGCAAATTCCAACATTAAATACGTTATGAAACTTGAAGTAATAAATATTTAAATTTGAAATATTGAATTTAATATTTTTTCTCCTTGTGTCCTTTTTTCTTATCCCTTTGAACCATGTATTGATTAAATTTAACCTCAGCTTTTAGAACTTTCCATCCAATAAAATTAATTCAGGGGTGGAAGGTGTGCCTAAAAACTGATAAATTCAGAGTGGGTGCATGGACTTTTTTATAGAATAATTTTTTACCAGTAAAATGTTTCAAATAAATTTTCTTGGATAAATAAAAACTGTACTTTTGAAGTTAACCATGATTTTGGAAAAAAAAAAAAAAAAGAAAAAAATTAATCCCTATTTGGTAATTTTTGAGATAGTAAAGATGTCATGACCTAAAGAGTTACTGAGCCTGTGGGTGTGTAAATTATTAAAAAAGTGACTACACTTATGATTGAGTATATCAAGTTACCACAAAATTTCTACCAGAAGAGCAAGTATATATATTTCAATATTATCAGAAAGCATATGTTTTAATATGAATTGTTACTACTAAATAACCACTAATAAATCAGCAATCACACTTAAGTACTTATGTGTGTGCCTATATATACATTATTTAAAGTAATAGCTGCATTCTGGTCATCAAACTGCTCCCAGAAGTAAGGAAAGTCAAACCCACTCCCAGAAATGGGTCCAGTCAATTACAGACTTTTTCTGTCCCCAGTTGGGGTCCAGCCTTTCCAGGAAATCTCTTGAAAAGAGAGTCTTGGTTTTGGGTAGAAAGCAAGGAATTTTTACATGGCAGTGACATAAGTGGGTAAGGGATCACCACAACCTTGAGCAGCCAATAGATGTTGCTAATTCTATGTCCTTTCATGTCAAGGTTACCCACCTAATGAATGAAGGGAAGGAAGTGCATGTGGCTTTTATTTTAGCAAAGCTTTTGATACTGTCTCTTACAGTATCCTTCCACATAAAATGTCCAGCATACAGCTAGGTATATGCATGATAAAATGGGTGAAGAGTTGCCTGAAGTGTCATGTTCAAAGGATTCTGGTAAATGGGGTAACAACTAGTCAGTGGCCAGTCAACAGTGGTATTCCACAGAGCTCAATTTTTGACTAAGTTCTCTTAAATGTTTTGATCAGTGATACGGACATGAGAGTTGAGCACACACTAAGTTTGCCAACACTGCTAAATTAAAAGCTGAGTATAGAGAGGCCTTAGAGAGAGACCTTGATAGATTAGAAAGACATTTATAGACTGCTCTAAACAGTCATCAAACACATGAAATTATCAAGGACAAATGTCAGATTCTGGTATATTCCTACATGCACATATTCCTGTTTGACTGTAAGCTCAGCAGGAGTAAATGATCTGCCTTCATGGCCAAAAGGGTCAACTGTGAAACATGGGCTGCATTAAGTACAGTATAACTAACTTGTGGATAGAAGCACTTGTTCCACTAAAGTGATCACTGGTGTGGCCTTACTTTGAATACTGCATGCAGTTTTGTGTTCCACAATGTAAGAAGTTTAAAAAATACTGAGTGTGTCCAAAAGAAAACAAAGACGGTGAAAGGATTAGAGGGTCTGACTTAGGAGGTAAGACGCTGAGGATAATGTTTGTTCAGCTTAAAGAAGAGGAGACCAATGTATATTACTATCAAATCATAAAATGGTTTGGTTTGGAAGGGACCTTAAAAATCACCTTATTCCAACTCCCCTGCCATGGGCAGGGACACTCTCCACTAGGTCAGATTGCCCAAAGTTCCATCCAACCTGGCCTTCAACACTGACAGAGAGGAGGCAGCCACAGCTGACAGTGCCAGTGCCTCACCAACTTCAGAGGGAAGAATTTTTCTTTATATCTAATCTACATATACCCTCTTTTATTTTAAAGCTGTTACTCCTTGTCCTTTCACTACATGCCTATACTAATTTATATTGTTACCCAGACAAAGAAGAAAAACCTCTGGAAATCTTTCAGCAGGACTTATCGAGATTTTTATTAAACATTTTTCCAATAAAAAAATGTCTTTAATAAAGCATTGCATTTCACATTAGATTGAGAAGATTTCTTTCACTTAAAATATATTTAATACTTTTTGTCAGTTTTCAAAAAACAATCTTTAATGCTTTTTGCCAACTTTCTTTTTAAAGTTTTTTTTTTTTTCCTTACTTCCTGTGATGAATACAGCAGTATGCAAAGTCTCTTGTTCTTCTTTCATTTTTCTCTGATTTATTTTGCAATTCTAAACTTCTCAAGGGATTTTCATATTCAGAGATTTTGCAAAACAGCAAACAACTACGAAAAGGTAACTCTGCCCTGATGTAATTTCTTCCATAAATTGCTATAAATTGTTACATTTTAAGAATTAGAAGACTAGAAAGGTGATTAATTGGTCAATTATATCTAAATCCATGAACAAAAATTTGGGGGAAAAAGTCAATATGAATCCTTTTTCTATTCTTAGAGGAATCATAATGAAACCTAGACTTTAATACGTTTCTCTGAAATTTCCACTGGCTGTTTTTTCCTGAATGATGGAGTAATATTCACAAAACCATAAAATCTGTACTAAAAAGTGTGTACAAGAGTTTGCAGGAATTGTGCATTACTTTTCATTCAGACCAGGAGTGAATTATCTTGTACGTACAATCAGCATTAGAAATCTACCACTCACTGACAAGGCTCACTTAGTGTCCAACTGTGAATTGCAAGACCAGAGAAATAATGAATAACAATTCTGAGGTGTTCAAACTGTGTGGGCATCTTTTCTCACATGTAGTACTTCAGTTCATTAATTAGCTTACTGTTTCAAGAGTTATTTGCGATTTATTAATGAAAACTTTTTCAATTACTTTCACAGTATTCGTGTTTGGTACTCTGGCTTCTGTCCATCTGGTGAAATAATGTTGAATGTGGTGCATCTCTCTTAGAGATTTCTAGAAGGCTGAAGTGACAAGACCTGAAAGGACCACATGGAATCATCTTGCCTCATTTATGTTCTTAACTAAAATCAGCAGTAGCTTTCAATTCCAGTAAAATTTTTTTTAATCAAACCTTAAAAATCTGGTGTCTCCACAACCCCATTTTCCCATTTATCCCAGTCCTTCACACTACTTACTATGCAGAATCTTTTTCTCCTGAAACACATGTATCTCTTCTGATGCCCTGTAGCCCATTAAGCTGTCCTTCTCTAGAACCTTCATGAATATTTTTCTTGAAGCATATGGTTGAAATGGGTACTCCCTCTTTCAGCTGAGGCTTTAACTTCCATTAAAGAAGTTACCCTATGTTTTTATACTATATTTATTAAATATTTAGCATGTCAAAATCTTGTCTCACATGACCCCAAGGGAGTGATCAGACAAGTGGACAATAATTACTCCCTTTTCAATTGGTTTTGGTAAAACTTTTACTGTTGCTCATCATTTCTGTTAAAAAAGGGCTAGTATGGAAATATTGGGCTTGCTCCATCTTTCTTAGAATGCACTTTTCCTTAATAAATCTTCAAAATATTTTTGTATTTTTTCATGTGATTGGTTTATGCTTGTGACTTAAGAAACTCAGACTTCTAAAATTTCTGTTTAGCCAGTTGTTTCCTAGCCTGTATTTGCAGAGCTGACTAATTTATTTTTTTAATATCAAATATTCTATTTATCCATATTTAAATTAATTCTGGTTTAACACTATTTCTGTAATCTGTATGGTTGTTTTGACAGTTTGCCCGGATTTGGAAAAAGCTGAAAATACTTTCAAGTATGGATTTACTTAAAAATCTATTTAAATATATGCCCTCCTTGATCCACCAAAAGGTTAAAGAAAACCCTTCATTGCACCATATGCAAGTCAAACTGCTTTGCAATTTTATTAAATCTGTCCCTTCAAAAGCCCTTTGATAAAGGCCCTGTAAGTACAGTCTTTCCAATAGTTTCCTTACATTACCTTTTTTGAGACTTAACCTCAAGAGTCTTAGTGTTACATTGGAGAAGATGAGCCACAACACGACAATTTTGTTATGTAGAACTTGTCTGCTGTGTGTATCAGTACTTGTCTCTCCTCCAGCATCAAATTAAATAATTTTAGGAGTGAGAAAATATGAGCTATAGGGAAAGATCAAACAGTTCGCCATTACTCATTGGAAAAAAAAAAAAAAGAGTCAAAGTACACATATCAATCCTTCAAGTACATTCAGGGCTGCTATCATGAAGAAGGTACGAATGTGTTCTCCTGTGGTACCAGGTCTTGAAGGAGAGCAGGCTAGACCTTTTTTTAATAATACTTTTCATGCTGGTTTTCTTTTTTTTTAATTTAAATTCTACAATTTCTACAAACAACTGAAGATCAGGAAACTGATGCTCATGTGCCTCTTACCAAGCTGGGTAATTATTTACACCTTTCTTTCATTTAACTAATGGGACTTTAACTCCTGCTTGGTAATGAAAGAAGGTTGTAAATCGGTGAAAAATAAGAACAGTAGTAACATTATTAGTCAACCCTGCAATAATGTAAGCCTTTGTTCTGATATGATATTTTTTACTTCGCTTTTTTGTAAGAATTAAATCAAGCTATTTGAAGCTGTGGGACAGTTGAAGATGTCCTCTTAAACAAAAGGATCTATTTCTTTTGTCCTGGAAAGAAAGCATACTAAGGTTATAAGAACTGTAGGATAGAATATAGTATCTGGTACAGAAGAACTGGCAACCGATACATTTATTATTAAACAAATGTCTTCTGAGCTCCATTTTAAATAAAATGTAAACTAACAAAATTAAGGAGAAATATGAAATACCAATTTAAATAACTAATTATGACACTCATATATCCAGTATTATGCTGACTGTCTACCTCAAGGGTATTAGAACAAATTGTTTCATGAAGTTAAGGCTTTCGTTTTGTGTTCTTAAGGACTCTGATGTCGGGACTGGGTTTCACAGACTTAGAAATGGATTAGAATTGATCAATACTGTAAGAGCATAGGAAAGATTGGTTCAGTGATTAATTTCATGTTAGACACATGGGAACAGAACAGCTGAGTATATTTGTCTCCATAATCCCTTTTCCCAAATGTAATTACAAATGGAATTGATCAACTCTTGTGTTTCTTCTGAGCCACTAGGAGACACATTAGAATTGCTAGGCTGTATAATAACTTAGTACAGATCATCAGTCCTCAGCACTAGAGGGAATTAGTTACTAGAACTGTATTTTTAAATGAATTTTAAAATTTAGAATGTTTTCATTGACTATATTCCAAAGAAAATGTCACTCCCATTAGAACAACAACTTCTATAATTTCTAGCATATCCTATGTATGTTGAATATCCCCAGTCCCTCTTAGGGGCATCATTGTTACGATTTCTGTGAAAAAGGTGCAGATATGGAGGACCATGGGTATTAACGTGATGTGAAGGGAAATGACGTTCTGAAGCTTATAGCCAGTTCCCTATATTTTGAGAGGAACATAACTGATCATATTTCTGTTTTCCTTGTGGATTCCACTGCCTATGATCTCATCAGTGTATTTGCTTTTACAAAATCTGTTCTATGACCGTGGGTCCCTAATGGACTGCATGGGCAGAAACAGTCCTTCACTACAAGACTTTGACAAGTAGCAAAAAGTAATTCAATGCAAAGCTCTACTCTGCAAATTTAAAGTTGTTCAGTTTCTTGGGTTGTTTTGGGTTTTCTTTTTTTGACCTAGCTCCCTTCTATTTCAGATACTGTGTTTTCTCCTACAACTTTGCAAACAAGCAATGCTTCACCAGAATTCTGGAGCTGTAAAGAGCTTGAAAGATTTTGCAGAAAAGGTGATAGTATGCCTAAGACTGAATGACTGTGATATCTAAATCAAGGACACGCTTTTAAAAATATGATTATCCATGTAAGAGAATGCTTAGATTACAATAAGTTGATCCATAACTTCATAATGAGTGAATTAACACACAATTTTCTGCACAGTCTCTGTTATTTTTTTCCTTTGAGTGGATTGTGTGGTGAAATGTACCATAAAATTGTTCAGCATAGACAAATTACAACCAAGAGAAGCCCAGAAAAGGAGAGCCTGTGTTAAAAATATTTCCTAGAAAGTGATCTCCTTTTAGTGATTGATTTGCAATCATGATAAGAATACAAAAATAATTTCAATTTATTCAAAGCACTACATACTTTTAAAAAACTATAGGACAGCAGAAATCAATAACAACTTCTTTCAAAAACGTGAGATAGCTATTAAAGGAAAAATCAACATAAATTATTGTCCTATAAATGTTCTAGCTTACATGGCATTCCATCTATTGACAAACCCATGAAAAGGAGGATTTCATGATACAGACCAGTTTCAGTAGAAGTCATCTGTGGGGGTATGCAGGTGAACGTGTTCTCTGAGCAAAAGACTGTCATATTCTATATTAAAATTAGTTTCTAAATGTGCTTTATAGTGTGGTCTAACTGCTGTCAGTTTAGGTCTTCATTTTTAAAGATAGCTAAAAGATGAAATAGAATTCAGAGTCTTTAGATTTAGGTTAATGATAAAATTTTCTGTATCTATCTGACAGTAATGGCTCAAACAGTTCCCTCTATGGTCACCTTTTACATCTGGTAGGGCTCTAAGATACCTTACCAGAGAAATGCACCTTGTGCTGTTACAATTTTCTCATTGGAACTTTGAATCTGACTTACTTGATATTAACTACAACCTTCCATATTTTAGTAAATATACCTCTAATCAAGAGGATATTTTTTCCTTAAAAAAAAGCAAAAGAAATTAAAAGGCAAAAAAAGTAAATAAACTCTAGTAAGAGAGATGCGTTTGTTATTTCTGTTCTTTTTGAACAACCCTGGTATATCTCTTATTATTATTTTAGGAACTAAAATATTATAGAACAACAATATTTTCGTTCTTAGACACATCTGCTACTCTAAAAAACATAGTTTGTCTGCTAAGATGAATTGCTTACCATATGTATAAAAATTGCACTTTCACTGGCACCTTGAAGGGGAAAGAAATCTTCCAGTAACTGTAGAAAATACACTCTTTGATGCACTTTAGATGAAGAGCAAATTGTCTGGTTCTGTTTTTTTCTGCTGAATCAGCATATTGGGATTATATTAAAAGAAAAGTTGTCTGTTCTATTGTTATTTGTATCAGAAAGAACTCAAAAAAAAAAAAGCTTAGGCTGTATTTATACAAGATAATCAAGCTTTCCTGGACATCCAAAAGATTTGACTCTGAGATTTCTTCATCAGAGCCGTTTCAGCCCCTAGGAAAAATTATGATTAAACCTCTATACATAGACCTAGTCAAGGACCATACACTTAGCTCTGCTGTGGTTCCTCTGAAGAGAGGAAGAGATCGTTGTTCTTTGGAGACGATATCCAATGATACCCACCTGTTAAAGCAGCTAAAACATGCTTATCCATTTGGGCAAAACCTGAGCCATATGAAAGATGGACTATACACAAGCAGCATGTGATCATATAATTAAAAATTATATTGAATAAAACAATACATCAGGAGCCCCAAATGTTCCTGAAAACATTCATTTTGGAATTTCTGAACTTCTGAATGTTTTACTGCAATGTTAAAATTCTGTCAACATAACTTTCATGTTGCTAAGGTCAACATGGGGAAGAAAGGAGAAATTTGAAAGTGAAAAACTGTATGTGATGTGTCTTTACTGCAACACCAAATAGCACGATGAAGCTCTTGACAGGGTGGTACAGTATGAGTTTGGGTTTCAATTTGTCTATTTCCCTCCTGTTATTAAGAATCATCTGTTTGTAAGCAGGCTGATGTACATCTTATGCATATTCTTGCCTTGTCTGTGATGGGAGAATAATGACATTTGAAACAAATGCTGTTCTAATTCACTCGTCCCCTCTTTCAGTGTGGATTTTTACATGGGAAAATAACGTTAATGGGCACTTTTGTTTTTAGTTTCTACTCACCCAGCCTTAAGATGAAACAGTATGCATTGGCAATGTAGAATGAAGGAATAATCAACACTTCAATTCTGAGTCCCTGATAACTTTGCCAACACGATTTGCAACACATCTGAGTGAAAATATTGAGGTGAGAACACTTTTTAGCAGCTAAAACAAATTGTTTCATATATTTGTTAATTTTTTTGTCATCTTTAATTCTCATGGTCAGGTGTTTTTCTCCAGCTCATGGTCCCACTGTGTTTTGACAAACTGCCCAGCAGGTTCTCAGTTTCAGGGACATTATTTCAGCTAGGTTTTCATTGTAGATGAAGGCAGAGTTTCTCCTTGTTCTTTTGTCCAAGTGTGGGTATGCTCTCCTGTAAGCGTGTGCATTCCACAGCACAAAGGTACACTGCTCTGGAGAAGGTTCTTTTCATTAGCAAAATGTGACCTTACAGTAGGTGAGTCAAGCAGAAAGCAGATAGAGGGGGAAAGCACTGAACACGCTCATAAAGGAATGCAGCTGAAGCTATCTGATGTCCTTAGTAAGCTATTCTGATTAAGCTGTTTGCTGTGCAAGACTGATTACATTTTTTGCAAAAGTAATAATCAGATCTTCAAGCAGGATTTTCAGTTCATTTAGTAAAGAATGGAACCAGCAGTCTTGTGTCACCTTTTGGAAGAAAAAAGAAAAGGAAAATAAAAAACCAAAACCACAAGAAAAGGTTAACAGAAAAAAACAAAACCCAACAAATCAGAAAACCCCAGTAAACACACAAATGCTGATTATTTAGGGTTGGAACAATCTTTTGTTTGTATGAAAGCATCGAATTCCTAGGATTTCAATGCCTACCAGTTAGGAAGACTGATGCTAATAGGGATTCAGATTTTCTAAATATTCTTCTTTAACCTAGATTAAATTTCTCTGCAGAGTTCTTTTTGCATATTGTGATCTAACATATTCTCTAACAAAGCTTGGTTCTTAATAATTGCCAGATATTTTCTTCAAATGCAGGCACACATTTTTCACTATGAAAAGTGCAAGATATTATTGTCACAGTATAGGTCTACAAAGCAGCAACCATCATACAGTTTCCTGAAAGTCTTTGTGCCCCCATATGTATCTCTTAATCACCACTGCAAGCAGTGTGACTGTGTACAGTCTCAAGTACCTAGACAGAATGTTGAACTAATGAACACTTATCCATCAAGACAGATCAAATTATCGTTCTGTACAGGACTAAAGGATCTGGCACATAGGTCTTTCCAAATAGTAAAGTGTAGAAAAACCTCCTTCAGGAAAAGCAGATGACAGTGAAATGGCATAAATCAACATTTCAGGCATTGCCAAATATTTGGACCTTCGGGTCAATATTAGCTATAACCTGTAAAGGAGAGAGCTCTCTAGAGCTGCTGTTGCTGCAATGAAATCTCATGACCAGAAGGTTTCTTGATGCTATGGAATAGACCAAGTATCATTTCCACATTCACTAATGCCACCTGAGCAGAGTGACACAGTCCTGGAACGTGCACAGGTGGCTGCTGAGTGGAGATCCCCTGGCATAAAGCATTCTTTCTAGGACTAAGTGCTGGAAGTATGGTGTAGGTAGTTTCAAGTCAATTGAAAACAGGTGTTTGTGGGGGGTGCTCTCTTCCTGACCCACCACACTGCCCAACCTGGGGATCTGGAAGGTCATGTTACCCTCTTTCACAGCCACCTGAAGAAGAAGATAAGCTGACTGAGCATCCCACCCACAGGCAGGCTGTTTGTTAGTCATTACAGCATTACAACTTATGATCTCTACACACCAGTGACAAAGCATCAAAGGCTTCCTTTTCAGACCTGTCATAGTTTATATGCTCAAAGAGAGTGTTTAATGCACAGAATCTATATGAGAGTTTAACCACCAGGAAACACTCTCAACATGGTAATTCTTAGGAAACAAAAGAGGAAAAAAAATAACCTGTACATATACTGACATGGGAGTTCAGTGCTAGAGGCTGAGAAAGTGAAATTTTCTTCAACAAAAGAATTTATAAGTTATTATTTCTTATGTTATTTATATATTTCACTGTACAAATAGTTAATTGCATTATAAGGCAAAATGTCCTCTATTCCATGAAAGAGTATACTGATTTAATTAGAATCTGACAGCATAAGAAACCCTTCTTGATGTATTTTTTTCAACCTACACGTCAATATCAGATCACACATTTCCCCATATAGAGTATAGGCATATAGAAAATGTGTGTGTCACATTACATACTGTGTTCAGAAAAATGAGTACCAACTCTAGCTTGTAAGATGTAGTTAATACCTGTATGCTTTTCTCAACTTCCAGTTGAACAGCACACTGAGGAACATACTATTCAAGTCAGACTTCCACTTACAAATGCAGAATCAATGTAAATAACAAATGCATGCATAAACATTTTTATTTATATATATATACACACATATGGATATATATATGCATATATCCACCAACAGCAATGGTATGTATTAAATAAAGTCTCACCTACTAGCTGTTCTTTTATAATCTTTATTTTGACAGTTTATGCATTAGTTTCAACAAGAAATGTGTGAGATCTTTCATTATGCAAGCACTCTCAGTGTGTCATGACCTAGTACACTCCAAAGAAATGTGAAGTGTAAAGAAATGTAGTTCAGCAGGGACTGTTGTACTAACACAGTCAGCTTTGCCCCTCAACTCATCTACACAAACTGGAACTGGCCGTAAGTTAAAATCATAAATCAGTCTGTGGTATTTGGTACAGTTAGATTCTTTCCCTCTTCTGCTTTTAAGAAACAGATGTATTTTATTTTAAGGTTGCTTTTCTGCTATACATCAGTTCTTCTTTACAGAGGTATTCAGACAATTGTGCAAGAAAAATTCTGGGAACAAGAGAAAATCTAAGATTTGGTTGATATTGAATGATAATTTGGCCATTGGATGACACCCTCAGTCATAAGGCCAACAGGAGGATGAGCTGTTGCTTACAAACCAGAAAAAATTCTCAGTGGCCTTCAACTGAAATATAAGAGGTTTTTTTATCATTGTTGTTCTGGAACTATTGAAGTGGGGTTTTTTACATGAGAAAAATATGAACTCCAGAGAGAAGCAACTGTAAGTGCATTCTTTACTTGATTATCTATAATACAATTTGCTTTGACATAAAGTAAGTTTGCATAAGTAAAGCTATAGTTGACCACAAATAAAAGGATTTACTGAAATGCATCATTTTTCATAAGGTTTGATACAAAATATTAAATTATAACTGTAGTCGAGGATGATAAAAAAATAAGAGATTATATATTGAACAAGATGGCAAAAGACATCTACTGGATAAATTTTTAAGAAGATTTAGACTTATTTTTAATTCTTGAGGAGAAAAACAGGGAATATATTTAAAGAACTTTGTGGCAGGTTTACTGATCTCTCTTTCGTGATGAAGGTAACCAAAACTCCTAAGAAACTATTGATTTCTGTGTGTTAACTAGAAAGGATTTGGAAAATTATTTGATATGGCCATTTGCTGACAGCCTGGTTACAGACAACTATTAGTGATCTACACTTTCATTGTTAATTCAAAATAATTTATTCCTGTGATCCACAGATTATATATGAATAAGAATTGGATGTACATTGTCATTTTGCATTTCCTTTGTATGGTAAACTTGAAGCATGGGAAACTTGGAATAAAACTGCTTTTTTCCTCTACGATTTCTTTCTTCTGTCAAGTTTGATCAAACAACAGTGAAGTATCCTTATTAAGTAGTAACTAATGTGTTTCCTAAAAATATACAACACATGACAGAACTGCAATAGGACATATTTCCTTGCATATTCTTGCTTTGAAAGGCATTCATTTAAAAAATTAATAGCCTTTCTTTAAGATTATTCTTCTGAAAAATCTTTAAATTGCTTAAGGAATGCTTGCAGTGTGGCTATAAGCTACATTTGTTCCCCTGGAAGTCAAAGGGGAACAAAGACAGTGGGGAAATGTGGACAAAAGTCTGTGATATCAGTATAGTATAATGAAAAGGATATGTTCCAAAGGAAATCTCAAATTAAAACAAATTTTATTGTCTGCTTTAAACCAGCTCTGTGAAATTCTTAAAATTGCATTTTAAACACAAGATGCAACATTCTCATGGTCCATTGAAGAAAATGTATTTTGACCCACTTTTCAGGTTGCAGCCAAATTTTATATATAAGAAAAATTACAATGCTTTTCAAGTCTATCCTAAGACAATAGGAGTGTTGCTAAATTGGATAGAATCTTGAAAATTAAGATAAGGTGACTTTTATTTTGATAAATGAGAGTCTTTAGTTGAGTTGTTTTCTTCTTCATTTGTAAGTTTCTGCTCATTCAGTAATAACAGTGGCAAGGTTTCATTCCACAGAAAGTTGGGTTTTTTTTCCAATATGTATGTGGCTGATGTTAACTGTGAATGGCATATTGATCTTTGACCCCACACTTTTGCTAAGATGGGCCATTCTCCTTATAGTGTACGCATGTGCTAATATTCTCAGGGGGGCAATGTTGTGACACCAGAGAAACCTGCATGATACTCATCCAACTACAGTTTTACCCTTTTTTTTTCCTGTGGATCGTTTTTCCTTCTTTTTTTTTTTGTTACATTTATTCACAGTTGATCCAGTATTTTTGATGCTGTAGAAGAGTCAGTATCCTAGACATCCCAGGGATTTGAATGACTAGTATAATGCCTGCATGAGAGATGAGAAGCAGAGGGATATTGTTGAACCTTTAAAGAAAGGTTGACATTTTCCTGGCCCTGAGCAGCTCTCTTCAATATTGAAGCTTTTGCAGCTTTCAACCCTTTGATTTATGAGCAAAAGTCTAACACATCTTGGCCATTATGGAATCATAAAAGTCCTCTATATCTTCCCATTCCATTTTTACTTAAAGGGAAAAAAGTTAACTCCTTTCCTGTTCTGCCTCTTTGTGCTTTCTGGACAATTTTACATTTTCAGAATAGGAGATTATTCAGGAAATATTTTTGTCAAAATATTATAAAGACTTTTAAAGTATAACTCTCATTTCAAAGATTTTAAAAATATTCCTGGACAAGTTTTCAAATTCTGAAGTCAAAAAATATAAGCGCAAATTTGAAACAGTAAGATTTCCATTAGCTGTGCTCAAGGCAAAATGAGACAAGCCTTAGCAGAGCATCTATATGGTCAATGGACACTCTAAAACAATTACATTAATTCTATTAATTACATTACCTGCATCTGTGCTTCTGTTCACAGTGAAAAACAAGTTGTTCTTGTCCTAGAAATTTAGTTTCTAATTGGGCTTATGCTAGTAAATCCTGACCTTGAATTGGATTTACTAATTTTGATCTAACCTCACACCAACGTTCAAACTAGGCTGAAGAGTAGACCAAATTTTACAAATCTATGCAGGGCCTGATTCGAAATAATCTTTATTGCTTTTCTTTTTATTTTATTTTGTGAATAAAAATTGACAAAAAAACCCCTTCTAGCTGAAGCTCACCTTATTCACCTCTGTTGATTTTTCAGAAGCTACCCCTTCCAAACTACTTTTTCACACAGTCTTGCAAAGTATAGCAACATACAAATATTTGAAAAATAACTTTCTGTCATGCTTCTTTTAATATGCTAGTAAATATTCTAGCTGGGCAGTAAAATTTCATATGCAGGCCTGTAAAAGCAAGAGAAATGAGACTTTATGTGCCTCCCATAAAACTACAGTGTTATGTTTTAAAAGAGTCAAGAGGAGATACACTTCTGAGTCTACCCTACACCTCTAAACAAAAATGTATATATTCAGAATCTCCTCACTTGACCCAGAAAGAATAAGCTTTATAAAGCTAGAAATATTATAAAACCATAAAAGCGTCGTAAGAATCATAAGCTTCACTGGGTCATACATATATGCATCTCGCTGGGTCATATGCATTGGCACTTAACAGCAACACTCGAAAACTCTGGAAGCAATCCAGTTGCACGAGTGAACTTCTAGTGTCCGTTGAGGCATTCTATGGAAGCTCACTTGTCTATCAGCTGCTGCTCCCAAAGGATGTGGGACTGTCATATTTCATGGAGAACACAAAGCGCCATTGTCTTCTGACATATTTTTGTCTTCTTATATATTGTTTTATATATCAAGCAACAAGTCTGAATAAGATACACATGAAAAAGCCTCAATGTATAGTATGAGCCAACATACCACATACAAATGTCAAAAAATACGAGGCTTTTTTCCTGATATGCTGTTAACCTCAATGCTTTCTTAGACATCCAGAGAGACAATCACATACATACATTCTGATGAACAACAGTTTGAAAAGTTCTTTGTTAGAAACTCTTCAAGATTTCTGTATTTTCTCGAATAGTCTGAATATTGCCACCAATAATCCATTCATGCTAGAAGGTAAACTCCTTCAGCAAACATGACCAGGCTATTAATGAGTTGGAGCTGTATGGGAATTGACTGCAGTTCATAGCAGTCAAAGGAAAGACCTTATTGATTTAAATATATTTATACACTATCCAAAATCAGAAAATAAATATTATACTGCTATATTTCTCCCACTCTCTTGCCAATCTTCCTTTTATTCTAGTGCTCCATTCTATCTATCCTTTTTTTTCTTTAGATCTTCTTTAGACAGATTCACTGCCTTGTATTGACAATTTCTTGCTATTCCCAAGTGGATTAACATGCTCTTTCTCTTTTTCATTTTGCTTCTGACTCCTTTGGGCAAAAACAGTGCCTCCCTATCACACTGGAATGTCAAGAGACTTTACTAATAAATTAAATAAATTGGATTGGGATTTCTAGATATAAAACACTGTAATCATAGCAGTTTATTTCATACAATACTATAACAAAATGAGACCTTGTTAAAAAAAAAACCTAAAAAAACCAAACCCAAAACAAAACCATGAAGGATTTTCTTTAGGGGGAAAGGAATGGCAGTTTTATTCAAAAGTTTGTTACCCTTAGCTACAGACAAGACAGAAAGGGTTTTTTTACAGAACTACAAGATATTAAATGAACATCAAGAAATAAACTACTTGATTCAAAGTCTCTGAAAAAAAAAATTGGAAGGACTGCTCATATGACTACATAGCTCACACAATTCAGATAAACTTCATTTTGAAGCTCTGATCATGAGGGTATTACTCTCTCAGGTATGCAATGTTTAAATACGATTATGGTCTTGGTGGACTTGATGACTGCGTAAGAGTTGCTGTAAAAGGTGAATCATGGATTTTTCACTTTTGCTCCAATTTGAATGTCATGGCTCGTACTTTAAGACACCTGTTCTTTAAGGAACTGAAACATCAAGACAGTGTGGGGCCACATCTCCAACCATAAGATCTTTCTAGTCCATTGTCTTTCCTAAGTATGACATCCTGGAAAAATATGAGAATATGGAAAAAATATATTGTTATTTCTCCAGTATCTTCCCCCTTTAGGAAGATATTTTAGAGTTGTTTCCTGATCCAGATACATACTGTCATTTTATATAACAGCCATTGATTTTTTTTCACCATGAATTTCCCTCATCACACTTTCTACACCCAGATTACTTTTCAGCATCTGAAGTATCTGTTGACAAGGATATCCATCACTCAGATCTGATAACAGTGTAAAGCACCTTCTCCTGCTTACTCAGAAACAGTTGTTTTCTAGTTCTAACTGATGTCCACCCTACCGTATTTGAAGAGACTATGAACAGTCCTTCCCTTTCCAATGCCACACACAGCTTTGCCACCCCCTCCAGCCCGCCACCCCACCCACTCCCACTTCTACCTTTTCACCTTTTCCAGACTGAAAAATTCCGATCTATTCAAGTAGTTTCTTTAAGCATTCTCTGTGTGGAAGACATTTTGTGTCAGTGATGTTCTTAACAGCACCTCTCTGTAATTATTCGCGTTCCATTACACCCTTTCTTAGATACAATGAGAAAGGAATGGGGAAACCAATGTGCATTGCACTGATAGCATGATTGCAGCATGGACTAAATCATATGTAAAAATTCTTTCAATTTTGTTCTTTTCTAGCAATGCCCCACATTGGGTTTGCTTTTCAGGTAATGATAACTATGAAGAGAACATGAGCACAGAGGACTGGAACATCATGTCTTCTTGAGAATTAGACCCTATGATTATTTTTGTGGTGTGTGTTTCTGTCCCAGTGCTTAGGAATCCTCACTTGATGCAATTTCAAAGTACATTTCCTGTTCTAACTCATATCGGCCTGTTTCAGCTGCTGTTTTGCTGAGGTCTTTCTCTGTTAAAGAGACAATTAGTTTCTTCTGTTTTCTTTCGGCCATTCCACAGCATCATGTTTTGGTAACTCTAAATGACTGAACTCAAAATTTCTGACTCAATAGTCTCTCACTAAAGAGGTATTTCCCCCTTGATATTTTGGAATACCTTTTCTGCATTGTCTTCAAAATCTTTTTGAAAAGTGAACCTCCAAAGTGAAGCAAAATTCTCACTAATTTGACCTGTAAAGATCCCTTCCAAACTTACACATTCTATGGCTCTAATAAAACCTCAGTTCAGTACTGATGCTTATTATTAATATCAAGGATTGGAAGCTTGTCAATTAATTACATAGTTAATCAATTTAACTTTTTTAATTTTACTTTTATTCCTGTAATCCAGCAGAATTTCTTTACAACTTATAGCAAACATTTACCTCTGCTAGTTAATTTTACTCATTAAACGTCAATATCTTTTCTCAAAACCTACAGATTATTGAATGAAATCTGTTCTACACAAAGCAATGCTGACTGACATTAAGTACCTCTTAAGTACAAGAATCCGTATGGAAGGAAAGATGGAGGGACAAAAGGGGACAGTAGAAGGAAGGGAGGAACAGAACTACTTGGGCTTTCTTAGCCCTTCAGGTGAATATGTAGCATAGAGAAATATTTTGTTGAATAATGCATTTGTAGCTTGTATTTACTAGGCTAACTCATCTGATTTCAGCAGAGTTTCACTGCTTTACCTCAATTCATTATCTAGCTTTAAACAGTTAGACTTTGGTCTTGCTCCTGTTGGATCAGTTTCTTGTTGTATTAAGTCACAATATATGTGAAAACTCTCTTTGATTGAAAATGGCAAACAGATGATAATAAGTGGAGTTTGCAAATTGAAAGTCTAGTGTGAAAATCTGAGGAAAAAAAATCCCACCAAATTTGGCATGAAAATTTCCTAAAGAAAAGTTATTAAGCATGTATGCGTACATTATTTATCATATTTAGTAAAAATATTAGAAATTTCGCTTGACAAAGTAACAATGACCAGAAATGAAAACTAGTCCAACCATTTAGGTATCAGAATTCAGTCATTAGAGCCTTTGAGTAGAAAACTATTTCTGACTGAGATGTTGTGAATTTTAGCAGCAATAGTTTTACACCTAAGGTGTTGTTTTCTTCATGCAGAGGCAGCAATGAGATGGAAAACAGAGACAACAGAAACTTATAAATTTGAACAAAAATAAGCCCTAAGCTAATTTACCACAAAATGATTAATGTATTAAACAGTATTCAGAGGTTTCAGAATTAATCATTCATCACCAGATTATAGAATACTTAATGTGAGATGTAATCATAAAGAATAAAACAGAGCAAAATAAAAGTGTTTGAGTGAATGGAATCTACATCTGAGATAAGAGTGATTCTGTAAAGGTAAATCCTGTCATTTAGGATATTCTTGTATGTAATTTTTCAAACATTGTGTTTGATCAAGATATGTCGTGGTTTTGCCCCAGCCAAGGGCCGCACCCCACACAGTCGCTTGTACTTTTAAAAGGAAGGGGGAGGGAAAGTTGGGGGAAGGGGAAAAGGGAAGGAAGAAAGGAGGAAAAGAAACCACAACCTAGAAACCAGAACCACGCAGGTTGGGATAAGGATAGTTTACTAAACAATAACAGAAAACTAGATATAACAATAACATAAGTTTAAAGCACAAAATAGATGAAACTGGTGATACACAATGCAATTTCTCACCAAACCACACAACTCAGGCCGCACAGCTTAGAGCCCGTCCCGGACAACCCGACCGCCCCAGAAACTGCACGTCCTGGCGTTGTCTCCCCCTCTTCCCCCCAGTCCCCCCTTATACCGAACATGACGTAACTGGTATGGAATATCCTCTTTGGCCAATTCGGATCACCTGTCCTGGCTGCGTCCCCTCCTTTCTCACTAGTAAGGAAGTATGCAGAGCTGAGAAAGGTCCTTGATTGCCCGGCAACAAATCGGAAGACATCAGGGTGCTATCAGCACTATTCTCATGCTAACACCCAAACATGGCATTCCATCCACTGCTAAAAAAAAGTTTAACTCCATCATAGCTGAAACCAGGACAAGATAATACAGTTTTGATTGATTTTTTTCTTATTACATACAGTATTCATGGATTGAAGATTGGTTTTGTAGATAGGATTTGTAGGCAAACACATAAAAAAATAGTCATTTGTATCAAATAGATAATCATAGACCTGGGGCTTAACTGGAATATTTTACTCTGTCAGATACTAGAATCTGTATGATAATGTTCATGGTCTCTTTCTGCAGCAACTCTTCCCAGACCACTCCCACCCCACTGCTGTATTGACTGGATTATTCTTTCACATAAAGAAAGCATCCATGTGCCTTCCTCTCATTTGGTTTTAAAACCTTTTTAAAATTTATTTGATACCATTGTTCTCATATATTCTAACCATCGTCTCCTTCTCATAGCTTATAGCAGCTCTATTTGTCTTATCGTCATCAGAAATTATAAAGAATTCCCATTATTCTTTTACAATGTCATCTTCAAATCCTTTACAGCATAAGATCATAACCCTCATTCTTTTTTATTCTGCAGTGATTACATGTAATCACCATCATATCCGTTGATATTTCCTATTTTCAACAAGTATTTCCTTTTTAATTTGGCTATTTTATATTTTTAATTTTAAAAACAAACAAACAATCAAAAAAACAAACAAAACAAACTTCTGTTTGCAATCTCATTGCTCCCTCTCCACTGCAGTAATGTATATTAGCATTATGTCTCCCTAGATAATACTCCTAATTAAATGCTTATGAACATTAACTTGTTTAACTAACGTTACCAGTTTCTGTGTTAAAACGCATTTTATTCTACTTGTGTAGATTTATTCCCCAACTGGGGTAGATATTCCAGGCATCAATTTTCGAAGCCTATCTTTTTTTTAACCAATACAAAAAAAAAGTTTCAAGTATTTTGCATTTTGAAAGAATCACTGATATGATAATAAAAAAAAATTGCTTTTTGTCTTTTAGAGGAAAACAAATGGCTTTGGACATACCTAAAACTAAACTAGACCAGCTCACAATGTCTAAAACTCATAAATTAAATGTCTGTTTGATTGTTTTCCTTTTGGCAAGGCTAAGAAATGACAGACTGTCATGGTTTAACCAAGAAGGAAGCTGTAACAGCTCTACAGGCTTTTGCTCACCTCAGGGGGATGGTGGAAAGAAGGAAAAAGGGAAACAAGAAAAAGTTAAACTTGTGGTTTGAAATAAGGGCAGTTTAATAGGACAGAAAAAGAAGGTAATAATAATAATCATCATCTATGAATTATAACAATATAAGAATTCAATTTAAAATATAATAATAATAGTAGTAGTAATAATAATAATGATAATAAAACCAAGTGATGCAATCACAATTACTCACCACCTGGAACCAATACTCAGCTAGTTCCTGAGCCATGTGCCCCCCAGCCAACTGCCCCAGTTATATACTAAGCATGATGTCATATGATATAGAATATCTCTGGTAACTATTGGGCTCCCCTGTCCTGGCTATGTCCTCTCCCAGCTTCCTGGGTGCCCCTGGCCGCCTCATTGGCATACCAGTATGAGAAACCATAGATACCTTGACAAGAAATAAAATATTAGTATTCTATCAATATTATTCTCAGCCTAAATCAAAACCACAGCTCTATAGCAGCTACTCAAAAGAAAATTTAGCTCTACTCCAGCTGAAAACAGAACATAGACCTCTGCCATTTTAGGCAGACACGTTGTGATTTTTTTCATTCTTCACAATGAAAACAAAAAAACAAAATAAATTTTAAAAAAGGGGGGGAAATTATATTTTTTTCTGAACAAAAATAGCTAGTGAGTAGTTATATCCATATTTACACAGATCTAAATACAAGAGCTCCTTATTGTTCACAAAGACATACTCTTGGTGCTGTGCCAGTAAACATTTTTTCAGCTCAACAACAGCAGTTTTAAAGTAACAATATAAAGTTATTAGTACAGAGAGTAACACCATTCTTTGCTAAAGGAGAAGAAATGCCTATATGGAATGATACAGCCTTCCATGTCAAGCTGGAAGGATGGGATGATGTGAGAGAAAACACAGGACAGAAACTTTCTGGATTGTGTTCACTTGCCCACCGGAATCGCTGGCATACAATATTTGACAGTTTATGAAAGCTTTCAGCCTCTCCACTCCTTTGGTCTGCAGACTGACTATGCACTCCCTGTATGGCCCACGATATTTTTTCTGCTCAGTTTCCACAGGATATAGAGTGAACTTTTCAGCAAGAAGAAAAAACGTGTTTCAAACTTTATACCATCTGAAAAGATATTAAAGTTTGGGATTTTTTCCAAAGGAATTAATTAAGTTTATCTGTCTTTTCACTTTTTAAAATTCAAAATGGCATCTTGAAGCTTAAGAATACCTGACAATAAAAATCAGAATTCCAGAAAGGACACCAGAAACAAATTAGAAACAGTGATATAGACTTCGGAGAATCTGTATTTGAGATACTGTTTCCAATATGTTGGCAGAACATATTTGATTGTCAGAAAAATAATTTCTTGACAGGAGAGGACAGCCACATTGAGTGTCATGCAGAAAAATCAGAGTTAATGGTCCACCATGGAATTTTTGTTTCAAAGGAGAATTAATACTGGCAGCTCAAGTGAAGTCAAGGACTTGCATACCAGATATCTAAAAAAAAAAAAAACCCAGCATCCCGGTTGAGTATGAGAAATACAAATTACCTAAATTCATATGTTTGGGGTTTTTTTTCACAAATGGATGAGTGGGTAAAATAAAAACAAATAGGATTAAATTTTTCTATGCTGAGAACATAGGCAGATAACAGAAAAAGATTTGGAGGTTTATTCACTCAAGAGACAAGTGTAAAGATAGCCCCTTTTGCACTCCGAGGGTTTAATCCAAGGCCAAATTCTAACACAAAATTATCTGAAAATTGCTTTATTAGCCACAGGCCCACTGGAGATTACATGTACCCTCACCATTGCTAAATGAGACAAAGCATGATATGAATAGTCATTAAGTTACTGCCAAGTAAACATGAGCCCTAAAGATCATCACAGATCTGTGATGTCCTGTGAGGTCAAATGGGAACCTAAATTGGTATCGTTGCTGCCATTTATTTCCTGTAGGCTATAAAAGGCCTTCAACTTTGAACACCCAAAATTCCAGTGGGAATTGCTCCTGAGATGAAACCATCCTTAGAGTCCAAGAACTAGAGGTATAGTTAGTAGATTTGGAATTGCATTGATTTCAGTCTTGTGGATGTAGATGAAGAATAAATAGAAATGTTTTCCAAATCCTACAAACCAGCAAACGGTCATGAATTTAACACTGTATTGGCTGCCTATTTTCTGGATACATGACAATATGAGCCATTCACAGGTTTGTATCAACATTTTCCTAAACCAAATCTCCTCGATGCACTTTCCTGCCTTATATGCACAGCAGTACAGGGTTCTCCCATGAGCCCCTGCACTAAATCCTCCATCAGAATGTAGACATCCGTTCACTTATTTTTCAAGTTATTCCTGAGTAAGACGAAAAATGTGCCTAATTGACTAAATCATCAAGAGAGCTGTCAATGAAGCTTTGAGCTCTGAGTGACCTGAACTATATATTTTGGGTTGCAGCATTTTGGTTTTGCTTTGAGCAAGTATTCTGTTCAGTGAGGATAATCTGGGTAGACACAAAGTATATAGGGTGCATAATTCACTTCCTGATAACTTGAAGTTTTTTATTGGCAAGGCCATTCTCTCATTAGAAGGATATAGAAAAGTACAATTTATTATCTTCCTTAGTTCCATGATATATGAAATAAAGAGTCACTTTTTCTTTTCTGTTTTTCAAAGTGAAATATGCTGTCCACTACCTACAACAAAAATGCAACCTAAATATTCAAAAGTCCTCCTCAGTAGCACTTTATAAAATGGAAGACTTCTCTTTAGGTGGGATTTGTGATGAACGCAGCGACAGTCTCACCTAAAGTTTATTCCTGAAGAGAAATGGAGAGCCCAAACCTAAAATACTATCTTATACAAGAATCCTGCTGGTCTTTCTACTGGAAAATGTCTAAAAGAATTAAAGAACGTAAACTAATTGTATGTGTTAGATTAAAGGCAAGGAGAGCAATTAGTAATATTGTTTCATGTAAGGGAAATTTTACACTGAGTCTTACTGCAGGACAAAATCCAAAGCCAGGCTTTGTGTTGGCACTTTATACTAAGCTGATTTTCATGTAAATAAGCATATGCAGAGAAGCAGAATAAAGGTAGGAAAATAGCTGTTCAATGGCATGAACCTCTTCTTTCCTAGTAAGAGTAGGCTCCTGCAACCTTACAGGCCCTCAGAACTACTGTTTTTTACAAAGGAATCTCAAGCAGGGTCAGAGTGATGAACATTTTAAGAGGTATGAATTCATTTAAATTGTAATGAACATTTTAAAAGCTATGAATTAATTTAAATTGTATGTGCATCTTTTATCAGGGCCAGCATCTTTCACTTCCAGTTTTCACTGTGTCTTGTATTTCCTGTACTTAAAAATGAGCTATGTTCTGAAGTTTGCATAGTACATTATGTAATTGACGGATCAAGTTCACAGTGAAGTCAACAAATGTGACTCCAGGGAAAGTGATAAACATATTTACAATAGGAACTATGACGAACATTGTTGTGATGACATAGTTCAAATTCTTTGAGAGGTATTATAAAGGTAACCTTGATCTCAGACAACCTGAACTTTGACGGCACCAATTCTTCAAAAAGAAGTCTTCAGTCAATCAGTATCAGAATGTGATAAACAGAAAAGCAGAAACTACAGAAGTTTTGATAGATGGATAGAGCAGAAGAAGCAAGGTTTGAAGAGCAGGAACTAGAAGTTACTGAAGAAGGGGAAGGAGTCTGTGGCCATGCCACATAGGGGACAAAGTAAATTTTCTGTTACTTCTGCTTTGATTACCTTCATACTTAATTTTTCACAAGTTCTGAATAACAGGTGACTTTTTACCTATAAACACAATTTATAAATGGAGATTGAGTTCTATTTTTTGCTCCATGGGAGAAAAATTACTTACTGTTAAGTCAATATATTTGCATTACTGAATTCACAAAGAATTGTGAGGAAGCAACATCATTGCCATATGCACTGAAATGACTAAATAGTGAATGAAGGAGAAGTTAAGAAGGTGCTAAATCTATTAAGTCACAGAAGAAGTTTTTTAATCTCCATTCTAAAAACATCATGTTCCTATTGCCTTGGGTAGATATGACTCTGAATGACTCATTTCATCTCTTTGTGCTTCAGTTTCCCTACCTGACATCCTCTCTAAGCTCTTCAGGGTGTAGTGATAGGAAAATCTAGCTAGTATTGCTACCAAGCCCTGAATTCTGCTTGAGGAAGTGTACAGATGAAACAGTATTAATACAGAAGGGGTGTTGGGAAGGATTTATTTCTGTGGTGTTGTAAAATGTAGACTTCTCTACATCACTTTTTTATGTATGACTCACTTCACTGTACTTCTTTTCAAACACTGAACTTTCCATAAGTCAGTTTAGACTGGGGGGATGGGTGGTGGTGTGTGCTCTGTTTTGCACTCAACCATATGCTCTGACCCAGTTGGCCCTCTATGGAGCCAGTAGCTGGGCTCAATGATCCTTATGGGTCCCTTCCAATTCATGATATTCTATGATTATATAATTTTGTTTTCTTTGGTTTGTTGTTTAATCTGTTTAGGAGCTCGGGAAATTTTATGGGAGGGAAGATTCATGATTCTGTCTTTTTTAATTTGAACAAGAGCCATTTTTACCTGAATAGGAAATACTGAAATTGTGAGGTGTAGCACTGATGCAATATAATTTAGTTGGCTGAAGCCTTCTGACAGATCATTAAGTAAAGCAAACATGTAAATATGCAACAGGGATTCAGTTTCCTATTACAGTACTGTAAAGCCTGAAATGCAGTATAGAAGTATAATCATGCCTTTTGCCTTCCTCAGATCTGAAAGGATGAAAGAAACTCGACAACACATGCTCTGTCCATTTTTAGAACAGATGATCCAGAAGACAATGTGCAATTTGATGCTGCTAGTTTGGACTATTGTCCACACACAGTCATAGGAGTAAGCAGAGAAACCTTGCATATTGTATATGGTATAGAAAAACCTCACATTTTCCAGCACTTAGAGAACCTTAAGGAAACTACTGATTTGCCTTGGAACTATATATATATTCTATTCCCTACACATACTCTTATAAGGCCTTTTCCATTTCTAATTTTCCTTTAAAGGTTGAAGCACCTTTTCCCATTTGATTTTCTGTCTCAAATTTTGCTAGAATAAGGTATAGGCTTTCAAATGGACTTCCATTAGTTTTTACTTAATTTCTCAACATCTCACCTTTTGGGGAATTGCAAATCACTTCTTTTTTTCATTCCTCCAAAGATCTCTGCATATTCTTGGTATCTTTTTGAACCACTGATTCTGCCAGTTGGCTTTCCAGCCTTTCTGTATTTTTTCCCTTTCTTGGGATACAAAAGTACAAAATGGTTTAATAATTTGACTGGAAGAAATTCCAGGCCTCTCTTACATTTGGGTTTCTAAGTCCTTTATTCCAATTGACTTTGCTAATGATTCCTTTGATTCATCAGTTTGCCCTCTTTTCAGATCCAGAACCTTAGTTCCCTCCTTTCTTCCCCTGTAGTCCAATATGACCTCACAACTGAATATGCCCTGTTCTCTTTTCTCTGTTTCTTCTGCTTTTTACCAACTTCTAGCTTTATGTCCCTGAGTTTCTTAAAGTATTATTTTCTTCATGACTGATAGTAGTACAAAGTGAGAATAAAAAGGGGTCAGTTGTCCTTTGGAAAAGTTTTCAAGGAGAGCACAGGGGAGTTCTATTTTAAGGATTCTTTTTTCAGGTACCTTTAAAGACAGAAATCCTTTGACTAAGTTATATGAAAAGTCAGAAGGTTTTTCTGTTGTAATATGCTGGGGTTTTTTCTGTTCAAACATCTTCCCTGAGCTTAGTTTGTATGCCAGTCCCTTTGATATGACATATCATTCATGGTAGTTTATGTTCACCAGTAGATGAAGCTGTAGCATGAGGATGCCCTACCACATACCATAATGCTGAGAACATATGCTTCTCCTTTGTGAAGTTAGAGATCTCATTGTTTTTTCACTGACAAATATTTCTAGAAATAAATGCGCATCAGTGTTCCTTGGGGTTCCATCTCTAAAGGAAGAATTTGTCTTGCTAAAGTAACAATTAACTATTGTCTCTACACTAAGGCAAATCCTTGTATCCATAACCTCATGATGATCTCTAAGGAATTCTGAGATCCTTTGGCAAGTGAGGCTCCTCAGAAGCAAAGTTTATTGTGTCTTTGGCTAATTCATATGAGTAATTTGCTTTACTTTCTTGAGTATCAGCCTTTCCCAGACATGATTGTAGCAAAAAAACTCAGAAACAACAAAAAAACCCACAACCCCAAATCCCCCCACCTGAGTTAAGTCATTTGAACAAATTAGAAGTCACAGTGAGAACTGGACTAAAATCTGTGATATCTACATATAACTACAACGTGGATGCTGTTGCCCTGATCGTTTCTAAATGCATGGAATATCTTAGCTGAAAATGTAGTTATTTTGTATGCAAATATCTACATAAGAAAATTAGTAGCTTCTGAAGAAAATGTTGTTTACTCAGTAGTAGAATATAGCTAAATGGGGCTGAATTTAACCCTCTTGGGATGAAAGTTCGTTTTTATTTCTCTACTGTATTACCAAATAAATAATTAAAAGCTATTATATTGTTTCTGGCTTGAATCTCATGGCATACAACAGGAGCCTAGTTACGCTCATTGACAGCTCTTTTCCAAAATGGTCTATAACTGCCACCTTCTGGCCACTTTTATTGCTGCCTATGCAAGTCGAAAGAAGAGCTGCATTTATTCTTTCGTAGCTGCTTGGAACCCAGATTGCTGTCAGTGTAAATAGTATAGACACTTACATACATAAGCAAAGATCATGCTTACTGGTTTTGCTATTAGAGAGAGAAAATAAAAATTGTATCAGATGACCATCCAGGAGTTAGAATCAACTTGGTCTTGTGAATCACAGGATATAGACTGGTGTGACAGGTTCTGAACCAATTTTACACTTACAACAGATGCTCATCCTCCTTTTGTGCATATTATTAGCATCTTTCTGTCTCCTTTCAGTGTGATGCTCCTTCCACCATTTCAGACCATCCATTTTCCTATTCTATTAATTGGTATTTTTAGCTCTATGCTTTTAGGGCCTTGGTTTTAGTTTACACAGAATCATAGAATATCCTGAGTTGGAAGGGACCCATAAGGATCATCAAGTCCAACTCCTGGCTCCACGCAGGGCCAGCCAAGTCAGAGCATGCGACTGAACACATTGTCCAGATGTTTCTTGAACTCATTCAAGCTCAGGGCTGTGACCCCTTCCCTGGGGAGCATGTGCCAGTTCCCAACCACCCTCTCAGTAAAGAACCTCTTCCTAATGTCCAACCTAAACCTCCCCTGTCCCAGCTTCATACAGTTCCCTCGGGTTCTATCTCTGGTGACCAAAGAGAAGAGATTGGTGTCTACCCCTTCGCTCCCCCTCGTCAGGAAGCCATAGACCACAATGAGGTCTCACCTCAACCGCCTCTCCTCCACACTGTACAAAACAAGGGACTTCAGCCTCTCCTCATAAGACTTCCCCTCCAGATCCTTCACCATCCTCATTGCCCTCCTCTAGACACTCAAATATTTTTATGTCCCTCTTGTACAGTGGCACCCAAAACTGCACACAGTACTCAAGGTGAGGCCGCACCAGCACAGTGTAGATCAGGATGATGTCCTTCTTGCCTGGCCATACTGTGCTTGATGCAGCCCAGGATAAAGTTGGCCCTCCTGGCTGCCTGGGCACACTGCTGGCTCATGTTTAAATGGTAAAATGCATTGTACTTTCTGCAGTGATGTCAGAGCAGGTGAGCAAGGAAAAGAAAGCAGGGTACATTTTTTCCAAGATGTTCAGAATTATCAGAATTATTTATAAAGGGCCTCCTCAAATGGTTTGGGTATTATTTATTTCTCTTTTCTCTACCAATAGAACTGGACTTCTATCAGTGGTGGAATTTTCTGGCTTAGTGTTGGGATGACAACATAAAAAAGTGTCATTAATCTTTGTGCTTTGTCTGCAGGGCAAGAAACAATGCTCTATCAATCTGATTAATGGAGTTACCCCACAGCATAAAACAGAAGTTCAGTCCCCACCCCCAAGTACATATTGAAGACAGTTGGACCAGTCAGAGCTGCTTCTGTGCAAAGATTTCCCCAGATTAATACAGCTAACTAATTTAAGTGGGTTTTTCTTAGTTTTTTTGAAAGACTACTGCTATTGCTTTTTGATTTTTCCACATCAGCTTGCAGTTGCTGGAATACTAATGGATGGAGTTGCCTAAGAAACATATATACCATTGAGCTTAGCAAATGAGTGCAAACTACATGAAGTCAGCTAGTTTTTACAGTATGCCAATATTCTGCTGTATCTCACAAAGAAGCTCCTCCTCAAGATGAAAGACCAAAGAAAAAGCTACATAGCATAGTAGCCATAGAGCTCATGTTGCAATATATTAGATAAACTTGAAAGCAAAAATGATCATATATTACTTTTTTTTTTTAAGAAACAGTTTTTTACAGAAATCTTCAAGGTTCTCTTTAATATATATATCTTGTAGGCAAGAAAGTAAGACAAGTAATAGTATTCCATTTAGTATTATTCTCTTTCCTCCTTTTAGCAACGCAGGCAGCTAGTTTCTTCATTCACACCAATATAATTCATTTGGGGTGTAGAACAGAAATATATAGAGAGTGGAAATAATCTAGTTTTCTCTTTCTTTGTTATGGGGGTTTTTTTTGCTTTTGGGTGGAGGTGGGATTTTTTGTTAGAGATTAATCTGAAATTTGATACAAGTATAATATTTAACTCATCAAAAGACAGCGGAACTACTCTGTGATGAGGAACTGCAAAGATACACATTCAATTCCTTCTGTTCAAACTTTCTGTTAAAAAAGAGAATGTATAGCCTACTGCTGAACACTGGCCACCTATAAATATACATACAAACAAACAACAAAGCACTAAAGAAAATTGCTTACAAAATTACTGTTTTCTTTGACAATATCCAGCAATACACAAAATCCCGTTGTAGTCAAGATAATTTTGTTGAATAGAATATTTTGACTGTGAAAATGCAAGTCACATTTCACAATAGGAATATTTATGCCACTTAAAACATCTCTACAACTCCTCTAAAAATATGAAGCAATATAACGTCAAGTACACAAAAGTATACAATTCTTCTAACAATATTTTTTTCAGGTACTTGAGGCTTGTCTGTTTCCAGTCCTTCCACTTTTGTTTCAAGTGATATACCTTTAATTTTCAGTTACAGGAGGAATTTTATTGATCAGCTTATATGCTTTCCTAGGGTTTCTGTGAACAAAAAATATATTCAGACAAGGAATACTTCATTCTCTCTATACTGTATTAGGAGGCCAGATTTTCCTTTCTGTTTGCAGTGTTGTAATGAAAGTGGAGCACATCACCACAGTTAAGCCATATGACCAATAATATATATATAAAAAATAGCAGTACTAGAATTAAATTAAAGGTATCAGATTTTATCAGCAACAGAATTAATTGATTTCTCTGGCAGCAGCTAGGTAAGGTTTGCCACTACATCTAAACATATCAGTGTTGTGGTTTGGCCCCAGCTGAGCACCATACAGCAGCTCGCTTACCCCTCCAGAGAATGGGGGCACAAATGCAAACTTCACAGGTTGGGATAAAGACAGTTTTTTGGGACAGCACAGGGAAGGGGAAATAACAACAGCACTTGTAATATACACAACTGGTGGTGCATGATGCAGTTTCTCACCAAGCTTTACAACTTTGACTGCACAGCTCAGAGCCATCACAAAGCCAGACCCTCCCTGGGGCTCACATATCAGAGGCATGCTGCTCCTTCCCTAGTAGCCCCCTTTTTGAACCAAGCAGTACTGACATCATAGCGTACGGAATAGTCCCTTTGTTTAGTTTGAGTCTCCTGACATGGCTATATCCCTCTACAACTTCTGGTGAAAATTAACCCTATCCTAGGCAAATCCAGAACAATTAGTTGGAATCAGAACAATCATACCACTGCAAAGATCAGAGCTGTCTCAGGTCACTTCCACATCAGTTCTGTATCTACTCATGTTTTACATAAATGAAGTAAAATACTAGTTAGAAAACTGAAGAGTAGAAGTTTACCCCATTATTGGTTTATTTGAAGTTTTTGCCCAAGATTAATATTTCTCAATTTTTCGATTTCTAGGGTTGGGTTTAGCACAAAGTCAATACGTAGACACTTGAGAACACAGAGCAGAGCTGGTCAGACCACTTTCATTTAACATTCTATTGAGATTCATTGCCTAGCAAGAAGAGTTTATAGAGTATCATTTAAGTTCATCAAAATCATCACTGATTATGTTCACTTACATTTTATCAAAACCAGTCTTCAGTAAAAGTGAAAATAACATTTAAACTTCTCTGAACATGACATCTTCAGTATAAAATTGAAACGTTTTGTATTCCATAAAGTTACATGAAGACAAAAGCAGTTGAAATGAAAATATTTTTCTAAACAAAAAAAAACCCAAAGAATAAAAAAACCCTAATCAAAACCAACCACTAAAAACCAAGTAACCCTTGACATAGCAAGAGTGAATACTTATTGGCTTTATTTTTTTAAGAAATTGCAGGATTTTTGAATAGCTGGTTATTTTGATATTAAATATCTCATAATTTAGCAAGATATATATATATATAAATTGTTCTCACACACTCTGGTGGTTTGGCCCTGGCTAGAGGCCAGATGCCCACCAAGCCACTTGCTCACTCCCAGAGGAGAAACAGGCAGAGCCTCCATGGGTTGGCAAATATCAAAGTGAATACAGAACAATAACGGCTAGTTACACATATACCCAGTGCTAATACAGACTACCTTATTGACCCAACAATCACAGAGGGCTGCCTGATGGTAAGAACGAACGAACGAACGAACGAACGAACCAACCAACCAACCAACCATCCCAGCCACTCCAACTGTCCCAGAGGCAAAAGACCAGCCCCCACCCTTCCCCAACCAGCTGCTTTTATGGGCAAGTGCTGTCAGGTGGTGTGGAAAACAGCTCTGGCTAACTCAGCTCACCTGGGCTTACTCAGCTCACCTGTGTTGGCTGACTGGGGAGGCTAACCCTGGCCTGGCGAGAACCAGGACACACACTCACCCTCTTTTTTTTTTTATAATTTTAAGTTTCACAATGTATTTACAAACACTATTGGTGTGAGGACATTTAACCTTTCTTTCAGAAAAGAATAACACTTTTCAAAAGGAAATAAAAATCACCCTAAATAAGTCATTTTCCATATCTCCTATGGGAAAAGGCTTTGCTAAGAAAGGAAACAAGCAGACAATGTATATGAACAAGAGAAAAGGGTAAAGAGTACAAAGAAGTAGAGAAGTGGCTTCACAGTACAGTATGTGGGGAAGACCTGATTTCTGGTCCTATTTTGAAAACTGTTTGTATATATTATTATACATAATTACTGAGTAAAACACAGGCTGCATTCAAAAAATTTGCACTTTACAGTAAGAAGGTATAAGATCACAGGACAATTCAGGCATGAAGTCATGGTCCCACACCCTGACCCAAGCAAGAAGGCTCAGCCATAGGTTCAGACAAGGCTGTTCAGACCACCATCCAGCTGGGATGTGAAATGCCAAGGGATGAAGATAGCCCCTGTGCCACTGCTGGGCTGTCCTAATTGGGAAAAGGCTACACTGATTCAAAGCTGGGCGGGGTGGCTGACACGCAGGAACACTGTGCTGCCATCCAGCGAGACCTGGACAGGCTGGAGAGCTGGGCAGGGAGAAACCTAATGAAATTCAACAAAAGCAAGTGTAAAGTCTTGCACCTGGGGAGGAATAACCGTCTATATCAGTACAGGCAGGGGGATGACCTGCTGGAGAAGAGCTCTGTGGAGAAGGACCCGGGGGTCCTGGTTGATGACAGGTTGGCCATGAGCCAGCAGTGTGCCCTGGTGGCTAAGAGGGCCAATGGGATCCTGGGATGCATCAGGAAGAGTGTGGCCAGCAGGTCAAAGGAGGTGATCCTCCCCCTCTACTCTGCCCTGGTCAGGCCCCACCTGGAGTATTGTGCCCAGTTCTGGGCTCCCTGGTATAAAAAAGACAGGGATCTCCTGGAGAGAGTCCAGAGAAGGGTTATGAAGATGATTAAGGGCCTGGAACATCTCCCGTATGATTAATGCCTGAGTGAGCTGGGGCTGTTCAGTCTGGGGAAAAGAAGACTAAGGGGGGGGACCTAATTAATGTTTATAAATATCTTAAGTATGGGATGCAGGAGGGATTGGCCAACCACTTTTCAGTGTTCTGTGGGGACAGGACAAGGGGCAATGGCTGTAAACTGGAGCACAGGAAGTTCCGCACCAACATGCGGAAGAACTTTTACACAGTGAGGGTGACAGAGCCCCGGGACAGGCTGCCCAGGGAAGTGGTGGAGTCTCCTTCTCTGGAGATATTCAAGACCCATCTGGATGCCTATCTGTGCAATATGAGCTAGGGAGCCTGCTTTGGCAGGGGGGTTGGACCCGATGATCTCTCGAGGTCCCTTCCAACCCCTACGATTCTGTGATTCTTGCCCTCCTGCCAGGTACCCCTGTGAAGAACCCAACTGTGTCTTCTCCATTCCTGCCCACCAGTGCCAGGGAAGCTGCTGGGTGCCCCCAAAGCTGTCTGTTCTCCTAGCTGAACCAGACCCAGTCCCACAGTCTCTCCTCATAAGACAATGACTCCAGCACCAGTGGCCTTCCCTGAAGTCCTGCCAGCTCCTTTCTTGCACCAAGGGCCCAAAACTGAATAACAAAAGGGTATCAAAATGTGTTCTGATGAGCCAGAGCGGACAGTCTTTGCCTTTCCCTGTCTCTCAGGTCCATCTCCTGCTCATACAACTCCAGGCATCACTAGCCCGTGTTGCTGCCTGGGTATATGGCTAGCCACAGTTCATCTCACTGCCTTCCAGGGCACGAAGCTGTCCCCAACACCTCATCCCTGGCTCCAACAGACTCAGTCTGCATTTCTGCATGACTCTGACTTTCAGTGTAGATCTTGGCTTGGTCCTTGCTGAAATTCATGGGGTCCCATTGGACTCTTCCTTCTATGTCCACCTCCATCTGCACAATAGCCCAACCCTTGCGTGTGTTGTATAGTCCTCCTTGGTATAATTTTCAAACTTGATGCATGGGTCCTCTGTCACCTTCTCTGGGTCACTGGTACAGTTCTCATATGTCACAAGTCACAGGAATGACCCTACAAGACCACAGTTAAAGGGCACAATCCATTAACCATGATATTCTGAGCCTAAACATCCATTTCTTTCACCCATCTGGTTGTCTTCAAAAGTAAAATGCAATATGCTAAGTTAGAGACAAGACTATTGTGGAAGATGATGTCAAAAGTCTTCCTAAGGGCAAGTTACTCTGCTATCGTCCCCTATGCAGATCCCAGCTTTTTTATCACAGAAGGCCATCATTCTCCTTAGTCTCTACAGTGAAGAAAAGAAAGAAAATTATGAATACTAAAAGGTCTCTCAAAGGCATCTGTCCTAATGAGTTTATTCCTGGCTGCATCTTGAGCGGACAATCAGACCTTCCAGATCTCCTGAGTGAAGACTTCTACCAGGCTTGATTTAATATCACCCTGTAATTAACATTTTTAACTAGTATTTTCCCACTCAGCTTCCTGAAGTGACTGTAAGGAGACCCAAGAAGTATTACAGAACAGGTGCTTAACTCAACACCATGAGAGGTCAGGTTTCTATTTGGCTGCCATTTTTATTTTCCAAAATGAAGTTTGAGCAATTCATTATGATGAGTTCTCTTCTACCAGTTACTTCACTGCATGATCTGTGAGTACCAGTATCTACAGTGATCTGTTTATCCCTCTTTCATTAAGTGTTGAGTAACTATAATTTATCTTTAATTTACTGTTTCTGGTACATGAAATGACATGCACAGAAAATAATCTACTTGCATGAGCAGCATCACAAAGTACCATTCCAGTGCCATGTAAACAAAGATTTATGATCAGATACTCATATTAATCAGCCTTACTTCAGTTACTTTAGCAAGTTATTTAAGACCATTTAAGCATGGGGTACAGTCTAATTAGTCAAGTGCACTTCAGCGCTCATTCTGTTTCATACCTGATATTGTTTCTGGTGAGAGGTGCTTGCTCTGCTGCATGAGTTTCTGATCCAGGACCTCCAATGCAGCAATTCACTCTCCCCCTGAAAACTTCACACACACCGTTTAGACTTGGTGAGCATAATAAAAAAGATGAAGAAATGTGCTAGCCCTTTTAAAGGCATCCTAGGCAGCTGATTACAGGGCACTGGTTTTATTAAGGTATAGTAGTTGGCATCTCACCACCCAAAAAGGATTGCAAGTGACATGTTGCTGTGGTTTTGTGCAGTAGGGTTCTGGTGGAGGCAGGGGGATGTAGAGGTGGCTTCTGCAAGAAGCAGCCAGAAGCTTCCTCTAGGCCCAAGAAAGTAAATACCAGCTGGGTTCAAAATCAGACCTGCTGCTGAGCAAGGCCAAGCCCATCAGCGATGGTCATAGCACCTCTGTGAATCATATTTAAGAGGAAAAAAAAACCACAAGCAGCTGCTTTTTGCCACCAGAAAAAGGAGTGAGAAGATACAAGAAACTGTGCAGACACTAAGGTCAGTGAAGAAGGGGGAGGAGGTGCTCCAGGCACTGGTGTAGAGATTCCCCTGCAGCCCATGGAGAACACCATGGTGGAGCAGGTGTCCCCCACAACCCATGCAAGATGAATGGGAAGAGAGACCCCCACCTGCAGCTCACGGAGAGACCCCACACTAGAGCAGGTGGAGACTTAGAGAAGACGCTTTGACCCACGTAGGAGCAAGCCCTTGGCAGCAGATTGGCAGCCTGTGGAGAGAGGGGGAGAGAGACAGACAGACAGACCCACAGCAGAGCAGGTTTGCAGGGTGGACTTCTGACTCTGTGGAGGACCAGGCTGGAGCAGTCTGGATCTGAGAGACTCAGAGACATTCAGTGATTTATAACTGCACCCCATGGAGAGGACCCATGCTGGGGCAGCTGGTGAAGAGCTGAAGACCCGTGGGAAAAGACTCACATTGGAGTTCATGGAGGACTGTCTCAAGTGAGTGGGACCCCACGCTGGAGCAGGGGAAGGGTGTGAGGAATGCCACCCCTGGCTAGGAAGGAAAACAACTCCTGAGGAACTGACTGAAACTCCCATTCTCCTCAATGCTCCCTTTCCATGCCATCCTGGGGGGAAGAAGGGAGAGAAATTATTTATAAAGTAAAGTCTTCTAAGAAGGGAGGCATTGGGGGAAGTGCTTTAATATCTGGAAATACTTCTCATTATCTGAATTTGGTTTTACTGTGTGTGTAGTGTAAGAAAATAGTTTTCTTTCCTTTATCCCATGTTGAGTCTGCTTTGCCTGTGATGCTAATCACAGAATGATCTCTCCCTCTCCTTATCTTGACTCCTAAGCCTTTCAATATATATTTTACCCCCTATCTGCCAGAGCCGAAGTTTTGCGGACTCAACTCGGATCAATGTGATCATGCTGAGCTCATTTACTGAAACACACAGAGAGCTTATATAGGTTTCTATATCAGTGCACGAGTTACATTACATTGCTATTGGTTACATGCATCTCACTATTGCTAATAATTGGTTAAGACTACACAGTCACGTTGTTCCTTTTTTAAGGCAGTTGTTAACATTCTTGCAGTTTTTTATCTCATGGATTGTTTCTTACACTCTCCTGTTCTCACAGACATCTGCTCTCCTGTTACTGCATACTGACATGTCTCTGCTAGCTTCGCCAGGCCTGATTGTATGGGGGTCAGCAATAAATCTGGATGGGCCACGAAGCCCACTCCTCTCAAAATGCATTGCTACACCTGTCCAGCTGAAAAGAGGAGTGATAGAGTGGCCTTGGTGGGCGCCTGGCCTCCAGCCACGATCAAACTACGACACATGTAAATTATGAATATTTTCAGTTTACCTCTTTTTCCCTCACTCTGTGGTAGACACTCTAGGTGTAGAAGGTTTGAATATTTGTCTGAAAATAAAAGATATTCATCCACATCAGCCCGGCATTATCAAATAGTTTAATGTGTTTTTATGCAAACATCTGCTAGCGGCTTCCATTAAATACAGCTTTCTATTGAGTATATAGTGTTTTAGAAGATGGTAATACACCAAAACATGACTCAAACAAAAATGAACCTCTTGTTTAGCATAAGGAGGAATGTATTTACTTCGGGGAAAATAAACCATGAATCAATAGCAGGAAAATGAACAGTGATTGTGTGTTGAGTTCTCAAGGCTAATGGGGGTACTTCATGGCAGCTTATTGAACTCATAAATCCCTCTTGCACAGACCAAATAGAATGGTAGTCTACTAGGAAGAAAGAGAAGAAGCAAGAGAATAAAAATAATTTTTTTGCTAAGTCACATTACATTGTATGCTATTCTGTGACCAGAGATAAAGAACAGACCAGAGCTATTAGTAAAATAAGTAATAATAGGGAAATAATTTTAACTGTAACATATACGCATAACACTGTACCTGAAATACTACACCAGCTGCACTTGGATCTCAAGTCAAAGATTCTTTTTCAAGAATCCCTTTATACTGTGATGGTGGTTAAATACTGACACAGGCAGCTTCCCAGAGGTATGGAGTTTCCATCCTTGGCAATATTAAACATCCAACTGGGCATGGCACTGAGCAGCCTTCTGTAGCTGACCTTTCTTATTTGTGGTGGGACTGTGCAATCTGCAGAAGTCCCAGCCAGCTTCAACCATGCTGTGTTTCTCTGGTGCTGAAGTATGCATCGCACATATGCATCTCATCCACTGGATCTTCTTTACCTTCATACCTTCAGCATGCTGCTTATCAAACTTTCACATTAGTATGAATTCTTGATCTGGATTTTATCTCTTCAGAGCTGTAGAGCAGAGAAAACAAACACAAAAGCCAGAATCATTCCATGTATTGCATTTATCTGTCAAATTTATGAAAATA
The DNA here is from genome assembly GCA_020800305.1 of Porphyrio hochstetteri. Taxonomy (NCBI): domain Eukaryota; kingdom Metazoa; phylum Chordata; class Aves; order Gruiformes; family Rallidae; genus Porphyrio; species Porphyrio hochstetteri. The sequence goes on from CM036938.1 coordinate 35,272,896, forward strand.
AACTCATTGTTGGACTTTCTTCAAAATTCTGCATTGCTGTAAGCACTATGAGCTGAATTTCAATTGGAATTTGAAGCAAAACATTTTCTACATGATTTTTTTTACCATGCTTTTGAGGTATTTTTATGGATTTCCAAAATGCATTGTCAACACTATGCAAGATATCAACAAATACTAGGCAAATCACTATAGTGCAAAAATGCAGGACGGTCTCTCTTCTTGTAACATCTCTCTTGGGAACCAGTAATTCTCTTCTTTGCCAATCTATCTTCTATAAATAAATGAAATATAGTTCACCTGCATTGTACAAAACCTTTTGGGTTTTTTCCCCTGAAGATCCTATTTGTCAATATATTTGTCTTGTGTCAATGAGACAGGAACTGTACTATTCATCAAGGCTCAAACTTTTCCTACAACATAAGAATGTGTAGCCCACAGCTGAACTGGGCAACTATACTTCTTCCATTTTATAATGCTTACATGTTGATGAAATTTGGTGTTAAAATATATCTTATATAAAGGACTTGCAAAAAACGTGCCAAAGCACCAAATACAGTGCTATTTTCCTGTTTATTCTGTTCCTCTTCTTTACACTGATAGTAGGAAATCTTGAATACTTGAATTGAAATATTGAAATATTGAACTGACCAATAAAATTCAAAGTATAGATGTTGTGGTTCATCCCCAGGCAGCAGCTAAGTATCATGTGCCATTCCCTCACCTCTCCCCCAGGGAGGAGAAACTGACAGAAGCACCCATGGCTTGGGATAAGGACAGATGCTGGCACAGGACAGTGAGGGGTGCAACAGCAACAGAACCCGTGACAGAATACACTGATGGTGATAACACAGAGCTCTTTACCAACCTGATGACCACCTGGATTCTCCACGTATATGGAGCCTAACTAATCCCCTTTTATGGGGACTATGACATCACATGGTATAGAAAACATCCTGGGCCAGCTCAGTTCTCCTGTGTTGGCTCCTTGGGAAAGTGAACTCTGTCCTGGAGAAAACCAGGACAATAGCTTTACAAATTTTTACACAGTTGCATGGTCAAGTGAAAGGAAATAAATTGGCAAATTGCAGAAATGCTTGAGTTCCTAATGTATGCAGGAAAACCCTGAGAGAGATGTACAGATTAAGAGATAGTGTCAGGGTAAGATGTGCAAAGGAGAAGAGAGCTTTGGAGCATTTCTCAACTGCAGATCATAACAATTCTGAGGAACTGATGAAATACTCATCCACCCTGGGGGACTGCAACTGAAACACAGAGAGGACTATCTTGTTATGCCCAGCTTGAAGAAAAAAATACAGACTGCCTCAATGCTAGGCATTAACTATACTTTAAACAGCCTTTTTGTCCTCCTTTATATTTTAGCTGTGTTCAGCTGCTCCTTTCTATTACCATTTTTCAGTCTAAGCAGAAATTAATTCTGCCAAAATTATCTTGTATAAGGTCTAAATGTTACTGGGAAAGCAGAAATTGTGTAACACGGTATCACACAGTCAAAAGAAGAATAAGACTGTGAACTTGAGAAAAGAAGCAATGGCTCCAGTAAAAAAATAGAGATAACAAAGATCCACATTTAAAAGGAAACATGGGTCTGCAGGGATCAAGGAAAGTGAATGCAGGAAAAACAGCCTCCCAGAAGCACTCCCCTACACCAGCTGGAATTAAGTGGTCACAGGCAAAAAAATGGGTCATCAAATAAAGTCCTTTAATATCTCACAGTTATGCAATATCTGTAAAAAGTACAGAAAATACTGACTACGAAGAGAATTTACCTAACTATAGTTTCTATCTTACCTTATTTCAGCTGAATACATGGGAAATACTGAAATCCTTAACAATAAAGCAGTAACATTTTTCCAAGCCTCAGACAAAACTTTCTGAGGCATATGTTGTAATGTAAACTAGGAGAGAAGCAAATAAAGAAAGCAGGCTTTACCTAACTACTCTTTCTCAGCTTGACTTCTACAATTTTTGCCTAGCCAGTTTATCAAATCTTTATTTAATTGAGGTAACTCTTTACTCTGCACCAGTTGATTGAGGTCCTTTATAAAATATAACGTGCACTTAAACACAGATGATCTTAAATGTGTACGTATATGCATGAGTCTGGCTCAATCTAAATTAAACATATGCTTACAAAAGAGGAAATATTTTTTACAAATTAAATTATGTCTTCAGGCTGCAATATCTGACAATGCAAACACTTTCCCAAATTCAGGCAGAGTTCCATTCAAAGTATTCCCACCTCCAGCTCTCACACTGCAGTAGCTTGTCCTGCTAGCCCTCTCAACATAATTCTTCCTTCTGCTGTTGTGTGAATTGTATTAGGGAACTGAGATGGATAAAAATTAGAAAAATTAGGTCACTCGTGTGACTTTTTTTCTTTTTTTTTTTAAAATGAAGTCAATTTCATCATATGGTTTGTACTGCAGCCCAAAAAAAAATATGTTAGCACATATGAAAAGAGAGCAGGAATGAGGGTCCACAACAGAAAGATTGCTCAAAAATGTTGTTTAAACAGGACCTACTCTTGTGAAAATGAGCATGGAGATACATAGTAATATTTTCTCACTTTCTCTCTGTAGGTATCTAAGCAAAATAATGTAATACTAGTGTGCAAATGCATAAAATAAGAAATACTTATATTACTAATACTTGAAGTCTTCAAACTACTTCATTCGCAGCTTAGCTGAAGTAGACTGTTTTTGCAGTACTGTGTTTTAGATGTAGAACTCTACAGTGATAACAAATGCAATAATAATTTTCCTTGTAGTGCATTCTCTACTGGAAAAGTACCCTAGGCCCCGAAGAACAATCATAACCCATTCCATATGAAATAAAATAACCCAAATTTTATCAAAACTGTACAGAGGTTAAAAAAAAAAATTAAAAGCAGCAAGCCTCAGGCAAAAGGATATGTTTAATCCATTGCCTTTTTTATCTACTTTCATATCCTCAGATGGTGCTGTTTCTCATTTTTAAAATTGAACACAAATTTAGGTCTGCAACTGTTACTCATACATACAACGTTAGGCAGTCGGCCATAGATATGTTCAGGAGAAGAACTTGGTCATTTCACAATTGGCATGACAAGAAACAGACAAAGCAGCTGAATTTACAAAATCCAGTAAGCATATTGGGCAGTGTTGAAGAGCCAGTACAGTTACTAAGTGTTCACCATTACAGTTGGCACTGGTCACCTACAGTTAGTGTCTCTTCAGCTCTCATCAGACTTGTAAAGTGGTTAAGGCTGAGGCTGTTCAGTGTCTGCCATGGTTTAACCCTGTCTGGGAACACAGCCACACACTAACTCGCTGTCCTGAAGTAGGATGGGAGGAGAATTAAAAGGGTGAAAGTGCAAATAAAAACAATTACTACCAATAAAAAACACCATCAGCCATTCTCTGAGCAGCACATCCTTCACCCCCATATCCTCACCATTTTTCTTACAGAACATGATGGTTGAGTTCCTGTGGAGGAGGGGGGTCTGCAGGGGTGGCTTCTGCAAGAAGTAGCAAGAAGCTTCCCCTAGGACAAACAGAGTAAACAACTGCTGGGCTCAAGGCCAGACCTGCCGCTGATCAAGGCCAAGCCCATCAGCGATGGTCATAGCACCTCTGAGAACCACATTTAAGAGCAAGCCCCTGGCAGCAGATTGGCAGCCTGTGGAGAGAAGGGGAGGGAGAAAGAAACAGACAGACAGATAGTCCCGCGGCAGAGCAGGTTTGCAGGGTGGAATTCTGACTGTGGAGGCCCAGGCTGGAGCAGTCTGGATCCGAGAGACTCAGAGACATTCTATGATTTATGACTGCACCCCATGGAAAGGACCCATGCTGGGGCAGCTGGTGAAGAGCTGAAGCCCCATAGGAAAGCTGGCCCCATAGGGAGCTGGGCTTATTCAGTCTGGAGAAGAGAAGGCTGCGGGGGGACCTCATTGCGGCCTTCCAGTACCTGAAGGGAGCTTATAAGCAGGAGGGGATTCAACTTTTTAAAAGGATAGACAATGGCAGGACAAGGGGGAATGGATTAAAACTAAAGGAAGGAAGGTTTAGATTAGATATTAGGGGGAAGTTTTTTACAGAGAGAGTGGTGAGGTGCTGGAACAGGCTGCCCAGAGAGGTAGTGGATGCCCCGTCCCTGGAAGTGTTCAAGGCCAGGTTGGATGGGGCCCTGGGCAACCTAGTGTAGATCCAAGCCTGAGGTAGGTGTCCCTGCCTGTGGCAGGGGGGTTGGAGCTCTATGATCCTTGGGGTCCCTTCCAACCCATGCCATTCTATGATTCTATGATTCTAAAGGACTCACATTGGAGAAGATCGTGGAGGACTGTCTCCCATGGGAGGGACCCCACGCTGGAGAAGGGGAAGAGTGTGAGGAATACTCTGTCTAAGAAGAACATCCCATGAGGAACTGACTGAAATCCCCATTGTCTGCCCCTGCCCTCTTTCTGTGCCATCCTGGGGTGAAGAAGGGAGAGAAATCATGACTAAAGTGAAGTCTGCTAAGAAAGGAGGGGTAGAGGAACGTGTTTTAAGATCTCAGTTTACTTCCCATTATCCGAATTTGGTTTTCCTGTATATGTGTAGTGTAGTGTAATAAATTACAATTCTAAATAAAATTAATTAATTACAGTAATAAATTAAGTTCTTTTTTATTCTGTTGAAACTATTTTGCCCATGATGCTAATCGCGGAATGATCTCTCCCTGTCTTTATCTCAACTCCTAAGCCTCTCAATATATATTTTCTCCCCTGTCCAGCTGAAAAGGACAATGATTTAGTAACTTTGGTGGGCATCTGGCCTCCAGCCAGGGTCAAACCACTACACATATGGTATAGAATATCCATTTCATCTGTTGGGGACAGTTGTTGCAGCTGCATCCTCCTCTGCAGCCTACTCACTGATGGGGTGGCGTGAGCAGAAAAGTCATTGACACTGTGCAGACACTGCATAACAGCAATTAAACCATCCCTGTGTTATCAACACTATTTTCAACAAAACCCAAAACATGGCCTTGTAGCAGCTGCTATGAAGAAATTTAACTCTATCTCAGCTGAAACCAGTACAGTGTCTCATTAACACCACAGCTTTTTCAAGTATTTTAAAATCCGTGCAAGTCATATTACATTCACTGCAGTTCCATACCTCTTCTACAGTTAAATGACTGTGCTTAAAATCAAGTAGATTCATGCTTCGTTCTATATGGAAAACACATTAATGCTGTGAGGCAAACTTAGTTGAGTATAGCACAATTACAGTATGATGTATGACATATTCCATAGGTACAGTCTTTGAAATAGCACAGAAGTCTTGCCACTGTGTGTTTTTGTGACTGTAGGGCACATAAACAATACACAAAGTTATTGCTAAGGTGCTTGTTATTTTCTGTGGTTCACTGAAAATTATGTCATTTTTATTTCTCCTGGAAAATCAGTATGGAAAAGCAATGGGATGCAGGAGCACTCCCAAACTCTGTGCAGCTGTGATCTTCTTCTGACAGTTTACATAGGAAAGATATAATTTAAATGCATACATGGAATTTAATTTATGTTTTAGACCTACAAACCAAAGTACCAAGTATAACAGTGCAGATGGATAGGGAAATGGAATGAAAAAGACTTAATATGAACATGAATTGCAATAGGCCAAATAAAATGATGACACATAAAACTCTTCTTAGGAACCTAAATGTCACAAACATTCACATGACTTATGAGTGAACATGGCTTGCTGCCCTCAGAACACAATAGAAGATGGAAATGAAGGTCATTGAAAGGCAAAAATGTCCAGGGAAAAATCTGTTTGTTCCTTAAAGACACATAATAGGAGAGATCTAGAGTAACAGAGTTTAGAATGAAGCTTGCCTGTTCCTTGCAAAAACACGTAATGAACACTAAAAATAAACAAAAAATTGTTCTTGATGCTATACGGTATAGAATAAGATATCTAAAATTATTTAAGCACTCTATCAGTATGAAGTCATCTAAGATTCATTATTGCCTTCATAGGTATATTATGATTTTTTATTATTTCCCACCTATAAATTTTCTTTAAGACCTGTAGCAAAAATATATCATATAAAGTACTAATTTAATAATTATTAATAATTAAATAAAGTACTAATTTAAAATTATTTAGGAGTGTGTACCATAAGTTTTCTCCATAGAATTTTATCATTTGTATTATTTCTTATTACTGTGAACTAGGATGTATTTTACAATAAACAAGTCCACCTATATCACAGTAATTAAATAAATAGATGATCTAATCTGCGTTATGTCAATTTACATTTGATTTCATATAATTTTCTTTGATTCCTTGGCTTCCAATGCAGACAGCTCTAACAAAACAAACCAAAACCAAAACCAAAATATATTCTTTATTGGGGAATTTTTATTAGGGAATTTAGAATTATTATATACAGTTCTTTTATAATACTGGGGGATTTTAAATTTCGAAATACAACATTGACTTTTCCAATAATCTGAAACACATTTTACAGCTTCTAAGAAAGTGATTGATCATTCCCAAAGTTTAATGCATATTTTACTAAATAGAACTTCTATGCTCATTTGAAGAAGGAATAACAAATATTTATAGTGTCCTTCCAATACCTGAAAGGTGTCTGTAAGGAAGCTGGGGAAGAACTGTTCACCAGGGCATGTAGAAATAGGATGAGGAGTAACGGTTTTAAACTAGTAAAGGGTATATTTAAGCTGGATATTAGGAAAAGGTTCTTCAATATGAGAGTGGTAGGTCACTGGAACAGATTACCCAGAGAGGTAGTGGAGGCCCCAACCCAGGACATATTCAAGGTCAGGCTTGATGGGGCTCTGAGCAACATGATCTAGTGAAGTTTTCCCTGCATATTGCAGGGGGGTTGGACTAGACAATCTTTAAAGATCCCTTCCAAACCTACACATTCTATTATTCTAGGATTCTCTATTCTGTCCCAGGTGGGATTTGATGCTTTGATTGAGATATGATACAGTAAACCAGTTGTTACCAAGCAAACGGTAAACTGTGGCTTTACCATAAACAACATATGTAGAGTAGTGTAAGATTAGTTATTAGATAGCTTTTGTCCCTGAAACACCCTTGTGGTGGTTTGGCCTTTGCTGGAGACCAGGCACCCACCAAAGCCATTCTATGACTCCACTTTTCAGCTGGACAGGGAAGAAAATATATATTGAGAGGCTTAAAAGTCGAGATAAGGACAGGGAGAGATCATTCCGCAATGAGTGTCATGGTCAAAACAGACTCAACACAGAATAAAGAAAATTCTCTCATTTATTACACTACAGTACATATCCAATGAAAACAGTGTCAGGTAATGAGAAGTGCAACCAGATCTTAAAGAATCTTCCCCCTCCTCTCCCTTCTTAGTAGATTTCACTTTAGTCATGATTTTGCTCCCTTCTGCCCCCTCATTGTGGCACAGGGAGGTGCAGGGACTGGGGATTTTGGTCAGTTCCTGAAAAGTTGTTTTCCTTCTTGGCGGGGGAGGGAGACAACATATTCCTGACGCTCTTCCCCTGCTGCACCGTGGGGTCCCACCCATGGGAGACAGTCCTCCATGAACTTCAGCTCTTCAGCAGCTGCCTCAGCGTGGGTTACTGCTATGGGGTGCAATCATAAATCATAGAATGTCTCTCAGTCTCTCAGACCCATATTGCTCCAGCCTGATTCTCCATGGGGTCAAAAGCCACCCCTTCAGCAAACTTGCTCCGACACTGATCTCTCTCTCTCGTCTCTGTCTCTGTCTCTGTCTCTGTCTCTGTCTCTGTCTCTGTCTCTGTCTCTGTCTCTCTCCATGGCCTTAAAGTGCTGTCAGAGGCTTGTTCCATCACGAGTCACAGTCTTCTGTATGTCTCCTCCTGCTCCAGCGTGGGGCCTCTCCACGGGCTGCAGGTGGGGTCTCGGCCTTTTCCATGGGCTGCAGGGGCACCCACCCCACCATGGGTTTCTCTGTGAGGTGCAGGGACATCTTTCTTCACTGTAGACCACTTGTCCTTACTTTTTTTGTAGTTTGTACTCTCCAGAGCAAAGATTTTATAAGTGGTTTTACTCCTGCTGTGTTGGCATTTAAATCCCAATCTTGGACTAATTCAGAGGTTGCAGTCGCATCGCCAGCTGTGGTTAATATTAAGATAGAAGACAATAATTTGCAGAGACAGATTTTGATTGGACATAAATCAAGACATGCAATTTATCTGTCTTCAGAATATACAAGATACCAGCATTTTTTTTTCCTTCTATAGGAAAATATATATATTCCGAACATTTTATTTTTCTCTGTTCTTATAATTAAACTTTTTCCTGAACTAAGGGCACAGCCTCTGGTGCAACAAAACATGTTTCTTTTATAACTCTCACTTTGCTTTATGGAGGGATTTTAATAAGGTTTGTGGATTGTAAGTGGTTATCCTATGCACCGTTACAGGGCCTTTATTACCAAAAGACTTAGAACTAATGAATTCAAAATGGATCACGCTAAAAAAGTAATACAGGCTATTGCTAAAGGTATATGTTTTATTAACCAAATAGCATTAATAAAAAAGTGCCAAAGAAGAAAAAATAGTAATTATTCCAAGCCTGTAGTTTGTATAGGAAATATTTCAAGTTTCAGTATGTAAATCAGCTTAGTTTATGTTGAAGACACTGCAATGGGGTGATTCTACAATCATAATTTTCAGTACCAAGTGAAATTTATCACATCATGAAAATAATGTATTTTCTGATTATATGTCATTGTAAAACAAAACTGATATTATACTTGAATAATATCAACAGATTAAAACTTGTGCAGGAATATCAGTGAATTACTCCGACATAAAAGGTACAAAATGAAAACGTAAGACTTAGAATAAATCTGTTGTGATAGTTAAATGTGAATAAGAGCGTTAAACTTATGAAAGCTTTGTATCACTCCAATTTTGTTTTAAAAATTATAATAAAACTCCAAAGCCAGCTGTTAATGTCCATTCTCCCTGAACTAGTCAAATGGAGTTCGTGTTACACAAGCATACACCTTCACTGAAGTTTGAGCAATTGTACGTGTTTCATTTACAATGAGTCAGTATTTACAAGATGATACATTCTAATCACATTTCCTCAATTACAAAGAATGTGTCATAATTCAAAGGACAAAAAAAACCCATTGTTCTCAACAGATCACCACTTTTAAAGCAACCAATAACAGCTAATGTAGAAAGAAACAAATACCAAGAGAGGTATGCAAAACTTTGTTCAAAGTATTAAAAAAAGGCAAGATTTACAGTTTGCATGATTTGAATGTATACATTTTTATACCCATCTATTTCATCCAACAACTTTCTAACCTATTATGAGGATTCTTCTATTTATACACTTTTCTTCCTCATATGCAGGGATTTATTCCCTTTAGTTTCAATGCACTCTTAATTCACAGTTTCTGTTTGGGGGACTACTGAAGAGCAAGCCAACTTAGGAAAAAAAATAAAGATCAGACAAAATTGACCCAGTTAAAAGAAAAATACATGGACAACCTAGTAAAGAAGATGCACAATAATTCTGTGCAAGCTTCGTTAATGAATTTCTCAGTTAAAATCCTTAACAATAAACTCTAAGGAGATACTTCTATGTGCATTTTCCTGATCCCATGCTTGTTGTCTCAAAATATTTCTCAGAATAGAATAAAAATCAATATTCTGACATCTGCATTGAAATGGTATAGGGCATCTGAAAATGAAAAGGTATGGCTCCCAGAGAGAATGACCTAGGCAGCAATCCTGCAATCAATTCTTAACTAATTTGCTCAAGCAACTGTTTTTCAACAGTTACTGCCCAAGATTGTACATGATCTATTTGCAATAAGAAAGGAATGTGGGAGGTGGAGGCATATTAAAACTTCAGCTGCGGGATCAGAGAAGCAAGAAAGAGAAGAGGAAGGAGACTCCAGACACCTACTAGCCCAAGGCCAGTGCTTAACAAACTCCAGAAAACTGACAGAAAGGCCAAGGCCCTTAAGAAATGAGGCACTTTCACAGTCCTGCATAGAACAGCAGAAAATATCACGTATGGAGAAAAAAAATCCTCACTTCAACTTAAAAGTCAGTACAACATGATCCATGAAATGTATGGGATCCACAAGGGAGCCTGATGCCAGGCACTTAAGTTAAATGTCACTTCCCAGATGTGCCAGGTGGGCCTGAAGCTACACAGCCTGAGACCTTACACATCATTAGAGAGTGGCTGCAACACCCACAGTACAAGAGGGCATCCTAGTGTCAGACAACCTGATCATACAGCTAACTCACCACCCAAACTGACATGATGTCAGAAAACTGTACAGTCAGAGACCTCTTCCTTTTTAACATATGGCAGGGTAACTAAACTGCTAAAAACCTTGACTTGTAGGGCTGTCACACCTGCGTAACTGGAGACCACTGTGACTCTGAAAGCACAGACTGAACTTCATTAAACAGCGTGCCCCTCATCATTACTGTAACAGCAGCACAAAAGATTCACAACACCTAGGAGAGCTTCCATCAAAGCACATCATCTTCACATGCACCTTGATGTGCCACAACGGCAGGCAAACACATAACAAAGAACCTGAAATTCTTCATACAAAACCCATTGAACAACATGAATTAGGATAGACACTGCTTACAAGTTTTTCACCATCAGTTGTTCACCACCAACTGACGAGTGCCTAGCTAACCCCTGAGCAATGGCAACCCTCATCAACTTCCACATGTCTCTCCAGTTTTATTGCTGAGGATGATGCTATATGGTATGTGATATCCCTTTGGTCATTTGGGTTCAGCTGTCCCAGCTGTGTCCCCTCTCACTTTCTTGTGCACCCCCAGCCTACTCACTGTTGGGGCAGTGTGAGAAGCAGAAAGTTCTTCATGCTGTGTAAGCACTCCTCAGCAATAAATAAAATATCCCTGTGATATCAACACTGCTTTAATTAGAAATCCAAAACATAGTCCTGTGCAACCTACTATGAAGACATTTAACTCTATCCCAGCCAAAACCAGTACAGTCTTTGATCAGCAGATTCTAATTTCTGTCCCCCTTATCTGAGTCTGTGTAAACATAGACAGTGAAATAATTAGCACACTATAGCTTGAACGCAATTAAGAACACGATGTATTTTTATTAGTGTCACAAAAGGTACCTGGGTTACAGAGTTATACAGTCCTTCTCTCAGCCAATCAAATCTGGAAACAATTACTCACCTTGCTTCTTTACATGGTGGCCAAGTAATTAAAGCAACCGAAGAGAGTTATTGTTGCCAACGTCTTTGTTATAGTGTTTTCAGACTCCTAACTGCCACTGCTTATGTATCGATAAACACAGTACTGAGCCTTTATTACTGCATACTGCCAGATTAAAATGGTGCAGTTTGAAGTAAATCCATACTGTGCTCTCACTACTTTGCTTATTTTTCAAAGAAGTTTGAGTATTTCCTGCATTTTACAGTCCAGTCATCCTTTTTTCTTCTTCCTCTTTAAGACTCTTTTCACTGTGAACTCTTTGGGATTTATGAAAGATCCCAGACCAGCCAGGTCTGCTTTTCTACCCAGTGTTCCCTCTCCAACAACACACACTATTTCAGCATGTCTATTTTTATTCCCAGCACTATATGCCTAATGATGGGATCAAAGGATAAACCAGGTAAGAAGGGACCTTGGAGGTGTCTAATCCAGAAGAGCAGACCAGTTTGTTCAGGGATTTATCAAGTCAGAGTTTGGAAACCTTGAAGAACGGAGATGGAGTAACATCTCTGTTTCTCAGCTTCACTTTTTTACCTTTGTAATCATGATAAAGGCTTGACATCCTGAGCCTTACGTGTTTCTGTTTCTGCTGCTTCCTCTCACTGTCCCGCCACACACCACTGTGAAAAGCCCAACTGCAACTTCTCCATCTCCTCTGTCAATGTTAGAGATGCTGATAGGTGCTCCCTTCCCAACTACATCAACCTGAAAGGAGGTTGTAGAGAGGTGGGCGATGGTCTCTTCAGCCAAGTGACAGGAGATAGAACAAGGGGAAATGGCATGAAGCTGTGCCAGGGCAGGTTCAGATCAGATGCTAGGAAAAAATTCTTCACTGAAAGAGTTGTCGGAGCCTGGAACAGGTTGCCTGGGGAGGGGGTTGAGTCACCATCCCTGGATGTGTTTAAAAAAAGGGCAGATCATGTACTTAGGGATATGGTTTAGCATAGGACGGGAACAGTTGGACTTGATGATCTTAAAGGTCTTTTCCAATCTTGTGATTCTGTGATTCTCCCAGCTGAACCTACCATGCTCTCACAGTGTCTCATCACAGAGCAAGGGCTCCAGTCCAGGACTGTCTTGCCAGCTTTTTGCTGAATTTGACTGCTGGTCAGTTTTTTAATCCTTACCCCAAAAGTTCCTTACTCATCATCCAGCCCCAAGTAGAACTCCATGCACTCCAGCTGCTCTCTCACATAAAGGACAGCTGCCCACCTTTGTTTTTCCAGAGAATTCTTCCTGTATCCATCCACTATAACACTCCAGTAATGGAAGCCATCCCATCATACCTCTGTGATCCCAACAAGACGATAGCTCCACAACTCCACACGGATCTCTAATTTTTGTGTTCTCCATGTTGCAACCATGTATGGCCACTCCAGAGAGGTACCCCAGCGTGCTAATTTCCAGAAAGGCTTTGTGTTTTTTCCCCTGCAATGATGCCATATAGGCATTCCCTTGCTTACATACAAACATTTGACATGAGTCTACTTAAGCCCTGTTATGCTGTTTATGTGTCCTTTTTTTTTCCACACCACCACAGACTCTTTGCTTGGACCTTGTTCATTACCCCCTCACAGGGCTCTCTCTCTTCCCCACGGTTCCTGGCTTAAAGACCTTGTCGTTGATCAAGTTTGAGCTGACCGCAGTGCCCAGGAGCAGGGCAGCCGTTGAGCCCAGCGGTGGCTCATCCAGTAGAGGTCACCCTCCTTCTGCACTAACGAAATACGATGTCACCGCCCCTCTGCCCCTGCGATCGGTGGGCACCAACTGCTAACCCTCGTGTAAGAACTGACAGTACTCAAGGGAGCAAAGGAGAGAGAAACTATGATCGGGCCACGGGTTTTATTAGGCATTCAGACTCCTGATGTGATTTTCTCCTTTCGGGTGGTGGTGGTGGAAATGGGGGGAGTGCTTGTTTATTGCTTATTTTGCTTTTACTTCCAAGTTTATTTCTGCTAATAATGGAAGCAAACAGGTCTGGCATTTGAAATACACCACACATAAGATTGTGTTTTCTGGCTGGTGGAAATCAAATATTTTATTTTAAAAAGAGGAAACTCTTCAGAAGTATATATAGGGAAATTAACAAATTGGAACAAGCCTGCCCAATACTTGCTGACACTTGCAGCATTAGTGTCAGAAAAGCTCTAGAAGTCATGGCAATCACTGCTGCTGTGTCCAGGAACAACCCGTACTTCTTGACACCCCCCATTTCAGGATTTCAAATGCACTGGACTAAGTATTCTCTGAAAGCTGTGGAACAATAAATGCGAACTATTTAAAAACAACACTAAGCTCCTGTTTGGTGAAGTCACTGCTGAAAATTTTGACGGAAAGACATACCTCCTCTTTCTTGTCCTCAAAAATACATTGATACGGCAACCACATTGCTTTGCTGGGCTCTTCTGTAGAGCATTCCTTCTCTGAATGCCATGTTTTGCTGTTACTGAGTGGTGTATCCCATAGATGGTTACTTCCTTGACCCTGCAAATTTTAGTCATGTTGGTGTCTCATGAACTGCAATACCTGAGGATGTTTTCACATGGGGACATCTGCTTTGGATATCTGCTGTGGATAAAACCCCATGATGGGGAAAGGTGTGCAACATCCTCACTGCTCCTTTCTGTCACTGAGCACTTGTGACTAAGTGGTGAACAATTAACCTATACAGAAGTTAGCTTCAGTAGAGCTTGTAGAAATAGGGCTTGCAGGTCTGTAAGTGGCTCGAAAGACTACTGTGATATGAAGGGAGTTTTGTACATAGTTTATTATTACACAGATTTTTCCACTCTTCATTTCCACTCCAGAACATTACTCAGACAGAAGTGTCTCATCTCTTTTCATTCCAAACATGTATTTGCAAAACACCTATGTTCAGATGTGAGAAGAAATGCCCAGTCTCAGGTACTCTCTTCTTAAAATGAAAAGAATCCACTAAATGAGAATGTTTAATTATCATATTGAAAGATTACTTCTTTTACATACTTTCAATCTATAGATGCCAGGAAACAAAGTACCAATTCACACTGCAAATCTCTTGTAAACTTGCAAAGCCCTAAGGAGCTTAGTCTCCCTTGTAGACTTCTTTGCATACAATGCATCCTCACTGAAAAGAGAAAAGGAGCATTGTTAGGGGAAGGAAAAAAAAAAAAAGCAAGAAAAAACCCTGTTCTAATAGACAAGAAATTCAACATACAAAGAGCCCAAATACTGAGGACTCATCAAGGTACTGAAGCAGTATTTATAGTGTATGGTCTTAGGAAAATATAATAGCAGCAAAGAGATAAAGAGCTCTTTTCCTTCCTTCTTTCCTTCTTTTCTTCTTTCCTTCTTTCCTTCTTTCCTTCTTTCCTTCTTTCCTTCCTTCCTTCCTTCCTTCCTTCCTTCCTTCCTTCCTTCCTTGTTTCCTTCCTTGTTTCCTTCCTTGTTTCCTTTGTTTCCTTCCTTTGTTTCCTTCTCTTCCTGCTTCCCTGTAGTATAGTATCTCCCACAGGCATCAAATCCTATGTGCACTCATACTTGATTAGATCAATAGCTGTTTAGTTTTGAGGTGTGAATGAGCAGGAAAAAAAAAAAAAAAAAAGACAAAAGACAGAAAGCAACTCAACTGGTGTCAAACTCAGTAGCACCAGTCCATACATAAGGACGTCTTAATAGCAAACCTTCAAAAGAAATTATGGCATAATATTTCGCATTATTTCCCAACCCCTGTCAGCAATATTGGTTATGGGTTTACACATAAGGACACAAAGATTACATCTAATTCAAGCTTTTGCTTACTTTTTCATTTACTTGTCAACACTTGACCTGAAAAATCCAAATACCTTCAATTTAGACTTTCTCTGTTACAATGTTTTTTCACTTATTTCGTTCTGTTTTACCCAATGATTTTTATTAAGTATAGAAGTGATGTAAATAAATTGTGCTTATATCCAGTTATATATTTAGTAGCAATATAAGATAAACTTTTTTCATATAATAAAATTAATTCTTTATATAAAAAATAGTGTAAGCAATGGTCATATAATTTTAAGCTTTGTGGTGTCATAGTAGAACAATGATGACAATTATTTGGCTTTCCTTTTAACTTTCCATGGAATTGCTCTCATTTTCCATTGCATAATATCTTTATTGTACTAACCATTCTCATCTATTCACTTAGAGTTTGTATTAAAGTAGAACTTTAATATCTTTAGCTGATGATCTCCATATGATATGAGACAAATACAGTATGTCCTTTATTCACATGCAAACTCATGATATATTTTCACAGAGTGATTCTGTGTTATTTTGTGTCACTTGATCGGTCACTCAGCAAAACTCGGATACTAATGTCATCAGCAGAGACCTTTCACTGCTGTTCTCCAGCTTGTCCTGCCAAAATTCTCATCTGCCTCCTTATATTGTTTTTCATCTGTTTGCAGAATTTTTTTTTCTTTTTTTCCTCTCCTCTCCTCTCCTCTCCTCTCCTCTCCTCTCCTCTCCTCTCCTCTCCTCTCCTCTCCTCTCCTCTCCTCTCCTCTCCTCTCCTCTCCTCTCCTCTCCTCTCCTCTCCTCTCCTCTCCTCTCCTCTCCTCTCCTCTCCTCTCCTCTCCTCTCCTCTCCTCTCCTCTCCTCTCCTCTCCTCTCCTCTCCTCTCCTCTCCTCTCCTTCCTTCTCTCCTTTTTCTTAATCTTCGGGACATCTGAAATTTGAATCATTTTTCTAAGAAGCAGGAGTATACTCCTCTAGCATCATGGCCCTCGATAGGACATTTTCTATCTGACAAATGTTAGTTAAGACCAATCACTTTTTTTGTTTAACCCATCATCCACCAGATGTAGCCATGTTGGTTTGTTTCCCAGATGTGTGTGCCCATGGCTACATGTTATTTGGAACATGTTCTTACAACAGGCCTGTTGTTGTTGTTGAAAAATTACTGTCCTGTTGAGATGAGAACATTTTATGAAGACACATTGATTCTGACAGTGGTTTTGACAGGGAGCTTTCACAAGCAATTTTTTTTTAAAATCAAAAAAGAGATCAAGCTGAATTGAGTAGTATACGACTTCTAAATTTTTTCAGCTTCTCAAAAGCAGCCAATAATTCTGGTAACTCACAGATTCAATCCTGTAGCAATCACAGAATAGGCTGCATGCTTGAATGGTTCTCTTCCATCATTGGTCACAGGCAAAGCAGTCTAGAGTAGGACTGTTTATTTGACTTATTGTAAGCTAACAGAAACTTCCAGTCGCTCACTCAGGAACCATGTAAACCAAAGCATGTCCATAAACATTACAAAACACTTACAAAGTGCCTATGTACTCCCCATTTATAAAACTTTCCATATTTTCACTGCAGGTTATGCCTCCATCTTAGGTTGCAGGCAGCGTAAGTGAGGCCGTGTGCATGATGGCTCCTTGTACCCTTGGTTAGGATCTCATGCCCCTTTGATCCCCCAGGGGAGTCTTACTCCCCACTGTGGATCATCCACAGGCCTTCTGGGAATATCTTGCCCTAGTATGGGTTACCCATGGACATTGTCCCTCAGGGCTGACTTGTTGAAAATGTAGTTAGTATCCATGCTGTCTGTGCATATATTTTTCTTATTCAAATTTTATCTTCAAATTTTAGTCACAAGGCCTTGATTATGTCTTAATGTACTAAAATAAGGAGCCTATGTATCTAATTTTAGGTTGTAGACATCATCCAACTAAATGGTCCCATGAAAAAATGACTAATAGAAGTTTGGATTACCATTAGAAGGCATGTTTTCTTTACCAGTACATTCTTTCAGGGTCTTATGCTTCCTTTTTTCATGAAATATGACAATAGTATCAATCAAAATATGATCTAAAAATATTAGGGTTTTTTACATTGAGGGTTGGGTTTTTTTTTGACGTTTTAGCCCATACTATCCACTCCCTAAATTTTTCTCATTTCCTCCATGTATCACCAACAGATTTTTTGTTGTGCTCCCAGAACTTTACATAGTTAAAAGATCCTTTATGCCACCCTCATTCATGACATAATCAGGACGATACTATCTTCATTAAAATGCAATCATAGAATCATAGAATGTTCTGGGTTGGAAGGGACCCCAGGGATCAGAGAGTTCCAATCCCCCTGCCACAGGCAGATCCACGAGCCTCCAGGCCTAGATCTACACAAGGTTGCTCAGGGCCCCATCCAACCTGGCCTTGAACACTTCCAGGGTTGGAGCATCCACCATCTCTCTGGGCAGCCTGTTCCAGCACCTCACCACTCCCTCTGTAAAAAACTTCCCCCTAAGATCTAATCTAAACATTCCCTCCTTTAGCTTTAGTCCATTCCCCCTTGTTCTGCTATTCTCTACCCTTTTAAACAGCTGATTCCCCTCCTGTTTGTATGATCCCTTCAGGTACTGGAAGGCTGCAACAAGATCCCCCTGCAGCCTTCTCTTCTCCAGACTGAACAAGCCCAGCTCCCTCAGCCTCTCTTCGTAGGGCAGGTGCTCCAGCCCTCTAATCATCTTCATGGCCCTCCTCTGAACCCTCTCCAACAGTTCCACATCCTTCTTGTATTGGGGGCCCCAGATCTGGACACAGTACTCCAGATGGGGCCTCACGAGGGCAGAGTAGAGAGGGACAATCACCTCCCTGTCCCTGCTGGCCACCCCTCTTCTAATGGAGCCCAGGATACCATTGGCCTTGTGAGCTGCAAGAGCACACTGCTGGCTCCTGTTAAGTTTCTCATCCACCATGACACCCAGGCCCTTCTCAGCAGGGCTGCTCTCCAGAAGCTCTTCTCCCAGTCTCTATCTATATCTGGGATTCTCCCAGCCCAAGTGCAGCACCTTACACACTTGGTGTCATCTGCAAACTTGCTGAGGGTGAACTCAATTGCTTCTAGCTTCCATAACCAACAATATATCAATGACCTGCTTATTTTGTATAGTATTCCCTCTATCTTTGGATCATCCTTGCTGTCAAGGAATAATTTCTTTTAGTTCAGATACCTGGGTGAAAAAGTGGGATAGCTGCCTGGAAGATGTTATATAACGTACAAAAGTTTGGCCAGTTTTAAGCAAAGCTATTTCACATTCAACTTTCACCAGTCATACAGATATAAGTGTGTTTTCCTTCATAGCAAATGCTTCATACAGACTACATCATAATTTCTTACATATTGCTAAGATACTAGATTGTGTTGTTATAGAATAACTTTTCTAATCACTTATCTTAGTAGATGAGCTATTTTTTAGGAGTATTTGGGTGGCATTTGAAACTTTGCTGCATCTCCTACTGGACATGCTTCTATCAACATCTTTATCAATGATCTCGACAAAGGGATTGAATGCTCCCTCACTAAGTTTGCAGATGACACTAAACTGGGAGGAAGTGTTGATCTGCCAGAGGGTAGGGAGGCTCTTCAGAGGGATCTGAACAGACTGGACCGATGGGCTGAGTCCAATGGGATGAAGTTTAACAAGGCCAGGTGTAGAGTGCTGCACATGGGACATAATAACCCCATGCAGTGCTACAGGCTTGGGGGAGACTGGCTGGAGAGCTGTCAGGCAGAGAAGGACATGGGGGTGTTGGTTGACTGCAGACTGAATATGAGTCAGCAGTGTGCCCAGGCGGCCAAGAAGGCCAATGGCATCTTGGCTTGTATCAAAAACAGTGTGGCCAATAGGTCTAGGGAGGTGATTGTGCCCCTGTACTCGGCATTGGTGAGGCCACACCTCAAGTACTGTGTCCAGTTCTGGGCTCCTCACCATAAGAAGGACATGGAGGTCCTGGAGCAAGTCCAGAGAAGGGCAACCAGGCTGGTGAAGGGGCTGGAGGGCAGATCCTATGAGGAGCGGCTGAGTGAGCTGGGGCTGTTCAGCTTAGAGAAGAGGAGGCTGAGGGGAGACCTTATCACCACCTACAACTATCTGAAGGGAGGTTATAGAGAAATAGGTGATGGTCTCTTCAGCCAGGTGACAGGTGACAGGACAAGGGGGAATGGCATGAAGCTGAGCCAGGGCAGGTTTAGATTGGATGTTAGAAAAAAATTTTTTACTGAATGAGTTGTCAGGGCCTGGAACAGGCTGCCCAGGGAGGGGGTCGAGTCACCTTCCCTGGATGTGTTCAAAAAAAGGGTAGATGAAGTACTTAGGGATATGGTTTAGTTTAGGATGGGAATGGTTGGACTTGATGATCTTAAAGGTCTTTTCCAACCTTGTTATTCTGTGATTCTGTGATTCTGTAACACGTGCGATGGTACAACTGAAGTACCACCTTTTCACCCACCATAGTACCCTCACGCTAATTGAAACTGCTTTTGATTTCTGTTCATGAGGAGGGGGACAAATTTTCTAGTAGAACAGGGGAGAAAGCTGTCAGGAAAGTCTATATTTTCAATCAATCTGGAAAAAAATATTCAGACCACATACTTTGCATTGGTAGCACTTATTCTAAATTACACGTATATTCTGACCCACTATAAGATTCTGCATTTTTTTCTGTTTTTTTAAAGAAAAGATATATTAAAAATTAGTAACACTCTTCCAGAAGCATAAGAACAGCTTGGAAAATCGTCAACAGAATCAGGTATGTACCACACCCAAGTCTTCAGCATGGAGCAATCCAGGTCAGCAGATGGGGGATGTTTTCCCCAACTAAAGAAAGACTTCTAATACCATCACATACATGCCTCTTGGTGCTGTTCAGGATCAGATTGGTCTGATGCTTCTCCAGAGTAAGCTTTCTGTCACTCACATACTGGTAGGTCCTGTGCTCTTATAGCAAATGAAGGGAAAATATCATTCTGTTCAGTAAATGTTTGTTATCAACTTGTGCCATCACCAGGTGATAGCCAAGCTGGCATCAACATCAAAGTTTTATTTTTTAAGATCACAGATCAAGGTCTGAGGAAGATATGGTAGATCTGGCAAAGTGAGGCAAGAGTACTTTTGTCAAGAAGCATATCAACTTTGTCAGAAGAACTTTGAATTAGGAAAATGGAATATTGACATTGCAAAACACAGTCAAGTAAAGAGATAAACAGTAGAAAAAGGTGGAGAGCAAAGAGTGCAAAGGAATAGTAATGAGAAATACCTAAGGAATAATGAAACAGCATGGAAGAGAAAGAACCTCAAATATGTTTCCACAAATGCATACAGCTGGATTTACTGTTCACGAACAAAGGAGAACAGGTGGTAGATGTGATAATCAGTGGCTGGCTTGTCTGTTGTGAGAATGAGAGCAAAATAGTTATGAAACAGGATCTAAACCAATTTAGTCTTACAGAAAACCATGACAGTGCCAGGACAAATAGCGTAAAGGTATGTGTTAGTCTGTGGAGGCAGCTGACTTTTTTACTCTGAAAAATTGTCAAGTGATTGCATAATTAGAATGATGTTCTCAGGACATGGTTTTCAAGATCTCCTAGGAGCCACAGAGGATTTAGAAGAGTGAAATGTAAAAAAAAAATAATAAAAATAAAAAATTAAAATAAGTGGTTCAGCTTGAAAGAAGGATTTCCTTACATGTAACAGTCAAAAAGCCCTGCCATCTGCAAGGTACAGAAATGGCAGATCTCTTGTTCTATATGTGTGCATGTTGTGTTTGATTTTTAATAACCATTATTTTAACAGCAAGGATTACTCCTTGGAGATCACATCAGAATCACATGATATGGATTTTCATTTTCTTTTGTGTATAAAGTTTTGTCTAAACTAAATTAACTGTGTTGACTGCTATGTTGAGATGTATTTGTCTTCTTTTTTACAATAGAAATAGGGAAGTAGAAGAATATTTTGGGCCAAAGACACTGTGGAAGTACATGCCAATAATTTTAGGGGATACCACAGTCTAAATGATGGCCTAAGTATATACACCTCTGTATTAAGTTAAAGTTAATTCATGGTCAGTAAACAAATTATTTAGTAACTGCATCAAAACAAATACACAAACTATTTAATGATCCCTCACTTGACTTGGCAAAGCACATGCCCAGAGAGGAAGTGCTATCTCCTGTAATTGCATAAGATGGACCATATAATTACAATGGTTTTGAAGTATCTATTATTAAAATAGCAATTCATAAGATAAGTAAAACTGTAAAAGAACTTGAAAATGCAATACTTTATGCTTACATATGAATACATTATATCCCTAATGAAATGTAAAACTGTTCACAATAAAATTTCAAAAAGTGTTTAAAATCTAAAGAATGATCTAGTCCAACCTCCCTGACATGGGCGTTGGAGATGTGAGAAGAGTGATTGACAGTGAAAAAGGAGGCAAAGAAATTGTTGAGGACTTCAGTCTTCCCCATGTCACTGTCACTAGTTTTCCTGTGAATGGGAAGATTATTTTCATTTATAAAGACTAAATATTTATTTATGTTGACACCCAAGCAGCAATTCAGAATAAAATTTGAACTCTTGGACATAATGAGCTTCTCCTTATTCTCTAATTACATTTGCCTTCATGGTGGTGACAGAGTTTTAGATGCAGGGAGAGTTAGAGTAGAAAATTGTTATGACTTAAGCACAAAATCGGATCTGTTCAGTGATATCACAACCGAAGCCATTTTGGCAAAATCCTACCTCTAAGATGAATAAGGCACAACTAAATGAGCTCAGGAATACAAAAAAAAAATTGTTTGGATTTTTTAAGTGTCTTTACTGGAAAAAGAATAAAATCCACACAATATGTCATAATTTATAACTTTCAATTATATTATAATTATAAAAAAGCAATTATAAAAATATCTTTCCCCCAACCCCCTCCCCATCTTATTTGGAAAATTTATTTCAGTATTATATACTGAGAAAATTTTGGGTCTGATGCTCCAGGTTCGTAGTCACATAAATATCTTTGTCAATACAAGAAATGTATCATGTTACCTGTTGTACAAGAATTCCTGATTTGCATAAATGTGTTGGTTTTGGTCTATTCTGGTGCCTTTTTGTTTCAAGTTGTTATCAAAATTACTTTTGTTGTTCTGTTTCACAGCAGGTCCTGTAGGAAATTAAATGTACTTTTCCTTTGGTATTGTTGACAAGAAATCCATTTACTTCCTTCTATGAGATATTATGTCCTTGAGTGAAATAAGCACAGTTCATCATTCTGTTCCCCATTGAACTCATGATCTTGAGGTATTCTTGGGCACAATGACAAATCCCACATGGTAAGATGAGGAGATAATATATTGATAGTAATCCATTGCAAGCACTTAGTTTTCTTGACAAAGAGTAATCTAATCACAACTTCACTGGAAATTTAAGTTTATATCATTGTAGTTTATGTTGTTCTTACTATTATAATTTTTATAACATTTTATAACGTTTTATAACATGTCTTTTATGGTATGATTATTACACTGGCAAGAAATACTGAATTATCCTTCTCTTCATTGTTCTTACTTCTTTGAGCAATAAGCATGTTTGAGAGATGATCATGCCATTCATACATGTGATGACATCTTTTAAAGCTATTGTATGAGCTCTGAATAGATTGTAAAAATAGGCCCAATCAGCCCCATTTCACATAGAAGCAGAATCTAAATGTTTTTACTTAATGGTGGGTTTCATCCATTAATCTGATTCTTGCCTAAAATATATAGAGGTCCTTTGACCATTACATATTTTATTACACATTACAGCTTTATTTAAATGCTGCTTTGGAATTACGACACAAAAACCAAGCTGCTATTTGAAGAATGTTTAAGGTCTGAATACTCAATATCTCCAGGCCTTCAATATTGTTTAGAGAAAAGAATAGTATAATTTATGGATTAAAATCAAAATAGACAGAGATAACAAGAAATGTGTAATCACAGTTTAGCCAGGCTCAGTTCTATCACTTGGAAAACTCTGCTCATTTTCGATCCTTGAGATGACCTCTGTGTTGATGTTGAGAGACCTCTGAAAAAGAAGTCAGATTTTATCAAAGATTATAAAACTAAGATCTTTATTGCAAATGCCCTTTCATAAAAATAATAATAAAATATTCTACTGCTTAACTTAATTTTTAGTGAAAAAAATCTATTTCACATGTTTTCAGTTTGGTTTTCTGCAATAAACCTTTTCCATGAGATAAACTCATGACTGGTGTCAATGCCTGCCCATATCTGTCTTAATACCTGTAAGAATTCCAATCTCCTACTCCAGCCATCACATGACCAAAAAACCCTCTAAATGTTTAATATCTACAGTGAACACATACGATTTCTGCCAGTGTTCAGTAGTTTGAGACCTAATGTGGGTCTCAAACACAAGACATGGGAATAAAAAATGTAGTGGGGCAAAAAGTAGTTTTAATTTTAAAACACTTTAAAATATTTCATGACGGAAAATAAAACAGAGCTTAAAACCTCCAGTAGCCTTTCTCCAAAAAGTTTTAAACCAAGATGACATGTATTTACCAGCAATTTTAGCTCACATTAGATTCTGCTGCTCCTTAACATTAGTCTGAATCAGTTGATACAAAACCTATACATGTCAGAGAAAAAAAAATTCTTGCTCATTTTTTTTTGTCTTTAGATCAGAGTAAAATCTTACTTAGTTTCAAATTTTATTCTGCTCCTGTTAAGTGGAAATAATCACAGAATTTATTTTACTCTTTTTCTTTTTATCCTCTGCATTTTAATAGTGAAGTATTTCAGTGTCCATAGATTCCAGTGTTTTCTCCAAATAACTTCCCTCTTTTTCAGGTCTCATCTGTGGGAGATAGGAGTGCCTATCCAATTCACATGCATGGTGAATGGGAAAGTTGAATGCAGGGGAGCCTGTGCTGCTGACTGCTATTGAGCTGAGACATCTCTAACATCCAACACACTTAGGCTTTTTGTTTACAGCTGGATTTGAAAATTGATATGAATTAGTTGTCTGACTGCTCAGTTTCCTGAGCATTTGCATCAAAAATTTTGTGAGAGTCTGCATACATTAATTTATTATACAGATGTGTTTTCCAGCTACACAAACTTGAGCAACATGCTTTCTGAAGAACACAAATCAGGATATTATATGGGGAACAGTAGAAGTAGTTATTTTTCTTTTCTTGCTCATGCTAGGACCTGCAGAGGTCCACTTTGGTCTCTCTCTCAGATTTGCCTCAAGGGTCATAGACTGCACTACCATTAACTTCTCAACATTGACTTTGTGATGATGCTCTACAAAAGTATCCGTAACCTCACTACATTCTTCACACCGATTTTAAATTTTCTTATAAGATTTTGCTACCCTCACAGCTTTTTTTTTTCTGTTTGCATATATTGTTTGCATCAATCACTGTCCCTGTTTTTAAGAAAAATAAATATTCAGGCTACTGTTAGAGTTTATTTTCTATTTATTGATTTTAATCTTTCCACTGTTACAATGTGGGTTGGGTGAAAATCAGATAATTATACATATTATATTTCTTTATGTTGCGTAGTCAGAACTCCTGACAATTATTGAGAATTAAGAGGATTTTGCAGATAGTGAATTACGTTGGTAAAGACAGTCCTTCCTAGAATTATTTGTTAAGATGTGATTAATTTTATCAGGGACATGGGAATCTAATCTTACTTCATCTTGTATAAAAAGGAAAAAACTTTCTTAGAATTTCACAGCAGTCCAAAATATGAATTTATCATATCATTGCTGCCCAAAGAAACTTACGGTGGGTGAAAAGAATAGTCTGAGGAATACTTTAATGATGTAAGTCAAGAATGACACTGCTTTTTTTCCTTGGCATTACTTTTATATTGTGAGTAGAAGATAATAAAAGTTTTGCTTACATAGAAAGAGTGAGGAAGAGACCAAAAAGCCAGTTTTTTTTTAACTCAAACATTCCTAATTTTAAATATTTTCAAGTGACTTAGAATAAAACTGAGAAATATTCAAAGGAAGTCTATGTATTTTCTTTTTTTTTTTTTTAATAAACCAACTTACCTTGTCTTAACTTTTGTAACTTCATAGGTTATTTATTATTGTAGGAAATTAGATCTATTCCCCAGCAAGGAAGCCTCTTGCAGTTGGACCAATCCAGATCAAGACTTGGTCCATCCCTGCTAGAGACACACACATAGAAGAGTGTATCCTCTAGTCTACTAACTCAAAAGCTGTAACACTCCTACAAGCCTGACACCCACCTCTTTGGAAAACATTTGTACTACTTTCTCTATGAGTAAGTATTTGTAATCCTTCAGTATTCAAGTCAGAGATCTCTCCTTGGCCTTACAAGTCATAGTTCAGGCCCATCACAAATTATTACAGGTGTTTGCTACTTATTAGCACTTGGGAAATCTTAGAAAACCCCCTAAAATTACTAACCTACTTTGGTATTCCCTAGTTGAAATACCAGTGTACTTTCTGGCTTTAGACTGTTCTCTGTATCTAAAATAAGGAAGAACAAACTGCAGGCTTATATATTACTTATGAACATTTTTTTCTGTGTATTTGATGTTTCAAAGTATGTCTTTTAAAGTTTAAATTGTGGGTAGAATCAGTCATCATCATAGCAATAAGCGACAGAAAAAAACCCACTTCTATTACTATCATTCATCACTGTATTCTTCAAATAATATTTTTTCTGGACATTGTACAGTATATTTCACAGAATCTCAGAATGACTGAGCTTGTAAATGTCCTATACAGTCTTCTGGCCCAAACTTTTGCTCAAGCAGAGTCATCTGGAGCCAGTTGCCCAGTACTGTCTCCAGGCAGGTTTTGAGTATCTCTAAAGATGAAGAGTTCACAGTGCTTCTGAGCAAAGCAATCTAATGCTGTCAACCTCACCATAGCAAACTGATGATCTGTGCTTCAGTTTGTGCTCATTGCCTCTTCTTCTGACACGGGGAACCATTGAAAACAGCCTGGCTCTGTCTTCTTTACATCCTCTCTGCCCTTCTCAAGCTGTGCATGCACTTTGATAACCCACCCTCAGTTTTCCAGGATGAACAGTACCAGCTCTCTCAGTCTTTCCTTATAGGAGAAAGGCTCCAGTGTCTTCCAGATCTTCATGGCCCTTCACTGGACTCTCTACATTACATCCATGTCTACCTTGCATCGAGGACCTCAAAACTGGACACAGTCCTCTGGGTGTGGAGTTCATCATTGTCAAATAAAGGGAAAGGATCACCTGCCTTTACTCGCTGGCAATACTTTGCCCAAGGTATTCTGGAATCACGTTAGTCTTCTCTGTGGCAAGGGCACATTGCTGGCTCATATTCAACTTGGTGTCCACTGAGGCCCTTCTCTGCTAATCTGCCTTCCAGCTGAGTTGTCATATTTACTAGTAAATTAAAAACGGATTTGCCAATGATGTGTCAAACTTTGTGCAAATTTCTTGTATGCCACCATACTGCCGGATAAAATATTGTATATTTTTGCAAAAATGTCAAGACTACATCTACGTTTGCAGTCTCCAAAAGCATGCAACTCTATCATGGTTTTACTAAAAGTAAGGTACTAATTGATCTTTATCAATAATTGTTTTTATTGCAACACAACTGCAGGCTGGGTGTGGAACAGATATGGAACAGCAGTGAGAAGGAGTTCGGGGTGTTGGTTGACTAAAAGTTCAACACAAGTTGGCAAAGACTGCTTGCAGCCCAGGATGCAAATTGTGTCCTGGCCTGCATCTAAACCAGTGTGACCAGCAGTGTCTCTCCCTCTCTACTCTGCTCTTGTGAGACCCCAAGTGGTGTACTGTGTCCAGCTCTGGGGTCAACAAGAAGGTCATGGAGCTGGAAGAGAGAGTCCAGAGGGCTACAAAGTTAGTCAGAGAGGTGGAGCACCACCTTTCCTACAAAGACAGAGAGAGTTGGGCTTGTTCAGCCTCCAGAAAAGAAGCTCCAGGGAGACCTTATTGCAACATTACAGTATGTGAAGGGGACCTACAGGAAATCTAGAGAGGGACTATCAGGGAATGTACAAGGTAATGGGTTTACGCTAAAATAGAGGAGATTTAGATTCAATATAAAGAAGAAATTTTTTCCTGCGAGGATGGTGAGGCACTGGCACAGGCTGCTCAGAGAAGCTGTGGCTGCCCCCTCCCTGGCAGTGTTCAAGGCCAGGTTGGATGGGCCTTTGGGCAACCTGTTCTAGTGGAAGATGTCCCTGACCATGGCAGAGGGGTTGTAACTAGGTGATCTTTAATGTCCTTAACCCAAACTACTCTGTGACTTTTTGATTCTATGATCAAAGGCATCATTTAAAAGAAGAAAATCACTTCAAATGTCTTGAACATTTCCCCTGTACTTGGCATTGGTGAGGCCACACCTTGAGTACTGTGTCCAGTTCTGGGCTCCTCACCACAAGAAGGACATGGAGGTCCTGGAGCAAGTCCAGAGAAGGGCAACCAGGCTGGTGAAGGGGCTGGAGGGCAAATCCTATGAGGAGCAGCTGAGGGAGCTGGGGCTGTTTAGCCTGGAGAAGAGGAGGCTGAGGGGAGACCTTATCACCACCTACAACTACCTGAAGGGAGGTTATAGAGAGGTAGGTGATGGTCTCTTCAGCCAGGTGACAGGTGATAGGACAAGGGGAAATGGCATGAAGCTGAGCCAGGGCAGGTTTAGATTGGATGTTAGAAAAAAATTTTTTACTGAAAGAGTTGTCAGGGCCTGGAACAGGCTGCCCAGGGAGGGGGTTGAGTCACCTTCCCTGGATGTGTTCAAAAAAAGGGTAGATGAAGTACTTAGGGATATGGCTTAGTTTAGTATGTGAATGGTTGGACCTGATGATCTTAAAGGTCTTTTCCAACCTTATTATTATTTTGTGATTCTGTGAAGAGGTACTTTGTGTGATCATCAGAAGGTCTAATTGAAATTTAAAAAAATTTAGACATAAAAAAGGACGCCAAATGTACATTGTAAATACATGCCAATAGGATTTGTTGGATAAAACTATTAGTGAGGAAATCAAGATTCAATTCATGTCAGCTAACTTCAGTGTTCTGCACCTAAATTACTTGTGCATGGTTCTCATTTCAGGAAATAGTGGGAAACTGGTGTTGTTAGAACATGATTCATCGGATCTATTCTATACATTTATTTTAGGGAGAAAAATATATTGCATTCTGCAAGTACCTGTATGTTTCTGTTGACTGTAAAATGAGCCTACAGTGACTATTTCAGATGTTGACATATACAGCTAGACACTATAAATCCTAGCCCTGGTGCCTGATTGGCCATCATGTTGAGTCTTAGCAGATATTTCTGTTCTCTTAGGTACAGTGCATCATTCTCTTTCAATTCAATCCTTAAAACTAAAAACAGTCTGAAGAAATAGATAATCTTAGCAAAGCACACAAAATGAAAAGATGTGGATGTTCTCAAATGGAAAATTACCTTTCTGACCTAGTCAGAAACTAAAAAATTCAAGCATGCTTGTAGTTCTCAATTGTCAGAGCTTTCTTGCAGAAATTGCTGATCACTGATACACAGCTACAATTGCCTTTTAGCATCAGCTGAGCTTGCAGACTAATGTTGAAATACAGCTTCAAGATTTCATGTAGTTTTCAGGAAGGATGGCAATGGATGGAGGAGCCATTTCAGCAATCATTTTTCCAGGACATCTCACTGAAGAGGCCTTCATGAAGTGGAGGAGAAAGTCACCCATACATCTGAGTTCTTTCCCTTTTTTCCCCCATCTCCAGAATACTCAATGGCATGTTTTTGGACTGGTGGGTAACAGGCTCTGTTCTCTGTCTCATTAATTATCTTATTTCAAAGAGCATCTCGTAATTCCTGATCTTTCAATAAGCTTATTTTCTTAAAGATTTTACAAATTGTGATTAGCAATCCTCTTTTCCTTTCTCCAGTAACAGCAAAAAAAAATAGATATATAACATAAATTTATTTAATTTCACTTTTTCTGATCATATTTGTTTATAATGGCAGTGTTTTCAGTGAAATGTTGTGATAAAACCTTACCAAAGTCCACCTGATCACCCAGTTTGTAATATCTGTTGAGCTAACATCCATATTCATTATATTATTCCCACATGTGAGCAGTCTACTCTATAAACTCTCAGTGCCATAATGACATCAATGCATTCAGAGCACTCTGTGGCCACAGAAGTCCAAGATAACTTGCTTCTTTGGAAATGTCCCAGTGAGAGCAACAGCAAAGCATGTAGTTTTTTTGTTGCTGAAAAGTTGTGCCTTCTTTTTTGCTCTGAGTATCATATCTTATTATAACAATTATTACTTGTAAATGTATACAAAATTTAAAGAGTTATATTTCATTTTAAAAGAAACTGGTTTATTTGAAATTTTGGCATGAAGATTAATTTACAAGCTGTTTGACAAGTCTGTCTTTCCTAATGAGAATAGCCATTTTTGGACACGTGAGATAGACACAGAGGTGGGACAAGAGAAATAAATATTTAAATACATTGTCCATGTATGGTTTTATACTAGATCACAGTAACACTTTGTCGGATTAAAAAATTTGGCTTTCGTTAGACTCAAAGGACTGTTTTCCCTTTCATGAAAATTCATTGTAGATTTAGTATATCAGCTGCAGATGGTCAGTGACATGCCTGAGCCTTGCTTAAACTATAATTCAGCTTTTTCATTATTGAACAGCTATTCAAATACTGGAATCACATCACTAAATCTGACATATATTCTCACACAGGCAAGTACTTTTAAACTCAATATTAGCTTTTCCCTAAGTGACATAGTCTAGTCCCCAGTGGTATACTCACTTATAAATACCACATGTACTGCACGTGGACAGATTCTATATTGTATTCCATCTCTACCTTAAAATTAACCATTTTACAGGGTGATGGTTATAGAGATTTTTCTCTTTAACATACGAAGTCTGGAGATTAGAGTGATACTCAAAAAGTGCATGGTCTTCGCTAATTTCATGTTAATGTTCCATCATCCTTTGCATTGATTTTGCTGCCCTGTCAAACAAAAGCTAGTTTTCCTTCTTTGAAAGAGCCTTCCCTGTTTATTTCTTTCTCTGCTGGCCATGTTTTTTTCACTACTGGGAATGATCACGTCACTTATTTTTATCTGCCCACAGGGTCAGGCATATTTTTCCGTTGTTTTGAATGCATTCTGCTTTTCCCTAGGCTGTCATTCACAATTGGTAGGATCACCTATACCTATACATAATATTTTTCCATTGATTTTCCTCAAATTTTCATAGCTGCAATGTCTACTAAATGGACTAGTAATAGCTAGTCTGCTACTCTGCCGAAGCCACACCCTTTTAGCATGACAAGTATTGTCCTCTGTCTTTTTTCTGTTTCTGTAGTTTATCTCAGGTTTGATTATGCTATGTGTTTTTTATACATTTTCTAAAGGTAATAATAAAGAGAAGTAACTGATCAATTTAACAATGAGCCCAGTGCCACCCACTCCCTGCCTTAAAAATGCAACATGATACTTGACTGATGCACTTACAGTCTTATCGGAGGAAGAAGAATAGATTAAACAGTAAATTGAGATAGGAGCTTTCATCTAGTAAATGAAATACACGGTACCTAAAATATGTGGTAATGCATTCAAAAAGCCCTTGAAATTGTAAAGAAAAACTACAACATTAGAAAGCTTTATTTTTCTTCTCTTTTACTAGTAGAAATGTCTTCTTTGTTTTCTGGGTTAAGTTTTTGAGGAGGTCATCTTACTATTCCTGCATTTGACAATATTTTGTTTAGAAATGAGGTCACTGTTTTCCCTGTATTTCGGTCCATCACTAGGTGAACAGGAAATGTTATTTGTATGCACTGGACAGCTGTGCAAAGTGCACAGAAGTAGTTCATAAAAAAAACATTTTGCTGGTGCTAAGAACTTTGCAAGTATGTATTGCTATTAAAAAAAAGACTAAGAATTCTGCAAGGGATCATTTTGGCTCAAGATTCCATCAGGCTGGAAATGTGATGATAGTGAAATTGCATGCAAAAGAAAAATAATGACTAAGCTGGTCAAACTCATATCAATACTAGAAAGGGAAAAAAAAAAAAGAGAAAACTTAGTACAGTATCTATTTAAAATATGGTGGAACAGAATTATTGGATATCCATATCAATACAATAATCTTTAAAAGAGGGGGGCTTCTCTTCCAAAATCTATCTCAAGCATACCATCAGGTTCATTTAAAAAATGCAGATAGAAGCAACTAACTGTGGCTAAATGTCCTCTTATTTATGACTGACACAAAGTCAATGGCAGAAAGATTATTACCTAAAAAGATCAACTTACTCTGAGAAACTGAAAATGCGTTTACAGTAATCACCTTTCTTATGAATGTTTTCTTCAGCAAATAGCTCAAGTTTGTCTATATATGTCTGGTCTCATTAGACACATATTTACCCTACATGCTTTTTTGATCCTCTTTGAGTTCTTTGCTCAGTCATTTGCTTCAGAAGTTATCACGGAGCCTTCTAGTCAATAGATAACATTAGGAAGTTTTAAAGGATATCTGTGACATACCAGTAAATCTGTCTGCAAACTGGAGCCATTAGTGCTCATGCATTTAGCAGTAGTCTGTGATCCTTGCCTGAAATACACATAAGCAGTTTTGACCATTAGTATTAGAATCAGGTTTCATAGTTTATTTTTTTCTATTAAATTAGAACCCCCCCAGGGTTTAGACTTAGCATGTGTTTTTTAAAATCTTCATTCAGTTAAGCATTTCTGAGTAACTGGTGACAGTTTCACCACCAAAAATATTTCATTGTGTTGTCTTTTTTTTAAACTACCCACAGGATGGAAGCTGATTCAGCATTTCTTTCTGGTCTGCTCAGGGACATTTTCTTTTGAAATACAAAGAAAGTAGAACCCTACAACCACCTAAGCAATGCTAAGAAATGTAGTAAGTGTGTAAAGCAGTTAAAACTGTATTCCTAGCTTGTTAGATTTTAATGTATATAGTATCTGCTCTGTTGCAGTGGCTAATATGTTTTTATATAAGAAAAAAACCCACAGGGTAATAAGATAATAATAAGTTTCTAGTATACAGTAGGGGATAATACAGATATCCTCTACAGATTATCAGGTATATCAAGGGTTTAGATCTGACCTGTGACCTTGATGCTATCGAGTATTTGTGAAGTTTTTCTGGATGGCTCAGTAATGAAATTCCTAAGGGCGTTAGTTAGAATTATGGGACTTAGTACTCCTTAACATCAATTCTTAACATATATGAACTTCAGTCACAACTGGAGTGAAACACTGTCCCATTTTCAGAACAAATGGCTCAGTAGCAGCACCATAAAACAGTCTGCATCTTGAAATGAAGGGAACTATCCTACTTAACGAAAAATACTGAGCTACATTAAGTGGGTATAATAGAGTTGTTCCTACCGCTGTTGATTAAAGACTTTGTCATTTTGTTGCAAAAAAGTGTCACTAGAACTTTGATATTCATAAATAACAAATATGAACTTCAGTTTCAAAAATGGATCTGCACATATTTCTTCCAGTAAGCAAAAAGCACTGTGCAGTGGCAAAGGATAGTCATAAGGGACAGACTGCCGCTGTTAGGTTACTAACATTACCACTCACAGCAGTGTTCCTTGTTTTTCCTCATACATTTTGACTAAGTTGTGAAACCTGATCTAAAGTAGCTGTAAAAATGCAAAACAATATTTTGCGTGGTGATACATGTTTTTGAAAAATAATAACACCTTTTTCCTCTACTTGGGAAGCATTGCACTCATGCCTTTTAGACTAGATTTCCAATGCAGCAGCAGCAACTTCCGACTCAGCAACTGAAAACACTTCTGAAGCTATTGCCAGGACAACAGATATCACAAAGTTTACTTAACACCGGAAGATTTTCATCCATTTAGCATATAATAGTTATGTGATTTTCGTCTAAGTTATTAAGCTAACTCATAAAGCTTGGCAGGGGGATTTAACATTCTGTTTCTGAGGACAAGCCATTTGTGGTTACATGTTAAGAATTTCTGTCAGTTGTGATAGACTTGGTCTGCAGTCCAGCAAGGTCAAAAGAAAGCCTACTATTAATTTCAGTGGTCTCTGAGAAACACATTGACTCTGGAAACAGCAACTATTATTTAGTTATCTTCTCTATAAGTAGTTAAGTGGCTTTCATTGCACTGAGCTTCTGTTTTTCATCTGCTTTGCAAATATATCAGTAACTATTTTTTGAAGATAATTTAACAAACAGCAATACATTACTTTGGTACAATAATTCTCTGCAAAGTATTTCAATCTGTAAAATTTAAGATATTGATCATTATTACACAGTGCACTACTTGCATCAGACCAAAGGCTATGGGGCTATCAGTGGAAGAACATTAACCTGCTGTGAGTATGTTTTGTATTTTCAAGGCCTGGAACAAAATGGTACACTTCAGTAAATATAATCCAACAAGTCTTTCACCTCATAATATAGGAAGATTGTTTTATAGGCAAACAACAAAAATATTCAGCAAGGAGGAAAATACAGATTCAAATTCTTGAAGCAGACAGGACTTGATTCTCACTAAATATAAATTACTGTAGCTTCTTGGGCATCGATGGCCACATCCTGAACAGTATAATTTGTTGGAGCTATGACAGTTTACTCCAAAGAATGATCTGGCTTCTTGTGCTTTCAACTTCGTGATGCTTTATAACAGATAAAACGTGTTTGACAAATTCTATCTTCATCCTTGAAGATGATTCAATCTGAAAGGGCAGGAAAGAGGATAATACAGATCAACAGAATCAGCCACCTTGTTCTGTGTTTGGTTCACTTCAGGTTTGTTTGGATTATGTCTTTTTAGCTGTTGACTTCTAAATCAGTACCAAACCCCCCTTAAATTCAGTAGCTTGGGATCTTGCCCAAAGGACATCTCCAATAAAAAGAAAGCATATAATGCCAGACCTCTTGATAAGCATCTTCTCAGAGTGGGAGCAGAGGGGAAGGAATCTCCTGAACACTCTGTTGGCAGGTGATAGAGGACATCATGGGGTAGTGTGTCGGGTACACAGCACTGTTAGTGACAGGCACCGTAATTCCTGTAAACCCAATCTCTGTGTGCAGAGACCCCACCCAGGCCTCATCAACAGCCATTCTGGGCTCAATGACCATCTGAAAGTATGTCAGCCAAATTCCTATATTAAAGTTAAGAGTTTTCTGTTGCCAAGCTGCCATTGCAGTGTGCCAAACAAAACAATAACTTCACTGAACATGCTCACAACACAGAACCAGCATTAAGATCAGGTTTGTCCCTAGTTTATATCATAACTTAGTTCCTCCATCTTAGGCTCCTAAAAAAGTCAGATTTTGTCAACAGTAATTTACAAGTAAAATTCATGACTCCAGGCTTATTTTAAGTATCACTCTTTAAATTCAGGAGAAAAAAGCCCTATGTTTTGTACATTGTGAAAGCTCTAGTCAATCTTGTGCCTTCATCAGTCAACTGTTTCTTTGAAATACAGCTCTGAAATCTTATACATATCTTTAAGAGGCAATGGTGATGTGTGTTATTTTGGAGCTATTTCAAACTCTTAGACAAGTGCTACTTATTTTCTTTTTATGCCTATCTGCAACACTCTTCCAGGTCTCACTCATTTCTCTGTAGGCAGTCATTTGTCACCTCTATTGCATCATTTTGAAACTGCAGATCTCTCTCTAGGCACTAGACTGTGTTTGGTGAAAGTAATAAAGATTCCAATCACTTATATAAGTTTCCCTGCTGAAGGTGAACTCTTGAACTACAGACATAGACTAAATTCTCTGCACTTTGCTTTGCAGAAGCCACTGCAGGGCAATTTCATCTTTCAGACATACTTAAGATCATTGATACCATCCCAGAATAAGAATCACAAGAGAATATGGAGAACATGTTCAGAAATTATTAGAATTATTTTAACACACATTTAATACCGTGGCTAAAAGTTTTGTTTAGCTGAATAGAAAGTATTTAACACACTTTGTGAAGTAGATACGACTGTAATAATTTGCTATACTTTAAACTGTTTATAGCCTATGTGAGACTAATTATGAAAATTTGGTTCCTGAAGAAAAGCCATCTCAGTTACTCTAAAATATAATTTGACTTGATTTAATCCCTTTTTTATTTTTTTTAAATCAGGTTATCCAAAACTTCAAGGAATATATTTTTTTCCTTTTGGCTACTTTGTTTTTACTATGTAAGAATTTATAGCTGGTCCATCTTTCAAGAAAACTAATATTAAACCAAACTAACCTTATTAAAAAAAAAAAAGTGGTTAGTAGGAATCTGAGAAAAGCATCATTCAGATTACTAGATGAAAATAAAATTATTGCCTATAATTTTTAATGCTATTTTAATGCTTTCTTTTTAATGCTGTTTTAATTACAATTAATCCAGATTTCAATCTTACAATACAATACAGGAATATATCTTCATTATTTACCAGAAAAATGAATATGATTCCTCTATGTATGAGATGTATTTTAGTAAACATAGGCCTGACACAACAAAGGGAAGATACAAGGAAGAGACTAAACAATTTAAGAAGGTGGAGAAGCCAAATGTGAATGATACGAAGCATACAAAAAAAGTCTTGTTAGTTCTATCAGAACGGTATTTTCAATTCTGTCAGGTTTCTCTAAACAGAGTTTCATGGTGATCAGTGGTTTGTCTTTCAGTTCTCTAACAAACACAGAATATGGAGAGAATATCAACTAGAATAAAATATTAATACTGCCTTTCAGTTGCTTTGTTGGAGGCTTTTCTAAGCTACAGTAAAGAAATACCCCAGAAAACAGTGGAAGGACCACTTATCCTGCACCTGGGTCAGGATAATCCTCATTACCCATACAGGTTAGGAGATGATGTGCTAGAAAGCAGCCCTGAGGAAAAGGACTTGGGGGTACTCGTGGATGAGAAACTGAACATGAGCCACCCATGTGCATCTGCAGCCCAGAAGGCCAACTGCAGCCTGGGCTGCGTCAGCAGATCAAGAGATCCAGATTCAGATTCAAATTCAGATCTGCCCCTCTACTCTGTCCTGGTGAGACCTCACCTGGAATACTACATTCAGCTCTGGAGCCCTCAACACAAGAAGGACATGAATGTGTTGGAGTGCATCCAGAGGAGTGCCATAAAAATGATAAAAGGGCTGAAGCAACTCTCTTAAGAAGATAGGCTGAGAGAGTTGGGCTTGTTCAGCTTGGAGAAGAGAAAGCTTTGGGGGGAACCTTTCAGTACCTGAAAGGTGCCTATAAGAATGTTAGGGAAGAACTGTTTACCAAGGCATGTAGCAATAGGATGAGGAGTAATGGTTTTAAACTAGAAAAGGGTAGATTTAGGTTGGGTATTATGGAAAAAAAATCTTTAATATGAGGGTGGTAGATCACTGGAACAAGTTGCCCAGAGACGTAGTTGGAGGCCCCATCCCTGGAAATATTCAAGGTGAGGCTTGATAGGGCTCTGAGTGACCTGATCTAATGAAGATGTCCCTGACTACTGCAGGCGAATTGGGCTAGATGACCTTTAAAGGTCTCTTCCAAACTTATACATTCTATGATTCTATGATTCTATGAAATGAACCTAACAGAATCACCGCAGTTTCTTGTAACAGTATTACTTTTCTGGTGTTCTAGTTGGCAAATAAACCGACTAAAATTTAACTTACACAAATGAGCGAAGTCTTCATTGTAAATTGCTCCCTCAGGCTCACTGTAATTCTGCCTGTTATTAAAACCAATGGAGCTATGTTGATTTGCTTTATCTGAGACTGGCAAACTGCCTTTACCACTACAGCAAATTTAACAGACCACTACGGTTTAAATGTTTATAGTTGCATTCACCAATGTTAGTTGGCAGTAATTTGCTAAAGCCTGAAATCTGTGCAGCTAGGAGAAATGAGATTTTCATGTATTCTTTATGATTATATACTTTTACAATTCAGATGATAAATTTCGGTAAGACTATGTTGTATCAGTTTCACTGTATCTGAGTAAAAGATTTCCACCAAGAAGCTTCCCATTGGTTCAGCTTGCAATTATAAACAGAAATTTATCTGCTTTACATCAATTAATGCCAGTCTTGTCTGTTGCCCTGTCATTCCATAATTTGTTTATAAGTTCATACTCTTCTCCATCCACATGTACTGCTAATGAAACTACAGCATCATTTCCTGAAATCTGGATAATTGATGTAATCTCTGCAGCTGTCTTCTGATGCCTTGAGACAGTAGTTTTGAATGCTTATTGCTTATTGTAGGCTAGAAAAACAATAATATCATAGGCAGTTCTGGTTTGTTTGTTTTTTTCTCTCCACTGCTTTTCAGGAAAAATAATATTAGGTGAATTTTGCTCTCCTTCATGTTAGCCTTGCTTTGTACCAGCTAAGATTAGAAGAAATAGCCTAAACATCAAAAAGTAATGTGCTTATTCAGATTTGCAGAACTGAGCAAGCCTATGGCAATTGAAGAAGTGCAAAGAGATGGTTTAACTGAATAGACAACTTTGTTCCACCAAATATTCTCTATGAGTCTGTTGATAAGAATCTGTTTCCTGACAGTGACCTTTAACAATTCTTTAAGGAACTGTTTCACAAGAATAAAAATACGTGAATCAATATCATTACAATCATATGTTTTTCCATGTGTTTGGGAACGGAGCTTATGAATGAATACTGTATTCTCAAACTCTAAACAAACAGACATGTGTATTCCATCTCCAGACTTTCTGCTTAATTTGATAGTGTACTAAAAAGCCTTTGTCAGTAGGCTGCTGTAGAAAATATGAGGCTTTCATCTAAGCTATATCTTCTGTTTCAGATCCACTCATTTCAGAGTGGTTAACTGTCCATGTGTGGTATTCAGCACCGTCATTCAGTGTCACCAGTTTAGTTGGTCTCAAACTCCTGTGACAAGAGTTGCCGAGATGGTCCAAGATGAAAGCATTTCAGTGCAAATACTACCAGATTTTTAGGAAGTATATATACATCTTACAGTAAAATCTATGAACCTAAGTAGCTGGAGAGGACTTGGTTGCACTTGAGCAAGTAATGATTGGAGACTCCTAAAAAAGGAGTCATTGAACGTTTATTATAGCTAGAGAAGGATTTCTTGTCTGCCTTAAAACAGACTTTTTTTTTTTAATTTTCAAAACTGAATTTTCACAAGTGGGCTAGTATCTAAACAGTTAGGAAAGGGGAAGACACTCTATAAGTGTTTTCAGAGCCCATTGCATCTAAGGACCAAGCACAGGAAGAAAAGATGGGGGGTGGCAGTGATTGGATATTCCCTCCCACAGGGAATGGGACACCTGTCCTCTGACCTGGCATGTTGTCACAGCTGATATGTTTATCACCAGGTGCTCAAATCTGGGATATTAGAGGGATTGTGCCAATGTTTGCCTGGGTCTCATGCTGGTATAAAAAAGACAGGGACCTCCTGGAGAGAGTCCAGAGAAGGGCTATGAAGATGATTAAAGGACTGGAGCATCTCCCCTATGAGGAAAGGCTGAGTGAAGTAAGGCAGTTCAGCTTTGAGAAAAGAAGACTCAGATGGGATCTGATCAATGTTTATAAATATCCGAAGTGTGGGACACAGGGTGAAATAGGCAGCCTCTTTTCAGTGGTCTGTGGGGACAGGACAAAGGGCAATGGCTGCAAATTGGAGCACAGGAAGTTCCGCACCAACATGCAGAAGAACTTTTACACAGTGAGGGTGACAGAGCCCTGGGACAGGCTGCCCAGGGAGGTGGTGGAGTCTCCTTCTCTGGAGATATTCAAGACCCGCCTGGACGCCTATCTGTGCAATATGAGCTAGGGAGCTGCTTTGGCGGGGGGGTTGGACCCGATGATCTCTCGAGGTCCCTTGCAACACCTATGATTCTAATACACTCTGTTGATCAACCATGTGGCAACAATTATACTTTCTAACTAAACGTTAAAGGCTCTACAAAATTCTGGAAGCAAACATGACTTCCTTCCAGAAGGTGAGATTTGACAGCTACTAATGGGAGCCTGGGTAGTGCTGGCCTACATCCAAGGGTTTAGTAGAAAAAGGCACAACTTGTAAATTAACAACTGTTTGAAGGGCTGGTGTTATAGGCAGCACTTTGGCTTTTACAATCAGAAGCCCCTCTCTGAGGAATTAAAACCACTATCAACAGATGGGATCTGCTTGACAAAGTGGTGCAAGAGCATCTTTGTCAATAGGCATGCCAGCCTGGCAAGAAGGATTTTAAACTAGGTACAACAGAGGTTGGTGATGGCTGTTTGCAATTAACTCAAGAGGAAGAGGTCATAGGTGATATGTGCAGAGGGTGCAAGCAAGGTGGGTTTTGAGAAGGATAAAACAGGTTGAAATGAGACTCAAGTGCCTACACACAAATGTACACCTTGGAAATAAGCAAGAGGATTTTGAGCCTTGCCTGTGGTCACAGAGCTATGACACCACTAAAATGACTGAGTCAACATTCATGTAGTTCTCTGATGGTGGGAGACAGGCAGTCCAGAAAAGACAAGTAGGGATGACAAGGAGGAGGGAGTTGGCCCACATGTGAAGAAAGAGCTCAAAAGAATGAATTTTAATGAGATATATTGTGGACGATGTGGAAGCTTGTGACTTAGGCCCAGGCCAATAGTCATGACATCAAAGTAGGAGTATATCCACCCAAACAGGGTGAAGAGGTGGATACAATCAAAGCACTGGAGGAAGTCTCTGAGTCAAAAATCCTAGTTGCCATGGAGGACTTTAACCTCCCTGACATCTGCTGGCAAGGCAGCATAGTCAAGAAAACTTCTGTATGAGACTTCTGGATATCAAGAGACTATCAGGATACAGGTACTTAATGGACCAACTAGGGCTGGCACAAAATTGGATTTGTTATTCACTAATAAAGAAGAACTGGTTGTGGATGTGATAACCAATGGTTATAGTAACCACAAAGCAGTTGAGTTCAAGGTCCTGAGGAGAGAGAGGAATGAAAGCAGAAAAACACATTATTTACTAGATTTGAGGAAAATATATTTTGCATTATTCACGGAACTGGTATGGCAAGTCCCACTGAAGTCAACACTGAAGGACAAAGCAAATCTGGTAGGCCTCAGGACAGCACCCTTCAGTCACAACAGCCATCCCTCTTGATGGAAATAGGAATAGGCACAGCAAGAGACCAGTACAGCAGAACATGGAACTCACAACAGCTCTGATGGAAGAGGAATGTGTACTAGGGGAAGAAAGAGTAACTGGCCACAGAGAAGGAATATAGAAGCATCATCTAGGCACTCAGGGATGGTGCTAGGAGAACTAAAGCTCAGTGGAGTTAAAACCTTGAAAGTGACATCAGGGACAAGAAGAAGAGATTTTATTGTCACACTAGCAGTAAAAATCTGAAGAAGGAAATTATGTTTATGCTCTACTGGGTTACAAGCAGGGTTCCAGAAAAGAACAGAACAAAAGAAAACAAAAAACCCCCCAAAAAACAAACAAAAAATCCCAACAAAAAACAACCAACCAAACAAAGAAGAACAGTAGAAGTAAATATGGGACCTGAATTTAATCATGTTTGGTACTGTGCTTTACAAAATATTGTCACAATTAGCTGAGGTTGTGGGTGATACAGCATCAGTGCATATGGCTACTTGAGTGCTGCACCCACATGTGACACTACACTGGTATTGACCTCTGCTAAGTGCAGAACTGGAACTAGCTTTGCAGGACTGAGTGAAGACACCAAGAAATAATGGCCAGGAGAGCCTAGGAAAGCCAAAAACTGAAAGAGGAAATACATTTTTCAGGACCTCTAAGGACAAGCAGCAAGAAACAACCCAAGGCCCCAGGATAGGTCCTTGCAACACAGAGAGAAAACTCTACAGTATAGAAATGGAGCTGTTGAAATAGAAAATTAAGGATGATACACTAACATGAATGAAAGAGTAAGAGCACATTTTGAATGAGACTGGAAACACTACTTCTAAGGTGAGTAGACTAGCATTAAGGGAGCAAGACTAAAAAGGGTTTCTGATACAAAAAAGCATAATGATAGGATCCAGCACCACTACTGCATGCTGACAACCTCTTCCTGATGATACAGATGCATGTGACAAGGAAGACCTTCATTTTGACCCAGTACACATTCATCAATGGAATGGACACTAGCCAACATGAAGTGTGGGAAAATGTGGCTTGCACTGCTAGCAGCCGGACATTTTTTTCCACCTTGGTTCGCACACATCAAGAGATATTTCTTCAAAAGCATCAAATTAATAAGTGGAGGCTGAGAATGAATAAATAAATAAATAATCCCGGAAATAAACTTTAAAACATTTGGACTGTCAAAATTAGGACCTTGACATTTATTCAAAAATGCACTCAAGATATTTGAAAATATCCTGCTAGTGCTCTTACTACCTATCTGCGCCATAAATGTCTGTGTGCTGTTCACAAAGACCTGCTCCTTTGAATAATCTAAAGTTGGGTTGATTATTAACCTTTTTTATTTCATTGTTACTAAAACAGGTTGTCATTAAACTTGTTATTTTTTCAGGTGTCAGATATTTCCCCTGGAGGTGTTTAAAATACATGCAGATGTGAGTTTTAGGGACATGGTTTAGTGGTGGACTTGGCAGTGCTAGGTTAACAGTTAGACTTAAAAATATCAAAGGTCTTTTCCAACCAAAACAATTCCATGATTGTCAATTGGTTCCAAAGTGTGCCTAATTCATGTCACAGAAAATGCTAGGGTTTTTTAACTGACTGAAGTAAAAAGGAATGAACTTGTCATTAAAACTGTAAAAATCTATTCAAATGTCTTCACTTCTGAAATTTCATTCCATTCTCAAAACTGAAAGGTATGTAACCCTTTGCTATTTCAGAAAAAATATTTTCAGAGAAACCTCTCACCAGAAATCGTATTAACGATCCAAGTGGTTGTAGCCATGCTAGCTGCTGTAAAAGATACTGCTGGTCTCACTGTGAAACCGGTATCACAGTCAAGACATTTAATGTAATCTATGGCTTCAAATATGATAATTTTCCTGCAGACATAAACACCTGTGTGGGGATTGTTAAAGCACATACTGTTAAATTCACAATTTTAAACAATCTGTCTTAAATGATCTCACATTCTCTTTATCTCTTTCAGTTATCAAATTATGCAACATTATACCATGCTGGCAGATATAAATAGGTAAGCATTGCTACTGAGGGATGCCTAAGCATAGCTCAAAAGCCAGCACAGTGCAGTATAGTATCTCAAGTTCTGCCCCTGAATAACACACAGCAGATGCCAGGCTTAGACCACAGTGACATTCTTACAATGATGGAGACTCAAGGCTGGAAGGTGAAAGTGTCAGGGATGGGAAAGGTACAGCTGCTCCCCATGGGAAGGGAGCCAGGAGCTGGAGGTGAATGCCAGGCAGCTGTGGGCACAGCCACAGCTTCTAAGCAGCTGTGACACAGGTCAGGCAGGGGCAGCAAGGACAGCCACTGCTGAAAAGCAGCTCCCAGGGAAGGACGGCAGCCCAAGCTTTGGGCTTCTCATCAGCAACAGAGCTGACCTTCAATTTATCATACTGAATACCTTAACTCATGCTCCTGTGCCCCTTAACTCATCCCATTAAGATGCCCATGAGGGGGTATGTACCCAGTGTGCTGACAGAACACAGGATCATACTCTGATTTTTGGCAAACATTTCAGAGGTTTTGCCAGATTTAATGGAGAAATTGCCTTCCATTTTTGCCTTCTAATGTTCTGAGAAAAAGCTCTGCAACTTCAATTGAACTTTTTCTCAGGTGGAGGGGAGAGGAAGAGGAATGGTTCAAATGACCTTGTTGCTTTAACACTGAATGTGAAACTCTCATTTAGTAAAAAATTTCATATTTTCCAGTGTACATATATATATATATCACAGGTTATGACACACCTCAAGAAATGACAACATTTTCAAGCTGAGGTAAAGGTCTTGTGGTGTTATATGATCCAGCAGCAAATTCTAGCATGCCTGCCATCTCAGGTAATTCCTTCATATGAAAGATGTAAGTTTACTTTTAAAAATGATTGACAGAAGTATCTTTTTTCCAGTACTCTTCTCCTGACAACATGGCTGCACTTTCAATAAAGTTTATTTTATTTCTGTGTATCGACAGACCAAAGCAAATTTGAGCCATTTGTGTTAACAATAATAACAATG
This sequence comes from Porphyrio hochstetteri, assembly GCA_020800305.1. NCBI lineage: Eukaryota > Metazoa > Chordata > Aves > Gruiformes > Rallidae > Porphyrio > Porphyrio hochstetteri. The sequence continues at coordinate 35,316,225 of CM036938.1, forward strand.
TTTTTATAAAACTCACTGCTCTCCAGTTGATAGCCCACAAGATGGGGACCAGGGAGACAGAGTCCTTCCCACTGTAAGTAAAGATAAGTTTTGTGACCATCTGAGGAACCTGAACATACACAAGTCCATGGGATCTGATGAGATGCATCCCAGCATCCTCAAGGAATCGGCTGATGTAGTTGCCAAGCCACTCCATGATATTTGAAAAGTCATGGCAGTCAGCTGTAGTCCCTACTGACTGAAAGACAGGAAACTTCATGGCCATTTTTAAAAAGGGTAGGAAGGAGGACCCTGGGAATTACTGACCTGTCATCCTCACCTCTGTGCCTGGGAAGATCATGAAACAGATCCTCCTAGAAGCTATGCTGAGGCACATGAGGTACAGGGAGTTGATTCAAGGCAGCCAGAATGGCTTTTCTAGGGGTAAGTCCTTCCTGACCAATCTAGTGGCTTTCTACAATGGAGTGACTGAATCAGTGGACAAGGGAAGAGCTATGGATGTCATCTATCTGGATTTGTGCAAGGCCTTTGGCACAGTTCCCCACAACATCCTTCCCTCTAAGTTGGAGATATATGGATTTGATGGGTGGACTGTTCAGTGTATAAAGAACTGGCTGGATGGTCACATCCAGAGCATGCCAGTTGATGGCTGCAAGTCCAGATGGAAGACGGTGACAAGCAGACTTCCTTAAGGGTCTGTGCTGGGACTGGTGCTGTTTAATGTCATTATTAGTGATATTGCCAGTGGGATTGTGTCCACCCTTAGCAAATTTGCTGATGACATCAAGCTGAGTGCTGAGGTTAATGTGCCAGAGAGGATGCCATCCAGAGGGACCTGGACAGGCTGGAGAAGTGGGCCCAGGTGAACCTCATGAGGTTCAACAAAGCCAAGTGCAGGTTCCTGCAGCTAAGTCGGGACAATCCCTGTTAACCATACAGGTTAGGAGATGATGTGCTAGAATGCAGCCCTGAGGAAAAGGACTTGGGGGTACTTGTGGATGAGAAGCTGGACGTGAGCCACCAACATACATCTGTAGTCCAGAGGCCAACTTAATCAAAAGAAGTGTGGCCTGCAGACCAAAGGAGGTGATTCTGCCCCTCTGCTCTGCTCTGGTGAGATCTCACCTGGAATACTGCATCTAGCTTTGGAGCCCTCAACACAAAAAGGACATGTTGGAGCATATCCAGAGGAAAGCCACAGAAATGATCAAAGGGCTGGAGCACCTCTCCTATGAAGACATACTGAGAGAGATGCACTTGTTCAGCTTGGAGAAGGCTCCAGGGGGGTCTTACAGCAGCCTTCCAGTACCTGAAAGGTGACTATAAGTAAGCTGTGGAAGAACTGTTCACCAGGGCATGTAGCAATAGGATGAGGGGTAATGGCTTTAAACTAGAGAAGGGGAGATTTAGGTCATATATTAGGAAAAAGTTCTTTAATATGAGGGTGGTAGATCACTGGAACAAGTTGCCCAGAGACGTAGTTGGAGGCCCCATCCCTGGAAATATTCAAGTTAAGACGTGATGGGACTCTGAGTGACCTGATCTCATGAAGATGTCCCTGCTCACTGCAGGAAGGTTGGACTACATGGCCTTTAAATGTCCCTACCAACCTTACACATTCTATGATTCTATAAAACACTAGAACTGTACATCATATTCAGTGAATAGAAACACCACATTTATATATAAATATCAGAAATTATATTTCCTAGTTAAAATACTACAATGGTTTATCATTTTAATATTTTAGTATCAAATTATTTTAAAACACTTTAATTTTATTATATAATACATACAGTTTCATCCTGTAAAACTGTATATTCACATTTCCACATCTAGATATAGAGGAGAATTAAGTGTGCTCTGATTAATTGCTTTCACAAAGAAAGATCCCATGCAGCATTTGGATTTATAAATGAAGCCAAATTTTCTGAACATTTGTGTTTGTACAGAGTTGTCTAGATACAGGAAACAGAAATTCATTTCTGACTCATCTTCAAAATGTCGACTTATCACATAAGTGATATTTACCCCTGAATTTTTCATAAAAACAGCATTATTTACTTCAACCAGGAAGGAAAAATAATTTAAGACAGTTCAGAGCTGGCTCTGTAAACTGAGGAGCAGCCTTGTTTTTTGAAAAGATCAACTAATGATGGTAATTACAATGAAAGCAGAAAAAAGCACCCAAAGAACACTAAAAGCTAACAAAAAGAAGCTAAGGCATTTAGGACCTAGCCAAGATCCACAGGTGATGTAAACCACGGATCAGCTCATACCAGTTGAAGATGACGTTCTTGGTCTCCAAACCCTTAGAAGTTTAAGACCACAGTGTGCCTTTTGTTCAGATGCTCATTTTCCCACTGCTGAATTCATGTACTTGACCACACCAACATTTAGTTCACAAACACTTGCAGTGTGGTGTTGTCACACCACAGGTTGTTCACAAGCAACAGTATTAACACTAAACTACTTCCCATGCAGTTTAGACGAAGCTGTCAAAGTCTGACTTTTCTAGGGGTCTATTTTTCTCAAGATTGGTGAATAAAAATCTGAAGTCAAATACAGTAACTCTCATAGTCCATGAACTTGTAAATCTTGGGCACTCAGTAAATATCATAGGGTAGCTCACATTGAACTGATGGTTGACTGTATAGCTAACAGCATGGAGACAAAACCAGCACATCAGTTTTCATCATGACTCAAGTACAAATAGAACTGTCTCTATTTTCATATTATTCTTCAGCAGGATGGGCTATCAGCCACAGCTAAACCTCATGTAGCTGCATAAAGACCTGTTCTCCACATTGAGAACTAATGTTTACACAAGGAAAATGGTGCAAACTATGCAAATGTCTAGCATATTAACTAACTCTCTTTGCAGGGCTTTTAGACCACACAGGCAATTAGTGAGCTACGAGTTCACACACTGACTTTTTCCTCATTACCTTGCTTATGTAGACAAGCCCTTTCTGAACAGAGCCACAAACACACAGATGTTGTGCATTTGGATAATTTCCAAGTTCAAATCTTTCCAGGCACAGTAGGAGAGCAGGAATCTCTAAGGGCAAGACTATCAAAATAAAGACTATAAAAGGGATTGCATTCCGCCAAACTGTTCAGCAAGATCACCAGCAGGAACCCTTAGGGAGCATCTGGGGGCAAAGAAGGGAAATGATCCTCAGCTGTGCAGCTCTAGTAGTCTGCTGAACAAAATTCATAGGTCCCAGCTATACGGAAGGCTTACAAAAGGTATTCATCATGCCCACCATCATAAGGAGAAGTTCTATGGTGCGAGGCAACCCCACTCAGTACATCTGTTTGCTCTTTTTTACTGGGCTTTTGTGTAAGGAGCAGGATTTATCCCTTCTAAGCCTATTATGAATTTACTGTATTTGCTAAATATTCATAGCTAAAACCTGTATTCTTTGATCTGTGAGTTCTTTTCAAATAAAAATCTCAGGAGGTTTTTTTTACTAGCTGTGGTTTACGTTCTGATGTGATAATGGTGAATTTGTGCTGCATGTGTCCCAATAGCCATACTCAAAAAGATTTAAGCTTATAAAGAAGCAGGCAACAGAATAAGCTAGCAGACAAGAGAATATATGCTCAAACAAAGAATGAAATGAAATGAAAGCCAGAAAAGGGAAGAGTTTTATTTAAGGGTTACCAATATTCCTCTCTGCAAATGGAGAATGAGTTAAGGATATGGAGAAATGTACTAAAAGCCTTGGTCCTTCACTGAAGCAAGGAATAACATGCTTGGTTATACAAGCTACAAATGGCGAGGTTAACTGCTGCAGTCCATGGCAGGTTGGCAAGAATAAATGCACAAAAAACCATATTTCTGTGGCCTGACAGAATTGGATGCAGTCTCACATTTTGACTTGCATATAGAGAAGCAGGAGTAGGTAATCCATTTTCTGCTTGATGTCAGCTACACTGTGGTTGAACCTTTTCCCAGAAAACTTGTTAAAGTGTTGTCTTGGTGCCAGTTAAGATGTTTCTTGACAAACCATCATCATCTCACAGAAAGCCATCCTTATTCAGTGATCAGAAAGAAGTAAGAGCTTGAATAAGGCCAGTTTGGATCAGTGGAAATTGTCCTTGCAAAGAATATAGAAGCATTTAGCTCATATTAGAGATCTTTTTCTGTATTTAATTGTTTCGTTACCTGTCATAGCACCTGCTTAGAATTTAGATTTCAGGATATTCCAATATGACCAGTGTCTTTTTGTTAGATTATCAAAATAAACAGTCAAACTGAAAGCTGTAAACTTAAGACTGGAGTGTTTCATTTCCTAAATAACCTATCTTTGTCACTTATTTTGGTCTGATGTTGAATATGCCATTTGAAGAATTTAATTTTTTTTTTTTAAATCTGTTAAATGTGAATTTCCCCAGTGTTCTTTGTCTGTTTTCAAGTGAGCCTTTCTTTGCAAGTAATTAAAAAAAAAAAGAACTTCACAGTTGTTCTGTTTTGAATTCAAGTATTTGTCTCTGACCTTTGCTAAAACTTGTAAAATCACAAGGAGATAAGCATGAAAGAAATCATGTGCTGTTCAAGTACTTAAAGTCCAGTGAAATGCACTGAAGTAGAAAGGGGATTAATAGAAGGAGGGTGAGGCCAAGCCATACTGTGTTGGTAGAAGAAGGATTAGTAAGCAGACTGAACCAGGAGAGAAATTCGTAGTGCTTATTCTGGGTTAGACATAGACGTAGGACGTGCAGAGATAGAACAGGAGCCCAGCAGAGCAGAGGTACCAGAAAGAGAGAACAGGTACAATGCATGGAGAGCAGTAGCTTCTCTTTCTGGTGGAGCTGCCATTAGAGAACAGTAAGGGGACACCGAGGGGAACTGCTGAGCAGAGAACAAGGCATACCAGTTAAACACAGAAAAGAAAGGCATGAACAGGGCTAGGGGAGGGAGTGGTGCGCGTGTGTGTGTGTCTGTGTGTGTGTGTAAAAACAGGGTTCAAAACCCTGGTGCCTTAGGCAGGTTTTAACTCTCTGTGGTAGTGAAGGAAATCTGGCTGACAGATGTACAGAGTGAATGAACATTTTGGAAGCACTTAGAAGTCAATGAGCTCTAGGTAGTTACTATCTTTTGTGCAGATAATGAAAGAAAGGAAGAACATTAGTGGCCATAGTCAGACTTGTTCACTTTTCCAGTTAAGAGTAACACAGTACAGGGTTTGGAAGCACTTTCTGGAGTGCCTGGAGGTTTGTATCACTCATTTTTATTCTTCTCTCTCTCTCTTTCTGTCTCTCTGTAGAGGAAGTTTGGTGTCCTATTGCAGAGGAGGAGAAATCAGCGTGTGGGGACCATCGGCTCTCAAAGGAGCCAGCTCTGCTGGATCCGCTGTCATGCAGCTCCCCGTGCTGCTGCTCCTTTCCTTGCTGCCGCTTCTCAGCATGCTTGGCCAAGCTGGAGCTCAGTTCCCTCGCCAGTGCGCCACCGTTGAGTCCCTGAGGAGCGGCATGTGCTGTCCAGACTATTTCCCTGTGTTCGGGCCAGGTACTGACCGGTGTGGTGTGTCTACAGGGAGGGGCCGGTGTGTGCAGGTGACTGTTGACTCACGACCCCATGGCCCGCAGTACATCCATGATGGGCGGGATGACCGTGAGCAGTGGCCTGTACGCTTCTTTAACCAAACCTGCCGGTGCAATGGTAACTTCTCTGGTTACAACTGCGGGTCCTGTCGCCCTGGCTGGAGTGGACCTACGTGTAGCCAGCAAATCAATATAGGTAAGACCATCAGAAATTCGATAATGAACACTGCCTGTTAGGCAGTGCTTGATTATAAATACTTAGCGTATTTTTTTATTTAAAATGTGCAATATATATTATAATTATATGTATTCATTTATCAAATGTACATTGCTGTAAGAGTTATTCATGCTGCTGCTAGATGAATCGATAAGTTTGTGTACTGACCACCTACATTTGCTACCCAATAAAAGGGAGAAATAAAACCTGCAATGAGTGCAAGTTTAGGACCAAGTCCATTAAAGAACATATAAATTGTATTCTTTGGAATTATTTAGGAATAAAACCATGTATATAGACATGTATGTGTGTTTCTGTGTATGTCTGGGAATAATACATACCTAGATACCATGTTTAATACCTTGTAAATACTTTAAGTGTGGCAGCAGATATTTTGATTCAAAATCCTTTCATGCAATTCTAAACTATGCACCCTGTAAATTTTTACTAACCTAGCTGCTGTCAATGTCTTTTAAAGCCTTAATTCATGACTATGAGCTAGCTGTTCAGATGAATCAGCACAGGGACTTTGGTGGGCTGTTCTGAGAGTTCTTCAATTTCAGTTTAGTAAAAATGTCTAACTTTTTTTTAAACAAACAAGATTTCAGTCTTAGTGAAAGTTTAAAGGTATTACTGAAATACTGTAAAATCCATAATCCCCCAGATGAGTGATGGGTTCTTTTGACATGAGAAACAGTTAAGTCTCTAGCATAAATGTGCAGTGCCTCTTGCAGAAATCAGTATTCTATTATTTTCACCAGAAAGGAAGTGTTCCACAGACATGAGTGTATGTTCCAGCAAGGGTTAACAATGGACTGCACTTCTTACCACTTAGAAATCTTAACAGTAAGATTCCCTAAAAGCAACTTATTGAGGGCTGTAGGAAAGGCTAGGATTTTATTCATCATTTGAGGTCCAAGAAGCAAACTGGAAAGCAGAAAGTATAATTCATCTATTGGAGCTGCTAAACCAGGTTGCACCCTCTGGCCTGTTCTCATTAACAATGATGATAGTTCTGAAAAATAACCAAGAAATAAATGTTAACACACACAAACTTAGCAAAGTAAACCTGTAGATAGGCAAAAAGCAACTTTATATTGTTTTCTAGGTTATAGAAGAACATTTCTTACCTTTGACAGCTATTAAATCTTTTACTACTCAGTAAAATGCTAAGCAAATTGGATTTATCATGCATGACAACATGATCTTAAATAGGGGAAATTAGCTTGTTATTATGCTTTAAGTTTCCACATGGAAGTCACCTCTTTTGTCCGTCCATAGAGCTGGCCCCAGCTGCTCAGCCTTTAGAAATAATTACTGGATTACAGTTGACATATCCATATGAAGTAGCTGCAATGTGCAGTTTGGTGCCTTCTTATTTTCTAAATTCATTGCTAACTTTAGTAATAGTCCCATTTTTTTATTGTGGTTAAGGCAAATATTTTGAAAAATGAAAAGGTTAAGATGTCTATGTAAATGAAAATTAGATCAATATTTTAAGTGTACTACTTCAACAGCAGAAAAACCTTCAGTGATCAGGACTAGCATATCAGTCCAGTTAGTTCTGCAAAATACAAGATCGTGTTTCAGGGTACAGAATCCTTGCATTAAATTCATGCTTTACAGAAGTATTCTATAAACGTCAGTGAGGCCAAAAGATCCCCACTGTAGCAACTTTATATATCAAAATGCAATTCTTTTATTCTTCATATAGATTCCTGCTGAAGACCTGAAGCTTCTCATATCAATAGAGTCTTATTTGTACAAATATGGATTTTACAGTATTTTTTATAATGAAAATGAGTTCATGTTGAGGAATAGCTGTGGGGACTTCCACCTCAGTCTAAACTTAGCCTAAAATCTTTGTCCAGGTGAGAATGCTGGACAGGACTGAGGTAATATGTACTCTATTCCTCTTGCTGATATACTGGTGTTTCAACAAGTCAATTTTCTTTTTTGTTTCACTGTCTTTATGCGAATGAAGCTATTTTTAATGGTTTTGAGATCTACTGCCAGAAAGGACTAATATGTAGCTATTATTGATAATAGCAGGTAATTATGTTAAAGAGAGATGTTGTACTGTGTGAAATTCACAATTCATGACTCAGTGGTGAATCTGCCATTTGTCCTACAAAGATTTAAACATAAACAATGTACTTCACTAGATTTTCAAGCAGTAGAGCTCCTGATTATTATAAATCACTATGTAGTATTCTTTTATTGTAAAATATTACCACAGGAAGCATTAAGGATATCAGATGAAGTTCTGAAAGGCTTGTGTGACAAAGAGCTGTCTGTCATTTCTCTGACATCATGGAAGGATAATCTGTAACAATACTTCTAAAAGCACTAAAACCATGAGGTTTTGAGTTTTATTTTTATTTGTCTCAACCCTTCTGATAATAAATAACATTTCCTATTTATGCTCAGTACTCTCTCAATTGCCCCAGTAAAAAATGGATGAATGCTTGGAGAAAAAAGGGACTTACCCAGGATTATTAGGAGTGAAGTAAATTACTCCTGTGAGATCAGACTTCAGTGTCTATTACCTTGGTAACTTGCTGCTTCTGTGTCCTCACAGTCAGGAGAAATCTTTTGGATCTGAGTGCAGAAGAGAGGAGACGCTTTGTGAATGCCTTACACCAAGCCAAGGTGACAACCCACCCTGACATTGTTATTGCCACAAGACGACATGAGGAAATATTTGGACCAGATGGCAACACACCACAGTTTGAGAATATCTCCATTTATAACTACTTTGTGTGGTCTCATTATTATTCTGTTAGGAAGACTTTCCTTGGTGCAGGGCAGCAGAGTTTTGGAGGAGTTGATTTCTCTCATGAAGGACCTGCTTTTGTCACATGGCATAGGTACCATCTACTGCAGCTTGAGAGAGACATGCAGGTAAAGCTCTGGTTAATGTTGAGCCATGTTTTGTAGTTAAAGAACTTCTCCCCGTACTCCAACAGAAAAAAGGATAACAGCTCTTTCTATGAGTTGAAATAATTTGGCTTCAATTCCACTAACTCATTAGATATGCTGAACTTTAATAGAGTGCATTTAGGTTTTAGACTGTAATTGTTACAGAGGGGCTCAAAATATTTCAGTCAGATTAATGGAAAACATAAAAATTACATAGTATCCTGTAAAAATAGATATAAATTCTAGATAATCTGTAGGAGGTATTTATTCCACTAAAAAAAGTTACTGCTGGTATTATTTTTAATATCAAGACCCTGTTTCTTGACTAAGTTAGACTAATCAAAGCAGCAGACATTCTAAAGCAAACTATTTCAGAGATGGCTTGGGGATTTAAAATCACATTTTATTTGTATAATTAGTGTAACTGGTTAGATAAATTAGTGGTTTTGTAATATTGCCTTTCATAAATCAGTGATTCCCTTGTTTCTCTTTCTTGTGTGGACATATCCATAAAAGGAATAGATTATTTTATGGGCCATCATCCTTCTCAAAGAAGTGCAAATTAGGTTTTCAAGGTCAGGATTAAATAGTCTTTGAAATCACTTCAAGTATTTCCATTATCTTCAATGTCTCTGCATCAGGCTGAGGCACAAACTCCCTTCAAAAACTCACATTTGACATCAGTGACATTTCACTAGGTGGAAGCCCTGACGAGTTCTAGCTCTTGGTGATGTTATTTATATTAGTAAAATTTATTAGTTAAGATGATTTGGCAAGCCAACACATCCTAGTACATAAATACTGGAGGCCAGGACGTTACTCCAAAATTGTTCAACTACAGCCCATAGTAGAATCACACAATGACAACTGGAAGGGGTGGTATCCCTTTTCCTTACTTATCCACCTGCTCAGTTGTTCCACAGTTGGCTTAGGTATTCTCTGTGTTACAAATGCTGCTGTTGCTGACAGGCAGTTAAAAATATTTGGGAAAATGGGGTATCAGTATTAAGTGATTTTTCTTACTACTCATGATATGGTCTCATGGAAGAGATGCTCTTATTTAAGAGGACAATCCGTAACTCATTTCAAAGTCCTACTATCTGTTCTGTTGAACAGTCAAAAGCACCAATGTGAAAAACTACTGAAAACTTTTACATAGATTTCAAAGATTTTCCATATATTTCTCTCCTCTATGAGGCAGGATGCTGACTTTTACTAAGATGTATTCAACCATTTTATAACATCCTTCCAGGAGTAAATATTATAGTCATCTGAGTACATATGCATTAACACCAGTTTTATGTGTTTTAGAACATGCTGCAGGACCCAACTTTTGGACTACCCTATTGGAACTTTGCAACTGGACAAAACACCTGTGATATCTGCTCAGATGACCTGATGGGAGCTAGAAGCAATTTTGATATGTCTCTGATCAGCCAGAACTCAATCTTCTCTCAGTGGCAAGTGCTTTGTGAAAATGTAGAAGACTACGAAACTTTGGGAACCATCTGTAACAGTAAGTATAATGGCTAGCAGATGTGTGGCGAGACAATCCTTTTAATAATAAATAAATATAACACGTTGCGTTGCATTACAATGGCTTTCCCAGACCAAAAAAAAAAAAAATCTTAAAATGTTTATAAATGTTCTTGATCCAAGTTTCATCAGTCTTCTGAAATAGTGCATACTTATAATTTTTCTTGCACTGGGGCATCACACAGTTCAAAGTTTGATCAAGAGCTTGTAGCAGAGGAAGACCTAAATGGTTTGACTTCCCTTCTTATGCAGTATCTATTTATCTCCTGTACCATAAACTATTTGCCTCTGGCAGTGCCATTTTTTAACTGAAGCTTAAGTTTTTTTCTGACTGATCCATTTATCATTTTCCAGGCATTCTGCTCCTAAAAGGAGAGCATCTAACAAATCCCCATGTTCATTATGTGGAGCATGTTTTGAATGTGAAGAGTATTGAATCCTAACGCATTGATCTCAGCAATAAAGGCTAAAAAATCTCGACAAGATTCCTGTATATTCATCACCTTCAAGCCACAAATCACATCTTTACAGAAATAGGGGGAAAAAATAGGGAAAACTCACAATAGTGGGCTAGTCACCTACATGATTGACTATAATCTTTTCCTCATCAGGGCACCCTCAAAACTTTTGTCCTTGGTCTCATGAAGAAATTACATTGAAAAACTATAGAAATTTTTCCCAAAACATGACCCATTCATTCAGTTTAAGTGTCATTTCTGAGGGGGCTTTTCTCATTGGAAGGGTGAATTCTGTGGCCTTATGTTTTGCACGAGTATTGTTTTCTTCCTTCTCTCCACTCCAAGGCACTGAAGGCGGTCCCATCCGAAGAAATCCTGCTGGAAATGTTGCACGGCCTATGGTACAGCGGCTCCCAGAGCCTGAGGATGTTGCTCTGTGTTTGGAAGTTGGTGTATTTGACACTCCTCCTTTCTATTCCAATTCAACAGACAGTTTCCGTAACACAGTAGAAGGTAAACATGGCAAATAAAAGGGCCTGAAACAACTTCAAATAAGTCAAGGGAGCAGGCTTCCCATTCTCCCTGTTGAAAGTCTTTTGGACACTAAGAACAAAATGTTCTTAGCATTACCTATTAACTTAGTATAAAGTGTAAATAAGCTATGGGTAAATTACTTCACAGCTTAGGTCAGTTCTTTAAATTAGTAAAAGCTTCAGAAGTCTGCCATGGGTGTACTAAGTAGAAACTAGCTGACATCAGGTCCTTGCAGTACATTAAGGTTGCTGTTACTGAAAACAGCCCTTACCTGAGGAATGATGCAGCTGAATCCTTAAATGAGGAAAACAAGTAATTATAGCAGTTACTCTTCTATCTGAATTAAAGCAAAAGAAAAATCAAAAGAAACTGGTAGTACTTAATGAAATGGTATTAAAGTAGTATTTGAGGTCCTGGGCAGGGTTTACTGCTAGAAATGTTAATCCTTTTCTCTCGGCCCCACAAGTCTGTTCTCCAAGCCCTGCACATTCAAAATTAAATTTTCAGTCCTTGGCATCTGAACACATGCCTCAACACAGAAACCAGACTAAAAATTTTATCCATGCTGTTCATCCAGTATCTTGTAAACTGCTTATGCACTTCAATAATTCAGAATTTTTACAGGAAGGACTAGGGTTCATGAGAAAAAATTACCAAGATACAGTTAAGATCCCTGACAGACCTTGTGTGGATCCTCTGGGTCTTTTGAAGAGGCATAATCCCTGTGATGGAGACAATGTGCTCCATTTTCTTTCTCTTGGAGAATAAACCCAAGAATTTGTACCAATCAAGTATATATGAAAGTTTTATATGCTTACCGCATTTGACAAATGGGTAAATAAGCTATTTAGCTTATTTAGATTGCTTTATAGCTTAGGTCAGTTCTTTAAATTAGTAAAAGCTTCAGAAGTCTGCCACTGGTGTACTGAGTAGAAACTAGCTGACATCAGGTCCTTGCAATGTAGTAATAGGTCATGACCCCTTTCTGGAAAGTCTGGACAGAGCTAGAAGAGAGGAAAAGTTTTAATGTTGATTCAGATCGTGACATCTGACATGAAGGTTACCAGGTGCTGGGCACCAACGGAGTTACACAGGGTGTCTTCATGGAAAAAGTAGAGCATGTAAAGCTTTCTGAGATGTGCTTGCAATAAGCATGGAAATTATGCATGGAAGCATAACAGTTGGGTCATTTGGCTGGATGGTAACACACACATGCACACACACACTTAAGTCAGCAGTTAGAAAACACATGTGACTATTTCAGTATGCTGAAATATGTAGGTCACAAATATATACCTTTATTTTCAGGCCATTACTTGGTTTATTTTATTGTTGCATTAGATCCCAGCAGCCTTGCACTTACAGAGCATTCTTTCGTAAAGGCTATTCTGATGTGAAAATTATGCATGCGAGGGACATTTCTTAAATGCCAGTAGGTAGGGAATTAGCTGCTCATTTATGTTAAGCAAGGCAACACAGCAACATGAAAGCCTTTCAGAGAAAAAAAGTATCCAGCTGGGACTGCAGCTTCCAAACGAAATCTTCACTGGGGTTTTTGTATTCTTCGTTTCCATATTCAGGGTACAGTGATCCTTCAGGGAAATACGACCCAGCAGTTCGAAGTCTTCACAACTTGGCTCATCTATTTTTGAATGGAACAGGAGGGCAAACCCATTTATCACCAAATGATCCCATTTTTGTCCTCCTGCACACATTTACAGATGCTGTTTTTGATGAGTGGCTGAGGAGGTATTCTGCGGGTAAGATGTGCTCATGGACAGAGCTGGGATGGGTGGTTATCAGTCTTTGTAGTCACAGGGGCTCAACTGCTTCCTGTGGGACATCAAGATGCCCCTAAACTTAGGAGAGAGGAATGGAATTTTAACTATTAGCACAGTAAACAAAGACAAAGCAATAACAAGCAACCTCCCTTCCTCATCCCACTGACATCCATTTTCAGTACAAGAAAACAAAGTGTGTAAATACATTGTCTCCATAGAAAAAAGACAGACTATGGAAGGTCCAAATACTTCATGGACTTTCTGTGGAGTAAACATGTGTGTTTCTTCTTGACAAACAAGTTCAGATGCCACGTGCAGCTTCATGATTCATTTTGAACACATTTGTGATTTACTACCAGCATTCTATTGCCATTTCCATATCCTTTTGAATGATGGCCACTGTTACTGCCCTTGTTTCTTTAACTCTGAACAGAGGAGAGAAAAGGATTAAGGAGAGGAAGGGAAGGAAGGAAAGAAGATAAAAGGAAATAAGGAAGGAGATTCACATCACTGGGGAGAGATTTCTCTGCAACCCTAATGGCTCTGCATTAGTCTGAACAAAGCAGCAACTGTATTCCTTTTAGGATGATACAGCCATCGCTTCCTTCCTCTACAAAAGACAGCTGCTGTTGCACAACTGAGACTTCTTTGTGTAGTGTCCACAAACTGTCTCATGTATTTTACCCACGTCAGCTATCAGAGAGCAATTGTATCCCCCTGCGGTACTTACATGACCTATCACAAGCTTTTGCATCATCTTACCAAAATGGATTATTTTTTTTTTCAGCTGACTTTCTCCTGATTTACTGTAACATTGGAAAAAAAAAAAAATATATCCACTGGAGTTCATATCATCTGCCCTCCTGCACTGCATGAGAGAGCTCTCCATCACTGTTACAGACAAAGACAGATTGTAACAAAAGCTTTTCCTTGTCCTCCATGTATACATATTTCTCCTTTTTTCATGTGAGAAAAAGGTCAAGGGCTTTATAATTTCCTGTTGGTTTCTGTAAATAAAACCCCAGAGATATCATTAGTGGTATTGCCTTTGGACAGAGCAGAACCCTTCATTCTGGATCTGCCACATTGGAAGACCAATTGTTCTAAATTAATTCAGGTTAGGGAAAAAAATAGTGAGGTACTGAAAACTGTGAGTCACCGTTGGGAAAAAAAGTGAAGAAGTGCAAATTATGTTGATTTTATTTACAGAAATGTAATCTGACTTTTGAATTTAGATATCTCAACATACCCACTGGAGAATGCCCCTATTGGACATAACCGACAGTACAATATGGTGCCTTTCTGGCCTCCAGTTACCAATAATGAAATGTTTGTTACTGCACCAGAAAACTTGGGATACAGCTATGAAGTTGAGTGGCCAGGTAAAGCGACCAACTTAGATGCTTCCTCTTTTTTTCCTCATCTTGGCTTCCTCGATTTAAGTAGCATATCACATGGTTCAAATTTCATAAACAGTATTTAGTATCTTTGTAAGATCTATTTCTCTTTTCTTGCCTGGCTTCCCAAGTAAGCTCTGGTTTGGGATTTGGTACAGCTAAATAGCTACTGATTATAGATTGCATGAAGCTGCCACTATCCACTTCAGGTTTTAGAGAAGTTCTCATTTTGATGTAAACCTTCCAGAAAGTCCTTATTGCTATACTATATGCCTTCATTAGTTCACTACAGATAATGTAAAGCCCTCACAAAACAGATAGCAGAAGAAGGGCCTAGTACTGTTTTTCAAGTGTAACAAGACACACTGTAATTTTTTGCACAATTTGGAATAAATGGTATCAACCAAAATTTAAACTAGTTCTACTTCACGAGTCACCAAAAAACCAGACACTGAGCCTTGGTCTGTCCCTCTGATGTTTATCCGTATATTTGAAACTTACTTTTAATAACGTTCCCTTTTGCTTTGCTTCCTGTAGGTCGGGCTCTCCGTGTCACAGAGATGATAACTATTGCGGTAGTGACCGCCCTGGTTCTTGTTGCAATTATCTTCGCTGCTGCTGCCTGTATTGTACGTGTCAAGAAAAATAAGGATGAGTTGCACCAGCCTCTTCTTACTGACCAGTATCAGCACTACTCAGATGATTATGATGGCATTCCAACACCGAGTCAGTCTGTTGTTTGAAGAGATGGCACTTTTTTGCATCTGACTGAAGCTGTTTATTTGCTGTATTTTATAAATGGTGGTCATCCATCTGCTTTAAAGTAAAGAGCATGAACTGTCACGTGTCTTGATATGTTTGCTACAGGTTTCATCTCTTCTTTCATCACACCTAGGCACCAATAAATCACCTTTGCAATGCTAATTCTGTGTTGATTTTAATAGAATTCCATTAACTCTCCAGGGCTCATCTGTAAGCTTTTTTCATGCATATTTCTGTAAACTCTGGTAAAATTTAGTTAATTTGCTGACAGCCAATGTCATCTGACTGTACCTAGCCTTTATACCTGGAATTCTTTCACAAAGTATTTGTAAAAAGGTCAAGTCTAGAATGGGACAGAGTCAGAATTCAAAATACAAGAAGGCAACTTTGCTAGATGAGTGGAAATGTGTTTCAAAATAGCCAGTGTGCCAAGCAGGGAGCTATCAAGGAATTCTGAGAGGAACAGTGTGTTTAAAATCAAATTTTATTCATAGAACATAGTTTTGGTCTTACTGCTGATTTTAGGTGCATCTGTGAAAAGAGATTCACTGCTGAGAAGCCACTGCATCATTTGGGTATGTCACCTGTATATTCAAACACAGGTGCCTGAAGGGCACATCCACTTGAAAGGATAGCTGGCAGCAGCTATATCCAGCATTTTAATTTTATTTTGGTTTTTCACTCTCTCAATTTTTTCTCTCCCACTATCACCATGGTAAGGCACTGTCTCCTGCAATGAGAGACCTTGCTTCAATTCTCTCTTGTGGGAATTTAAACCTGCATCTCTTGTACCCTGAGAGAAGGCCCAAGGCATGAGGCTGTGGAACAGCTTGGGAAAATAGCCATATGCAGCTGCTGTTGAATGTATTCAACATTACCCAGTAGGAGAGCAACAAACCAAAACCTGCTTTTACAGCTTGTGGTAGGCCTTGAGGAATCTGGCTTCAAGCCTCATGCCCTCTCCCTCACCAAAACTGGGTACCAATAAATCATCTCATTGTCATCCTGTGAAGGCTTATTTAATTTAAATTAGCAGTCATTAGTTGACATACAGAGATGTTCCTCAGTTTAGACTATTGAATCCCACATCATTTACTCAACCCTCTAACTGTCAGACTGTAAAGTCAGGTTCTCTCTTGTCTCTCTGTCTGACCCCACCATCAACAGAAATGGAAAGCAATGTGGATTGAGCTCCTTAAGTCAGAGGCAGCTCTGCTAGAAATTAAGTTATTAACAAAAAGCAATGGTTATTTCTCTTCTCCTTCCAGAGATACTGTGTTAACCGCTTTGGTCTCAGTGAGTACCGGGTATGCTCAAAGCACACTTACTCAGCTGCAAGAAGATATGTTATGCCTTGACAATGATGTTAACAGGAAGACAAATACTCTTGGCTAGGCAAGTGGAAGATGGATTATTTATCTTATCTCACCAAGCATGAGGCATGAGCAACAACAAAACTGATATTTAGGAAGAAAACATCTACCTGTGGCACCCCACAGCACAAAAGTCAATTATACAAAGGCCTTTTGGGTTGTGCCCTTGGCTTTACTTACAGTCCAGCAATTCAGTGGTTTAGGTACACAAGCAACAGCTTGGATTCTAACTTAAATGCCTGTTTCTGCCATTCTTCCTTGTACTCAGTGGCAACTTAACAAGTCATCCACTTTAGTGATTTCAATGGATTAAAGCAGGGTGATCCAATGTACTTTGGATTGGGGTCAAGAGACCTGGATTTTATTCTTAGCTCAGTTTCTGACCAGCCATTTGTTCTTAGCTAGCATATTTTAACCTCTGTGACTCCTTTGACTCATTTATAATATAAGTCTTTTGTAAAGTGTTTTTACTTCACTGGATGAAAAGAAGCATAAAGAAGCTTGATAGCAAAATGAAACTGTCATGGCAAAATCAGATCTTGTGAAGAGGACATTAGCCATTCAGTTTTTAAAGCAAAAACATACACTTGTGTCTTGAACAGCCACAAGTCTTATGGGTCAGAGAATGAGGAGACCTGCCTTCTAGTTACAGCCGCCACACATAAACGAAGGAGACAAGTAGATTTTTGTAATAGGCTTAAAAAGGAACAACAAGAACATGAATTAGAGGGGGCAGGGCCAGGGGAGAAACGGGAGAACTCTGTGTATGGCCCATTCTTGATAAGAGTCTCACAAGTCCTTCTCTCTCTGGTCACTTTTTGCAGTACTCTGAACTAAGGGTGTGGAGAAATAAGTTCCTGCCATTCACTGAAGCAGTTTGGTATTTGTTCCTGTGCTAATCTGATGGGGAAAAACTGGTTTAGGTTTGAAAACTGAAAGTGGTCAACATATGATAAAGTTAAGAAAATAAATAAACACAGAAAATCAGGTCTGTGGTAAACATAGGCTTTCACCTGCAACATGGAGGCAAGGACAGAAGCAAAAGTTATGGGGAGAAGATAGCAACTGAAAAGCTGGGAAAAAGTACTAACTCAGAAGGCCTTGGTGCAGCAATTTTTAAGCACATGATGTCATCTGTCCCTATGACTTTTGCTCCCTGTTCTTCTCAAGAAGGTGTATTCATATAAGGGCTGTACGAGGCAGCTATAACAAATATCTGGAAATGCTGAAAAAATAGAGCTAAATTCATATTGAAGCGATGACTGTGCCAAAAGGAACTGTGACATTACAAGCAAAGGGTTGGCACCATTAATAATAAAACTGAAAGGAGCCTGAGATTTGAATATGAGCAGAGATCTCTAAAGTGTTGTCAGACAGAAACTCTCACACAAATTTGAAGAGTATAGAATAAACATTGATAATGAAGCTAAGGGAATCATAATTCATGCATGTTACTGGTGATAGACCCTTTCTCCACAAATACTTATTGGCCTAATAAAATGTCATACCATTATTGTTTTGACTTAGATTGCACTGACTATCTCACCAGAAAAAAAAAAATTAAAAAAATTAGGCCTTCCATGTGTCCCCTACAACTGAGAATGTTAATGATTTTTATGTATTTATTTTCCTTCTTAGTTCTCCAATAGTATCTAGTTTGAATACTGAAATTTATTTATTTTATAAAAAAAATATTAGAAGACAGTGAATTCAAATAATGAAACAGTAATTCAGATTCTCTCCAGAAAATATTAATTTAATACTGATTTTCAGAATATGCCAGAAAAAATTAAACTAGGGTCAGGAATCCTAAGGATAAAAAGAAAGCTACCAAAGCTGCATGTAACCTTGGAAAGGAAATATTGAAAAGATCATTTCATCACATAAATGGAAAATCAACACATACAGAGTCAAGATTAGCATGATCCAGATATATTTTTCTATGTCAATGACAATCGACTTCCATTTTCAGTAAGATGAAGTATGTTGATCTTGTACAAGAAGAGTTAAAGGCTTATGGAATCAGAGACAGAAATTACCTCAGAAGACAGAAATGCAACAATATATCTGCATCAAGACAGCAGGTAATGTCCATCCAAGAACCTAAAAATTAAATATGAAATTTAAACTCCATCTGTAAGGTGTTTGACTAATTTTACCAGGTCAGACAAAGTGTTGTGCAATTGAAAGCAGCAATATTTTATGGGGAATGGAAAGTAAAAATGTTCTGTGCAACTACAAGCTTAATAATTTAGACCAAATTGCATGACAGTCTGCAAAACAAACCATGAAAATACAATTGAAGTCAAACTCAGCACAGATTTATCAAAGTTAGACCATGCTAGCTAGCTAGTTTAATAGCTTTCTTTGATAAGATAATTCAAAGATTTTATTCAGAAATTACATTGACACTGAAGTCTTTGATAAAGTGCCATGTGCTTAAGACTGAAAAAAATGGAAATGGAATAGGATTGGCAGATTGGGAACAGAGGTAACTAGAGGAGAGATGATGATACAGTGCTATGAAGAATTGCAGAATTATGAAGATTAAATCAGCCTTATTCCATTCTTTCAAGAGAAATGTTGGTGCACAAAACCACATTGAATGGTAGTCATCACCCCTAGAACTGTCCTAGAGAACATACAGAGGGACAAGGATACCTGCAGAAATACTTTATGAGTAATGAAGAAAGGTGAGAGGAAGTCAAACAGCAGGATATCTTCCCTCTGTCCCTACATGTCAGTAATATGAATTTCTATTCCCACGTGCAAAATTTTCCAGTGAAGAATAAAAAGCACTTTAAACAAGCTTATAAGAGAAAACCTTATGCCACCAATGTGATGGCAGTGTGAAAACAGCAAAGGCATATGGTCATATGATGTAGTATAGCTTATTCAATAAATGTACCATATATCCTGGAAGTTTAAAATATTTTGTAAGTTGTCTGCCTACAATAAAGACAGTATTTGGGCAAAAGTTTCTCTTACAAACTGCTATCTCTATGTGAAAGAAAACATTTATAAGGCAGATTGAAGAATTTAGTGGAAGCTTGTGGGTGACTTGGATGTCCAGTTTACTGCCTCTTAATGGGTAGTAAAATCATAACTTGCATGAACATCTTCTTTGGACAAAAAAATTGAAGCATTTTTGGTACAAAAATTGAATGTAGGGAAACATTGAGAAATTTCACATCTCCTATGTGTGGAAGGCCTAAGCAACACTGGTTAATAATGGCTTTATGTTGACATAGAATTGGATTGACTCCCAAAACATGATTTATTGCTGAACTGTATTCAGTTTGTCATCTTAACATTTTTTGTTGTCCAAAAAATGCCTCCCAGCTAAACATTTAACTACCAAAAGAATAATTTGGCAAGGAAGCCAGATTAAAACTGAGATGCTTGTTTTCAAAAATATCAATTTGGAGTAAAATGTATGGATCTCCTCTCTTAAAACTGAATTTTATTTGAAATCTCATTGAACTTCTAATTTAGAATGAAAATGCTGGCTTTAGCAGATGCTTTGTTCAGGTGCTGTTTTATGGGAAAGGGAAAGGGAAATGGCATTCACAACGTGCTTCTTGCTGCTTATTGGAAGGAGTTAAAATAGCACAATTCCAACTAAAAGAGACCTTGATTTCCATGTAGATTTTTAAATACAGATTGTGATGTGCCTTGTTCTTTAGTCATCCTGCCAATTCCACCCTTAATGCCCAGAGGTATCCGGTAAGCCACTGCCAATTCCAATTATGTGCATCTCTTTTCCCCCTTCACCCATCAAATGCTGGGGGCAAACGAGGGGATCTAAACAGTAATTTTACAGTAAGTTAGGTTTACATGCACATAGAAATTGACTTTAAGACCTCTGGCAATCAGCCAACCATGGATTTGGATTTTATAACTAGGAAGAAGTCTTCAAGGAATAGCACTGGTATCTTGCTGAAGCCAATGCCCCTGTACAAACAGGGACCCGTGGTCCTTTGCTTGAAGCAAAGGAACCTGCAAAGGAAGACAGAAGCAATGCTGCAGAATTAAACATCCTAAATTTGAGGCTGAACTGGTGATAGGATGATCGCCTAAGAGGATTTTAAGCTGACCACACAACCTGTCTGTTTACTACTAGTGTTAAGCTTTATTTGCTTCAGTTCAGAAAGGTTGAGAGAATACTATTGATATAGATAAAAGGCCTTCTGCTGAAAACAATTTTTTCCAAAGAAAAAATCTCAAGGGAAAAAAAAGGGTGATTTTAGAAGCTGAAGGTTGTGTGTATCTGAAATGCTCTCAGGCTATTAGGCTTGAAGTTTGCAGGAAAAACAATATGTCTCTCTAGACGACCAGCTAATATACCGGGAAAAAAAAAGTAACTCCGAACAATATTATTGCACCTAAGGCCGCCAAGTAGAATTTTTGTCTCTTTGTAACACCTTCAACAAATCAATACATATGAATGATTCTCAGTATCAGCAGCATAGCTAAAGACAAAGAATAAAACAAAATAAATTAGTACCAGACAATATTACGTCATGCATGGATCAAAAGTGAGGGTGCTGGTTTCCACTCAACTTTGGATGCCAAGGAGCACCTCTACGTCTTACTAATTCACGTGGCAAAAAAATTCACCCTAACACATACTAAGCAATTGCATTTAACATGAGCATCAAGAAAAAGTCTCACGTTTAAAAATAACGTGAAACTCCCGGTTCACCTCTCCTTGAGAACCGCATTCTTAACTCCAGATTCCCTGCAAGGATGTTCCCTCGCTGCAGGCCCAGGCAGGGAGGGAGCACCACAACGCGGGGCCTCCACCGCAGGCCGGGCAAGCAGCTTGCCACGAGGTGGCGCTTCACCAACGGTCCCCGTCGCGGAACGGAAAGCCCGCGGCTGGACAGCCGCCTCAGGCGGCAAAAGCAGTTTGCTGTAGACGTGCTTCGGCTTGGGTCCCTCAGCTTCGTGCTCCGAGAGAAGCCCAGCGTCCTTTGCTTTGGGACACTATTTAAATTGTTGGGGGCTCATTATTTTAAAACCAAATCCCTAACAGAATTATGTATGCCTGTCTCCTATCTGCCATTATTCATTCCCAACAGCAGGTAAATGCTATGGAGGAAGGTAGTTTCTCCCTCTCTTCCTCCCTTTTCTCCTTCCACCCTTCCCCCTTCCTCCCTCCCTTCCTCCCCTTCTTTCCTTACTCCTTTTTCTCTTTAATTGGTTGTCGTATTTTCCTTTTTTAGCCATGCACCTATAAGAGAAGAAAATAAAAACATACCAAACACTGATACAATTTGATATTAGCAACTTATGATGTGAATTTGTATTTTTAGCACTGCTAATGCTAATACTTTCCTTCTGGAAGAAAAATCAGCAGCTGCAAAAGCAGGGCCTGCTAAAAGAGCATCACTTCTTCAAGTGAATGAGAACTCAGAGAAGTGATGCTGGTAACAATCAGGCAAGCATGAAAGTGTCCCCGTACAATTTTTTTCAGCTGGACATCATCAGTCAATGGCAGCCCCTGGCCAGGGTTTTTTACCTTAGTTCAGTCTGGGCTTAAGTGCTGAAGGTAACCTATAATAACTCTGGAGTGTAAGTGTTCCCTGAGGCTCCCTGTGGACAGCCATACAGCTCTTGCTGCCGCTGTGCCATCCCCCTGTGGTTTCCTCTGTAAAGGTGAGCGAAAGCAATCGCAGCCTCACCATATGGGAAACTGCTCACCTATTCTTGGAAAACTGTATGGTAATTATTAATCAGTGATAATTCGGAAACAGGCTAAAATTAGGCCAGAAAAGAGGCTGAAATGGTATTTCACTGATGGCATTTCCTTTCTTTGAGAAACTTTTCCACATGTTCCGTCACCAGTCTGAGGGTTGTTATAATTACCTTTAATGGGCTTTTAAAAATGTCTTTTCTAGAAGTGGAGATCTGGGGTTGGAGAGGGGAGTATATCACACTTCAGCTTCATCACGGACAGCAGGTGGTGTTTCTGCACAAATTTACCTCAAATCTGTTTCTGATCTAGAGGCAAATAACCACAAATGTTAATTACAGCTCTTACCCTACAGATGTTAGTGAAGTGGCAGGAAGAATGAAGTCTGTCCTCTTCTCTATGGAAGATGACGTGAGGTAAAGAGAGGGAAAATGAAGGATAATGACATGAAAAGCGAAGTTCAAACATTGGTTTTGGTAATCAACCAATAGTGGATATCTGTCATGAATCCCATAAAGCTTGACATCCCAAGGTCACACTCCGTATCACCCTCAGGAGTTGTATTTTACATCTTATGGAGCAGATCTTATATTTTTTTGAGTCATGTGAGACTGCATGGGTTCCCAGCCCTTGCTGGTTGGTGTCCAGTGGTTCACCTTCCTTTACTCTGAAAAGATCCCTTTGTTGTGCCTTCTCTCTCTCAGCCCTTTTTCAGATTTAGCCCCAGCACCAAGGCTAATTGGTCACACCACAGGAAAAGGGAGAGTTTGCTTTTCAAACATGTCATCAGCCTGCAGGTTGGAAACCCACCAAAAGTAACTGGTGATCCCAGCATTGGAGAGATGGACAGAGCTCTAGACAACTCTATAAACAGGCAACAGGGGAAGACTGTAATTAATGTTGGTTCATTCAGGGGGAAGCCTACCTTTGACTGTTCATTATCTGACTTGTGATGATTGGCATCATGCCTTGCTGAAAGCAGGCCCTCTTCATGTGAATGGACGTCATGTATTTGAGGGAAAACCTTGCCTTCTAGAAAAAATACTTTTATCCAAAGTTTTGTCTTGAAAATTTCCATCTGAAGTAGGACGATTGCTTTGCTAATCAATGATAAAAAGAAAATAATTTATAAGTAAAAAAGAAGGGAAAAAATTAAGAAAGATGTGAGGGGTGGGAGACCATAAAGGAAAATGAAAGCTAAAATATAAATGATATTTTCTTGCTTTAATCAGGTTTTGGGAAGATGTTTGGAAAAGGAGTAATGACTATTTCATTGTGGAAATATTTGCCTGTATTTAAACAGCTGTAGTTTTAGTTTCCCTCCTGCTTGATTCTTTCTCTTCAAGTAGCTTTTTCTCTACCACTCTAACATAGCCTCCTTTTCAGGGTAGCAAACAGTCCTTATAGTTTGACATCCATGCATTGTGTGCAAAAAATAACGTGCTGTGTCTCCCAGTAACTCTCTGAAAATCTCAAAAAACAAGCAGCTGGTTCTAATCGCCCCTTTCTGTGGGCAATAACCTCTTCTAAAATCCCAGGAGGAAAGTGGCACAGCACTAGAAGTTCATGGGTCTTCCCTAGTTGCTGGATGTAGCAGCCAGACTCTCCAGCCACCCAGTAGCTCTGTGGGATGGGTGGCTGCAGAGGGACCAAGTGCCCCTGAGCCCAGGAGCGGATGTTGATGCCCTGTCCCTGGCATGCCGCAGGATTTCAGGGTGCTGCTGTGCCTGGGGGTACACACAGGGGCCTGGGGGTACACACAGGGTCCTGGGGAAGGGCTGTGCTGCCTGTACCCTGTGTCCACAGCATGACAGGCACCAGTGCAACCCTCCAAACCTTTCTGTGGCATATTTTACTTCCTGCTTTTATCAAGCAGATTAACTTCAGCTTCTATGCTCAGACACTTCCAGGCACAGCTTCTGGTTTCTCAATCAGCTTTTGTTGTGTTTCCACCCCAGAGAAGTGGATGGAGTCCAATAGCTTCCAAATAAAATTGCTTTGCTATCCCAGGTATTTACAGTCCGGAAGAAGGAAAATTTTATTGTGTACCACCAGATGTTGGTGACATTGAATTTTCACTTGAAACTACCTAGAGGATACCTTTCCTATAGTCCCTGAGAGATGATACAAAGATGATATGTGTAAACATGACTCCTTTGACACCTGGGATATGAGACCAAGATACAAGGGAAAGGGCAAGATCATGATTGCATTTTGACTACAGCTGATTGCATTTTGGCTACAGCTTTTCTTTCTCCATAGGAACAAGGCTCTGAAAGGATATCTGTGACACCATAAAACTAGTTAATGAGGTATTCTATTTCCTTCTGGACTTGTACTTATTTCAGTGAAAAGGATTTATAGACCAGTGTCTGTTTTTTTAAAAGTAAAATAGAATTTCAGAATAACATTTGTGGCCTCAAAAAACAAATTCTTGGGTGACTATTTACATGACAATATCATGTATTTATAAGTGAAGGGATACTTTCCCAAAGGTTCAGTTTTTTAAATTTATTTATTACTATAAAAAGGAAATTCCATTACTGTCTAAGTTAAAAGACTTTCCATATGTCTAAACAGCATACAAAGTCAGCCTGTAAAGTCTCCTCCTCTACCTATCCCCAGCTACTCATTGGCAGTGCTTCTGTGCCTTTTTTCACAAAGCAGAGAGGGTACCCTCCATAAAACACAGAATAATAATTTAGGGGGGTTTTATGTGCTCCAGGGTTAGAATTTGAGCTGACATATTCTTCAACTGTGGCTTTCCACAGTGCTCTTCAATCTGTGCTTTCAGGCACAGGTCATCAGGAAAACAAGTGTAAAATGGAGCATATCAGCTCAGGAAAAGTTGATGCCAGAAGATCCTTCAAGAGCTGCAGTTAGGGTTCATGAAGCCAAGAAAAGTATCTTTGAGGTATACAATTGTATTTAAGACTCCACAGACCTACCCAGAGTCACATGGCAAAATTCGTATCTGTGGCGGTAACAGTCACCTGGCTGCAATTAACCTTAGCCTGAAATCCAATCTAAATGTGATCACCTGATCTTTAGGCTTAGTCACCTCATCAGGCTGCAGCCTGGCTCTTCTCCCAAGACAGGCAGAGTTTAGTTTGGATCAAGAAAACCAGGAGAAGTGATTTCGGCTACAGTCCCTGCTAGGTAACTGCTGCCATCAGGGGCTATTAATCTTCTTACTTGGCTAACTGAGGCAAGCTATGGATTAACCAAATCAAACCAGCAAGAGTGGACCAGCTGGAGTTAAAAGTTAGCCTTTATAGGGGCTGCACAGATAAGTTTAATGCTCACAGTGGCTTATGTTAACTACGTAATTCTAGGTCTAGGCCATGCAAGCAGCACTAGCTAAGGTACAGCAGTGAGAATGATACCACAGTGTCTGTATATCTACTTCCAGAGCATTGTTGATAGGCTAAGTCCAGCAGAGCCAGACCTGCTCAGGGTACAGGGCTGGACACTGTAAGAAATGAGAATTACTAGCCTGAGCTTTGCTCAGACTTGAGTAACTGTGTACAGTACTATAACTGGTTTGGAAGTCTTCCTCCAGGTGTCACCTCAATATAGAGAAATTGCGGAGCCAAAGCAATGATAGTGTTTGGATGAATATTCATGCTGGCAGGGAAGATGAGCAGTAAGAACTATTTTTTTAAAAAGAAATGCTTTCAAGACTAGGTCTGTGTTTAGCAAAGTTGGTGGGAAAGGGTAGGTGGCTAAGGTGATCAAGAGATATTTCAATATAGGTCATTGTGATCCTGTGATCCTGGCTGGGACTGCAGAGTAGATGCTAAAGTGGATGCCTTTAAGGGATGCTTTGTAGGAAAGTGTGTGCTAGGGTACAGATAATGTCGGGAACAGGTTTGCTAATCTAGATTAAGGTTCTCCATCTTAAGAGAAAGTACTAAATTAAATCAATATTAAAATATATAAAATTAAAAAATGCCACAGGGACTGCCAGGAGTCCCTGTTTTAAGAGTCACTGTTTTATTATGAAATTAGGGGTCAAACCAGCAAGGACCGATATGCTAGTTGGGCAGCCAGAACTTGGATTAGCGGAATTTGGTTTAGCATCTGAGAACATACCACAGATTAAATCTACATTTGGGGTGTGTTCTAGTTCCAAGAAAATGATGCTGTGTGCCTCACATACAAAAAGGGAAACAGAATGGCTGAGGCTGGTTTAAGGCTGCCCATTGGAGTCAGGGACCAATCACGGACTGAGGTTCGGACTAACAGGAAAAATTAGGTTGATGAGGTCATTGAGACAGACCAACAGATTATCCTGATTGAATGTGCTAGTTGGATGGTGGCACTGAGTCACTGTGCTGAAGCTGAAATGAGGTTGGAAGTTTGCTATACGCTTCTATAGTTCACATGAAACCAAAGAGCATCACTGATGTTTGTTTATGTTTAACAGGGGTATAAACTGAAAATCCACAGCCAAAAAAATGCATGTAACCAAACTGGGAATGTCCTAGAGTTTTGGTTACCTAAGCAGGAAATAAATCATCTTAGGATTTGTTTTTACCCCTTGATCCCTGCCCATAAATGTTAGAGAAGTTACTGTTAAAAGCTGACAAAAGGAAGACTATTGATTCCACTCTGTTTGTTCCATGTTAAATATTTTCCCAGTAGAAATGAGAGGGATGGCAAGCAATTCAAGCCACTTAAAATAATGAGCTATTTCCTCTCCTTCCAGCACTTAAAATAATTGTCTTGGGGGAGGGTGATGGTAATAAATGAATGGGTTCTCTTCATTTTATTCATTTCAAAGATACTGAAGTTCTGTGTACTAAATGACTCTTTTACACCTGGAAGCTCTGATAACACTGTTCACTTCCCATAATAAATAGGATCAGCCTTCAGCACCACTTTCATTGACATCTATCTTGTGACACTATGTTTTCCATCAGTGCAAGGCTAAACACAGACCTTACCATGTTTGTGACAGGTCTTGAGCCTGTCTGCATAGCAGCTACTGTAGTAAATAAATATCTGCCCCCTTTATCTGATAAGCAAAGACTATTTGACATCAAGTGGTGTGCTAGGGAAAAGAAGGGGAGAGGGCTGTACTTAATAAAGTGTCAAAAGTTAATCTTAGAGCAGCAAGACAAAAAGTAGGACAGCAGTTGTGACCTCCTTTGCAGACACTTCCTGACCTCCCATGCTCTTCCACTACCTGCCTTGGGAGGATGAGAAGCCTTGTGCTTTGAATAATGAGTGTGCTCTCTTTGCTAGGAGACCACAGAAGATTTGTGCCAGGACTGGGTTTGGATTGCTATTATTTCTCTGGGAGGTTCTATTTATATGCAAAACTTGGAGCTGGTAGAAGGAGCTAGTAATATGGTCTCCACAAGAGTACTGCTGTCCAAGTTCAGAAGGCAGAACCCTTCTGGGTTCTTAGGGATATGGGTAGATGAGGTACTTAGGGATATGGTTTAGCTTAGGATGAGA
Organism: Porphyrio hochstetteri; assembly: GCA_020800305.1. Taxonomy (NCBI): domain Eukaryota; kingdom Metazoa; phylum Chordata; class Aves; order Gruiformes; family Rallidae; genus Porphyrio; species Porphyrio hochstetteri. Next base: position 35,343,922 of record CM036938.1, read on the forward strand.
TTGGTTGGACTTGATGATCTTCCAAGGTCTTTTCCAACCTTGTGATTCTGTGATTCTGCTGTCATCTCAAAATTTCTGAGGTTTGGTTTGTCTTAGCAGCAAGCCACACCAGTTAATACACATTATGAACTGAAAATCCAAGGGACGATTTTATCTTATTTGCCAGCACAAATGTATTTCATTCCTGAAGTGAAGTTACATAATATCAGAATCCAGAGGATTTAATCAAAAAATATTCCAATATAGTGTCTCAAAAATGCAACATCTTCATTCACTTGCATTTCTGCTGTAGGAGAGAAAAATCCTTGTACTTGAATTTAAATACTTTTTTTTCAATGGAAATTTTTAGAGGCAGACTGAAAAGTAACCACACCTTTAGAAACTGTAGAATTTTTGGTGGTCTCAAAAGCATTTTGTTCCTTTTGTCTTCTTTCTACCCTCTACTGTTCAGCCCTCCCACACTGGATGGACACCAAAACAGGGGTTTTGTTGAAAATTTGACATGCAGTATAGTTTTTTGCTATCAGCCAAGAAAGCATAAATGTTCCTTTTTTTAGTGACATTAAACATGGAATAGAACAAACTCTAACTTTTCAGCAGTTATCTAGGAGACATGGGCTCTGCAAGAGCAGTTAAATATTCTGGAGATGGCAGATCAACAGAAAATTGGAGATCTATTGAACTGCACTGAATGGTGATGATTGACTTGGGAGAAGGAGGTAGCCTTGCAAATGATCAGCAGTGTCCTGGAGCTGGGGGAGAAGCAAAAAGAAGCAAGGGAACAATACCTAAATTATGGAGTGCAGAAGATTTTATGTGGATTTTATATGATGGAAAAAAATCATGAAAGTATTTAGAGGAAAAAAAAAATCCTAAAAGTATTTAGACAGTCTTAATGAGTATCTCAGTGTCAAGTCACATTCATGTGGTTTCTCTGCACTACAAGTTTTACTGCTTGGACTTCAATATTTCATTCATATAAAAAGAACTGAAAATTAACATCCCTAGAGACTTGAGCTGTTGGAGGCTGGGAACAATATGCCCTGGCTTCTGTTGAGACTTTGTAAGTTCTGGTGATGTAGTTTTGCCCCTTATAACTGATTCTTTTTCTTTGAGTTATTTTTGCCTTGAATATATGACCAGTTTCTACTGTTAGGAATACAGCTAACCTGAATCTTTTTATTCTGAACTCCTGAAATAAGCACAATGCTGGTGATAAATATGCCGTTAAGAACAATCCTATCTTCCACTTCTTAACATGGCAAATGTGTGGAATACCTTACATCTATGCTGCTGGAAAAACAAAAATAGGAATAAGCTGAAACTGAAAATATGCACCTTCATATTACTCAGTTTCACGTGATACAAACATTTCAGGATCCTGAATGCCTTCATGGTGACAGAAAAGTAGTAAAACTTCACAGTTGGCTAGCAAAGCTGCAAAGTTTTCTCTGTCCAGCCAAGCTGAACAAATATAAATTTGAATGGCTTTTTAAGTCATGTTCCTTATGAATCAGACTAATAAAGAGAATCATACATTACTCTTTCTTTATTGGTTAGATTGGCAGAGCTGTATATCCTATTATTGTGGCTCTTCTTTATATTAATGATCTGTCTTCCCATACTTTCTCTTTTCATCTCATGCTCCAGGCAGGATTCAACAATTTTGCAACCATTTTCCAAGTAAACAGACTTAATTTTAATATAATATGAAAAGATGCTTCTATTCAGGTCTCTCAGGTGGAAAGTAGGGTATGGTTTCTTTAGCTCAGCCAGTAAGTTGGACCTAACTGGCCTCTGTTTGAACCTAACTCTATTTAGCTCCTTTGGCATTTCTCAAGAGTATTAGAATGGCTGTGATCCCAAGAGTAGTTTAATGAGCATATGAGCTCCTTTTACCAATTCTTGAAGCCCTGAGTAGCTTCACATTGTCTGCAGTCCAATTCTGCGCAGAAGTGATAGCCCTTTCTTAAAATACAGCCTCTCTTCAACTCTGTCCCTTTTGGACAAGTATCTGCAAGTTAATATGGAAACAAATTCGGTAAAAATGGCTAGTTGGTTCAACTTCTCAGTAACATACTGTATCCCAGAAGCATAATCTCTACCTTTTATTCTTAATTCTTTCCAGGGTCAAACTACAAATCCTAAAACCACAGAATGTTTTTTTATTATTATTATTTCTGTAAATCTATTACAAACTCTAATCTGTTTCACAGTACTAAAACAATTAGATGACCAGATGTCTGGCTATTTCAAATAGCAATGCAGGAACCTGGAATGTTATTGGTATCACTAAAAGAGGAAGAAAGCTGCAAGAGGTAATATGATCAGTCTTCTGGGCTAGCCAAGGAGAGTCAATCATGGTACTGACATGTCCTTTTGGCCTGCTGAGCACAATCCTCCTGCAGCAATGTGGGCCAGTCTATGTAGCTTGACATCCAGCAAAACAGTAGATTTTCACGACAGCTACTGAAATAAGATATGGGAACTTCTGAGGTTGTTTTGTTTTCATTTTTTAACACAGGAGAGATAGAAGAGATGTGAAAACTCTGAAAAGAGATACAAGATACAATCCAACACTTCTCACCAGGCAGAAAAAAATGGAGGAAGGACTAGGAAAAAACCCAACAACCAACAATCTGACAAGACTTCTTTTTTATGTTTGTATATGTGCATTAATTTTTCTTCTCAGATAGTGTTGTTTCTCCTCTAGCACCCCTTTGCTTTGCAGGTAATGTACATATAAGGTACCCACAAATCTTGTAGACCTGACTGTTGTTGAGATGCATGGCCTACCTATGTTGAGCAGGCTTCCTCCACCCTGAAATCTCATACCCCTCAGTGATTTATGCTCCGTCATTTAACATGCTCCCTCAACGAGCCAAGGGGCTTTCCTCTATCCCCTTACAACCAAACGCAGGCAGAAGGCACATGCACCACTGTCAGTCACTGACTGCTAGGACAGACTCTAAGGTTTGTTTTCGCCAAGTCCAAATGTGGAGTCAGGTGCCAGATCTGAAAGTAGAAAACTACTCTCTCCTTCATTTTTACTGAGCTTAGTATGATTACCTGCAGGATTTAAGGGAAAAGAATGCATACTGTGTGTTGAAAAAAAGAAAAAAAATAATTACAAAACCAACAAAAACAAAACAACAAACAAAACAACAGAACAAAGAAAGCCAGCCAACCAACAAAACAAACCTGGAAGCCAGGCCTCAATTAAGGACTGAGAGAGACTGAGTGGAAGGGAAGCAGACAGGTAGAAAATGAGGGGGAAAGTGTTATCAGGTGAAAAGTGAAGGAAACTCTGAAGAAAATCAGCACTGAAAACTAATTTGGAGAGGAGATGGGTTTAAGCAAAGAGAGATGGAAAATTAAGGGCTTTCTCATCTTAAATGATGATTCTTAATGGCTGGGAGGTAAAATGTGGAATACAACAGTTGGTTGGGCTGTAAGTGGAAGAGGATCAAAAAGAAGACATAGCACAGTGTTGGACTTGGACTAGGATTTAATTGGCAAAAGTGAAATTAGACATTCAGTAGTGATCTCAGGACTAACAAGAAGAGTAAGCCTGAAACAAAGCTGAAAAGAGGATAGGAACTGAAAAACATGGGTAGGAGAAACGATGTTGAGTCAAGAAGCAATTGAATGGGATGAGGTAAGATGTGGGTGAAAATAAAGCCTGTGATCACATAATTAAAGGTAATATTGAGAATACACAGCAAGACCATTTGAGTTGAGCTGCACAGAGTTATATGTATTTTTGTAAAACTTTCCAAACTTCTAAGTACTTAATTGCTCAGACCACTACTGGCATTGATACGTACTGTTTGCAGGAAGAGGTCATTTTGGTAGGAGGGCTAAATCTTCACTGAAAATTCATGCTGCCTAGTGACTGCCCTGTAATTACAGTTGTTATGGCAGAAAATGTCCATTTTCTCCAAAGACTTGAAGCAAAATATAAAGACACTGAGTTCCATTGTAACAGTCCAGGTCATTTAAATGTTTTCATCATACGCAACACGGGTCTACGATTTTGTCATGTATTGTTAGTCTTGGAGCTGTTGAGTAAGAAAAGCTTGAAGGATTCATCTGCAAGGGTATGTTTATCCTATGATCTGCTAAGGAAATTTCTGAGAAACCTGACGGATTTTATTGCACCAGGATACTTGCTAGAAGGACTGAAAGTTGTACTCATAGAAAGTGAACAAAAACTGTTGCTTTATGCAAGAATACTTTTGGCACTTCAGTGGGATACCCTTTATGCTTTCATGAGGATTGTGTGAGGGAAGACCCTGGCATTCTAGACCTCACAAGGGTGAAGGGTTATCAGTATCATGGAAACTACTACCTATGTAGACAGAGACAGACATATGTTTTGGAAGCAAAGCACCAGAAATTGAAGCAGTGAAAACCTATGACAATAAGATACCTCATTGGTCTACATCCAGATAAGCAAGAACTATCATAATTACAATAGGCTCCTCTGGAACCCTTCTTTCTTATGGAAGATTTATTCATGTCCTTAGATTTTGCTATGATGTTTGAAAAGTTTCTACCTGAGAGGCCAAGATTAATTCACTCCACAGATAGGGATGTGATACATACAGATTTGAAATGATTTTTCTGAAGGCTTCACGCAACCTTAACACTGAACTAAGGTCTCCTGTATACTAATTCAGTATTTTTTGGCTGTTTGTGCTATCCTGATGGACACGGTTTTTTGACTGTGGGTTCTTTCCTGCCTTCAGGACAGGAAGTGATCCTCAGGTAACACTTATATACCACTATGGCACAGACTAAATATTGTCTTCATAGATTTTCTCTAGCTACTGCGGTAGGTATCTTTCAACTGATCTTTCCACTGTTGCCAATAGATGCTGTTTTATCATCTCACTCTACAGGCTGGGTTTTTTAACAGAATAAAACTACTGGTACTCGTGTCTACGTCCAACTCAGTCAGCAGTAAAAATGAAAATGGCTCCAGCAAAGTGATGGTGCCTGGAAATGGTGTTGCAATACCAAATAATAACATTCAATTTCACAATACTCAAGCATTGTGTTATGATGCATCTGTGATATTAGAAGGGAAGACAATCGAAGGATTTAGAAATACCTCTAGGCAGCTCTCACCTTTCCTCCTCTAACATGTTAAAACAGCAAAGGATGAGCATGATTCATAGGAGATTGTTATTCTCCTGCTGCCTTATGTGGCAGATCCGTGTGCTTGTAGTTCAGTTTCCTTTCTGCTGTAGATGTGATGTAGCCCAATGCTTGGGCCTGATGTAAGGATTTTGGCACAGCTCTCAGGGAAACTGCATGGTTTTTGTTCCAGGAAAAAAGGGTTTGGTATAGAGTGCCCCATTGACTAAACTTCTCTTCTTTGTTTTACTTTTAAAACTGATACACATTACAAATTTCAGAGAAGATAAAGGACTCTTCTATTGATGCAATGGGAGCACAGCTCATTGAAGCAGGTTTTCAATCAGTGGCTCACAAACCTTGGGGGAATCTGTGGACTGTTTCTTTGTTATACTTGTTTTGCTAAGGAAACTATAAAAAGTACTTGCAGTAGATTTAAAGCTATTGTACAGCAACATATCTTTCTGCAGGAAAATATTACGAAGTTTGCAATTGGGAAAAAACTTAAACACTGGACTTGGAGATTGCTGTGATAGCTGCATGCTCTTGGGTGTTGCCCAGAATTCTAGGCGCCAGTGTTGCTTGCAGCCATATATAAATCAGTCTAACCCTGAGATAGATGCTTACCACAACCTTTAAGGCTTTTATATTAAGTTTGACCCATAGGTGTTATTCATTGTTCCACGTATTTTTAAAGTAAAGGTTAAGTTTTATAAGTGGTATCTACAATCTTTGCCCAGTGGCAGTAATAGGTAATGAAGTCATGTATATACCTGGCAAAGCAGCAGTGAAACAATAGTAATGCTTTAGATATGCTTCTATATGTGCAATGATTAATGCCTCTGAAGTCAGTAGGGTGCCTTAGTGCAAGTTGCCATGATATACACTAAAAAACTGGACCTTCTCTTCATGGCTTCAGTTCTGATTCATCTGGGTTCTTGTACAAGCCTGTGAAACAGCAAGAGCAGCAGTCTCACCTCCTTCCTTTCAACAAAGCTGAGAAAATACTAATCTGTGTTCCAAAACATCTTTTTCTGCCCTCTGTTCCCATCCCAGGGCAAAGAGCTCAGAAAGGGGATTAATCACTTTTAGAAGGCATTACTGAGACAATGTGTTGTCCTTTCTCCACCCCCATGTTCATGTTCCACTGTTCACGGGCCTTTGAGCACAGGACAATGAAGGCACCACAGCAGTATACCTGTGGCTGCTGAGGTAACAGATTGTCAGAGCAAGGTGCCCTTGATAGCCATTTCAGACTTTCACAGTTCTTTTTCTTACATCTGGATACAGTCTTAAATTTGGGGAAAGCCTATTTTGGGGTGAACTACCTATACACCTTCCTGCTTTGCTCCAGATGAAAGTTACGACTTCAGTTGGTATGACCCAAACTTCTGCTCTGTAAGCATGCACAAGGCTTTGTTAGTGGATTTGAGTAACAGCCACCCTTAAGATGATTATGAATGGCTTCTGTTAGCCCACCTGCCCTTACTCATCTGCAGTAGCTCTTCAGTTCTAGGATATCTTCATTCCTCTGAAGGGACCTACTTAGGAAGTTCGGCATTATCCTGCCTGGGTAGGAGTCATGCAGTGTGATCCCAACACAAGGCCAATGGGCATCCAGCTCAAACCACCACACCCTCCTCTGGGTGTTGGTTTGAATAAACAAATAACAATTGCTTCCTAGAAGCTTCTGACAAAGAGTATGTCATTAGTGAGGTAACTAGTCGCAAGCAGGAAAGGCAGCACTCTTGCTTACCACACCCTGCGTTGTCATGTACCTGGAACTCTTTTAAAGCTCCTGCAGCCTTTGAAGACAAGATAAAGGTCCTACTTCTGTAGCCTGCACTTCCAAGGGAAAATCCACTTACACTAATTATTTATGTAAGGCTTATTTACTTCAATGAGACTGTGGAATTCCTTCGGGATGCAGATTACTAAAACCTCATCTCTTACGGTTTATTCATCAGAGTTCCCAGATCCTTGGCATTAGCAATGCAAATAATATTTTCTCATCATTATATTTGGTATTGTCTTTTCCCAACACTTCAGAAGAGGCATACTTTATTATTTGGAATAGTTTCCTAATTAAAAAAGGTTATTTCATTACATTGTTAAAAATAACCCCCACAAAACTGGCTGTCTTCCAGAAAATTATTTTTTTAAACCCTTGCCCATCCAGGGTCTGGTAAGATGTAACTCTAAGTTAAATAGGAACAAAACTTTCTTCTGTACCATAGCAATCTGTCTGACAATGACAACATACTAAGAAAAGAGGAAACTTGTATGGATCTAGGTACCTGTTGGCTACTTTCCAAGATATTCCTTCAGCATAAATTTTATAAAGGGGAACCAGAGATAACAACATCTGAGCACTCCTCTCAGTATGGCTAAACATTTTATTATGCACTATGGTTTTGTTTACAGTATTTTCATCCTTCTGGGAAAACACAGTATGGTGTTCCAGGCCTCATAGTTTTAAGGTACAAGAAAAACAGTGAAAACCTTTTTTTGGATCACCAGTTTATTTTCAAAATTTTTATTGTAACATCCACTCTCCAATTTCTTATGTAAAATCATGGTTTTACCTAAGGCAAGTTTAGAGTTACATGAAGAAACTTCTATTCCTTGGCTCTTACACTCAGTAGGAGATGCAGATAACGTGGTGTGACAACAGAGAGCCATCAAGAGGCTAAGTGGCCTCATTTCTTGTTTACACAAGCCTTCACACTTTGCTGGATTGAACTATCAAACCTTCTGGCTACAGAAAGAGAGAACTGGTTAAGGAGAGGATTTAATAACAAGTTAAAATCACTGAATGTGTGTAGCTGGGCTTACAAAAATATGCTAGCAAAGACTGATCTAAATAGCCTTATTTAGAGATTCAAAGTAGGTAAGAAGTTCTGAATGCTCTGAGTCCCACCCTGAGAGTGGACAGCACAAGGCAGGAGAGAACTGGGTGATACAGGAGAACTACAGAGGTGCTGTTCCTACAGAGGTGCTGTTTGTCACTGTAGGAAGAAAATGTGTCTGAAGCTCAGAGTTCAAGAGGGCCAGCTCTGTGAAGGACAACAAAAAAGGGCTTTTTTAAAAATGTGTCAACAGCAAAAGGAGAAGAGACAGCATTGGTCCTTTACTTGCTGAGGTCAGTAACTTCACAAATAGGGAGGTAGGCAAAACACCTCACCTCTCTTCAACACCGATGACCAGCCGTGGGACTCACAGACCTCTGTACTTGAAGACTGTGACTGGGGGGCGATAGGAAAAAGCCCAGCCAAACACTGAACTTGTTCAAGACTTCGTGCTCCAGGTGGATGCACATAAATCTACAGGCCTAATAGGATTCATCCCAACACACAGAAAGACCTGACCAATGTTAATACAGAACTTCTCTCCATTATTTTTCAACAGTCTCCGGAGACTGGAGAGGTCCTAGTCAACTGGAAGCTGGCAAGTTGTCCCATTTTTCAAGAAGGGTAAGAAGGATGACCCTGGTAACTACAGGCCTGTTGGTCTCACTTTAATGCCAAGTAAAATTACAGAGAAAATTATTTTGGGTGTTAATGAAAAATACTTGAAGGACAATGCAGATATTCCTGATAGCCAGCATAGGTTGACAAGGGGAAAGTCCTGCTTAACTATATTTCCTTTTATGACAAGACCACACATCTAGTTGACCAAGGGAAGACAGTGGATGTGGAATTTTTGGATTCTGGCAAACCTTTTAATACTGTCTCACACAGTATCCTTCTGTATAAAAGGTCCAGCATACAGCTAGCCAAATCCATAATATGTTGGGTGAGCAATTGGCTGATGGGTCAGATTCAAACAGTTACAGTAAATGGGGTCACATCAGGCTGGTGGCCAATCACCAGTGGAATTCCCAGGGCTTAATTTTAGGGTCAGTGCTCTTTAATGTTTTTATAAATGATCTGGACACAGAAATCAAATGTACATTAAGTTTGTCAACAATACTAGACTAGGAGGAGCTGTGGACTCCCTTGAGGGTAGAGAGGCTTTACAGGGAGATCTGGATAGGCTGGAGAGCTGAGCAATCACCAGCTGTATGAAATTCAACAAGAGTAAGTGCCAGATTCTCCACGTGGGACAGGGCAATCCTGATTATATGCACAAACTGGCTGACAGGAGGCTGGAGAGCAGCCCCAGAGAAAGAGATCTGGGGATTTGGGTTGAGGCAAGTTGAATATGAGTTAACAGTGTGCCCTAGCAGCCAAGAGGACCAACTGTGCCCTGGGGTGCACCAAGCACTGCATAGGCAGCTGCTCAAAGGAGGGGATTGTCACACTCTACATGGAACTGGTACACCTCAAGCACTGTGTGCAGCTCTGGGCACCTCAGTCTAAGGACATGAAGCTATTAGAGTGTAACCAGAGGAGGTGGTGAAAGGCCTCCAGGGGAAGACTTACAAGGAGTGACTGAGGTCACTTGTCTTGTTCAGCTTGGAGAAGGCTGAAGGGCATCCTCATTGTTACCTACAATGTCCTCAATGAGGGCAGTGAAGACAGAGATGGTGATCTCTCTCTGGTGACCAGTGAGAGGACAGAAGGAAACGGAATGCAGCTGCATCAGGGGAACTTCAGATCGGACATTGGGAAAGGTTCCTCACTGAGAGGGTGGTTTGTCATTCAAACAGGCTTCTCAGGGAACAGATCACAGCACCAAGCCTGTCAGAGTTCAAGGAGTATGTGGATGACACGTTAATTACATGGTTTAGTTTTAGGTAATCCCGCAAGGAGCAGGGAGGTGCACTTGAATATCCCTATGGGTTCCTCTGAGCTTGAGATACTCTATCACTCTATGATTCTAAAATGAAGATAGAGAATACATCCCACACAACAAAATACTGTTTGTTGTACATGTTTTTGTTTACTCAAAGAGAAACCTGTTTCCTTGAAACACAGATTACCAAAGCTCATAACCATGAAGATTTAACAGGATGGCTTTAACATAGGCATGTCTTTTCTTTGTAATTCAATAGTAAATCTGCATGATGTTATACTGAAGCAAAGCCTGTGGGACAATCAGGCAATCAGATTGTAGAGCATAGCTTCATTAATGAGGAGGGTACATTATATAATTTACTTTGTGAATGTTGATCATCTGGAACAAGAGTGACTACTTATTTTCATTATTTTTGTATTCTTTATAGTTTGACTTGCGGAACTTTTTTATCAATAGGAACACTTTCTTAAAACTATCATGAAACATTGAATTATTTCTTCCTATATTTTAATTTTTAAGAACTTGATAATTCAGACAATGTGAAATCTTAAAAAAAACCCACTTTCAGATCTTGTTTTTAGAAAGTATCTTCAGAAATCAAGTTTGACTACAGTTGAACCATGACCTTTCTATAAGATGCTTCTTGTACAAAAAAGAACCCTCCTTTTAAAGATCAATATTGTAGCAACAGTAATACAAACTTAAACTTTTTCTTAACAAGATGTTCATATTTCACATAGGAAGAACTTCAGCATGATCCTTGCTAGTTGACAGAATGGCACAAATAAACATTGATCTGAGGTCATACAGAAGCTGTTCTCCAAGTATCCATAAATTAAAATGGAACATTTGGGGGTGGTGGCAGCAAGAAAGAGGATTCCAACTGTGTGTGTGTGGTTGGTTTTTGCTTTCTTTTCTCACAGGAATATTGGTGGGTTTTTTCTGTCATCTCAACTAAACAGTTCAGGCAAATATGAGAGGCATGTTTGTGTCTACATATGTCTCAAGCAAAGGATTTCCAGCTGGTCTGATTACACTGATGCAGAAAGGGTCCTGGCCCAAAATCAATGCGCCTCTCAGATACATTGTTTGTGGCATTTTTGCTTGACTTGACAAAACCTTTCTCCCTAAGTTCTCTGATCAATACCTCTTAGATCTTAAAGCATTGATGAAATTTCACAGAGAACACCTGGCCTGCTATAACAGTTATTTTGTTTTCCCAAGCCCAGCACACAACTTTTTGCGATTCCAGTTGCTATCAAAGGATCTGGCACCCAAACAGAGTGTCTGGCCTCACTCCCCACAAGAAACATCAACTACAGTTCCACGGATGGAGCTATTCGTACCCCAAATTTCATGCTTAAAAGGTTTCTCAGCACCGAGGCAGGTTTGTGCGGCAACACCCCAGGCCAAGGAGCAGCAGGGCACTTCCAGCACTGCCTCACCATCAGTTACAGCAACTGGCTCTGTTAGCGAAGTCTGTGTTTTAGAGAGGAGGTAGGGGGTATAGTAGTGATACTACTAATGATAATCATGCAGGGGAGCTGGGGGCAGGATCAGCCTGCCTACAAGAAAACTGGTTTGATGAGTGGGAATAACACTGATGCTGTACTTAAACTCATCCCTGTTAGAAAGTGATCTAAGATCACCCAGCTCTGGAGACTTCCTTTCTCCCCGCCTCCCTCAGCCCCTCTCCTCGACTCTTTCCCTGAAGGAACACGCAGTTCCCGAGCCCTGCCCGGGAGGTCCCGGCAGGGCCTGCGCTCCCCGCCGTGCGGGGGCGCCCCGCCGCCGTGCCGCGCCTCTTCTCCAGGCATTACGGTAGGCGGGCCGCGCCGCGCCTCTTCCACCTGCCAACGGGCTTTAAAGTTGCAGCCGGCCGAGACGCGTGATGACTCGGGTCTCGGTGTCTGAGGCGGGCGGGCGGGCGGGCGTGCAGGCAGCAGCAGCAGCAGCAGCAGCAGCAGCAGCAGCAGCAGCAGCAGCAGCAGCAGCAGCAGCAGCAGCAGCAGCAGCAGCAGCAGCAGCAGCAGCAGCAGCTGCTGCTGGGGTGCATCGCCGTCCCTCAGCCCGAGCAGGGACGGGGCGCGACGCCCCCTTAACTTAAAGGGGGTTTTTCTCTGTCGTCCCCGCCCGCCCGCTTTTGTCTTTCCACTCGGTGGCAAAGGAGGACCGGGTCGGGGGGAAGGGGGCAGCCGGTTCTCCTAGGAAATTCCCATGTCTACGGCGGGTCACCTGCGCGGCTCGGCCGCTGGCCCCAGCGCAGCCGCGGATTACCGCGCCTCCGCGCCCGTGCAGTGGCCGGGCGGACGCGGGTAGTGCTGGCACTGCCACTGCGGGTTCCTCCGGGTCGAGCCATGGAGCCCGGCGCCCCGCCAGACCTCCGCGACGTTGAGCAAAAGCTGGGGCGCAAAGTGCCCGAGAGCCTGGCGCGGCTGTTGCGCGGGGAGGAGCTCCCGGAGCGCCCGGCCGCCGCGCCTGCCCGCGGCCCCGCCGCAGCCCCCGGCCCGCGCCGCCGCCGCGCCGCCGCACTGGCCAGGCTGGAGACGAAACTTCACCTCCTGAGGCAGGAGATGGTGAGTAGCCGGGCGCCGGCCGAGGGCCCCACCGGCAGCGCCTGGGGCGTCTGCAGCCCTCTCGTACCGCCGCCTCCCTCCCGGCAGCACCGGTGCTCCGTGGGGAGCGCTTCTCGCAGGGTCGGCCGGGGACCTGGCCGGCTTTCCCCGCTCCCTCCGTCCCTCCCCGCCCTGCAGCCCGGCCTCGCCGCAGCAAGGCGGTGCTGCCCGCCCCCGGGAGCAGCCGCCGCTTTGCATCTCGCCGGTCCGGCCAAGCCACGACCGCCGCGGGCCGGTGCCGCCGGGAGGCTGCGACCTCCGCCGCTGCCGCCCAGGTGAGGAGGAGCCGAGCGGCGCGGAGGTCGCGTAACCTGTCGGCTCTTCTCCTCGCAGAGTGACAGCCCGCCCGTGACGCGCTGTTGGCTCATGCTCCGCCGCCAGCGCGTTAAAAGTGCTGAAAGCTCGTGTGTCAATAAACTAAACTTTGATTTGTTCAAGAGACTGGTAGGGGGAGTCCCTTGGCATTCAGTCTTAGCGAACAAAGGGGTACAAGAGAGCTGGTTGCTCTTCAGGAAGGAAGTCTTAAGGGCGCAGGAGCAGGCGGTCCCCCTGAGCCGCAAAATGAGCCGGCGGGGAAGAAGACCAGCGTGGATGAATAGGGAGTTACTCTTGAGGCTCCGTGAGAAAAAGAGAATCTACCGCCTGTGGAAGGAGGGACGGGTAACTGAGAATGAATTCAAGGAAGTTGTCAGGATGTGTAGAGGTGAAATCAGAAAGGCAAAAGCCCAGCTTGAATTTAACCTGGCCGCTGGGGTGAAAAAGAATAATAAACTCTTTTATAAGTACATTAACAGTAAGAGGAGGACAAAGGAGAATATCCACTCTTTACTGGATGAGGCTGGGAATGTGATCACTGAGGATAAGGAAAAGGCGGAGGTTCTGAATGCCTTCTTTACGTCTGTCTTTAAAGGTCAAACAGATCCTCAGGGTACCCCTCTCTCTGACCTGGTAGTCTTAGCTGGGGAGCATGCTAACTCCCCTGTGATTCTGGAAGAAACAGTCAGAGACTTCCTACTCCAACTGGACTGCCACAAGTCCATGGGGCCGGATGAGATCCACCCGAGAGTGCTGAGGGAACTGGCAGAGGTGGTAGCCGAGCCGCTTTCCATTATCTATCAGTCCTCCTTGCTGACTGGTGAGGTCCCAGAAGACTGGAGGCTTGCCAATGTGACTCCCATTTACAAGAAAGGTTGTAAGGAGGATCCGGGGAACTACAGGCCTGTTAGCCTGACCTCGGTTCCAGGGAAGGTTATGGAACAGATAGTCTTGAGGGAGATCATGTGGTATGTGCGGGATGGCCGGGGGATCAGGCCTAGCCAGCATGGGTTCATGAAGGGCAGGTCCTGTTTGACCAACCTGATCTCCTTCTATGATCTAGTGACCCATCTGCTGGATGAGGGAAAGGCTGTTGATGTGGTCTACCTAGACTTCAGCAAAGCCTTTGACACTGTCTCCCACAGTATTCTCCTGCAGAAGCTGGCAGCCCGTGGCTTGGATGGGTACACCCTCGGCTGGGTAAGGAGCTGGCTGGAGGGCCGGGCTCAGAGAGTGGTAGTAAATGGAGTTAAATCCAGCTGGCGACCGGTCACAAGTGCTGTTCCCCAGGGGTCGGTGCTGGGGCCTGTCCTCTTCAATATCTTTATTGATGACCTAGATGAGGGCATTGAGTGCACCCTCAGTAAGTTTGCAGATGACACTAAATTGGCTGGGAGTGTGGATCTGCCTGGGGGTAGCGAGGCCCTACAGAGGGATCTGGACAGGCTGGAGAGCTGGGCTGAAGCCAATGGCATGAGGTTCAACAAGAGCAAATGCCGAGTCCTGCACTTTGGCCACAACAACCCCAGGCAGCGCTATAGGCTTGGGGCGGAGTGGCTGGAGGACTGTGTGGAGGAAATGGACCTGGGGGTACTGATTGATGCACGGCTGAACATGAGCCGACAGTGTGCGCGGGTGGCCAAGAAGGCCAACGGCATCCTGGCTTGCATCAAAAATAGTGTTACTAGTAGGAGCAGGGAGGTAATTGTCCCCCTGTACTCAGCACTTGTGAGGCCGCATCTCGAGTACTGTGTTCAGTTTTGGGCCCCTCACTACAGGAAAGACATTGAGGCTCTGGAACGCGTTCAGAGGAGGGCTACTAAGCTGGTGAGGGGTCTGGAACACAGGCCTTACGAGGAGCGTCTGAGGAAGCTGGGATTGTTCAGCCTGGAGAAGAGGAGGCTTAGGGGAGACCTTATAGCTCTCTATAACTTCCTGAAGGGAGGTTGTAGTGAGCTGGGGGTCGGCCTCTTCTCCCGTGTAGGCAGTGACAGAACTAGAGGGAATGGTAGCAAGCTGCGCCAGGGGAGATTCAGGCTCGACATTAGGAAGCACTACTTCTCAGAAAGGGTAGTCAGGCACTGGAATGCACTGCCCAGGGAGGTGGTGGAGTCACCAACCCTGGGGGTGTTCAAGGAAAGACTGGATGTTGTATTGAGGGATATGGTTTAGTGGGAGCTAGTAGTAATAGGTGAATGGTTGGACTGGATGATCTTCTACGTCTTTTCCAACCTTGATAATTCTGTGATTCTGTAAACAACGCACTACCCTCTCTCTCTGTTGTAAGCGCACTTTCTGCATGGCACCTGTTCCCTGGTGATGGCTAACACCTAAAGAGACACCGGATACTTTCGCGCTGAAAATCTGGCCTGGTATTCAGTGACCCCCTGCCTGGGCATTGGTCCTCAGAGTCTTGCTTAGTTTCAGAGTGATTGTGCAGAAGATGCACGACAATTTGGCTGAGAGGGTTTTAATCAGTGGTCAGTGATGGGACTGTGCTGTATGTAGTTCAGAACTTGTAACTTGTTTGCCATCAGCACAGGTGCTTGTCCTGCTCTGTGTGTCATCATCTCAATAAATTTATTTTCGATGATGCTGTAAAACTTATTTTTATATATATTTTTTTTAAGGCAGACCAAACAACCATGTTTTGCAATGAACACTCAGCAGATATGATTCTGATGATGCAGAGTACTTAAGATACACAAGCATAACTCGCTTCTATTTTTATCGGAGTGTTATTATTATGTGAGGTCCCAAAAGGCTCCTTTTGGTAACAGTTCTTCCCATAACTCTTGACACTAAGCTTATTCGAAAACAGTATGGAGTTTTATCTTGTTGAGATAACTTTATGCAACTGTCTTGGAACTCAGCCGTTTACAGCAAACAAAGAAATCATCTCATCCTGTGTGAACAAGCATAATGCCATACCATCGGTCCCTATGCAACCTTACATGCATATAAGCAAAGGGTGGGTAGGTTTGTAAAGAATGAGCATGCTAGAGGGGAAAAAAAAAAGTTAATGTTCTGAGAGTTAATAGCCAAGATCATGACCTTAATCTTGAGAGGTAATTATAAATCACACTTGCTATTGTATGGCTTCATAGGGATAAAGAGATCCTCAGAAATAAAACTGCCAGTGTATTTTTAGTGTAGCGATCGCTGTGAACTTTTTAATGCCAAGTTCTACATTGTCAGCATCTCTCATGTTTTGTTTTTTTTTTAATTTTAAGCTCACACAAGGGTTGTAGAGAGACCTGCAGGTAGCTTATAATGTAAAACTGTTAGGCATGTCAACCTGCAAAGGAAACAAGTAAACTAGCCAGAGGTCTTGGCATGACTGTGTGGACATGTCACAACAGTTAGACCTGTTAAGGCAGGGAGGGGAAATGAGTGACTTCATCACTTTTTCCTGTGACTTGGTCTCTTTACCTGCTTTGCACTTGCAAGTTTCATGTCACAGTCTTCGATTTCCTGCTTCTTCCTCCTGCCAGCCAGTCTCCCTCTTCTTCCTCACTGCCCTCAGCATGAACATGTTTTAGTCCCAACATCCTTGACCTCTTCTGTTCCTTGGCACTTCAATTACTGATTGACTTTCACATCTGAACTCATTGCTTATGCTAAGTAAGGGGACTTCTGTTACACACCTCCTCCTGTTTCACTTTTAGTCAGTACATGCCCATTAAAACACTAGTATAGTGACTATTTGTAAAAGGTGGTTACATCTTTTTCAGGATCTTGGTGGTTCTTTAATCCAGAGCACAATAGTGAACTATCTTCTTGGGGTTTTCCTCTACTATCTTTAGGGACTAAAGGTTTTCCTCTACCCTTAAATTTTATTCAGTTTCCTAATCTGTTGCTTTCCCCTCTGCAGTTTTCTTTGTGAGGTTGTACAGATCTGGTCAATTTAAGAGCCACATCAGTACACCGTGACAGCTTAAGCAGCCCACTCACTGAACTTTGGATGCACACCTTGTGCTTTTTTTTTGCTTGTTTGCTTCAGGCTTCAGACAGCTCTTTGAAAGCATTTACAGAACAAGGTTATTCAGACTCTTCTGGTCACATTAAAAAAAGCTTGACACTGGTTACAGTGCTGACATCTTGTTCTTTGATGCTAAGCAGTACTGTCTTATTATCTTCTTGTGTTCTTGCTTTTATTAATGAAGATATTTTGGATAGATGTAGCTATTTTATGGTTTTTGATTTGTTTTAAACTTGACATTAAACAAACTGCAATTATGCAGCTCAACTTCAGTCCTTTCGCAAAGCTTTTTTTTTTTTTGTCACAGTGACCATGCCTGTGCTGGCCAATTTCAACTAAATCTGACAAACAACACTATTTTACAGATACTGCCTTGGTATGTTTTGACTTATCTTTGCATTTAAATCATGGTGATCCCAAAGCTCTTGACTGTGCTAAGTATTTTACTGTTAACTACATTTTTTCATTGCTTTCCAGCTCCTAGCTACTATAAAATACCTCTGTGTTCCCCCAACATCCTGTTGTGTGGTAAAGAACAAGGGTAGCATACCTGAACATATTTGTAATGCTTGGGAGTAGACACAAAGCCTTAGCTCAGTCAGTATATAATCCTTCCAGTGACCAGAGCAAATGCAAAGATACAGGAGTGGGAGCAGGTGGAAATTTTTGTTCATTGAAAACTGGATATCCACATTTCGTCTCCTCTCAATGTGTGCTTTATTCATCCAAAGAAAGTGGTCTGCTGTTCTTCCTCCTATCTTGTAAGTGAGAAGCCAGTGCTTACCTTGCTTCAGAACTAAGTAGCAGTATCTGTTGGACTGGGTACTTCTGAAGAAGAGATGGAGGAAGCTTTAACAGCTCTCTGAAGTTGCCATGTTGTTGGGCTGGAAGAGCATGAATGAAGTGCTGGAAGCAAGTTCCTCTCCTGTGTCATCTGCTGCATGGGAATGCTAAGAGCTAAGCGTATTATCAAGTCAATATTTGACTTAGAAATGCTGGTTTGAATGTGAGTTGAAGCACCTTACAGGTCAGCAGGGTAGGGGTGTGTGTGTGTAAATGTGCATCCACTGACTAAAGGCCTTGAGGCTTGCATTTTCCATCCTCAGGTCCTTTTGGTGCTGCCAGTTTATGATTATTCTCCCCTTGAGCCTTATTTTGCTGGTAGTCACTGGAATCACTCACAAAGCACCATGCAGTATCTTTCTTAAAATATGGAACAGGTTGCCAAGGGAAGTGGTGGATGCCCCCTCACTGGAGGTCTTCAGGGCCAGGTTGGATGGGGTCTTGAGCAGCTTGGTGTAGTGAGAGATGTCTCTGCCCATGACAGGGAGGTTTGGAACTAGATGATCTTTAAGGTCCCTTCCAGCACTAACCATTCTATGATTCTATGATCTGTATGGTCAGGCCCCCTTCCTGTTCTTTAATTTCAGTTTTAACCACCAAGGCCGTGGTGGAGACAGTGTTGGATTCCAAAAACCTTTCAGGCATAAGGCCATCAGGTAACAGGAGAAGCAATATGTGGTTGCCAGTTTGGGTCAAGATACTGTGCTCTGGTCAGCTTAGGATGTGATGAATACCTCCTACTACTCCAAAGTGCCCTTGATGCAATGTGCACTTTGTCACAATGTTAATATTAAGCCATTTCCTCCTATGGTGTTTTAGGTGGAATCTTCCATTGGTTGATAACAGTAACTTTATAGCTGCAGTTCTCTTTCTGGTTTATCATGGTCCTGAAGTCATCATTCAATACACAGGACTTCAGCTGCTACACACTGCATTGAATACTCCTTGAGGTTTGTAGTGCAGCCTGAAATGATACTGCTTCTGAAGCCATATTTCTCCTTCACAAGTTCTGCGGTAACTCAAAGTGAGATTTTTCTCAAGAGTTGAAGAGAAAGAGTGGGGGGGTCGTTTGGTTTTGGTTTTTAATTATATTCCAGGGTTTCCTGAATCAACTTTAAATCAAAATTAAACAGAGCTTAGTCTGCATTACTTGAAATAAATAATAAATAACATGCTTTGCATAAAAATACTTCAGGCAGGAAAGGTAAACTCTTACCTTGAAAATGAGGGGTAAATGACACTGCTGGGACGTTTAGATGAGACTCCTTCCAGTGAACACTGCTGAGGGTCAAAAATATTGTTAATGAGTCTGAAGGCCAGGCAAGGTGTTCTGAGTGCATCAGGCTTTAGGGTGAAGGGATAAAGAAATTAACAATCCTATTGCCAAGAAGTTGAGAGTGTCAAGCTAAAGCTACTTCACATAGAGGCGTACTCCTATGCTTTCTCATTAGTTCTCTCCCTCTTTGCTCTCCTGGTTCTGCTTTAGTGTAACTATTTTTAAAAGGCAAATGTGGAGCCATGACAAAATGAAACAGAGTTAAAAGAACTTTTTACTGATTGGAATTAAGGCAAACATGATTGTTAACGATATCCATTTTCCCCTTACCTCAGATTCGTAGCATTGTAGGATAGTTTGGGTTGGAAAAGGACCTCAAAGATCATTTACTTCCATCCCGCCTGCCATGGGCAGGAACACCCTCCACTAGACCAGACTGCCCAAAGCCCCACCCAACCTGACCTTGAACACTGCCAGGGAGGCGCAGCCACAGCTTCTCTGGGCAGCCTGTGCCAGGGCCTCACCGCCCTCACCGGGAAGAATTTCTTCCTTACAGCTAACCTGAATCTACCTCATTTAGTTTAGCCTGTTACCTCTTGTACTATCACTACTACACTTCCTGATAAAGAGTCCCTCTCTATCTTTCCCATAGGCCCCTTCAGGTACTGGAAGGCTGCTGTAAGATCTCTGCAGATCTTTCACTTCTCCAGGCTGAACAGCTGAACTCAGCCTGTCTTCATAGGAGTGGTGCTCCAGCCCTCATGATTTTCAGGCCCTCCAACAGCTCTGTGTCCTTCTTCTGTTGTTGAACCAAGAGCTAGACACAGTACACCACCTGGGGTCTTGGGATGGTGGAGTAGAGGGGAAAATGTCTCCTCCCCTGACCTGCTGGTCACACTGGTTTTGATGAAGCCAGGACATGGTTGGCTTTCTGGGCTGCAAGTGCAGATTGGTTGGAACTCTGTGATCCTTGGGGTCCCTTCCAACCTAGACCGTTCTATGATTCTGTGATCGATGGATCATGTTGAGAGTTTTTCATCAGTCAACACACCCAAGTCCTTCTCCTCAGGGCTGCTCTCAGTCAAGGTGCTGGTTGGAGGGCAGATCTACTGTAACTCTATTCTACCAGCTCCTAAGAGTTTGAACAACTTTAGATTTGCTTAGATTGCTTAGATTGACAGTTGGGGGTGTGTGGTGGTGGTGGTGTGTTGCCTTTGTTAGTTTCTTTAAAGGACCTTTTTAAAAAAGTCAACAACTGTGACTTGCAGTATCTCTTTAACACATGCTCTAGGTACTGGCTGCTAGATTCGCTGTTTTGGATGATAACATCAATTGACTTAATTGAAGCCAAGATCTGGTTCTGTGTGTCTAGTCAGCAGTGCAAAGCTGTGTTATCAGATGCTGGTTTTCTACTAGATTAATTGGAATTTTTGCTTAAAAACTTGATTGAAGATAAAATCTTAAATATAAAATTACAAGTGGCTAAGCCTCAAGCCTGTGTAGGAGGGTTTGATTAACCTTGGTTTCTTAGTGAACAGTTACTTAGTGAATCCCTAAAGTGAGGCCCTTCTTAGAAGTTGAAGGCAGGCATTCAGAAATGAATTTATTTACCCAAGCCCTTCTGAAGTTCACAGAAAAAGCTGGTAATCTTGGATCTTGCTAATTTCTCTCCTTCATACCCTCCTATTAGCATGACGTGATAAATGAATTTGTAATTTTTGCATATAATGTGGATTGGGCAGCAATATGAGGATACTCAGGTTAAAATGGGTTTCCAGATTGATCCATGGAGAAAATGATCAAATCTGGCAAGAAAAAATTGTCAACCTAATTATAGTACCAGTAACTCGCCAAGTTTCCCATCTTTTCAGACCATCTTTGGTAGGGCAAAGTTACTTAATAATAATACCTAGTATTTTTGTATATTTAAACATATTTTTTGACTGGCAAGTCCCAGCCAGTGCCTGGCAAAAGGATCTGAATGATAGAACATTTCCATGCTGGACGCGGCACTTATGGCCACTCTCATTCAGCTGCTGAGGAGTCTACACCTCCAGTAAGTACAGGTGAAGATGTGCAAACATTATTAGCTACTGCTTGACCCAGGAGTCTGTGCAACATTGCTGATACCTTACGTAGCTACAACAGTGTGAAACTTGACTACAGGTACTACTGTCTCATGTACAGATTGTCACAGCAGTGTTGGGGATACTTCACTTGACACGTCCAGGTGAGACTTTTGCCAGTCCTTATTTCAAAGATAATTTCATGAGGTTTCTTTCCTGAGTACTTTCTTTCAAGGATAGAGGAAGCATTCGGGCTTTGAAGTTGCTTTTTAAAGCCTGATTGCTGACAATTTATAGTGAAAAGATACAAACCGAAAACCTCTTCTGCAGAAAATTCTGCAGTTTAAGAGATTTGTAAACTGTCTGATTAAATCAGTGGAGCAGCATGACTTTTATAGGTTAGCTTGGTCTAGAAGGGACCTCAAAAGATATCTGATTCAGCTATTTATGGGACAGAGAGAGCGGGTGAGATTTTTAAGCACTGTATCCAGTTGCATCTTGAAAACATCCAGCAACGGGGATTCCCCCACATCCCTGTTGAGGTTGTTCAGTGACTGATTGTCCTCACTGTAAAAATTTTATTTCTTACAGGAAGATGAAGCCTCTCCTGGTACAACTTGTACCTGTTGCCCCTTGTCTTCTTCACATGGCTGTTTGTAAAAGGAGAGCCTCTGTCCTTTTTGTAGCTGCCCTTTATGTGCTGGAATACTGTGATGAGGTGTGTCCCCCCCCCAAGAATTTTTCAGGGAGAAAAGACCCAACTCCTTCAGTCTTTCCTGATAAGAGGTTCTCCAGCCCTTTGATCATCATTTTTTGTGGATACTTATGGTTAACAATAATTGAAAAGTACCTTTTGTGTATGAGAAGGAAAAAATTGAAATACACAATACCAAATACGTATATTTAGCAGACGTGATGGCCAACAAGTGCATTTTCACTCTTAAGTACCTTTTTTTTTCCTAACAGAAAGTAGTAAAAAAAACCCACAATACAGTTTCAATCGTTCTTTTAAGGGTTTTGAGATGCTTTCTCAGTTCTTTGCCTCAAAACCTAATAAGCTTTCACATGGGACATGTTTATTTCCTACATGTTTCATTTCTGTCCATGCCCTGGAAGAGAGGCTGAGCACTGGAATCTGGAGCAAATGAGGTTGAAGTTACAGGAGTAAAAAGACAGAGGGTCTGACCTGTTGAAAAGCAATTGAAATGTAATTAAATTAAGTGTAATTTCAGTCTTGCATTTTTACCTGCATTTATAATCACAGAAGTTAAGCATCTTACATGTAAGGAGTTCCAAAAGGTGGTTCACAGGTGACTGTAAAGATTAAGAGCTGTAAACAGAAAATTATTGGCAGTCTCATAATAAATCTCATTTGGTGGATGACAGGCTGGCCATGAGCCAACAGTGTGCCCTCATGGCCAAGAAGGCCAATGGGATCCTTGGGTGCGTTAAAATGAGCGTGGCCAGCAGCTCAAAGGAGGTGACCCTCCCCCTCTACTCTGCCCTGGTCAGGCCCTACCTGGAATATTGTGTCCAGTTCCCTGGTATAAAAAAGACAAGGGTCTCCTGGAAAGAGGCCAGTGGTGAGCTATGAAGATGATTAAAGGCCTGGAGCATCTCCCCTATGAGGAAAGGCTGAGTGAGCTGGGGCTGTTCAGCCTTGAGAAGAGAAGACTAAGAGGGGATCTGGTCAATGTTTATAAATATCTGAAGTGTGGGACACAGGGGTCAATGGCCAGCGTCTTTTCAGTAGTGTGTAGAGAGAGGACAAGGGGCAATGGCCTCAAGTTGGAGCACAGGAAGTTCCGCACCAATATGGGGAAGAACCTTTTCACAGTGAGGGTGACAGAGCCCTGGGACAGGCTGCCCAGGGAGGTGGTGGAGTCTCCATCTCTGGAGATATTCAGTACCCGTCGGGACACCTATCTGTGTGATCTGTCTAGGGAACCTGCTTTGGTCTCTCGAGGTCCCTTCCAACCCCTCCAGTTCTGTGAATATGTGAAAGAGGAAGGAAAGTAGGCTTGTAGCCTTTATCTCCCAGCCCTCATGCTTGTACATAGGGCTGCTAGTTACAAGGATTTAATTATGGTGGATTACTTCATGCCAGTTCTCTCTGTTGAATTTTGACTTCAACTGCCCACTTATCCTTGCTGGTTTGGAATGGGAGGTGGTAGCTATTTAGGCAACTACAGCCTGAGGTGACATCAGTTTCTTAATTTGAGAAATCTGTAACTATTTAGATACCCAGGCCAGGGCCAGCTCAAATCAGAGAATCTGTCCACTACAGTCTGTGAGCTTCTGTATAGATGTTTTTAAATTCTTACTGAAACACAGGTAACAGGCAGTGCTTCAAACTTTAGCATGGTTTTTGTGAATGCAAACCTTCTGCACTGAAGATGTATTGGAAAGCGATGACTTACAAGGTATGGCATCTTGGAAACAGCTTCACCAAATATTCCTCTAAAATCACTGCAACAAAAATGGCTTTTTATAGGCTTGTCAGAAAGCTGCTACATTATTTGCAATGCTGAAGAAAGTTAATTGCAGCTGTTTAAAGCATCTAAAGATGAATCAGGAGAAACTTGAATTTTGACTGAAGCATGAGGATGTCCCTCAACACAGCAATTCTGAAGAGGAAGATTATCCAGTTTTGGCCAGTTTGTTTACTGAACGCTTGAGGGGCAGGGGGTGGCAGGGAGAAAACCACACAAAACCAAAAGCCAAACCAAACTTTTTAAGACTTTTCTATGTTCGGTTTTATTGATAGGAAAGTCTGGATATACTTTGGTAACTTTGGATATCCTTTGGCACATTTTTGGAATATCATCCTTGACACTGGATAACTTCAGTTAATGACAAAAGGGAATCATAGTACTAATAATTTTAAACCTGTGAATTGTGGTCTTTTTAGCCACTGAAGAAAAGCATTGACTTTTGTTGCAGGCAAGATAGGTTGGGCAAGAACCAGAGAAGAATTTGAGCAAGAAATGGATAAGATTGACTGTTACTGAGTTTGGGAAAGAGGTTGAAATATTTTTTTCTGAAATATATGGCTGCAATAAAAGCTAAGGAGGAGATAAATAATTAAAATAATGATGTTTCTTTAACGTGGAAGATACAACATTCCTGTACATATGTATCTTGCAGTTAAGGATATGACTCTGAGGGGCTCTTCCTATGTCTGCTGAATGGCTACAAAGCAGATCTAGCTGGGAAACCTTCTGTGCCTGCACTCAGCATAGTAATGCTGATAATGTAGTAGTAAGTCTTGCCCAGAGGGTAAGTTGCTTCCTGAGCTTGATTTTCCTCTGTACCATGATACACAAAGCCACATGAGTGTAAAACCAGCCTTGGTATCCCTAGAGCCAAGTACACTCTTTAAAGAGTCTGTAGCAAGCTGTAGGTGTCCTGTGAGTAAAACCTAGAATGACAGAGACAATACTTTTTTCTGTATCAGTTGAACAGTTGCACTGTAATCCACATGGTATTGCTCTTTGCTTTCATGCAGTAGATGCATGTCTGACTGTGGTACTTAATTCAGGAGTTGACAGCTGTGTAGTGTCTTCTGTCAAATTAAACCATCACAAAGGGTCGTGCGTGCAGCACGTTCAGACACTGTTCTGTAAAGTGGCCCATACTGGTTACTCATTGCACTACTGTATGGCCCTGCTGGGTGCAGTGCTGTGTGAAGTGGAAGCATTTAGTGCCTGTAAAGCAATGCTAAATTGCTATTTAACTATTGGGAGTTTCAGATTTCATAAACAATTTGCTGGCTTAATATGTAATATAGTTCATGTTGTTAGATGCCAGCTGCATTCATGACTGATACGCTTCCAGAAGGACAGTTATTTTACTACATTGCTGCTTTGGCCATTGAACCTACCTCTCTCTAGATACAGAGGGAAGCACATATCCCAGATCTCTAATGCAATGTCTGTGTTGAGTGTTTCCAAGCTCCCATGTTTCTACCCCAAGGCAGAAGCAAAAGTAGAACAGCTCTGTTACTTTGAGCTTTTTGGAGTATTATTTTTTCTCTCATCTTATAGAATTTCCACTGGTTTGAAGAAATGTTCCTTTTTAAATAGTTGAACTGCTTTGTGTGACTCAGGTATGTGCTTATGAGACATAGCAAACACTGGGAATGACTCTGTTAATACTCTGTGTGTGCTGAAAAGATTTTTTTAATTTACAAAGCTTCCGATTCTGGCCTTGAACCTTCCAATAATTATAAATTACTAGAGAAAACAGCCCTGGCAGCAAGGAGGAAACTGTGAATCATTTCTACATAAGCAGAACTAGGATCTGTATTGATTTGTCACCTCTTCAGAAAAATATTGAAGTGAATATCTGGTGTCTTTCCTGGGATGAGACTAATGCATGTTTGGAGGAGCTCCAGCCCCGCTGCAAGCCTGAATCTGTTGGCTGCTCATACAGACGGTATTCGCTGCTGGGCAAAGTCAAATGATGTGTGCTTAGAACAAAGGGCATAATGGTAAAACAGTGGCAGTGTAGTGGTTTTATATAGTTTGGTATGGAAGAATCCTTTCCTCAAGCAAGAAGGTTTTCTGGCTAACAATTTGGATGGGTGAATGCAAAAACACCACAACTTTGGGAAGTAATTCAAGGAGTCATTGTGAACTCCAACTTGACACTATTGTTCCAGTCTTCTCAAAACTACAGAGTTACAGGAGGAGCAAACATGAAGCCAGAGCAGTAATTTTTAGAGTACTTCTCCTGATCTGTAACTGCAAATGCATTTTGGCTTCATGAACCACTGTAACCCTTAGTGGGCTATCCATGTATCGTGGGACAGTTGTGCCGTACACTGAAATATTTTAATCTCAAGTAGTGGCCTGTGGTTCCCAGTATATAATTTGTGTTGGAGAAAACTGGCAGTCTTGCAACAGTAGAGGAAAAACCATTTTTGCAAGAGAAGAGCCGTCCTACTAGTGTACCAAAGCAGCAGTAAGTTTCTTCACCGCCAAACGCCCATGGAATTTGCATACTCTTTAGTTAGCACCTGGCACTGGTTGCTGTGACTGCAGCAATGGAGTGGAGGCATGGTTGCTGTTTTCCCCACGGGCAGGTAAGGTCACAGTGATCACCAATTCATACAACTGGTTGTGCTTTCACCAGTGCAAAGTAGCAGTCCTCCCATTTTAGAGGAAAATGGCAACCCAAACAACAATATGATGTTTGTGCTTTTGCTGGTTCTCTCCTTAATTTTTACTAATTTTTACTCTGTTGAAATTTAATGACAAAATTACTTTGGAAGAGCCTGAACCAGCCCTTTTTCAAATACAACCGTACTTCTCTGTTGTGTCCCAGATTTCCTTGTCTAGTTCTATTGCTTCCCAGGTCACTCTTGATAATTTACAAAATCTGTTATTTGTCTTCTAGCCATCCAGTGCAAGCCCTGCACCTTACTTCTTCTGAACTAGCTTGATAGCTAGTATTTCCTCTGTAGAAGGAGAAGTGGGAAATGTAACCGATGAGCTTTGGTAACTTCATTGATAAGTATGATCAATATTATTTGCTGAACTAGGATCAAGCCAGGTGCTCCCAGTAGTTTGCTATGGAAATATCTTCTCTAAGAGCAGTTTTAAGTATTAAAAGACCTATATGACATGAGCTAAGGTAGTGCTGGAGAATCTGAGGTCTGCCACACATCATGATGGCGTGATGTTTTTTAGTGAAAGGAAGGATCAAGTAAAATGGGAAAACTGGTACCCTGGTTTTGCCATGAAGTTTGTAGTTCATGACTGATAACTGCTGCTGTCTTCTCATGAGATGTCCTTGGCTAGAAGTGTAGGATTTTTTGTTTATTTAATTTTTAGTATATGTATTGCCTGGATATCATTCCTTGTGACCTCCAGAACGTATCACTGCAGTGTGTTCTGTAGGAGCCAAAGGGGCTCTTGGCATTTTGAGCCAAAGGGGCTCGATTCTGTAGCTGGTATAGACTACCACCTGGCTAGTTGTGTTGGCCAAATTTGGCCTTTCAGGCTCCTTAAAAAGATACTAGCCTCCTGTTTGCTTCTAGCTTTTTAACCTGTAGATCCCAGATGAAGGTTGGCTGCTAGCTGTTTGATACTTCCCTAGTGAGTGAAAAAAAGCTAAAGTGTTTAACTATTTGAAGGCATATGGAAGTTTGGATGAGTATTTTTGGTTGAAAGGCTCAAAATAGGCAACTTTGTTTCATCTTGTCTAATCTCAAATTTGCTAGTACAAAGCCCATGTATGAAGCATGTTTCAGCAGGATGGTGATTACACCAGTGGGGAAATCTGGATATTTTTTTAATTTTGTGTGTCTTTCCAGTGGGATTGCAAAAGCAGACTTCAATTTCAAGAAAGTTCAGATTTGTCTCCCATAGTAATATTGTCATGTCACAGTTCTGACATAGTGAAACAAGTGGGGGGTTTTGGTTGATTTTTTCTTTTAAAAATAGTAATGAGGTGAGGATCACTGTTGTCTCAGTAAAAGCAACAACCTTTCAAACTTCAGATAGATCTGTAAACAAACCCCATGATTTCCTTTTATTTTATCTCTGTGCTTTTGAGCATACATACATGGTGCCAATATTTAATTAAAGGAATGAGCAGGTTTGGAGTGCTCATCAACAAAACCTAATTGAGAGGTGAACAGGTACTTTGCCTGTTTTGTGCACTGTATTTTTAAGAGTGTGTTTTGGTCCAGGCAAGTGTAGATAAGGCAGACAGTGAAATCTAATGAAAAGAAAAATACCTAGATCCTCTGTTGAGCCCCAGTGCTGTTTCATGTTGGTGGGAAAGAGACATATAGTCCTTTGTTGTGGCTAGTGTCCAGAGCACGTTACAAAGATGCTGTGATCGTCCGTCTGCTATAACACTTTCTGACACTCGCAGCCGATTGTTACCGCTGCCTATTGACCTGAATGTTTGTGGTGGTATTATCTTGTCTGTCAACATATGTGAGTCCAATAGCATGGATTTTTCTGGATGTTTTCACCTCTATCATAGTAGATATATTTCTAAGGTCACATGCTGCTTTTATGGCAGCAGTATGGGATATTTGGAAGCATTCAGTCTAAACTTACCATAGTATTAGAAAATTTTTGCTCTCTCAAACCTTTACATTCCTCACTGCTCCCTTTCATTTTCATTCAACTAAGCTTTAAAATAATCAGGACCTTCCTTTTATATTCATTCTTCCTTCTGATGCTGGATGTTTCTCTTCCTGAATCCTGTGGTGCTTCTGTATTTAAAGATGTGATTTAGCATTTATTGTATTTGGGCAGAACATCATGAAATTTTTTTACCTGCTACTTGATCTCTAATGTATAGTGTCTTTCTTTCTGATAATCATCATCATATCTATTTCATGGATATTTGAATTGTTTCTTCTTTTTCACAGTAAAATAAAAAAATGGCAAAAAATGGAACAAATAAAGAAAAAAAATTGTCTCCTGAGAATTTTGTGTTACATTTAAGTGAACAAGGCTGCCCACAGATACTACACAGAAAAGGATCGTGCACATTTCAGGAAGATGGAGAAAGCCCTTTTTCATTATTACAGAGATAATGTAATCAAACAGTTGTGCAACTTGGTGGTGGCATTTTCCTGTCAAGTGTGAAGGGGATCAATTAGTATGTATAAAATTAGCATATTAAAATAGAGTGTTGCAAGAGAAATGTAAATCACCAACTGTAATTTCCTATACCAGATAACCATACTAGCATAGTATTTCATTCATATATTTGCAAGTGTCCTTGAAACCTGATCATTAAGTTATTTACACTCATTGCTTCCTGAACTAACTTCCTCCTTCATGTAATTTCTCTTCCTCCTGATTATTCTGGTGGTGGCTTAGATATGAGCTGCCCACTTCCTTGCTTTAGCTCATGGGAGTTTGGTAAACTCAGTTTACAGGAGGATCCTCTTCTGGCTGCTGTCGAATCACACTCTCTCTCCTTCTCCTTCCTAGTTGGAAAACACTGCTCAAAAAGCCATGCTGTGTTGCTGCCAAATTTTACAGAAGGACCTGCAGAAATATTTATCGTTAAGCATTTGGTGCAGGATTGCACTGGAACTGCAGCAGGTTGAAACAAGATCGTGACTAGGCTAGAGCTTCTTTTTAAACTAGCAAGGTCAAGGGCACAGCTGAGTGACTGCTCAGTGGCTGCAATGAATGCTGCCTAAAAACCTGCCTCCACTCTTTATGAGTATGAATAAATGGAAGACATGAGAGAGCTCACATGCGGTGTTGGTTTGATTGGGTTAGCTTGATTTTTTGTAATGCCAGAATTAATCCAAGCTAGTTGACTTTGTGGTGGAGTGGATGTGGATTATTCCCACGAGCAGTTACAGTTCCACCTGTATGTAGGTGATCCCTTCCAGCTAAGGATAGTAAACCTGTGTTCTTGAGCTCTGTCGCATAAAAGCTCCCTGGCTTTTCGACAGGTGATGTTGAAGATAGCGTTCAAATTTAGAAGTCAGGCTAGCCATTCTGCTTTTTCATCTCCATCCTGAAATACCATTGCCCAGAGTGGCTTAATTATATGAAGAAACCAATGCAAACATTCTGGATCATTGAGACAGTTTTGAAGTAGGCGAGAGGTTTAAAGTCATGCACATGCATATGTGCTAATTAAAGTAGGATGGAGCTCATGCACAGCCTATTAATCATCCTGTGTGATTAAGGAGCAGACATTTGTTCCTTATCTATCATTTGCGGTTTTATTTTAGACATGTTAAATGGAAAAAAAAATTATTTTACTCAGTGGTGTTGAGAAGTTATTGTAATACAATTCTGAGCTTGCCAGTCTTCAAGTGGCATGCTTTGTGTTTTATGGTGGTTGCTTAATAAAGAAAGCCTGTGCGTGTGACCACACTCAGCCCAGTTGTAAATATGTTAGCTCAGTCACTCCAATTAAATAATGCTTGCATTTATATATTCTGAATTTTGGACTTTGAATAGGTTGCTTATGGTCGTTTTAGCTTGTTATGTGCATTCGCTCACAAAATTGGTTGATGAGGTTACATTGATGAGTTTTATAGCCTTTTATATCTGCTTGGTAAATTTATATATTAGCAAGACTTGAATAATTTGATATTGCCAATGAGTGTTTATTTTACTCTTCACACTCTCACCTTTCTCCTTGGAAATTAATGTTCTTAGTTACTTCAAAAATTGTTGCGCTGTGTTTGTAATAGCAGAAGTTACACCAGGAGAAAGTGGAATAAGGTTAGATTTTTTAAAGATAGAGACTTCTCAGAATTCAGAACAAATTATTATTTGGACATAGATTGTTAGGTTTATTTATTTTTTTTGCTACATCTCAAATGAATTTGTGGAATTCATTATTCCATGGCAAACTGGGGTAATCTGCCTTTAAAAAAGAAAGGGGAGGTCGACAGACCTGAGTAACTGTAAAGCTGTTTACCTGGAATGATACATGAAATAGAAGAATTGATGGGAAACTGGAAAGCTGTCTCAGGCACACTGTAGAAGAAGGGAAACAGCAGTGGCATTAATACTCCTAAATCATGGTGGTCATACACACCTGTTTGTCACAGACAGATTCTACTGTCTGAAATTACGTTTGTAAAATGGGTGATAGAGGTGGGTGTGGGAGTGTCTGACAACAGATGGAATTGACTGTAGTGCCTGTTTCATCTAACCTCTTATTTAAGACTGCTCACACACTGAACTTCTGCATGTCATTCAGGGCGGTACCATATTTTGCTACCGTTTTCATCAGAATTGCATTTATTGTGGAATGTCTGTCCAAAATTATACTGCTTTAGATTCCATAGTGGTCAACCCTAGATGAGTGTTTGAGTCCTGCTCGAGCTGCTGTGCAGAGCTGAGCTGCTGAAAAGAGGACTTAGATAGCACCACTAACCTGTAAGTTTAAGATTTTGTGTCTCAGGTGACTTATTTCAGTGTGCTCTGTATAAAAGATTTGTCTCAAAGGAAATAGCTTGTTGTTCAGGCTTGCTCATTTCCCTTCCTTATACTAGTCGTCTCTTTACAGCACACAACATAAAGCTGTTGAGGAAAAAATTAAACTAATATCTTCTAGATAAACTTAGAGTATCTTTTCCTCAGACCACGTTTTATGGTTACCAGTAATATATCCCTGCATACTTCCTGTATTTAAAAGAAGCAGCAGCATACAACCACAGGAATATAAAAGAAGGTAATTTTCAGAAAGGAACTAGAGTTGCAGATTAAAGGAACAGAATTTTTAGCTTTTGTCTATTTTGGAGGGGAAGGGGAGCCACTGTGTTTGGAGCCGGCTGGAAGCGATGCCTGCACAAAATGCAGCAGGAAGACATGAATCCAGTCTGCCCATAGTGTTAATGGAAGTGCGACTTTGATCCAAAGGCAAAGTGACCAGGCTAGGGACAGCTAATGCACTATTTTGGGCAACTGCCAGTAAACGATAATTGTCTTTGTTAACAGCCCAGCTCATTAAGAGTTTGATTTTAAAATCAATAACCTAGTAAATTCATTATTTTAAAATGTGCTGTACATAAAAAAATAACATGAACATTTGCATATGTATATGTACACACGTCCATATGTTTTTATTTATGTATATATATATATATATATAAAAATTCTCTCCTGAATAAATTATGACAGTGTTGCACACGTTACTCTTGAAGACCATAAGCCAGGCTAGTTGTGTAAGGAAGAAATATCTTGTTAGAACAAGCAGTATGAGAGGGAGGAAGGCACAGGCAGGTGTTTAGGCCAATTATCCCTTCCAGAATGAAGATCTGGTTGTGTCTGAATGCTAATCTCTTCTGTCCAACTCTGTCATCAGTATGTGTTACTTGAAATACTCTCACTGTCACTTTAATTTAATTTTCTTTTGCCACGACTAGCAGTTTAACGTTAAAAATGTATGATTCTTCCTGGGGATCTGCACTATTGTGATGATACGAACTAAACAAAAAGATACAAAAGCTGTCCAGTAAGCAGAATTTCTTTTTTGCTTTCTAGTCACAATTCATTTCCTCTGTACACCAAGTTTGTGCCGAGGACTGCTAAATATTCACACGCACCTTCTCTGTGGTGGGGCTGTGCTCACACTTTAACTCAAGGAGCAGCTGTAGGAGCTGTTCTGAAGTGCCAGGGATTGTCTGTGGTACACTCCGTTTTAGATTATGCACCTGTTACTGTGCATAACAAATGGCACTGTCAAGCATGACAGCATTTTACTGTGTTTAGTCCCTTTAGTTGAGCCATCTTGGAACTGACCCGCTTAGTCCAGCACTTGCATGGGTTGCGGCTGCATAAGGGAGCATGAACTAATGTGGTTGTGTCTGGGCTAACGCAGATAAGAGGCGAGGAATGCAGCAACATTTTTGTGTTATCAAGCAGATGATGAATTAACCCATATTAAAGAAAGATGACAGTGCTTTTTAATGTTTGCTTTAGGAAAAGAACAGTCTTGATACGGGAGACTTGAGGTGACATGGTAGCTTCTAGGGGAAGAACTCAAGTACGTAGGAATGCAAAGAATTACTCCCAGTAAGGCTGTTCCACAGAAATGCTGAAGCTGTGGGTGTATTTAGAGCGAAAAATGATTTCCTGTGAACTGAATCTGAAATATATGAGATGTCTATTTTATCTAAAAGGGACTCTTTCATTAGAGGCGTATTGGTGCTAGCTCTGTTAAACATTTCCTTAATCAGCCTTTTGGGAAATTTGCTGTCTCCAAGCTTGCTTATATTCGGCAAGTTGCTGAAGTCTGTAGTTGTATTTGAGAAGTCGAGTAATTTGCTGCTTTCATGACAGCCTAGTTGCTGAGTAAATGCTTTATAGTGATTAATGGGTAGGAGTAGAAGAACTGGCTTGAGCAGGAGGGCTACAAAATGGTCCATCTGTTTTCAGAGCCTCACATCTGAAACAATGATGGATGGCCAATATTGTTAAAACTGTGAATTGGAAAGCTATTTTGCACAGTACCGGGTTCGCCATGTTAAATCCTGTGATACTGGATTAAGGATAATTCATAAGTCATTCTGGAAACTGGTGAAGGAGACTGGGAATGCATATGGGAGTTACAGACAGTATGTTACTAGCGAAGCTCAAAATGTATTTGTGTTGGGTTGACCCTGGCCAGTAACTAAGCACCCACCAGCTGCTCACTTACTTGCCTGTCCTCCTTCAGTGACATAGGGGAGAGAATTAGAGGTACAAAAGTGAGAAAAACTCATGGGTTCTAATTTAAGACAGTTTAATAAGTGAAGGAAAGGATGGGGAGGGTGTTAAAGTCATGCACAGTCAATCACTCACTGTGTCCCATCAGTAGACCAATGCCTATCCAGTCCCCAGGCAACAACTACATTGGAAAGACCAAGCCCACAGGTTTTACTGCTGTAATATGTGCTGCCCATATAGAGCAAGGAATATCCCTTTGGTCAGTTCTGGTCAACTGCCATGGCTCTGTCTTCTCCAAACATCTTTCCCAGCCACAGTCTCTTTGCTGAGCGTCTGGAGTGAGAACTAAAAACCCTTGATGGTGTGCAATCACAGCTGAAACACTGGTATGCAGTCAACACAGTTTTAGTCGCAGATGCAGAAGACCGCACCATACTGGGTGCTGTGAAGCATCCCAGCCAGAGCCAGTACAATCTTCTGCAATATCAGCAGAATAAAAATACATTAAAATAACTTTGTAACAACTGTAACATGTCAGTGTAATTTAGTGTATTGAGAAAATGGCCTTTAAGGATGGAAAGAACCATGTCCAGTTTGTATTCTTGGCAAAACAAGATACAGTCTTTACTTCCTGGGAATACTGATTCCATTCCAGTCCATCGTGGATGAACATTACAGATGCTAAATTTCTGTACAGTTGTAGGCTTGGAGAACAGAATAAAATGTCCATTGTCTGGTATAACAGATCTCACTTGTTCTCTTTCTTATTTCTCAATTTAGAGAGGACATTCAAATTTTGCATATACTCTATTCTCTTTTTTTAATTATCTGAAAGTTAAGAAGTTAGTGCCCTGTGGAAGAAGGACATGTGATATACGTGTATATATCAGGCATTATGTCACACATTTTTTATTGAGAAGTGCACTCAAATTATATGCAAGGGAAAGTATATTTTCAAATGCATGTATTAAAGCAGCCACATATCTCCATGTAGTATTCTTGATTAGTACAATTAAAGGATGTAGGAACATGTGATAAAATATGACACAAATTACATGCTCGTCATGGTATCCCTATGAGTTAATATGAAATGGCTGGCACCTTTTTTCCCAGTGCCCTGTCTTGGCACTATGGCAAAAGGGTGTCTAGGTGGAGGTCTTACTCTGGAAGTGATGAAACTGGAGCTATGTCTGTTGTGATGTCAAATATTCAGTAGTGCTGAGGTTGAAAAGGACTGGAGAGTTGAATAGATCACAAATTAGCATCATTTTCTCATGGTGTGAATGAAAGTAGCTTCTGGCTCTTCACGTTTGATACTGTGGTCAAACTCAGAATCTTCAGTCTGTCAGACTACTTTCATGTGGTGAATAGGTCACACAGATTTTTATTTTGCCAACACTTGCCATGTTTAGATGAAAAGAAGGAAGAAACAAATAAACCCCTTAGGTCTCACCTTTATGAGTCATCTCATTGTGGAAGTTTGAGTAAAACAGTGGCCTATAAAGGTTGTCCATGAAGGAAAGCATGAAGTCAGTTAACTTAAATACATCTGTGAAATGCAGAACTGTAGTATTCTGCTATGCATCAGCTGCCACAACTAAGGTGGAAAGTCGGACAGTGTGCTTAATGGGAATTTTTTATTTAGTTATTTTGGCCAATTGTTGCTCATCTATAATAAGTAATTCACAACTCATCACCTTTATCTAATACTGGTTTAAATTATTTGAAATGTACATTTCCAATAAATTCAGTATTTCATCTCTCAGACATTTATACAGCAGCTTGCAACATAAACTCAGGTGTAATATGAATAAAAGTTAAAATCCCACAAGCGTTTTTCCTAAGTGATTCACTTCTGAAAATTTTAGGTTAGTAGCCATAAGGACAATTTGGGGTGAATGGTTAGCTGCCTGAATCTGCTAAGTAGCCTAGAGTAATTGTAAACAGAAATGGGTTTATGTCTTGCTTCTCTGAATAATGAAAATCTGTCTCCAAGAGCTGTCCTAGCAGCTGTGTTTCTGATCTAAATAGCGTGTACAAGTCTTGTCGCTGGCTGGCATTCTCATGGATGGACTGCTTATGTAGCTTGACCAGGCTCCCACTTGAACTTTACTGAAAGGATTAGTATTGCAATGTTTTAACTATTTTTTTTTAAAAAACCTAATTCTTTAAATAGATTTATCCTACATGTAAATGGAGGAATGTTTTTGTGTGTTTGTTTTTGTTTATTTTTAAACTCATTCATTACCTCCTGCTTGCTATTTAGAGTTTAATTTTGAAGAAAATAAGTGATTTTTTTTAATTGCTTTTGCCTTACAGGTTAATCTCCGAGCTACTGATGTGAAGCTGATGCGCCAGCTACTCATCATCAATGAAAGTATTGAATCAATCAAGTGGATGATTGAAGAGAAGGCCATTGCCAGCAGAGGTAGCAGTTTGAGTGGCAGCCTGTGCAGCTTGCTGGAAAGTCAGGAGACATCCCTCCACGGCAGCTGTAACAGTTTACAAGACTGTAGTGATGGACTGGATGGAATATCGGTGGGGAGTTACTTGGACACCTTAGTGGATGATGTCCCTGGTCACCAAACCCCTTCAGATATGGACCAGTTCAGTGATTCTTCTATTATGGAGGACTCACAACCTCTGCATAAGCATCCCAAAATTGATTCTGATGAGTACTACTGTTTTGGTTAGTAAAACCAAGTTCCAGTGGGACACAAATGCACTTGTACTTATCCTTTTTCTTTGCTGCTATTTCATTTCATCTGCAACCCCTCTATATTTCTATTGGAAGGAAAGCATAATATGTTACTTTGATTCCACTTCATAGCTTTCTGTTGCTTTTAATACGTTTTCTCCTTTGTGGGTTGGGTTTTTCTCCTCCTCACTTTTTCTTAATTTATTGTCGCAATTTTTCCTTTTTTGTTTTAATTTTTTACAATGATGTATTTACAGGTTTTTAAAAGTGGTGAAGGAAAAGCTTTATCTTTAAAATGAGACGTCAGGGAATGAAAACAACAATTTTGTATTTGTTGGCAATAAAATATCTTCTGATTCATATATGTTGTGGTAAATTTTCTTGACTACCAGGTTTGGCC
Organism: Porphyrio hochstetteri; assembly: GCA_020800305.1. Classification (NCBI taxonomy): domain Eukaryota; kingdom Metazoa; phylum Chordata; class Aves; order Gruiformes; family Rallidae; genus Porphyrio; species Porphyrio hochstetteri. The sequence goes on from CM036938.1 coordinate 35,380,157, forward strand.
TTTCCAAAGACACTGTTCTTATTGAGCCTTAAATCTGAATCTTGAAAATACCTCTACAAAATTATTTTCCTTTTGTAAGTGATGGTATTTTATTATGTTAAGCTGTCTTCACTTGGAATATAAAGTATACTAAACTTTTCTGTGTGGATTTTTTTTCTTCTTGAATGTTCTCATCCTTCTTGTCTAATTATGGTTTTAAATTCTGGACTTCACGGGTCTTGCAGTGATGCATTGCAATACTGGAAGCTCTGCATAAAGAGTGTATTCCCGTTTGGTACTTCATATCTTTGATTTTCATTGTAGTTGCTGTTTTATAAGTACAGTCTAGATCTGTAAAAAAAAAAAAAAATCCCACATTTAAAATATCCAAAATTCTTCAGCAGAGTTATTTTAAACATGTAATTTAAAGTCTTGGCAATTTTTTCCTCAAAATTTTGAGGGATTTACAGGGCACTGGTGAAACATTTTACGGGAGACAACATGCTAGCTAGAAGGCATGTCCTGTATTGCTTTTGCATGCCCACCCTCATGCTTAACCAGTTTGCTTTGTGTTTACCAAATATTATTATTAAAGTGTTGCTCTGCTTTTTGTTTCCTGTTTTACAAATAAGAGTTTGCCTTAATCTTTTCATGCCCACTAGTGCCCTTGAGAGCGATGGCTGGTCATTTATACTGGAAGGATCTAAGACGAAATACAGGAACAGGTGGAAAGACTGGCTTTGAGATTCGCCTGGCCGACGCTTTTGTACAGGTTAGGAAGCAGAGTCTTCTACTTGCTTCTGAATCATAAAGAAACTAGTTTTTATCCTTCTACACTAAAGGAAAAAGAATAAAGGAAATAGAATTGATCAGGGCACTTTAACAGATTAGTGAACACATATTTCCAGCTTACAGGTAGTGAAAAAGATGTTGATACTTACACACGATCAACAAAATGTCCTCTCTTTCCACATCTGTATTCCTACTGCTAGTAAAGCATGAAGTTCCCTTACTGATAAACTAATGTTTGCCAAATATAATGCAGGCTCCCTTTTTAAAATACCTTTTACACAGTCTGAAGAAACAAAATCAGTATAGGCAGCAGTCAATGTATGTCAGTTTGGTTCCTTTTGACATAAATAGTCCAATAAGGTTCTGCTCTTCCAAGCCATGTTTCCATGAACCTGTCTTGTCCAGCCATGTCCAACATCAAATGTGGAGAAAAGGTAACAACTCAAGAAGTTGAAAGTGGTTTTGTCGTTACCTCCATTATTTCTCAGTGTGGTAGATGCCTGTGTCCTGCAAAATTAAAAAACAAGATACATATATTTTGCTTCAGACATCATGATTTATTTAAATACAACGATTGAAGAAATGTGTGAATGAGACTTCTCAGTTAACTTCTGAATGCAACCAGGATACTGTAGACACCTTGAAGGAAAACAGAAGCAAGCCCTCAATTGACAATGCTATGCTAACATAACACTTCAGGTTTTTTAATTCCTTCTCCAATTTGGAGAATTGGAGTCAGAGAACAGAACTAACTCCCTAGTATAAAACTGTGAATCTTGAAAGTTTTCTACCTTTACTGCTTGGCATGGAAGTTAAACATCAGGATGTATACTCCCTCTGCATGCTCTTCTCCAACTCAAATTTTAGGCAGTAAGCCAAGGTGCACATGAAATTTTTCTACTAGGAAGGAAATTCAAAAATATTTTTTACATACTATCTCAAATAACCCCTAGAGTTACGCTGAAATTTCTTCAAGGAAAATACAAGCTGTAGCTGTCACCCACCCACTCACGGCTATAATACTGCATTAAGAATAATTACATCAGTGATAGATTTATCATGTTATCATTAAAAATTTCATTTAAATGGGAATCAGAGCAGACGGGGGAAGGGGGGGAAAGGCCTATTACTAATAGTAGTGAAATAAAAACTGTGATAAGAAGATTTTATTCCTGTTTGTCTCTTGACCGGAGGTGCAGAAAGAGTATAAATGAAAATTCCACATGTTGTGTTGCTCATATCCAGGAACACAACCACCTTGTTTTTTATTTTTGAAGCATAAAAACTTCAAAGATTTAGGTTTGACTTGGAATCCTTCATTGCATTAGTAGGACTTCATAGCCAAAGGATAATAATTTATTCTGACTTCCTGCTTAAAGCAGACCGTGAAAGTTGATAATCTCCAAAAATGAATCCAGTAACTTACAATTGAACTAGAACTTCACTATTTAGACAATGGAAAGTGTTCTATCCTCCTTAAAATATATACCCATTTAGCAATTATTTTTGCTTTTGAACAGTTTACATATTTCTTCCTGTTTCCCCTTGATTTCATCAACCTTGGTCTTGCAAAATCTGTTGTAAAAAGGGATCTGGATGCTCTCTTCTAGCATTTTGCAGAGCTGAGTACTTTTTTTACCTTGGGTCTCATTGCATTTTTTTTTTCCTGACAGATCTAAAAAAACAATATTCAGTGATATAGGGCAATGTATCTGAAAGCACTTTACAAAGCTATGTCTGTTTTAAATGGAAAAAACAGCAATTAAAATCATTTATTCTCTGTCATTTTGTATCATCTTGACTCTGCTGTCACTTAGCTTACTTCCAGGTATGACAAACTATTTCTCACAGACAATAAGCATCACTCAGACACAGACAATAAGCATACTGCTGAAGTTTTGTCTTTGAACGACCTTCCACTGTGCAAACTGATTAGTTCAGAGACAATAAGGGACAGTCAAAAATTATAGATTGATTATGCTTTCTGTTTTAATACAGCTTATTCCTGCTAATAATAGGAACCAGCTAGTAAATACATGCTCTTAGGTTTGCAAGAAAACTGGGGGGGGGGCAGAGAGCAGAAGCTCAAAATCTTGGTGCTTTAAAGATTCTGTCAGGAGAGTCTAGCTATGAAGTTTTGTTGCAGTTTCGAAAGAGAATTAAAATTATCTGAAATCTCTCTGCCAGCTGCTGGGTCTAGTATTGATCTCAAGGTTGCATGACTGTGTCTCCACAAATACTATGAGAGGATAAGAACCAAGCAGGAGCTCTTCGATCCATCAGTAGGCCAGAAGCATTCTAGGACACTGAAGACAGAACAGCATCTCTGCCTTTGAAAGGCACACCACCATTATCCTGTGAATTGAAAAAATGAATTCTGGTGTGTCTTGTTAAAATGAGCCCTGACTTTTGAAGGGAGCAGTAAAATGCTGGAAGTACTTTAAAAAATGTTTGAAACTTTGAAGTTTCAAAAAACTTTCTCCCCATTTCCCTTTGAAAACAGAACTGGTTAGCCAGGGTGGGAGAAGTGCAGTCTGAAATGATGTCTGGTTACACTATGTAGCTGCATCTCATGTAACCCTATATAACCCCACTGAGAAACTGGGGGGATTTTGTTCAGTAATCTTTAGAAGTTACTAAGCTGTTCAAAAAGTTTGTGCTAGTATTTTTCATGTTGCCAACACTTCTTCTGAACCAAGCCTAAAAGATGTGTCTTTGATATAAGGAATTAACATATACCAAATAAACATGAGATCAGTAGAAAGCATCCATCACCTTAGAGGAAAGGAGGCTTTGTTTCACTTTAAATGTGCTCTATTACAGCAAGTTTGTCTTTCTCAGAATACCTATGAATTTACTATAGAAACAGCATAAGAGCATCCCGCCCTGAACCAAATAGAAGTTTTCCCTTGTATAAATTAAAAAGAGATTAATGCTGCCTGCACTTGACCTTTCCTTTGGCCAGAGATTAAATTTCCCTGGTAAGTACATCTAGCGTAAAAATAAAACAATTTATCTGTGGGTTCTTTTTCCCCTCATGGAATTTTCTATGCTAAGGCGTAACACTAAGAAGATAAGCAATCTTCATGAAGTCTTTTTAAAAGCATGCTTTTCCAGCAAACATGTCTGCTCTTCAGGACTGACATTTCCCTGTAGTCTTGCTTGGTTTTATTGGCTCAGTCCCGAAATAAACACGTTTGAAAAGGTAAGTCTTTTAGTTACTGTTGGGGGACCATGATACAAATATCTGAAAATAAGTATCAGTAACACCTTATTTTTTTTTTGCTTTTGATTTTTCCCCCACACACACCAAAATTGGCTGCAAAAACTATGTTGATATTCCTGACCAATTTTAATTTTTCTTACTGCATTTTTGTCTGACATCCATATGGAGAGAAAGCAGTGTATTGAGCCTAAACATCTGAAATCATGGTTTTGCCTGTGGACTGTAGAGCACACTTATTTTATAGCTAATAGTTATAACATTATAATACATTAAAACTCATTTGTCTACTGTTCACCTTCTGGAAATCTGTGAGATCACTAAAACCTTTTTAATTTAAAAAGGGTTCTGGTTGATTGGTTGGTTGCTTGCTTGCTTTTGGTGGTTTGTTGGGGTTTTTTTGTGAGGGAAAGCGTTATTGTTAGAATAACATAAATTTTGGTCTATGAATTATGAACTTAAAGAACAAAGTGCACAATAAAATTAAAAATCTTTTTGCTAGGTCTACCTTGTAGTAAATCACGTTTCTCTTCTTTGTTGTTTAAGACAGTGTTTGACTTCAATCGTTGTACCACTTGACAGTAAAAAGCAGTTAACTTTTTTCCAGATGGTATTGTGTGAGATTTTGTCACAACTGCTCAAAGTTGTTGTAAGAGCAAACAGTTGCAGTCTCTTATTTAAAAGAATGCACTAACATGCTAAGTTAAAAAAATAGATTTTAGACTTTAGAAATTTTAATTGTAAGCAAGCTATTTATTGTTGAGCAATATGACTGTCATCATTAATTTCATTTTAAAGAAAAACAAACTTCATTTTTAACTCTTGAGTCCTTTTTTGTTTGCATTCCAAGTCAAATTCCAAGAACCAACACTATAGAAACAGAGAATAACAAATGCAATATGTGAGAGTATTAAAGAAAAATTACTTGGTCAATTCTTTGTTCAAGTTTCACTGTCAGAAAATGTTCCCATCATCTTACTGGATGAGTGTCTAAACAATAGCGGATGCCTTATCAGGCAAATCAGAATTAAGCAATACAGTATAAAGTGGTACTTCCAAAAAGTCATTGTTCTGCTTTTTAGGAAAAAAATCCACATAACCACCACCCCCCACCAAAAAAAAAACCCAACCCAAAACCAAGCATTCCTCTATGAAGGGAAGGGAGACAATAACTGAGAAGTTATCAATGCACTCAGTCTTGTGTTCATCGAAATGATAGTGGATCTCAGTAGGTTAAGGGCAGATGTGACCCTATGACCAAGCTTGGAGGAAGCAGCCTAAATATTTTATAATAGGAAACAAATATGAATATCTTCTCTTCATTTTCCATAGCAAACCATTTTCTGAACTCTGCCTACAGGTGTTTATTAAACTAATTAAAAAGTATATTACAAGCTCGGCATTTAGTAGTGGCTTCCTTCATTGCTCATTCTAGACCTAAGACACACTGACTTCCAGAGGACTGCTTAAACATTTGAAGACAAACTGCTACAGTTGTCTTAAAGTAGTACATAAATATAAAAGGCTACTGAAGAGGGGTATCTGGCATTTACACTTCCCCTATCCATATTTTGAGAGCCATACCTTACTTAGAGTTGGTACCGTTTTTTCTAAGTCAGGTGTTTTTACTGTGAACATGAGATCTGTCTCCCAAAATTTATATTTTTTGATACCAAATTCTTTAGGCAAAATTATTAACTGCATAATTGATTCCACAAAAGATCACATTAGGGACAACCTATTCAACTTCTTTGCATCCCTGAGAATTGTAGTTGTTTCAAAGATCAAGGAGGTGATTGGTGTCAGCCAACATGGCTTCACTAAGGGCCTAACTAGTTTGGTGGCCTTCTATGATCACAGAACCACAGGATTATAGGGGTTGGAAGGGACCTCAAGAGATCATCAGGTCCAGCCCCCCTGCCAAAGCAGGTTCCCTAGGACAGGTCACACAGGTAGACATCCAGATGAGTCTTGAATATCTCCAGAGAAGGAGACTCCACCACCTCCCTGGGCAGCCTGTCCCAGGGCTCTGTCACCCTCACTGTGTAAAAGTTCTTCCGCATGTTGGTGCGGAACTTCCTGTGCTCCAGTTTGCAGCCATTGCCCCTTGTCCTGTCCCCACAAACCACTGAAAAGGGGTTGGCCAGTTCCCCCTGCATCCTATACTTAAGATACTTATAAACATTGATCAGATCCCCTCTCAGTCTTCTTTTCTCAAAGCTAAACAGCCTCACTTCATTCAGCCTTTCCTCATAGGGGACATGCTCCAGGCCTTTAATCATCTTCGGACTCTTTCCAGGAGATCACTGTCTTTTTTCTACCACGGAGCCCAGAACTGGACACAATACTCCAGGTGGGGCCTGACCAGGGCAGAGTAGAGGGGGAGGATCACCTCCTTTGACCTGCTGGCAACGCTCCTTTTGATACATCCCAGGATCCCATTGGCCCTCTTAGCCACCAGGTATGATGGGGTTACCACAGTGGTCAGTAGGGTAAGAGTAACAGATGTCATCTACCTGGACATAAGAAAGGCATTTGACACTGTCCCACATGACATACTTGCCTCTGAAATGCAGAGATATGGATTTGACAAATGGACCACTTGATGGATAGGCAATTAGCTGGATGGTCTCACTCAAAGAGTTGTAAACGGCTTCATGTTCAAGTGGACAACAGTGACAAGTGGCATTACTCAGGGGTCAGTACTGGGACTGACACTGATTAACTTCTTTGTAGGATTCATCAACAATAGGATAAAGTGTACCCTCTGCAAGTTTGTAGGACACATGGAGCTGTGTAGTGTGGTTGACATGCTGGAGAGGGAAGGGATGGTATCCTAGGGGAACTTCAAAGGTGTTACATGTTTGTGTGTCAAGTTATTAGTAGTGATGGGAGGGGAGGGAGGTGGTGGGAGCTGCATGAATGGCTTATGTGAGAAGTTTCTAGAAGCTTCCCCAAGGTCCAAAAGAGCCAATGCTAGCCAGCTCAAGGATGGATCCCCTTCTAACCAAGGCCAAGCTAATCACTGATGCCTTTAACACCTCTGTGATACCATATTTAAGAAGGAAAAAAAACCACAAGCAGCAAGAATTGAGAAGATGTAGGAAACTGCAGAAGTGGGGGGAAGAGGTGCTCCAGGTGCCTGAGAGAACAATTCCCCTGAAGCCTGTGGAGAAAACCATGGTGGAGCAGGTTGTCCTGCTCCAGCTCATGGAAGATGATGGGGAGTAGAGATTCCAACTGCAGCCTATGGAGAAACCACACGGTGGAGCGGGTGGAGACATTGTGACTCTTATTGGAACAAGTTCCTGGCAGGACCTGCAGCCTGTGGAGAGAGGAGCCCATGCCAGAGCAGGTTTTCTGGGGGGACTTGTCACCCTGTGGGGTACCCACACTGAAGCACTCTGGTCCTGAAGGTCTGCACCCTGTGGAAGGGACCCAGGCTGGGGCAGCTCATGAAGAACTGCAGCTCGTGGAAAGGACTGGTGTTGGAGAAGTTGGTGGAGGACTGTCTCCCATGAGAGGGACCCTACACTGAAGCAGGGGAAGGGCATGAGGAGACTCTTTTCCTGAAATGGAAGGAAAGCCAGAGACAACACATAATTAACTGACCACAACCCCCATTCTTCAACTCCCCATGTGCCTCTGGAGGGCAGAAGGTAGAAAAATTTGGAATAAAGTTGATCCTGGGAAGAAGAGGGGGGTGGGGGGAGGTGTTTTAAGATTTGGTTTTATTTCTCATTAGCCTACTCTGTTCTCATTGGGTAATAAATTAGATGCCTTTTATTCCATGTTGAGTTTGTTTTGCTCATGACATTAATTGCTGAATGATCTCTTCTTATCCTAAGATCCCTAAGCCTTTTATTATGTATTTTCTCCCCTTTCCAGCAGAGGAAAGGAGTTACAGAGCATCTGGCCTCTAGCTAAAGGTCAACACACCACAACAGACTTGAGAGATGAGCCCATATGAACCACATGAAGTTCAACAAAGTCAGATGCAAGGTCCTGCACATGGGTTGGTGCAATCCCTGGCACAACTAAAGGCTGGATGAAGAATGGATTCCGACTAGCCTTGAGGAGAAGGACTTGGGGGTGTTGACTGATGAGAAGCTCAACAAGTCGGCAGTGCATGGTTGCAGCACAGAAAGCCACCCATGTCCTGGACAGCATCAAAACTATTGTGACCTGCAGGTCAAAGGAGGTGATTCTGCCTCTCTACTCCATTCTCATGAGAGCTCACCTGGAGTACTATGGCCAACTCTTGGGTCCCCAGAACAAGAAAGACATGGACCTGTTGGATCAAGTCCAGAGGAAGGCCACATAGATGATCACAGCACCACCTCTCTTATGAAGACAGGCTGTGAGAGTTGGACTTGTTCAGCCTGGAGAAGAGAAGGCTCTGGAGGGATTTTTATAGCAGCCTTCCAGTACCAGAAGGGGCCTACAGGGAAGATGGAGAGGGTCTGTTTACAAGGGCATGTGGTGATAGGACAAGGAGCAATAGGTTTAAACTGGAAGATGGTAGGTTTAGATTAGATATTAGGAAAAAGTTCCTTACTGTGAGGGTGGTGAGGCACTGGCACAAGTTACTCAGAGAAGCTGTGGCTGCCCCTCCCTGGAATCAAGGCCAGGTTGGTTGGGGCTTTTGGCAACCTAATCTTGTGGAGGATGTCCCTGCCCCTGGCAGGGGAGTTAGAATTAGATGATCCCTTCCAACCCAAGCCAGTCTGTGATTCTGTGATTCTGCCTCTTTCCCTCAGGAATACAGTGCCCTTTGTTTCCTGACAACTGGCTATCACACAGTTTGCACAGGCAAGTAATCTGAAAAATATTTTGATGTTGGGGCAGGAGAAGGGTAATTAAAATGTTCCTCGGATTTTGCACAGAGAGGCTGTGTTTGGAACAGTGACATAATCCTTAGGACAAATATGGCTTTCATTGTGCCACTCCAACTCCCTGTTGCCTGAAGTAATGTAAATATTTGCTTCAGTCCATGAAGCTACCCAAAGTCACTGCTGGGTCACTTTCTGGTATTCAACACGCTGATATCAGCACAGAGATTTCCAAAATGAGTCACAGTGCTATATGGGAAGCTACCAACTTCTTTTAATCTTCACATAGAACAGATTGCCTTGTTAGAACACCATAATCTGGAAAGGTTGAGTTGCTAAAGGCTTTCAGACTTTTTTTTTTTTTATAATTTATGTAAGCCTAAGGATTTGAGTCTTATCAGTCCACCTTTCATACTATAGCTTAAATTACTTTGGCATCTGAAGAAAACTGAAGGATGAGTTACAGGTTGTAACAGGAAAACCGATTTATTGATGACCCTTTATGCAGAAGCATAAGTAAAAGACAAAGGCATCACCAAAAATATTATGAAAATAGTATCATTATTCTTTTTCTTCTGAAATTAATTAAATCAAATATCTTCCCTTTTTCATTCTGTGTTTTGAAGTACTTGGCTATCAGAGCCAGTAAGAAGAGCTTTTTAGAAAGTTTCAGATTAGAAAGGCACCACCTCAATAATGCTAACCTCTAACACCAAGACTGGAGCTTGACTTCTTGTTGAAGTTATGACATTTCTGTGCCTTTAAATAAGCATAAAAGAAGTAATTTAATATATATTTAAATTTCTTTGTTAGAAAATCAACTTGAAGCAGATTCAGGAAGAAAGTAATTTTTGTACCAAAGTTGCCTTACATTTCTGCACAATGTGAATTCTTTAATTTTCATAGATCTCTTTTCCATAATACAAAAAATTATAGAGATTTACCCCTTTTGTCATAAGCCAACAAAATTCTAGCAAGGCTGTTAAGCTATTTTAATTCATAAAGATTTAAGAATAATTTAGAAAAATAAATTTACCATGTTCTTTCTCAAGTTGAAAAATTGTGTAGGACTTACAAAGCATCATCCATATCCTGAGATCCTTCACCATGGCAATTAGGGCAACAAAAAGTACAAGTTTAGTTTACTTTATGTTTTTAAGTGGATGTTAATCTTAATGTTATGACAGGAATAGTTAAAGCTTGAATTGCCAGTTTTGCCATGTCATCAGGCTGATGAGCCATTGACAATGTAAACATGATATATTGTCATCGTTTAAGACTAAGTGACATACGATCTAGCCTGGGAAACACTTTCAGTGAGGCATCCTAGGAATGGCTGATTTGTGCTACCAATCCCAAGTTGATTTTTATGCTTTTATGCTGATGAATATTAATCAGATAGGACCTGGGGTGGTATCTGGAATGTACAGTACATGGAAGACTGTACCATTGCTGTCTGTCATGAACAATGCGCAATTCATTCAATTTATTAATGCTCTGTTTCCCCTTCAGGCAAATAATTTCACCAGTGTGTGATAATGAAGGGCTTCAGTCAGACATTTTTGACAAACTTGACATGTTATTGGACAGAAGCCATATTCTCAAATATAAACTCACAGCTTGCCTGACTGGGTTTTCTCACAACCAGGCCTGGAAAAAGAACACACGTTTCCGTTAGTGCCAGGCTTTTTGATGCAAAACTTCAGAAGCTGTTGGCATATATATGATATTGAAGAGAACTGTTCAGTGAGAAATATTAGGAGTTGGAGAGAGGGAGAAAAAGGATTACAACACAGACAATGACAAGATACTGGTTTCATGTAGGTTCCAGATGGTGGTTGAGAACCAAGAGCACAAAGCAGGATCAGTCATGAAAAGCACGAACCAGAAAAAGAATTGCATCTCATTTGCCCAGTCTATCTCCTTTCTACTCTTGGCAGATTTCATGTCTGTGTACACTTGTAGGGCAAGCACAAGCCACCATTCCTTTTCACTGGCTGTTTCTACACACGGAAGGGGTAACTACAAAGAATCACAGAAGGATAAGGGTTGGAAGGGTTGTCTGGAGATATCTGGTCCAATGTCATGAATGCCTTAAAATGCTACAGTTTGCTTGCCTTTTCTATCTCTTATCCTAAATGACTTTACTTTTTCACCTTGCAAAGGACCTGGAAGAAATCCTAACGTACCTTTTAACAGTCAGGGAAGGAATCCTGGCAGAAAGAGAGTGGGCCACTATGGAACCCACCTTCCCTTCTCAGAACTGCACTGCAGGCTTTGCCAGCTGCTGATTTGTGTCGACCAGCACAGTAACCAGAACTTCATTAGACAAAACATAGTCATGACGGGAGAAAGCTAATAGGTTTGGTAATTCTCAAATTCAGAGACAGTCTGTATTCTGTTTATGTTTCGGCGGCTTGTAGGAGCCTGATAAAGAATAGAGCCTTATTGCATTAAAGACTCACAAGAAAGACTAGGCTTTGCAATGTAGGAATTTAAAAGAAAAAACTAAATACAAAACCAAAACAACAACAACAACAACAAAGAACTATCTATGTTTTTCATTTGGAGCAATACAGTACAAAGGTTTTTGCTTTTCTTTGATAATGAGGGAAGCTCAAAGTACAATTTGGAATAAAGCCCAGAGTACATAATTTTATCAAGGACTAAATTTTCCTATTGACAAAATACTGTTCTCTGCTGTAGGTATCTCATTTTCTAACATGGCTTATGTCTTTCATCCTCTAAGGAAAAAAAAAGATTTACTGTGTAAAGCTTTTTTATAGGTATATTATCTTGTATGTGTAGATTTATTTATTTTCCCCAGATGAACAAGTCATAGTTATTTCTTGGATAGTTAACCTTATTTTGAAAATTAAGCAGATTTTTGTTCTGTTTTCAGGCTCATTGTCCATTTAAATTTACTTTAATTGGATGGCTTGTCTATTTATTTTTTTTAGCATCTTGTTTTCATAACGCTAAAGCATAAGCATTACTTTCTCTCTTTTATTGCTCTATAAGAATAATACTACCATTCTTCTGCTTCAATTTATTTTCGTGTGAGAATGCTGATCATTGACAGGGACTTTCTTTCAAACTTCTGGAATAATGCTGTTGGGATATTTTGGTCTTTTTGAAAAAAAAGGCCCAACATAATTTATATTTTGCAAATTTTGAAAATCAATCAACATTTGTTCTTTAATTTCTTTTTAGAAGTATTTTACAGGAGGAGGATTTGCTACAGATACAAGCTCACTTGTTAAGATTGCAATATGAGAAAATCAAGTGCAGAAAAATACTGTCTCTCTTGGCACACAAGGTGAAGTTGAAAGAGGTTACTGTATGCCCAGCATAATCTTCTTAAAGAACAAGGCAAAAGACTATTTTATCTCTTTTACCTACTTGCCTGTAGCTATCCTGGCAGTTCAGTGGGGTGGAGAAAAGTACCTTTTCATGGGAAAGCTCTAACAGACCTTCCAAACAAATGAGTCTCTGGCAAACCAGTTTCCTACTACCATTCTGCAAGCATGGGCATCCATTTCAGAAAGATACTTAAGTATGTGGTTAACTTCAAGTAAGTGACTAATCTCATTGACTTCAATAGGACTATTCATGTCCTTAAATGCCTGGCTGAATCAGGAACTAAATCTTCCTGGTTATCCTTTCAGCCTGCACAGAGCTGACTCTGTGCAGACATTGCATCTTTGCAAATGAAACTTTGCCAAACGGTCTTCACTTGGTATCCACAGTTCATTGTTTTCACTGCCTCTGAAATTCCTCTGTAATCATCACATTACTGGAATATAGTTCAACTTTCAGTTGTTTCCTTCTTAACCTTTATAATCATGTAGCAATATTCTCTGATAGTGCTGTCATTGAAAATGTGACCATACCGGGGTTCCATCAAAAAGTATTTGGTTTATTAGTCACAGTTTGAGTTTTCTTTTTTTTTTTAAGAAGTGCAATAATGTAGGACAACTTTTCAATCAGTCTTTCTAATAAAAAATGGAAAATACTCATCAGGTGAGGAGTAGGGGGAAATACTAATGATTCAGCCGTAGGTAAACTGGTATTACTTTAAGCCATAGTACCTGCTTAAGATGTTTAAAATTTCTAACTTATTAGTAAGCTTGCCAGGCATGCTTAAATTAACCAAAGAAAAAATTATCAATGGCTTACTCTGAAGGATAAGGGAAGCTGTTTCATCGTAGTGAATAAAGACTGCAGTCCTACGTACTGCTGACATGTATGCCTGTGCCTGTACTGCAGACACTACATGCATTACTGAAACCCAGAAAAGTGAGCGTAGTAGGAGAGATAAATCTATTCCTGTTTTTCAACTGCTCTGTATAGAGAATACTGTTGCTGTCATTTTTACTGATATCCTTATTCTATGAAGTCAACTGGTAGTGATGTAGGTTGGACTGTAGACAAAGGTGCTTTTTTTCCCCTTTTTTATTTTTTGTGTTAATGTGCCTTTTGCTGCTGGACTTCCATTATTGTCTATGTACAAAAACAAGCAACAAAAATCTTCTCTTTTTGATTCTTTTCTAAGGAGCTATGGGAGAAAGACCTAAAGAGCCAACGAAGTCGCAAGACTATCACAGATAAATGGAGAGAACTGTAGCAGAAGATATCCTTCTAGGTAGAAATATACTAGAGAAGCAGTATTGCTGTGGAGAATGATATGTGCGTTGTGATCAAGCAGTTCAGACATTGGTGAACTTCTCATACAGGGCCTCTGGATCTGGGTATGGATTAGCAAGGAGGTTCCTTTTTTTCCAGAAATGAGAGGACAAAGTTAAATGCATCCTAGTCATCTTCATGTTTTCTCACAGGCCCAATTAAGTAGAAAATAGGTAGACTTGGTAGTTCTAGGGATGAGGAAGAAGATATGCATAGAAATATGTGGCATTTAAAATGAAAATATGAAAATAAGATATTTGTATCAACTACATCCTGAAAAAATACTTGAGGACTAACCCTTTCTGTCAACAGCTACACATTTACTCAGATTTATTTATCCAAAGAGTCCTATGGGTTTTGAAAGACTGACTTGTGTGTGACCAGAAACTGTATGTAGTATACCAAACCTTAACCCCACATAGTGTGACCAGTGGAATTTATTGTTTTTCTATCTGTTATGCTATCTTCTTCTCACACACCTAAAAATCATAGGCCATGTAGGAGAAATCAAACCTTAATCTAAGAGCATAAGCACCTAGTTAGTGTAACTCCAGAAAGTCTGGTAGTCTTGGAGCTGCCAGTTTTCTTACAAAAGACAAAGGAGACGAAAACTCTCATTTTGTGGATCAAATCCATTTCTGTTATGCATTGGTTGTTTTATTTTAAATGGAAAACTGTCTTGCAAGGAAAGTTCCAGATATTTAATCCTCATTTCTGTAATAAAATTCACACTTTAATTAAAAAGGTGATTCATGCTTACCAGAATCAACATCAGTTTTGTTTTCAGTAGAAATGTAACATTGTTTAAGGAATGCTTGTTTGATTGACTGTGAAGCTCAAGGACATTCAGAAAAATGGTTAGCTGGTTCACATTTAATGGATTATACCAAATAGAATGCAAGAACCAAGAAACATTTATAATAGGCTGTGGAATTAAATAAGTATTGACCAGTGCATAAGGAATCAATGGGTGTTGAAAAAAAGAATGATTACGGTAGATTGCATCCCCAGGGTGTAAGCACATAAGCACACATGAGTGTTTGAGCTTTTGAAGCTCTGTCCTGTTTATGCACTGGAGACCCGAAATAGAAAAGAACCTTGGAATTATTGTCTGATCTGATTGTTTCTTTCAGCAAGACAGAGAAGCGGTACGGGGACTGCTATTCTCGTCAAAACATGGTGATATCTTTGTGGCAAAAAGATATGGATGGCATAAATTCTTCCAGGATTGTCTAAATGTTTACAAGAGCCTGACCTAGTCTGAAAAGAGTTGGAATGTCTGTAATTGCATTAGGAAAAAATATCCGTTTATACTCACTTCGGTATGGAAAGCCAGGTAGCAAAATGGCTTCAGGGGATATCATGGTGATTAGGCAGGAAAGGCTTCCATATCATTGTGGAAGAACACAGGAAGATTTTGGGCCAGCATCTCACAGATGTGTAGGACAAACTCATAAACAGTATCAGCATAGATAGTCAAAACACAATTTGCTTGTCCAAAAAAATAAAACCAGAACTGTCATTCTTAAAAAAATCTAACACAGCACTGTCCTTGACATTTTATTGTTGCTTTCTGGAGATATTTCTCCAATAATAGAAATTAATCTGGCCTCAACTGTAAAGGACAACAAGAAAAGTTTTTTATTAATATATTAACAACAAAATAAAGACCAGGGAGACCCTCCATCTCCTATTAGGTGCAGGAGGAAACATAGTGATGAAGCATGAGGAAAAGGCTGAGGTACTTAATGACTTCTTTGCCTCAGTCTTTAGTAAGAGGACCAGTTGTGTAGGGGGGAACCAACCCCCTAAGACAGAAAACAGGGACCAGGAGCAGAATGGCAAGCCAGGAGGAGATGGTCAGTGACCTGCTGCACCATACAGATGTGCACAAATCTATGAGGCCAGATGAGATGCACCCAAGTGAGCTGAAAGAGGCAGTGAGGGTGCTTACCAAGACACTTTCCATCATTTATTTGCAATCATGCTTAACTGGAGAGGTAGCAGCAGATTGGAAATCAGCCAATATAACCCCCATATATAAGAAGGGATGAAAGGATGATCTGGGAAATTACAGGCCTGTTACTTTCACTTCAGTCCCAGGGGAAGCTGATGGAGCAGATCATCCTGAGGTACCAACATGCGATACATGCGAGACAACCAAGGGATCAAGCCCAGTCAGCATGGGTTAATGAAGGGCAGGTCCTGTTTGACTAATCTAATTTCCTTTGATGACAGGTGACTCGCCTATTGGATGAGGGAAAAGCTGTGGATGTTGTCTACCTTGACATAGCAAGGCCTTTGACACAGTTTCCCACAGAATTCTCCTAGAGAAGCTGGCCACTTGTGGCTCAGATGTGCAAACGGTTTTCTGGGTAAGAAACTGGTTGGATGCCTGGTTCCAAAGAGTTGTGCTAAATGGAGTTGAGTCCAGGTGGTGGCCAGTCAAGAGTTGTGTTCTCTAGGGCTCAGTGCTGGAGTTGCTCCTGTTTAACAGCTTTAGTAATGATCTCTATGAGGGGATAGAGTACTCCTTTAGTAAGTTTGCAGATGACACTAAGCTGGGTGGAGCTGCTTGAGGATAGGGAGACTGCAGAGGGATCAAGACAGGCTTGATCAATGGGCCAAAACCAATTATATGAGTTGCAATAGGGCCTAGTGCCAGGTTCTGTACTTCAGCCACAACAACCACCAGCAGCACTGGTGGGAAGACTGGCTGGAGAGCTGCCCAGCAGAGAGGGACCTGGGTGTGCTGATTGACAGCAGGCTGAACAAGAGCCAGTGATGTGCCCAGGTGGCCAAGAAGGCCAACAACATCCTGGCTTGTATCAGGAACAGTGTGACCAGTAGGGCCAGGAAGGTGATCTTACCCATGTACTCAGCCTTGGTGAGATCACATCTTGAGTACTACGTGCAGTATAGGAATGACATTGAGGTGCTGAAGACAGTGCAGAGAAGGGAAACTAGGCTGATTATGGGTCTGAAGAACAGCTCTTAGGAGGAGAGGCTGAGGGAGCTGGGGCTGTTCAGCCTGGAGAAGTGGAGACTGAGGGGAGACCTTATGCTCTCTACAGCTACCTGAAAGGAGGTTGCAGTGTGGTGGGTGGGAGTCCGCTTCTCCCTAATAACTAGTCACAGGACAAAAGGGAATGGGTTCAAATTACACCAGAGGAGGTTCAGGTTGGATATTAGGAAGAATTTCTTTACCAGAAGAGTAGTGAAGCATTGGAACAGGCTGACCAGGGAGGTGGTGGAATCACCATCCCTGGAGCTCTTCAAAAAATGGGTAGATATGTTGCTTCAGGAGACAGTTTAGAAGTTATTATGGTGTAGTGCTGTGGTGGTTTGTCCCTGGCTGGAAGCCAGATGCCCACCAAAATTGCTCTGTCAGTCTCCTTTCAGCTGGACAGGGGAGAAAATATATATTGAGAGGCTTAGGAGTCAAGATAAGGACAGGGAGAAATCATTCAGCAGTGAGCGTCACGGGCAAAACACACTCAAAACAGAATAAAGGAAAGAAAAATCTCTAATTTATTACAATACACTACACTACACACCCAGTGAAACCAGAGTCAAGTAATGAGAAGTGCAACCAGATCTTAAAACACCTCTCCCCACACCTTGAGCCCAGCTGGTGTTTAATCTCTTGGGCCTAGGGGAAGCTTCTAGCTGCTTCTTGCAAAAGCCACCCCTGCAGCACAGACACCCACACCCCACCAGAACCTTGCCACACTAAACCACCACAAGAACTTACAATCGAACCTGATGATCTTGAAGGTCTTTCCAACCATAGTGATTCTATGATTCTATGATTCTATTCTATGTGTGAGGGTTGTATTTATGTTTTCCCCACAGAAAGTATGCAGCCTGATGCTTTCAAAAGAGTATGCAGCTACAGTAAATTATTTTTCAACGTAAATCTCTTATATGGTTGATTGACTTCCTCTGTCAACAGAAATTGATGAATATTGATGTTCTTTCCAATATTATGAGATACAGTTTAACTACTTTTAATGAATTTAGTGAGAGTTTAACTGACTTGAGTAAGTTAAAAGCTAACAACTTAAAATTATATTGTCTAAAACTCAGCAAAAAAAATCCACATTTAGGTACATAAGGAAGTGGTCCAGCTTCCCAAAGCACTGAGCAGCAATGTGAATTTACATGCTCATGACATGTAAAAGAAAGTTTTGCCAGTATCTGAACAAAAAAGTACCAACCTCTTAAATTATCTGTGTCTGGAAATGTGTAGCAAATACATAAATGTGGTGCACATAATGAAGTCTTTCAATTCTATGAAGCAGGCCAGAATACCAGTTTTTCCCAGTTGGCTTAAAGGTTTTGGCTCAACTGCATTCAGAAGTCCTACCAATATGACTGTGACTACTTATTTAACTCTGGCATGAGTCATACCCAGATCGAAAACCTTTCAACTAAGAAAGATTAATTTTACCAGCCCTAAGTCCCTAGTGGTGAAGCTAAGTTTGGAATGCCCATTAACTTCATATTAATCAATTAACCATGCACATGACTGAACAACTTCATTAATGATTTAACTCCATCAAATTCAAAATTGACTTGGGCTTTATGAGTATCAGTTAAGCTATGCATGTGACTTGGATAAAGGGATCTACGCAGGAAGTATATACAGCCTAAATGAGTTCTAATGGCAGATATCTATGTTTGTTTCCTGGCTTGTTTTATAGTTGTCTTTGCTGAGAAATGCCAACTTTGCCACATTAACATTATTTATAGATCCATCCCATATTCAGTTAATATCTTAGGTTGAACTGAAAGGATAATTAATTTGGAGATCTTAAGAAAGCTCATTTGGACTTTTTATGAATATAATCTTTCAAGTCTCCAGCCAGCCTTAGAAAGATGCACTCCATCTCCTGAAAGAATAAGATGTTCTAACAGATTTTTCCATCTTAAAGCATATTGTATTGGTTTGTGTGCCAAGGTTTTGGTAGCATAGGGGATATAGTGGTGCCTTCTGTGAGTAGCTGCTAGAACCCATGTCTGACAGATCCAATGCCAAGCAGCTCCAAGATGAACCCACCTCTGGCCAAGGGTGAACCCATCAGTGGGAACATTCTGGCATAGTGTATTTAATAACGGAAAAAAACCCAACTATTCAATTGCATCCAGAGAGAGGACTAAGAAGATGTGAAAGGAAAAACTCTACAGACACCAAGGTTAGTGAAGAAGAAGGGAGAAGAGGTACTCCAGGCACCGAAGCAGATTCCCTTGCAGGCTGAGGAGGTTAAGGATGTCCCCTTGAAGACCACAGTGAAGCAGACTGTCCCTTTGCAACCTATGGAGGTTAAAGATGGAGCACGTATCCACCTCCACCAGTCTGTGGAGGACTCCACACCAGAGGGGAATAAACTCAAAGGAAGCTGTGACCCATGGGAAGCCCATACTAGAGCAGGGTCCTGTCAGGACCTGTGGTCCTGAGGAGGGGCAAGTCCATGATGGAATAGTTTTGCTGTCAGGACCTGTGAGCCCATGGGAGACCCACACTGGAGCAGTGTGTTCTTGAAGAACTTCACCCCATGGAAGGGACAAACAATGGAGCAGTTTGTGAAGAACTGTATCCTGTGGGAAGGACTCACGTTGGAGAAGTTGGTGGAGGTCTATCTCCTTTGTGAGGGACCGCACGCTGGAGTAGAGGAAGAGTGTGAAGAGTTTTCCCCCTGAGGAGGAAGAAGCAGTAGAGACTGTGGTGAATTGACCACAAGCCCCATTCCCCATTCCATTGTACTGTTGGGGAAAGGAGGTAGAGAAAGCCCAGAAAGAAGGGAGGGGTGGTGGGAAGATGTTTTTAAGGTTTGTTTTTAAGGTCTGCTTTTCCTCAAAGCCCCATCCAACCTGGCCTTCAACACTTCTAGGGATGGGGCATCCATAGGTTCTCTGGGCAGCCTGTTCCAGTGTCTCAACACCCTCACAGTAATCTAATCTAAGTCTACCCTCTTTCATTTTGAAATGGTTATCCCTTGTCCTAAACCTCATCATGTCTAAACCAAGCTCAAAGAGAAGTAAAATTAAAACAGCATTTCAGTCTGGATAATATTTGACCTAAAGGATGGGGGGGGAGGAGCGAGCTCTTGGGGGGGGTGCAAGCTTTTTTTTTTTTTTTTATAGTTTGCTCTCTGTGCTAACACTTCTATTTTTGTGAAGTTTTCATTCTCATTTGAAGATGAAAGAGGTCATCTGGAAGACAACACAGAGGGATTTCTCATGCACGTGGACATCATGAAAGTAGATGTAGAGCCAGATCGTCTAAACATCCCATTTATCTTCTTCCTTGATGATAACAGTCCTGAAGTGTTTGAAGAATGTAATCATATCCCCTCCTAGTAACTATTTAACCAAGCCAAGGTATTTATTTCATTTGAGCTTTCCTCATAAATTAATCCCTACAACCACATGCTTATTTCTGTTGCTTTCTCTGAACTCCCTCCAACTGGCTGAAAATTTTTGGCACAGAGGTGCTTGTAACAATAAGCAGTATCTGTGGTGTGGTCTCTTTTCGAATACGCAGACTCAAGCTATCTTTCATCTACTCCACATTATTGTGCCTCTACTTGTACAGCCTAAATTTACACTTCTACATTTTTTGTTGCTGTGTTCCTTTGCAAGCTCCTTTATAATTTGCTGTCCAGTGTCACCATGACGGATTTTGGCTGAATCCCTCTGCTGCTAAATATCTGTGTTTCAGGTTATATTTCCCCTAGATGCAACAGCCTGCATATTTACCAGATCACACTTAATTTTATTTATTGCCCAAGTATCTAACCATTCTCATATCTTTTCTGGCTTCAGTGTTCTTTTGCCATACCAAAACTTGTAATATGTAAATCTAATTTACATTCCATTTCTCGTTCTTTTTAGTTAATCAAGGAGAAAGTCAATTGAGACAAAATTTAAGACGAATCTCTTGTGTTCACCAGCCTCTCTCTTTTACTGGCAATTTTGCCACTTAAAGCATTATTTTTTTTGTTAATGTTTTTGCTATAACCCCTAGCAAATATACATGCCATCTGACATTTTTTTCTTGCCCAACTTCTTTCCTGTGGTAGCTGGTAAAACAAGAATTCATATTAGTAAAATTACTTTGGAACTTAGAGGCATAACTGTGTAAACACACTCTACTTTGAGAGTTTATATGTACATATTATTTTTGCATATGAGAACCTCAGAATTTCAAATGTAATTAACTTGTCATTATTACCATCCTAATGCAAATACGGGACTAGGGCACCAGAGACTGAAGCTATGACTAACAGGAAATCTAGGTTTGCCATGCTTGGACGTTAACCACTACATCATATTAATGAACCGGGTGACCTTGTCCTAAGTAACTCTCATAGAAATTTAAATAATTGGAGAGAATGCATCATATGATTTCATTAAAATAAAATAATGAAGCAGTTGAAAAAGGTGTCCTGGAAAATGCAAGAATGAAGAAGCTTCAATTCCTATTACAGAGAATTATTCCCAGTGAGGTAAAAGCTGTGTATTCATATGTAGAAAGAGCACTAATGGCACAAAAAAGGCTTAATTTGCCCATAGGAATGCTAATTCCAAGGCTTGCTTCGAAGTATTTACTCTGTAATCACTGTGTTGTTGAAAAAGGAGGCTGGGGCAATGCAAAATCACCACTCTGAACTATTCTGAACAAGCTTCAAAAGGAGTTTAATAACAGTACTTGTAAAGACTTTGTAGATTAATAACTGTGGAAAGACTTGTTATTTTTTAAGGAATGGCAGATGGTTGATATGACTTTACTTGGAATGTGGGAAGGCGTCAGTTTTATTAAGTACAGGTCTGAATTTCACTTTCTCGTTAATAGAGGACCAGTGATGAGATTCATGTCTATGATCTGAATGGGAAATATTTTTTATTTGACACTGTATTACAAATCTGATGAAGTAGTGTGTCCCCAAATGTTTTAGAGGCTTATTTAGTCAGCAAAGAACATACCAAATGGTTTTCATCAGGAAATAAAAAGAAAGTGTGATGTTTTAAAGTTAAATTTCTTGTAGATTTGTTGGATAAGGAGTTTTGGTTTGTTTTGTGTATTTATTATTTAAAGAAAAAATATAAATCCTCGGAAACTTAAAGTGGTACCTCTAAAAACTGTAGTTCTGAAACCTTGCCTTAACTGCTGCCATGAAATTTGATCTGAGGTGCTATGGATATTTCCAAAATCCTGTAAAATGTCAAAATGGACCTAGTGAAAATGAAGACTTGTTTCCTTGAAAGACATTACTAATAGGCAGTTAGATGCTCATGTGTTCTTAGTACATACAAACTACACACATAAATTGTTGAAGATCTTCAAATTGCTGTATATTATTTTATCCTATCAACTCACATGTTCCCTTTTATTCACAGAATCACAGAACCACTAGGTTGGAAAAGACCTTTGAGATCATCGAGTCCAACCATACCTGTCCTCTGCTAAACCATATCTATCCATCTTTTACATACATCCAGGGATGGTGACTCAACCACCTCCCTGGACAGCCTGTTCCAATGCCCAATAACCATTTTGATGAAGAACGTTTCCCTAATGTCTAATCTGAACCTGCCCTGGCACAGCTTGAGTCCGTTCCCCCTCGTCCTATCACCTGTCACTTGCGTGAAGAAACCAACACCCATCTCTCTACAACCTCCTTTCAGGTAATTGTAGGTGTCAATAAGGTCCCCCCTCAGCCTCCTCTTCTCCAGGCTAAACAGTCCCTGTTCCCTTAAACCTTCTCTTAAGGTTTGCTCTCCAGCCCCCTCACCAGCCTGGTTGTCCTCTGGACACAGTACTCGAGGTGCGGCCTTACCAATGCTGAGTACAGGGGCAAAATCACCTCCCTGGACCTGCTGGCCATGTCATTTCTGATACAAGCCAAGATGCCATTAGTCTTCTTGGCCACCTGGACACATGGCTGGCTCGTATTCAGTCATCAGTCAACCAACACCCCCAGGTCCTTCTCCACCAGGCAGTTTTCTAGTCACTCTTCCCCAAACCTGTAGCACTGCACAGGGTTGTTATGTCCCAAGAGCAGGACTCTACACTTGGCCTTGTTGAACCTCATCCCATTGGTCTCAGCCCATTGATCCAGCCTGTCTAGATATCTCTAAAGAACCTCCCTGCTCTCAGGCAGATCAACATCAATGCTTCCTCCCAGCTTAGTGTCATTCAAGAATTACTTTACAAATTCCTTTCCCGAGTCAGTCTGCAAGCAGAGTTTTGTAAAATCCACCAATCCTACAAAACCTTATGGAGACACAGAAACATCGCAACAGGTCCTTGAAATCTTGCTGGTCCCCACTGGTTTGGCCTACAACTGTGTCACACAACTGTAAGCAAGGTGACTTTGTAGTCCTCTACAAACAGGTGAATGAAGCCCTGCTGTTGCTCAGTAAGAATCCACAGAACCAAAACATTTCAGGTTAAAAAAATTAGTCTTTCTACAACAGAACTATTCAGTAGGAAATGTTTGGCAGGACCTAATAATAAACAACATTAAAACACACTTTGGTGCATTTGATTCTAAAAGCAGGCAGAGATAGAGAAGTTCAGTCACCGTGTAGAAAATGTAGACATCGGTTCAGGAATTCTGCAATGAAAGGTTCATACCTATTTTTTTTTCTAAATCAGAGATTATATCACTCAATGAGATTTTACTGAGGTCTTCGCTGTTTTTGAGAAATGGCTTGGGTGTTGTAGTGCATGCTGTAAATTTGAGACTGTTTACTATAAAATTTAAATGTAGTGATTATTTTGTCAACATATAGAAGATTTTTTTTTTTTCAAATATCCCAAAGCAATTGTCTTTTTCCTAAGGTATTAACGTTCATTGGGACTTTAAATTACTGACAGCTCCTAAAGGAAGCTCCTGAAGCTTGAATGCGGTAACCAGCTCTGTCCTTAACTTTTTTTCAGGTCTTGGACGAGTACTTCCACCTTCAGAGCTTCAGTGAAGTGATCCATGCATGACAGTGCATACCTATAAAACACTACGAGGCAAAACTCTGAAAGCACTCTTTGTCATATTTCCATACAGATTTACTCATTGCTTTTTCTCCTCTTGGCCTCAAGAAACACCTGTGCTTGTTTCAGCACTGCTGTAGGTATGCAGCGAGGATGCAACATACTGTGATAGGCAGAGCAAGGAAGTCCCATACAGCATTACAATGCAAGAACAACTGCTGTCATATTCTTTTACCTGCACCCTTGCCCTCCCTACCGATGAAGCAAGATGTGGTTTGTTTTGTTCTGCTTTCATTTTCAAAGGAAAGGGAAGCACAAACTCTTTGTCATGATGTTTCCTCTACAGTCGTACCGCGAGTGAACTTTCAGGCCCGGTGCTTTGTGCTTCCCACTCCTGTGTTTCCCTTAGCACGCAGAGGGAAAAGGCGCATGGGGGAAGGGCTGCAGCAGGTACACTGACTGGCACACAACATTCTGCTCTTGCTATCTGAATAGCAATAGTAGGTCTGGTCGGGCAGTTTTCCTTTCTGCCTTGAGGGAGCCACCTCAGCACATTCAGTAGCGCTCTGATACTGACGGTATTGTGTCCTCCTTTCTGGGGCTCTGCAGCCACAGAAATATTTATAGCCTGCATGAGAGGAAAGTGCTACAGAGTAATGTAGCCTTTATAGACTTAAGGCCTTGTTTTCTTAATACCTAAAACAGTCCTGCAGAGTAGGGTGATATCTTCACTGTACAGGGAGTCATACCAAGAATGTTTTTGGCTCACTTCACATATTCTGATTTTAAAAACACACTGTACAGTCTGTATAGCCTCTAGTGAACGGATAAATGCTGTCAAAAATATAAATTTGACTTTTTCATCCAAAAAAGGCATGCTTTCTTAAAAGTTCCACCTTCTTTGAAAAAGAAGTCCTTTGATGGAAAAAGAAGCTTGAGAAACTCATCTCAAATATGGCCTGAGAACAGAGCAGTTGGAGCATATTAGGAGGAGGAGGAGAAGGAGGAGGAGGAAAATGCTTTTACCCTTTATAGCATCAGTGAGGCTATTAATGTGCTTGACAGGCATATTTAAAAGTAATATATAAAATTGGAAAAGGTCTACTGAGATGGTCTGAAGTTTGAATAATGGACAATATAGTGTAAGATTTAAGACCCTTCTACTGTGGAAGATTTAAGGTATCAATCCATCAAATAATCCAACAGGAGTTTAGTCCGTGACTTGATCTCATTTTCAAAGTATCTACATAGGAGAGATTTATGGATTTTAGCAGAAAAAAAGCATAAAGAGATCAAGAGAAGGAAGCTGGTGGAGGTGAATATAAACTAAAAATAAAGCACTGTATTAACAGGGGAGTGGTTTCTGTGCCACCTGAAACTATTAAATCAATATAACCTGTCTTTTTAAAAGATACACCATAATTCAAACAGAAATGATGGTTTTAGTGCAAAACCACCAGTGCTATGCAGTTGCTCAGAACTTAATTTCTCCTATGTGGACTGAGAAAGCTTCAGACTGTACTTCAGAGCTCAGTCTGTTCTACTGCCCATGACTGAGATTGCTTTACTTTTGGTGTGGGATAACTCAGGAGACAGCATGCCAGAGGCCAGAAGTTCTACACCTTTTTGCCACGCACAGTGCTGTTTCCAATGCCCATAAGCTAGCAATGAAAGTGTGACATAGACACTAGGTGCTTTGCTTCTTGCACATTACCTGGCAGGCATATCCTCATCTTAGAAGAAAAGATTGGTCAAACTCTATGAAATTAAAATAGGTACTAAGATATCACGTGGGCTTTGCTCTCATGAACTGGTGACAACCCTAAGAACTAGCTCTCAAGTTCATTTAAGCTCATATTCCTCAGAGCAGAGATAATGGGGGTAAAATTGTGGAAAAGCTGCTCTGAACATTATAAAAACATGATTTATGCAATAGAAGCAATGTTGTATCCCAATATTTGTGGGCTTCCCAAAATTCTACTTCTTTTCCCAGCAATGGATAGCTTGTTATTTCTTAGCCTTTTGAACAGCCTTACGCTCCTGAGTGGCTTCGTCATCAGTTCCTCATTCACAATTAAGATGTTTCTGATGATAAACAACCCTCCGTTGTTGTTAAAAGAATAGCTGCTCTATTACCTGTTGGAGGATTTCTGTTTATCAGTAGAAAGACTAGAGAACATAAAAGTATGTGTCTTGAGTGTTAGGAAGGCTAAGATGCTACTCTGTAATATCTTTCATCAGTTACTGTTGTTGTAGATATTATGTACAAGTATACATCATTTAGACAACTAATCTTGATAAATCAATTTCATATAGGGTTTTTTGTTTGTTTGTTTGTTAGGGGTTTTTTTCTTTTTCAAATGGCCTTTCTAAATTACTCAATTGAAAGAGAAATAAAAATGTTCTGAAAGACAACATTCCATAGCCAAGGTATATATATATAAAAATCATTGTATCTTTTCATCTATAAAGTGTTTATTATCTAGAAGTTTATGGGTTTAATCCTCTTTTTTTTATGTTTATGTTACAAGATTTTCTCTTTGTAATAATTTGGACTAAAAGACAGTAAAATGTTCCAAGCAAGTAAGAATCATTGCTGTTAAAATGTGTTAGAGTTAAGTCAATAGATAATTTTATTTATATGGTGAACAGTGAAGGAATGAATAATAATAGTGAGTGACTAATAATTAATAGTGAATTAATGCTGTATTTCTATTTGACTGTAGCTTCAGATGTGCTTGGTGTTGGTTTACTGTTCCAAACCAGTAATAAGGATGTTAAGAACTAATAAGCTATAGTACTTAATTCCCTATTCATTTTTTCCTTGTTAAACAATGCTTGCTTATAAATTGCTTTGATATGTGCAATTGAAGGCACAATTATTCAAGTCAGTAGATCAGATCCTTATCTACAACCAAGAACAACATAGAGAGCAGAAAGGAAGGACTGCCAGATAACAGTGGTTTCATGAAGCTGCCATCACAGATGTTTATCATGGAGCATTAGGAAGACCTTTCCTAATAATTATCAAAAGTTGGCATCCTAGTGTCTGGTGAAGGAGCTAAACAAATCAGGCACACTGCATTCCAAGATTCCAGCCAGGGGTTTTTCAAATCTTATGAAAGTTATGACTTTAAGCAAGGTTACTTTAGACTGAGGAGCAGATATAAATGTACTTAATGCAGTTCTTTTTCTTATTGCAAGGTTTTACTTTTCTCTGTTTCCCTTAATTGGTTTGATGTTGAATTTACTTTGTCTTTCTCTCCATTAAAAATAAAAGATCTTATGCAGAGCAAAATGATAAACAATACGGAAATAATTCTTAGTTTTAGCAGCTCCTTTTGCTTCCATTATGACAAATGTTTCTGTTTTCTGCCAACACATTGGCAAAGAACAGTGAAATTTTTGCTGCCAATTTGTTCCAAGTTTAATCAACATACTTCAGATCAGATAAAGATATTTTTCTAGAGGACATATTATGGAAGATGTTCATCTTAGCTCAGTGGAGAATAAAAAGTTATTTACTGATATAAAAGCTTTTTCTTGATAGCTGTTTAATAACGGAGCAAGGACAACTCCATTTCTTGTGCTATTTATCATCTATCTGTCTACAACGTTTTCTTCAACAATAGTTTTAGAAGAGAAGAAAGAAAGCAGCTACAAACTCATGAATGTTTTTTTCTCTGGTCTACATTCTACTCAAAGAAATAGGTATAGTTTTTAGATGATCTTTACAAATATGTATCATGACTTCAATTTATGATAGGTCAATGTTAAGATCAAATTTTCATCATAATAAATGGTCTTGTTATCATTTAGTAGTCTGAATTTAGCAGTCTTCTTTCCCTTCCTTTCCACACTGAAATGATTCGTGCCTGTTAACTATGTCATCATGACATGAGGATTTTAAGGCTGACCCTCTGACTGAGATAATGCTACATCTCACATTCCTCCCTACCCAAAAAGAAGAAAAAAAGAAGGAAGACCCTGCAAGTACCCTGAATGCTATGCACTTTGCAATAAGGTCAGAGCCATAAATAAGGGTAATTTTAGAGGACAAGCTCTCCATTTCCTGAGAAAATCGAAGCCTTCCTTGATAGAAATGAAAGAATGGAGGGAAATATGAATCTTGCAAACAATATTTCATTTTTTTTCCTAATGTACATATCATGCTCAACCAATCTCATAGCCTTCTATGATCTCATCACCGGGTGGGTGGATGGAGGGAGAGCAGTGGATGTCAGCTACCTTGACTTCAGCAAGGCTTTCGATACTGTCTCCCATGACATCCTGATAGAAAAGCTGAGAGAGCATGGGACAGATGAGTGGACAGTGAGGTGGGTTGAGAACTGGCTGTCGGACCGGGCTCAGAGGGTGGTGATCAGTGGAGCAGAGTCTGCATGGAGGCCTGTGACTAGCGGTGTTCCCCAGGGCTCAGTGTTGGGTCCAGTCCTGTTTAATATCTTCATTGACGACCTTGATGAGGGAATAGCATCCACCCTCAGCAAGTGCCCATGATACAAAGCTGGGAGGGGTGGCTGACATGCAGGAACACTGCACTGCCATCCAGCGAGACCTGGACAGGCTGGAGAGCTGGGCAGGGAGAAACCAGATGAAATTCAACAAAAGCAAGTGTAAAGTCTTGCACCTGGGGAGGAATAACCGTCTGTATCAGTACAGGCTGGGGGATGACCTGCTGGAGAAGAGCTCTGTGGAGAAGGACCTGGGGGTCCTGGTTGATGACAGGTTGGCCATGAGCCAGCAGTGTGCACTGGTGGCTAAGAGGGCCAATGGGATCCTGGAGTGCTTTAAGAGGAGCTTGGCCAGCAGGTCAAAGGAGGTGATCCTCCCCCCCTACACTGCCCTGGTCTGGCCCCACCTGGAGTATTGTGTCCAGTTCTGGGCTCCCTGGTAGAAAGAAGACAGGGATCTCCTGGAGAGAGTCCAGAGGAGGGCTACGAAGATGATTAAAGGGCTGGAGCATCTCCCCCAAAAGCAAAGGCTGAGTGAGCTGGGACTGTTCAGCCTTGAGAAAAGAAGGCTAAGAGGGGGTCTTATTAATGTTTATAAATATCTTAAGTGTGGGACACAGGGGTCAATGGCCAGCCTCTTTTCAATGGTCTGTGGAGAAAGGACAAGGGGTAATGGCCTCAAGTTAGAGCACAGGAAATTCCGCACCAACATGGGGAAGAACCTTTTCACAGTGAGGGTGACAGAGCCCTGGGACAGGCTGCCCGGGGGGCTTGTGGAGTCTCTTCCTCTGGAGATATTCAAGACTCGTCTGGACGCCTATCTGTGCAACATGTGCTAGGGAACCTGCTTTGGCAGGGGGGTTGGGCTTAGTGATCTCTGCAGGTCCCTTCCAACCCCTATGATTCTGTGACTCTGTGACTGTGAATATAACCCAGTGGCTTGAAATTTCCAACCTCTGTCCCCAGATTGCTCCACTTAACTTTGAGTAATGTTACTATTCACTTGTAAAACAGGAGTATTGTGATTTTCATTATTGTGGAGTATTCATACATATCTCAATTCTGAAATGACATAACTGGTTAAAAGGACTCTTGTTGATCCGTGTTAGTCAGATAAATTATAAACACATTTCAGTTTATGGCATCTATGTACTAAAGGCAGTTTAGACTTGATATATATTTTACTTGACCTTTTAAAATTTTTATTATTTTATCTGCAAATAGGGAAAAAAATCTCAGACTATTTTTATTCCACCAGAATGGTCCCTGTGTTTACCTGCCTCAATACAAACCACAGCAGCTCTGAACAGCAATAGGACAGCTATACCCTGAGGAAGAATGCTTAGGAATGTTTAATGGAGAGAATATTGAAGACAGAACATGCTGTTAAGTGAGCTTCCAATCCTCCTTTCCCTCCTTTCTTCTTTCTTCCTTCCTCTTTCCTGTCCTGCCTCCCACCCTATCCACACCCCTCACTCTCTTGTATTGGTTTGCTGTAGCTATTTAAGTCAAGACAAGAGAGAAACTGCAGACCTTCATGCTTTGAGGCTACTTTATTACAGGTTGAAACAAAATCGTGGATGCCCACCTGAGTGTTAATCCTCACTTCCGAAATTCACACATGATAAGCTAAGGAGCCCAGATTTGTTCTCCATGAGCAGATGTCAGCCACTATTTTCTCTCCTCTGGTTTATATATCTGTTTGTGTCTATAATTCTCAGGGATTAGCCTAAGCCTAGGGTAGCAAGTAGTTTTAATTAAAAATAGATTCAGTAGACCAATGAACTGTAACAAAATCCTTGTGTACTAAGCGATACTGAACCTGAATAATGTTGTTTCCTGTGCAAATTTTAAACAGGAATGGGTTCACTCTTATCTCTGATCTTTGGTTTTAGAGTACGTGGAATGCATCTTTATTATATTCTTCATTTTATAATTCATTCCTAATACCCTAAATATTTTGATCATCCTCTGGAGAGCTGAATATCTGAGTCCCCATACGTGACCTATCTGTCATCTGTAAAATTGTGTTTATTTGTCCAGCCCTGTGAAATGGCAAATAAGAGATATGTTTCTAATGCTGCATAAGGATAGGTCTATTGTATAAACATAACAACTAAAGCATAATATAGTGATACTTATTCAAAAATTTTATAATGTTAGAAAATCCAGTCATGGTAGATCGTTTAGTCAAAATCCCAAAATGTAAAAGTTTCAAGACTAACAAGATTTTCTAAGTGATATCAACAGCCACAGGTCTCTTCTGCTTCCTACGCATATCTGTAGGCATCACATTTCATAAGACAATCATGTAATAACATGATGAAAGACTTTAAAATAAGTAAGAATTATTCAGCTATGTCAAGGCAAGACAAGGTTGTGTTTTCCTGTTCATCAAGTTTTTTATATAAACTTTCTTTGTATCAGTTTCTGCTGTCTGCAGTTTCTTAAGTCATGAGTCCTGGGTCACTAGACTCAGAAAGTAAATGGGTCAAAAGTAGTATGAAGATGTGGCCTCACAGTTCTCCTCTATGGAATGAATAAGAATATCTTTACTTGTGCTTTAGCAATCCATCTTGGCCAAGTGGTTGGTGTTTAAACAAGAAATCACAGACTATGTTTCAGGTGTGATTAAAAAAAAAATTTAAAAATCCTGGTTTAGGCTGGACATCCTTCTTGTAAATGTAATTTCAGTCTCCAGGAAACATTGCTAGGGTCTTTTTTTACTGCAAATGATGTCTATTTTATTTTTGTAGCAACACAAGTTTTGTGAACTCCAGAGCAGCGAGTTGTATTCCTATCTTTCACTTTAGTAAGCATTGAAGTTTGGTATTTGTCAAATGTCACTTCCATTTTTTTCTCCATCTAAAATGGGTATCAGTATGCATGAGGACGATTCTGATGCTTTTCAAAGTAAGAGTCTCTGCATTTAGCACAGGACACCCTGTTATGAGTAAGCTGCATTTTCTGAAGGACAAGTAATGTAAGTTACTGCAGCTCTGAGGTAGAAGAACTTGGTACAGTCCTTTTCAGGTTTTTTGTGATCTGGACAGACGCTACTGATTAGTGAGCAAGAGATTAAATACATTTTTGAAATCATTGATCAACAGCATATTCACTTAAATGTATGGCACACCTTGATCTTGTTCGTAGCATAGCCTTCACCTGCTGGTTATAGATATTATAAAATTATAAACTAGAGGTGGGAATGAAGAATGTGATCACAATTCTGAAAGTAAGGGATAGGAGAGCGAGAAGAAAATACACTGCCCAAAGCAACTAAAAAGTGATTACTCCGCCAACTATTAATGCTATAAACTACTGATTGTGGTTCACCATTTACTTTCTAGTCATTACCTTATATACAAACTGTGTTTTGTCTCTTTTAGTAAATATAATATTTGTAGAATGCAAGCTACCCTTTATCTGCAAACTCCAGATAAAATATCTAGTTTTAAAATACTCTGGAATTCCATTTGTTTCCTTGGTAACCTGTGAAATTCCAGGTGACTCATGATGTTTGCACTGCCAATATCCCATGCTAGCCCACCCATGAAGTCTCTAGACAAGAATGACTGACATATTCCTTTCAGAATCAACTATATAACCAGGAAGAAAGTAATATACAGGCCTATTAAAAGTTATTTCTTTCAGAGCTTGTTGTCATACATACAGAAGTAGATCTGTACATAAAAATGGCAAGGGTTTAGTTTCCGTATTACAATTCAAACTGAGTCTTTAACCTTCATGGAAATGGTTTAGTATTCATATTAGTGGTTTTAAACCATTTCTGTTTCTCTGGATTTCTTCAGGGTTGGCCGCTGACTTCAAGAGTCAGTGGCAAAAATGATAGGATTCTTTTGTCTGTAGGTCCTCTTAGAAGATGTTGGTATTATTATAGAGAGAATTAAGATGGATTACTGTTGTAACATTAGTACATTGTCACATGGTTGGTACCTTTAATAATATGAAAGAAAGGAATGTATTTTTTAGAGGAGTGGATTAATATACATGTCTAAAACGGGTTTAGGTATTTGAAGATTACTAGAAGGCCCCATTCAGGGTTTCAGAAGAATCTTGCTATGCATTTCTAATAGATTTCAATGAACTTAAGGACCATATTAAGATCAAGTTAATCTTTAACACTTTAATCAAGTTGGCTTCAAACTTGAAAAAATATTATTATCCACTTAGATGCATCTTTGAATATTCAAGCACCTGGTAGACATGTGTTTTAATTGCTGAGTAATAATTGGATGGAAAGCGTACAGCCTCCAAATTTTCCTTTAATTGTGAAAATGCTTTTAAATTTATACAGAAAAAACCCTTCTTCAACACATAGCTTTGCTTGAGCACCTTTCCTTTGCAACCCCATGAAGGCTATCTGCCTACCACTGTGCCATGAATTGTTACAAGAACAGTGAATTCAAGGAGCTCTCACATGCACCCCCTGAAAATGTATTTATCTCTTCTTCTCCCTTGTCAGTAACCCCACAGCCTGACACCATCCCACAAAACATGCAGCAAGGCAAATAATATCCAAAAGGACTGAGCAGGTGTTAGGAAGGTGAATCTTCACCAAGTCACTCTTTGAGAACTCCTTCAAAGCACCACTATGTTTAGCTGTTTGGAGGTGCACCAGCCTCGTGGCTTGACAATACTGCAGGAAAGAAAAACTGGTGTCATTAGGATAAATGCATCATTTCTTTCTTCATACTTCGCCTTTAGTTACCTAACACTCACAGTTCACTGTAGGAAACTGGAAGCATGAAAACCAGGCAGCCTCAGTGTTCTTTTCCTTTGAATCACATGGACTGAAGCTCCTAGCTATATAAACACAGAAATACCAGAAATGCCACTGCTGAGGAAGCTTATCCATCCTGAGTTTTACAGTGTCTGTCTGACTGGTTTGTCAAAGAGATTTGCAGATAGAAGGGAAACAGAACTATTTTGATGCCAGGTTTCTCAAAACAGCAATCAAAGCAGTAGGAATGTATGGGAAATAAATCAGACCATGAAAGGTTCCTAAATTTTCCTTTCTCACTTTTTCCCCTTTTCTTTTCCAGTGCTTTGGCACATCTATGTCTCCTGAGCAGATCAAGTTTCAGATTCCCCAGTTTACATGAGAGGAAAATCTAAAATTTTCCACATAGAAAGCAGTTTTTGCAGGCTGCAAATGATGTGTATGTGACATAGTTTGTTTCTCCATCACTGTGACCTTGAGAGAAGCCTGAATTTTATGAGTACCTTTTTATAATGTAGAGTTTACCAGATGTCCCTAGTTTCCCTAATTACTGAAAATCTGGAATAGAGATGCAAACATTCAAGATAGCCCAGAAGCTAGTTTAAATCTGTGAAGGGAAGGTCTCCAGTGTCTGAGAAAGGGGAAGATGTTAGAGGAAATAAATGAGTAAGCTGAGGAAATGTTTCTTGTTTGTCACTCAAGGTTGTCTTTATAAAAATTCTCACTTAGTCTGTGGTTGCACATAGTGGGGTATTTTGTTATTGCACTGAGCTAAAACCAGAGCTGAAAGAGTTGTCTGGGGCTTGTGAAACAATAAAATGGTCTTCGATTTAAGAAGTAAGGAGGAGCTGAAATGCCATGACTGCAGAGAGCTAAGTGGCTATGATGTTGTGGGAAAGTGTAGGATGGTTTATTCAGACTTGGAGAGTGTGATGCAGGCGAGTGACTATCAACGTAAGCCAGGCAGATGCCATGGATGGCCTGCCCCTCTGTGCTGCAGGACACAATAAGAACACAATAATCGTGCTATTCTGCCTGACAGCTGGTGGTGAGTGAAAGGCTTTAGGGTGAACTCAGGTGAAGATGTGTGGGAAGCATTTAATCCTCTAACAGATATATGGAGCAAGTCCCATGCATCATGACCTCATACTTTGTATGGCAGTTTGAAGATCCAACCTTCTTGTGTGATTGTAGTTTCCATGGTAGTATCCATTAATAAACACCCTTTTATTAATTCTCACATGCAGAAATGTTTTCTCTAACTCTTTTCCTATATATTTGTCTATTCTGGGCTTAAGGAATGCAAACACCGTTAAGTGAACTTTTAATTACTGTAGATAAAATTATAGCTGCATATACAATTCATCTGCATAGCATTTACTCTTCAGTGGCACAAAACTAATCTCTGAGTTCAGAATAAAAGTGACTTAAAAGGGATAAAAATGATGATGTGTCTGAGTCCAGTTTCCACTTTGGAGTGATTAGAATATTCAACTGTCACAGCTGGAAAACTAAAGGCAAGAGACAAAGTTTTACATCTGTTATGAAAGAGCTTTTCTTCTAGCATTCTTTTTTTTAAAAAAAAAAAAGTAAAAAAAAAAAATTGGGGCATTCATTGAAAGTAGCAGAACCAGAATCTAGGTCGATGCAATTACTGTGCTGAAAGAGCACTGATGTGGATGAAATGCTTTGCCTCCATGTGAGCCAGTAGTGAAAGGACAAACATCGAAACGAATGTCTGTGTAGAGGCAAGGTCTGAATAAGCTCTGAGTTTCTCCACAATAAACAGCTTTGATGAAATCTTGAGTCTTTCCTCACAAAAGCAACTAATTTTAATGCTGCTTAACATAAATGTTTCCATTTTGCATTATGTGTTCTTGTTATAGAAGGAAACATAAATGTTGGATAAAGTCTGCAGATCCTGGGGAACCAGGTATTTCTGTGACTTCTGGTTTTTTTATATCTGTGAAAAATTTTCCATTCATCTGGAGTCCTTCCTAATCCACAGAACCACCAAGTCCAGCACAGTAAACCCATATGTGTGCTCTAGCCTGTCTTGGCCTGACAGAAGGGTGTTTAGCACTAAAAGAAACCGGTCTTAATACATGATCCTCATGAGAGGCCTCTGATTTTATTGTTAAGAATGAACATAAAGATATTATTATATAGAGATATTTACAAGCTAAAACAATCATCTATGAAATCAGGTACCACCCAGTTAGCAAATTGATACTAGTTTTATGTATTTATTCTAGGATACAACAAGCTAATGTATTCAATTCCTTCTGCTGCAGTGATTTCTGCACATACTCATAAAAACTTTTTGGAATATTTTCCTAAACTTGTGACCACTTATTCTTTTCTTATGGAATAATTTAGAGCTTTGTATGTCAGCAAGTTCATCACAGATTAGATCCTCTTAACATTTTGTCTCATTACAATTTTCCAAAACAATGAGTCTGCAAAGAGTGATGGCCTCCTACAATATATCTGACCTTTTACGTGTTCTTTATTTTGACTTTTGATGCTTTCCAGTTCCATGTGCATCACTGAAGCTATAAACAGAGCAGACAGGATGTACAGCAGAGCAAATAGCTAAGTGGAATATATAATCAAAACAAGAGCTGTTCCTTCAAGGTATCTTGGGTTAAGTACTGTAGGGGCACCAGAATTGGACAGGCTTACCATTTTGCTTCAGTTTCATAAATAGAGGAGCTGAAATTATGCTGTGCATGCACATGGATATCTGCACTACACAGGTGAGAAACAAGCTTACAACAACACACCGTGAAGATTTCAGAACTGTTTTATTACACAGCCATCCTTTTAGCCAGCAAATCACAATAGTGTAGGGAAGCCCTTCAGCTCACCCGCACGCATTCCTTTTTCCCTCAGACACTTTGTTCTTTACACCGTGTTTCACAAAACCAGGAAACCGTGGTGCAGCGCCGTGGTGAAGTGCCTGCAGTTTTCTTCAGTTGGCCACAGTTTCCACGGTGGAGACTGGGGAAAGTGTCAGGTAGTATCAAAACTGGGAAAAATATTTGTTTTCCTTAAAGAAACTTCAGTAACTTTTGTGACCCTTTTTAATTTGTCCACAAGCTGCTGATACATAAATCGTTTTAGTTCCTGGTGCACTGGAAATATTGTACCACAACAGGTCAGACTATCCTTTGTATTTGTCGATAGGTGTCCTATACTTGGGGTTAAGAGAGGGAGAAGGAGGATCTGGTGCTGAAAACAATCAGACTTTTGGACAAAATTACCAGACCCCTGAAAAATATGATGAAAGATGAAGTCAGATAGGCACCTTGGTGGACAAATTTGCTACATGAGCACAAGCCGTTTCATAATAGGATTTTAAGAGAGTTAGGTCTATAGATGGACTTAATAATTGCTCTTAACGTTTTATATTGATATTTGCAGCTGTCATTATTAGATACCAAAGTTTAATTTTTCCTAGGAAGTCCATTTAAAGTAGTTTTGTTTTGCTTTTTCAATTATTTACTATTTAAAAGATGGCTGATGAAATAATCTTCCTTTCTCATCACAGAAATAGTTTCTGTGATCAGATATTCATCAGAATCACTGATTTCATTGTTTCTGTTTGCTTTTACTGAGGCCCTGACTTAATTGAAAAATGTTTTTAATTACATTTTAAAGTTCTGCTAATAGAGTTTCCAGTAGAATTCATAATGACCTTGAAAACGTTTCTGACATCCAAGAAGAAAAAAAATAATAATCAAATAGATGAAAGCTGAGAAAATATTACTTTCAACATGAAGGCATTACATTTTCAAAAATTAAAAAAATACCCAAAACAAAACCCTTGCTAATATAATTTTTTATGACTGTCAACTTGAAAAAAGCCAGAGAGAGTTTGAATCCGGCTATATTCGTATTAAAGCAGCTTTACTCTTTGGGTAGCATACATGCAAATTTATATTTTCTCTCTTCTTAAATGCAAAGGCATGGAAGACCTAGACAAGTTTCTGGTTTAGAATTCTGGACAGTTAAAGACATATCTTTAAATTCTACCCATATGCATTACTGTATAATCTTACTGGGTTTTTTGTGGGGAGGGGTGTCTGGATTATATACGAAAGACCAATGTGTTTCCTAGTAAAATGGCAGAAATTAACACTGAAAACTAAAAAAAAAAATTTGTTCTGTCCACACAAATGCAGGGTTGCAACTACTGCAATTAGGAGACACAAATTAATCTTGTTTCACCACTGTCACATACACTTATAAAGAGCTAGAGCAGAGTATTAGCAGGACATGTCTAAAATTGTCATTGATAGCTATCCTTGAAAGCCAAAACCAAACAGAATATAAAGTAAGAATATAAAAGTTATAAAATGTGCGATTTCATCAGAGAAAATCCCCTGATATAAGTGAGTTTTTATACAGTTTGGGGGCAGCACATACTATAAATTAAAATGTTTTATCCTTTCCTTCAATATCTTAGATATAACTGCATGGAATGCAGTTGTTTCTAAGGACCAGATTTTGCCAAGATGATTTGCAGAGGAAGGATCATAGGGTCCATGGGGGAAAAAAAAATATCAACATGTTCTGGCAATTAAAGCATAGTCTAAACTGTAGATTTTGATCTGTAATCTACAATAATTATTCTTTTTATTATTTACTTCAGTATGGTACATATAATCAGAACTGCCCTCCTTTGCTTTCCAATGAGTTCTACCAGTGCTCGTTTCACTCCATTTCCATTTGGTCTGCTAGCATTTCTTTGACAATGAAGTACCTGAAACCAAAATTAACATTGCCCTTCACTGAGCTATTCATTACCACATTTAACTGGGCATAATAGCCATGTGGACCATGTTGGAGAAAGAGAAAAAACCAAAATCCCTTCCTTTGATTTAATGTGATTTAGGAGTGCATAGCCTGCATGTGTACTAGTTATATATGGTTATGTATGGTAAGAAAATGCAGTGGATATCTATGTCACACTGCAGTTTTGCAGTTTTATCTTTTAACCTTTTATAAGGAATTCTAGTTTTGGGATCCTGAGAGTCACAGTTGTTACCTAGTTTACAGTTTTCATGTGTACTGATGAAATATGAAACTTTTCCAGACATGCATATAAGAGTAAATGTACATGCAGAACAGTTATTATATTCCTCATGTTTCTATATTTCTGTCTTCTGCAGTGTTATTGTGCTAGAACCCATGGAAACAGTGACACAACCTTGCTTTCTGGTTTAGTCTCATTTATATAGATTTCAGTTTGGTGAAATAGGAGAGCTAATGTTAGCATTTATCACTGTTTTTCAGTTGTCTTGGAGCTCTATTTATTAGATCTCTTCTAGGCAAAGTGGAAAGTTTGTGCATGATCAATAAACATTTAAGGAATGGTAGTTTATATTCTTTTCTTTTTTTCCTCCCCCAACAGTTCATTTAACATCTGAAGGTGATCTGCTGTGGAATATCCTGATTAATAGCATCTCTCTTCCTTTGGAAATATAGAGCTCAGCACAGAATGAACTGCTTAGAAAAAGAAGATAATGACCCATATCCTGATTTTTTTTTAAAGCAGCCAAATTCCTCTTTCACTTTTTTCTTAAAGGGATAGATAGATAGACAGACAGACAGATGCATGTAACATATATTCGTTACATATGGTTATATATGCCTATACACATAGGGTGGTACTGTATCCTTTTGCCCCCTTTCCTCTTGGTCACTCATTACATTCCTCAGGAGGGCTGGCCATGGGAAACAGTGTGAAGGTGAAGACTTACATTAGATTTCCTGCAAAGTCAGTGCTGGAAGAATTTTAAAGGGATTTAACACAGAAACTGATGCTGTTGATTTGTTAAAGGTTGGACATTTTGGTGCACTTGAAAATTGAATTCTGACGCTTAGAGCAATAGGTGTCTTTTAAAGTATCTTTTCAGTGATTCATGGTTTGTGGTCCACATCCCTACGAGCGAACACTCGTATTTTCCATTACATTTCTTTTATCCTTCCTTCCAATCACCTTATCTCTATGGCTTTCAACTTTATGGCTGAAGTGGCAGCTGTTACCCAGGTTCATTTGCTCATGGATGTGGAGAGAGTCTTTGTTTATTCAGAATCACAGAATCACAGAATAATAAGGTTGGAAAAGACCTTTAAGATCATCAAGTCCATTCATGTTCACCCAGAAGCCTAACTTGGTCTGACTTCAGCATGTCAGACTGGGAGATGGGACACCATAAGTTGATGTCGTCTAACTTTCAATCCTTTTTCTGTTACCCTCTTAGCAATCTAATGCTTTGTAAAATATGGCCATTGGTGAACATTTCCTAAATGTCTCCCTCATGAATTATTCACTCTTTCTAGATATGATTAACAAGTTGTTAAAAATAATAATTATTCAAGTGGGTTTGCTTCCATTCTGGCTGAATTTGTTCAGTCCATGTGAAATAACTTGTGGTGCTCTCCACCTGCCATTTGATGTATAGCACTTTATAAGTCAGCTTTATAAAAATGCCAACACAGATCAGCAGTGATTCTTTACTGAAGACTTCTGGCATTTCAGCCTGCGGTTGAAAATTCTCAAGTCCTCTCTCTATGAAATCATGAGGATCATTTGTGAGACCATTTAATATATTACTCAACTAGATACTTAAAATTTCGTGTGGTATCACAAATTAAGTGATACCACAATCTTACACTTAAAGAAACCAGGTTCAAATGTGAAGGGAAGACTTGCTGAACATGACATTTGAATACCAGTAAGAGTAAAAATATCTGTAAATGCAAATAAGGAAATGTTATAGATTTTGTTGGAGGGAAGGGCAGTCTGTGTGACGTAGCAGTTTACCTGCATCTGTGATAATTGCAGTCAGTGTTTTGATAATGTTGTTTAGTATAGTCTGAAGTGCTTTGTTAAAATGTGCATCAGAAGAGACACGTCTTTTGCTCCCTCTTTAATGTGCTTGCTGAATTCCTCAACTTTGGAAGAAATAACTACGCTTTGGCCTTATTTTGTGTGTCCAAACTTGGAGTTAAGAAGATTGATTTATATTATCTGTGATCAACTTGTCCTAGTGCCAGTGTCCTTTGGTGCCACGTATCTGCATTTCCTTAGATGAACAGTGTGTCAGGATCTTGTGTTTTCAAATGACTGTAAATGTTTAGCTCATCAAAATGTTGTTAATGTGTCTCATTGACTCTGCTAAGATCTTTATATGTTCGAAAATTTGCTTTCTCCCAAATGGTGGAAGGAGCAATTCATTGGAAGTCCCTTTCTTTTTTGTAGAATGTGTGTGTATATATTTATGTACATATATATACATACTCAAAATATATGTATACACACATATGACAAAAATATTTGGGTTTATTTAGATATATGTTTTGATATATGACACAACAAGTTAAAGCTGCAAAGGAGAAAATCTAACTCATATTACAGCCTGAACACACTCTCTTGCCTACTTTCTCTTGCCCCACTCACTTATTGCTATGTTGGAGTGGTCTTCTTATTGCACAAACAATCCCATCAGCTTTTCTTCCTGAAGCATGAAATGTGCACAGTGAAACTGAGAAACATGCTGGGAACTGTGCAGGAATTCTTACAATAACTTCAACAGATACAGCCTTGCTGAGACAGAGTGGCATTGCTGTCTGTGGCATGGATACACTCCTGAGACATCCTGTCTTGGACATATCCTCAAACTCCTGAGGAAATTCATGCTTAATTACTTCTCTGGGAGCTTTTTGTAGCTCACAAGTTAAAAGTGAGTCACTTGCTTAGCAGTTTTTCTTTTAAGTAGGTCTCTCTGATATTTACAGCCCTCCACCTAGCTAGTGGCAAGGGTTGGTATTTTTTGATGACAAACTTCATTAAGATTAGCCAGTGAAAGTAAGCAGCCTTGCTGTCCTCTAAGACTGACTTACAGCTCTTTGCAGTGTGGGAACAGCGTTAAGCCCTCTGCAAAAGGAGGACAGCTGCTATCATCAGCCTTACAGCACAGTCCCTGCTAGCATGACTGACACCACTCCTGTGCCTGCAAGCAAGTGCCACAGCCACAGAGCTGTCTCGATGCAGTCCAGTTAAGGCTGACCTTTCTGAGCAAGTCAAAGGCTGAATGATGTCAACAGCTGTAAACATAGTAAGAGTCAGATGACCTTTGTGAAGAAAAAAAGTGGGATCAAACTAATTCCCTGAAGTCAACTCTCCAATCTGGCTTCACCCTCTATGAACAAAAATGTTTCTTACAGCAGCAATAAAAAGAAGCTCTTGGATTTTATCTCAGACCGTGAAGGCTACAGTCACTGGAAGGTTTATGACAAGCCATCCCAACTAAGACATGATGGCTGTCCAGAATTATCTCACCATTTCTTTTGAGTCCATGTTTACCTAGCAGAATTAATGAGAAAGACATTTTCCTTTGGATAACCGTAATGAGCTGATCGCCATCATTTATTACTGAAAATTATAAGATTTTGAATCTGCATATCTGCAGTCAAACAAACCCCTCGACCCAAATACCAGAATCTGCATTCATTCAACAAAAAATCCCATCTTTCTTTAAGCTAAACTCGCAACAGATAAAACCTCAGAATCGTGTAAGATGCTGATCAATTTTTAGAACTATTATACCCAGTTTATGGTCATACTACAGCAAAGTATGTTTTTCACAAAGCTGACTGCAGGTTGAGCTATGCTATCTTTGCTGACACCACTCTCTTCCAGGTTCAGTTTGCACATACCAGAGAAGACAAATGAAGAAGCAGGAACTGAGGCGTTCAGGAGGATGACAGCTGTTTTCAGTTTTAGGGCTTACTTTTTACTGTCTGTTCTGTCTTTCCTCTGCATTAACGCTGTATTGTCTTCCCCTTATCTTAGCAGTGGCTATATGGCATGACCATATATTAATATAGGTCTTAAGTGTGCTAATAATTTGCAACTCATACCCCAAGAATTAGTATTAAAATCTCCTCAGCGGAATCCCAGTTACCTGTGTCTTGGTTTTGTAGGGCCTGAAAGCTAGCAGGTTGTATTTCTTAGATCCAGCACTTTGCATTAGGAGTGGAGTTGATCTCGCCCAACTTCAGCTGTGTAAAAGGAAGTGAACAACCTGGATAGATTCCCACTTTAGTTATTGGCAAACACTGTAATCAGGCTTCTAGACATCCCAGCCTGAGATAAATAAGTCACAGGAGGTGCTAATCTCAGTGCTTATCTCACAGTAACAACAAGATCTCAAGGTTTGGTATTGCTGAGAGCATCTTATCATCCTGGAAATGATCACTGTTAACAATAAACACAGGTCTACAGTGCCTTTGCAATCAACTTTGAGATGTAGGTCTCAGTGGACAGAAGTTATGCTCCATCAGGAGGTCTGTGGCAGTTTCTCCTCCTGATGCACTGATCCTTGAAGTAACCTAGAATAACTTAAGTAACAGACAGATTCCAGTCATTCAGCAGTTAAAAACACTTAAGGTAAGGGCTGATTTTTTTTTTCTCTGAACTTAGGATCATATTTGCCCAGTTATGTTCTCATTGTCATAACAAGAGTGTTTGGTGTTAAGAAATAAAGTTGCAAATCCGCAATGAAAAGGAAAGGTTTCATACATTATTCCCAACATAAAGTAGACTAGCTGATTTATAAAACTGAGACAGAGAACTCATTGAGTTCGAGTTCCTCTTTTTGTGTCAGCAAAAAAAGCTGTGTTAACATAAAAATATAAACACTTTCAGCGAGATGTAATGGAAATCTAAAAAAAAGATTCGATTTCTATAATATTTTATTCAAAAAGACAATTGGCACTAAAACATTTTTAGATTAGCAAACTCATCTTCCATAAAATTAAAAGGAAAAAGGAGGATATTTCAGCTG
This sequence comes from Porphyrio hochstetteri, assembly GCA_020800305.1. Taxonomy (NCBI): domain Eukaryota; kingdom Metazoa; phylum Chordata; class Aves; order Gruiformes; family Rallidae; genus Porphyrio; species Porphyrio hochstetteri. Next base: position 35,422,742 of record CM036938.1, read on the forward strand.
CAGACAAGGAAACATGTCAACAATTAAAGGTTTACACATGGACTTTGGAATACAAGAAGCAAAGAAATAAACACAAATTGTAAGTAGCTTCTAGTCATAATATATGCAGGAAGGAGGCCTTTGGTTGACTCAGTAGAAAGAGCAATGGTTTGTTTATTTGGGCTCATGATCTCAAAATGTTGACTATGGACATATGTTCTTCCTGATAAATTTTATTACTCAAACTCCCTGCATTCTGGAAATGTTCATTATTTAAATCAATGTCTTCTCACACATGAAAAATCTTAATGGGGAAAAAAAAAGATAAAAGAAAAAAATACTCCTAGATCAAGTTTGCACACAACTACTTGACAAACTTTTCATGGCTGCCTTAAAAAGCCATATACTAGAAATAATGGAAAGCCATAATCATGGTGGAAGACATGATGCTAATGTTTTCACATGGAGTTCTCTTGAGCACTGAGGTGCCTGGTCAACAGCATCAGCCTTGAACACACTAGAAAAATGCAAACAGGACCAGGGCACCACATATCAGCATTTCCCAATATCCTGATTTATTTAGGAACACATACTTTTAGTTAGCTGCTTCTTGGTAGTTACTGTTGAGCTCTTTTGCCATTGGAACTGCTTTATAAAACAAATGCTATCAGATTGTCAGACAGGAGATCACTGACTCTTGCAAGTCTTGTACTAAAAATAACTGTCTTAGCTGACTTTTCCTTTGTTGCAATGTAATACAGACCAAGATACTGGCAAAGAAGAGGCAATGGATATACCACAAGCTAACTGGAACAACTGACATTTCAGATAAAATTTAATTTTCTGATAATCATCCCAGTCTGTAATCTCACTGGAATGTTCCCTCTTCCATCAAACCAACCCATCTGTAATGATCCTCTGCCACAATTGGTCCACCATCTGCTGTCACTTGCATGTGTTGTTCTTGAGACTTTACCAGGATTTACCTCAAAATGTAAGACTGCGTGATGGGGTTGGGGAAGGAATATTGTAAAATTATTTATCCAAGAATTATTCCTTCCATTGACTGCTTTTCTACAATAAATATAGTTTTATTTACAGATGACTGGAATAATTTCATTGACTCATTAATTTTTATCTAGAATACTGAGTAATTTGAGTTATCTATCAGGACAATCTAATGGTGTTCCTTTCATCTTTGTGTACTTTGTGCTTACAGTAAGTATGAAGATGCCAAAGGGAATGGGAACACTGGGGAGGTACTAAGACATCCTGACACTCTTGTCAGACAGACAGACATTACAATACCTCTTTAATCTCCATAAACGAAAAACAGTTTTAAGAATTGAAGTCTGAATATTTCTATTATGTAACTTTTCAAAAGTTGTAAGAAATGCATCGATGGGCCTCTTCAACAACCATCTCCCTTTTAACTCTTACAATAACACACTGACTGAGATAGAAGACAAGTTGTAGTAATAGTATTGTCAAACCCCACAGAAGTAATGGTCAAACTGTTTGATTTTCTTCCACAGAGTATATTGAGGCATGTCACTTGAGAGCCAGGTCACTTCCCAGGTCATTACATTGAAAGAGCTTACCAACAGTCTCTAGACTGAGATCTACCTTATTTTGGCCCTAAAAATAAAATTGTCCTGTGATATTCTTTGGAGCTACAGCAAACTCTAGGTGGGAGGTTTACTCTACCAGGCTAAGAGGGATATTCAGCTTACTTTATCAGTGGGTGAGGAAATAATGAAAGATAAGCTTCGCTTGAAAAGTTTATCCACATAATTTCTTAGCATCCGCCCTAAGGTTCTCATTACTTCAGATCTCTGAATCATTTGTATCATTATCCGGGTGTAATCAATCTTTTCCCTCCAGACCCACCTGCTGACTGCCTTTCCTCCCTCTCACCCTCAGCTTTGTGTGCCAGCACTGTATTACTGAGAACGGAGAACATGAACCAAAGAGAAGTTATCACACAGAAAGGCTTACAAGAACAGATAACAAGACACTTCATTTTGTTTCTCTAAATTACACTGGTATATAAAAGATACAAAACTCACTGGAGGATGGTTCTTAATAGTTTTCCTGACCTTTCAAATGTAAAGCATTTTTTTAAGCCCTCAAAGTGACTGAATGCTTCTGCAGCAAAATTTATACTAAATTTTAATTAAAACTCTCCTTTTCTTTCAGGACTGTACACTGGGAGACCTTAAAGGCCAGAAAGCACAGCTACAAACTCAAAAAAGTTTAGCTTAGTGGAAGATGTAAGGTTTTGCAGTATTTATTCATGGTCTGATCTGAAGCTATGTAAAGTCTGTCTTCATTGCAGAGCACACAATTTTCATTCAACATGAAATGAATAGTTCTCCATGTTTGTCAGGCCATATGGCTACATTCTTGCCTAATTGTCTCAACTGAAGGCTGATCTATGGCTAGACTGTTAATTAATGGTACCTGATTTTCAGGACATAACTTGTGAGTTGATAAGGCAACTTAGAGGTAAAGTATATGCTGGGCTTCTAAGTCCAGACACCCTTCCCATCATGGGGTCATTTTGGCAAACGGGAAGACTAGAACTTTCCATATTTCTCTGACAGTTTGCATGACTGTGTGAATAGCTACATAAGTTAACATTTTCCTTTTGTATCTCATAGATTGTGAAATAAATTATCTAGTTGACCTGATGTACGTTTTGTATTTATGTCGTTTCCTTCCTCCCTCCTTCCCTCCCTCACTTCAATTATTTATGGCATCTGTGGCATCAGACAGATGACATACCTGTCTATGCCTTGTTTATCTATCAGTATAGAATGCATTTACATAAGACACATACTAAGGGCCTTGGTTTTGAAGCCCAGATGTAAATATATGTGAATATAATGTTGATTGATTTTGTATAATTATAAAATTTATTTTTATAAATTGTCTTGGAATGGAGACTCAGGATATCCAAGGGTAAATATAGGAAGACAACTTTATTTTCCTCTGTTGAAAAGATCAGAAACACAGAAACTTTTTTCAGACAGATTTTTTCTTTTTTCAGGATTTATACTGCCTTCCAAAAACTGTTCACAAACAACTATTAGGGTATATAAATCTTATTTTCAAAAAATAATCCCGCGTCTTGCTTGGCCTTGTATACAGATATTTTGCTATTGCCTTCTTCTCCCGAGAACTGCATTTTGCAAATCTGAACTTGGGTAACAAGTGGGACAAACACCTTTCAGGCTAGTGGACCTCAACGAGGGAAAGGATAAATGTAATTTATAATTTATAAAGCTAATTCGTAATTGAAAGTAGCATAAGTTATACACTTGACTAGAGTAAAAAAAAAAAATATTCTCATATAGAATTCAACTTGCCATCTAGAGACAGAAAACTTCTGGGCTTGCAGTTCTCT